>BLBF01000019.1:32938173-32959148 GCA_015471245.1 Laticauda colubrina
TGTTGCCAGCCAATCAAAGCCACAAAACAGACAGAAGAAACCAGAAACACCAATCAAGCAAACTCCAAGGCCAGTAAACACAGACCAAGACTCCCAACCAATCAGGATGAAGAAAAAAGCCTTCTGGCTCAACAGTAGGATAGCCTCAAATTTAAAACTAAACGGCTGTGATAGCCTGACTCACAGACGAACTCAATACAGAAGCCTGATGATGGCAGATGATGACGGCAGATGAGATTCTGCTGAAACATTGCTACAACTTTAAAAGCACAACTACAATGACGTGGGCTAATACCTCAAGGAAGCTGAACAGCATACATGTAAGTACCCTCGAAAACTTAATATATATATAAATGTGTGTGTGTGTGTGTTTGTGTGTGTGTGTGTGTGTGTGTATACAATGCTTAATCACAACTGTGGGGCAGAGTGATGGGAAAGGAGAGGCCTCTCTCATTCTTTGCGGGAAAAGAGGATTTAATACTGCTGGGATTCAAAAGAAGCTACATGATGCCTGGGAAGATCTATCCGGGAAGGAACTGGATCCCCCTCAAACCGAAGAAAAGCAGAGCCCTCCCCAATCAGGTCTCCTGTCATCTCATATCTCCTCCAAGCCAGGTATGGCTGCCTAGAGTTGGGGGAGGGAAGGAGGGCCAGGCTGTGAGCACTGAACAAGACAGACTCCTAATAATCAGGCAACACCCCCCACCTTCGGCCTCCACATATGAAGAGGACTCCCCGAGGCTAAGCTCCAGGTTTCTCCTGCCGCTTCCAAGCAGAGAAGTGTTCTTCCCTGTGTGGAGGCCAAAGAAGGGGGTGAGCCCAGAAAGGCTGGAGCTCTCACCTGCACAAACAGTCTGGTTATTAGGAGCCCATCTTCCTTGGCGCTCTTTTGGTCTGGGCATTTTGTCTTTTCCCCCACAACCCATGCCAAAGGAAAGCCAGCTAGGCTTCTCCTTCCCTCCTACCTTTCCCTCTGTTCCCTTCTCCCCACTCAATCCTACTTCAGGACAGAGAAGAGAGCTCTGTGTTGGCATTCCCAACATGCATTTCTCTGGTGCACACCTGCAATTCTTAGTGTTCCTCCAGGCCTGGCTTGCAGCTCTGACATCTCTGCTGCCTCCTCCCCATGAAGAGAAAGCAAGCATAGCTCTCGCTGGTGCAAAAGAGAGAGACTGGAAGGCACAGGCAACAGAAAGCAGCAATTTTCAAAGGTGACAACCTCTGTCTTCTCTTGCCTATGCCTACCTCGACCTCAGCTCTTTCGCCCCAGCTGTTTCTGCTCACTTTCCCTGTGCTTTCCCCAGGCAGCGATGGCTGGGGCTGTGGGAGGGGGCAGCAGAGTGCTGACAGGGACAAGAAAACTTATGCCACCTGATTCCGAACGTCTGAACTTGATGACACAGACTTGCTCACTCCGCCCCCTCCCACCACTACCAGCCAGTACTTCTCCTGCCCTGGGCCATCCCTACAGCCTGCAGCCATAGAGGAAAAGCCCAGGCCAGGAGAGGCAAGCTGGAAGGTGTGGGAGTGCCACGGAAAATCAAGTAGTGCAGCGTTCTTACACCTTTCGGCCCTCTCCATCACTGCTTCAGCCCACTTGTGGCACCAGCCCCTTCTTTCTGCAACAGCATCATTACCTCATCCTGGCCAGTGAGGGCTGCAGCTGCTTTTTGCAGGGTGGGGGTCAGCGGGTGGGTGGACCATGTGGGCAGTGCAGCCTTGTTCCCGCGCAGCCTGGATTGCTTTGAGGGGACATTTCTCTACGACCCACCAAAATTTCCTCACGGCCCACTAGTTGACGACCACTTCTCTGGACAAGAATTTGGCGCTTTCCTTGGTCTTGCCTTCCTCCACTGAAGACAATAGATCCTCCAGCCCCACCGAAACCACCAAAAGCACCCCGATTTAAATGACATTGAGCTGGCCACATCCACTCTGGCCATACCCCCCCCCCTAGGTAAAACACAACTCTGAACAGCGCTCAATGAAATTGAGTTTGACACTCTGATCCAAAACAACCATTTTAAGAATAAATTCTCTTAGAGATAAAGCAGCGCAGGCATTTCTAGAAACATCATTTTTTAAATATGAACTCAGTGGAGATATATTACTTGCATTTTATAGAATATTATGAAAAACATGGGTAGCAATATTACTGCAAAACAAAAAAGGATGGGACACAGTAACAAATTAAAAAGGGAAAAATATTTTGTTTGTCAACAGACCTCACTGTCAATATTTAAGAAAATATACACAATACAAAAAAGACATATTTTTAAACTTAAAAATTGAAACTAAAAAATCTTTATAGAAAAATAAAGTACAGTAGGTACTATCTGTAATATACTTATTTACAAATACCAAGTTTACTACAACTTTCCCACTCTCAAACATGAAAAAAGCAGGTTCATTACCTTATACTGCCTCCTATAAAAAAGCAAAGTGATTTGCAAAATATAAAATGCAAAATAGTAACAATGCATTTAAATGATATTTTAAAAAGAAGAATGGGGGAAGGGAAGAAAAACAGTAAATAAAGCTCCATTATTCAAACTCCTATAGAATTTCAGGAGAGAATTCCAGAATGTTAGCCTATAAGCAATTACAGGATGACATTTTGTAATTCTATCCACAGGCAATAGGATCTATCTAGATGAACTCAAGAGATAAACTATGTAACAGTCAATTTGAGCAGTTTAAGGCCTTATTCTCTATAAGTAAAACCTTACTTATGGACTTGCATCAAGCATCTGCATCCTGATAGCTATAGCAGCATCCTAAAAAGGACTGGAGCTTGAATGTGCAATCTTACAATACTTTCCATTTCACTTGTCTACTGCACTGAAAACTTTGATATAATCAGGAATGCTACACAACCACAATACCCAGAGGTTACAAATGGGACATGGAGAATTGAGATTGAGATGAGGCCTACTACAGGAAACTAATACAGAGACTAGCTTTTTGGAAGCAGGAACTATCCTTACTACAAGATCAAGAGGGCCCCTCAGAAATATTATCTAGTTTAAATCAAGATTTTATACATGCAACCGAAATTAACAATAATCAAGTTTTAAAGCTAACTGAAAATAGATGAAACACTCCTCTTGCAACTGGGATTATTTTTGCCAAATCTTAAATTCAGTTCCAAACACAAAATAAACTGTCTTTGGACAAAATGAAATTTAAGAAAAGAACAGTAAACGACTGAATAGCAAGATCAATATATTTCTCAGTCAAAAAGGTAACAAATATTTTTTAAAATACAATGTATATAGGGAAAAAACAGCACCATATCTACATAAATATGAATTTATATATATTTATTTCAATATCAATGTTTACCATATAATTTGGAAGAAGTATATAGAATCAAATGACAAACAACCATTTTAAAAATATGTACCTATTACATTTAAATCTATTCATTTTATCAATAGATTTCTGCACTAGCTATCATATATATTGAAAATATCACATAACGCATATATTACTGACTTTAATTTGGAAAATAACTGTTTTACAGTGAATATGTATGTTTTCTCTGTAATCATGCATGTGTAGAAAGTGTAATCACTTTGAATATAGATATCCATAAACAACGCATTAAGAAGGAAAACCCAGTTTTCATAAATTTTGCACATATATTTATATACAATGTATATGATTATGAAATTCCAAGATATGGCTCACATAAAATTAATATAGCTTTAGTGCTGATAACATTTACATGGAAGTAAGCTCCACTGAACCAAACCTTGGGCTAACTTCCAACTAAACTTGTATAGGATTTGACTCTAAGACAATCCAGTCCAAAAAAAGAATGAGCCAATGCACCTAAAATAGCACTGGAACTCAGACCACATGAAGTAATTACAACAGATATACAGATAATACAAAAATAACTTTGTATTATATGCAAAAATTGTAAAGGAATTATGTCCTAAAAGTGTTAAAAGAAATATGCAGTTTTGCACTGACCATTAGAAAAGTAATTTAATGTCAACAATTACACAGAGAAGGCAAAGTTCATTTTTGTATACCAGCATGAATCCTTAGCTTATCTCAAAATAAGTTATAATTTAGATTAAAATATTTCAAATAAAAATGCATATTTTAAAAGTACATTTAATAAACTATGCAACATAGCACAAATTACAATATCCCTGTTTAAAAGTATCTAGAATATTTGAATCTGGCATTCTTAACTAAGATCAGATTATGTTTATACACAAACAGACTATTGTGTATGTGTAGAAAATCACTTAGCATTGTAGAAAAATTTTACGATACATACATACATACAAATTTTACATATGCTGTTTTGAGTTATTAACAGTCTGCAAAGCCACTCTCTAAAGAAAGGGTAATGCAAAATTTTGACAAATGGATTATGGTAATGCCTGTCCTTGAGTTCTACCCTTGAATCTCAAACAAGATTTTGAAGTAGAATTTAAGACAACCCAAAACATTTACTCCTAGAGAACTATAGAAATAACACTGATTGCACTACTGATATATATATCACTCCATATAGAATTCTATTTTATGTAATTTTAGGGCAGCTAATTTCTGCACTGAACAGCCAGGATGGTATACATGCAAATCAGCAGCTTTAACTGCGAATTTTTTTGTATACTTTCTCTGTAAACAAAGCACATAGAAACATTTTGTTTTTACTTTATATGATACCCCTGCTATTGTCTCATCTCTAACACTGTCAATCTCCTGAATGATATGGTGTCACCTTCAAGAAAACATTTTATATTTTTGTCTTACCAATGTCATTAATCCCTCATGTTCATGACTTTCTATTAATCAGTCAGCAAGAGGAAATTGTTCTGCACAGGTGTATCTAATTGCCTCTATGATCAGCAAAAAATTATTTAATTGATAATCTCTGTAAAATGAATTGATTTCATACTTTACTGGGGTGGCATATCCTCCCATCCAATTTGAACTTATTTGCCAAGAATGTTTTACAGAGATAGACTTTATATAAATTAAGAAACATATCAACAAAATTTGTTATTGGAATTTTGACATCTTTCCCAGTCTGCATATCTGCAATTACTACCAATCAGCAGTCACACTGCTTAGAATGCTAAGCGGTCATGATCACCTCACTTGCAGGGGTCATTTTGTATCCCCAGTAACATTTACCTTCAGTTCCATCAACTAATTTGTCAAGAACCTTTTACAGAGATGTTTCTTAATTTATATAAACAAAACTTGTTATTGGGACTGTGATGTCTTTCCTGGCCTGTATAGCTGTTTCTGCCTATCAGCAATCAAACTGTTTATGACACTGAGTGACCAGGACAACCTGACTTATACAGGGTCATTTTGTATCTCCAGCAAGTTATCTTCTCTGAGTCAATAAAAGCTAAAAATATATTGTCTTACCTTGATAATGCTGGCTTTCTTGGGAATACTAGATTTGCCTTCTGGGTGCAGATTGGAACATCCTCTCTCTATGGCAGGGCTGCCTGGTTGAGGAGAATCTATGCGTTCTCGGTTTCCTACTGGAGCACAATCTCCATTGGAGACCCCATTGCGAGCACTGTCCAAGTGGATTCTTGCAATACCACTGCCCCCTCCTCCTCCTCCTTCCCCATCACCTGCTTTAAAAGCCACCTTTCCATGTGCCAAATTTGAGGAAGAGGTTATTCTGCCCCCACTAGTGTCTCCTCCTCTGTTACCAAATTCCGCCATCTGATTCTAAAGAAGCAATACAAGTACTGTGATTTTCCTGCTTTGCTTTTTCTTCTCCACCTCCTGCAGGCTCAGTGATGATGATTGTGCTTCTCCTTCCGCTTTTTTTTTCTCCCCGACACAAAAGATCTGAAAAGACCAGTGGCCAAACGCTCCCCTCTCCTTTTGTAGTTTAAATTGCAAAGTGCTGGAGACACTTCTGAGATCTACATAAACCTGGGGAAAGCAAGAAAAAGGAGAATATGGCAGGTCAATATGCTTTTAAAAGAGGCTCCAGAAATATTCATAACTTAAAATATTAAGCACGACATGTACGAAAGATGAGGAAGGAGGAAGCGATGAAATGTTACAATCAAACGCTTTAGCAGCAAACAAAGGTTGACTACAAGCCCTTCCCACTACAACAAAGACGGTTTCTCCAAAGAAAGGGAAATGTAGAAAAACAATCGCAATTATTTCCCCCCAAAAAATCTAGAGGCGCCCGTGTGCGATGTACGAGGCGCAGCAGTCCTCCCCAAAGGTAAACGCTGCTACTAGCAATTCGCGTTTGCAAGTTCAAGGCAAAGGGAATTAGTATTTCTTACGCCGTCTGTAGTGGAATAATCAAAGGAATATATTAAGGTAGCAAACGGTAAGCATCGCCGTTTCCCTCCCAACCATCAGCAAGCATACCGCACAGCTACCGTTCCCTGGTTTTCAGCTCCCTCATCTCTGTTCAAATACACTGAGCAAAGAGCCAAGCCTTGTCCCTTTTATACCCGCTAACAATCCACACCCGCCGCGTGTTAGCCTTGAAATAACAATTCCCGCCCTACTCATTATCGAGGCGTTCGGGGAGCAAAGGGCGCGAGGAACCTCCATCCAGAAAGAGAGCTCGGTCGACCGCACCAAAGCAGTGGACAGATCCACCTCTGAGATTCAGCGCGGAAAAACATCTCTTCCGACAGCAGTAACGGTGTCTGCAAGCCCTGGCACAGATCCTTCTTCCGGCAACAGGGCGCCCACGTGCACAACTTTGCCTGCGTTACTCTGAGCTTGTACTTCCCCACGTCCTCCGCTTTCGGCCCGCTGCCCCTGGCAATTCTTTTAAATCCCGATCCCGCAACATGCCCCTCCCCCAGCACCATCCAATGCTACCCTTTAGGCTACTCACTTTTACTACCGCCCAATTCTTTCTCACCCGCCCAAAATAACACACCTCCACAAGGTGAGGGAAGTCACCACTGCTGGCTTCGCTGCTCTTCCTCTGGCCTCAATAGCAGCAGCAGCAGCAATAGCAATCGCGGCTTCCTCTCCCTTCCCGCCTCTGCCTGAAGCCGGATACGCGCAGTGATAGATTCGCAGAGTCGCCGACTTGCTAGGAACTAGCGGGTGAAGAGCGAGACACCCTTCGGCAAGGCAAGGCAAACTGGGGTCCACCCACGCAACAACAGCAGCACCAAGCCTCGGCTTCTGGCTCTTGCACCGCGGCGGGCCTAATCCAATTGTCAATCATTCGAAAGAGCGCTACTCGGATTGGGCAATCACCCAGGACCCCTTTCGGCAGGCCAAACACACTACGGTGGAATGGACGGAGGGAAAAGCCCAAGTCCCGGACCGACGCTGTTCTGAAGCAGAAAAAGGCCACTTTGTCACAACCCTGCCCCCTTTTCGGTTATTAATTAAACAAACATCAGAATTAATACTAGCTTGTTTTTAAGCATCGGGTGCCCTTTCCTCAGTCATTCCTTTACCGTATTTGCTTAATTTATTTCTTAAGCTGCATTTTTTTCATAGATACACTTGTCTGTGAAGAGCATGACTTTGAGAAACATGCTTTCATAAAGGCATGTTTGACAGTTTTTCATTTTCCATCTATGTTGGAAGTAAAACCTAACCTGACTAAATTGCGCCCTCCGTTAAAAACTGATGCCCTCCACATTAATGATGGTCAGAAACATTAATTTTCCATGCTGAGCAATATCGTTGTCTTCAGTTGTGACCCCATGTCTATCAATGATTCATCAGACCAGCTGGATTGGATTAGAGCAGTCATATTCCTATATAATCAATTCTGACCATAAATCGCTACCAAAGTGTAAATCAAACTGAAATGAATGCATTGCATAGTATATGCTCAATGATATGACATTTCTAAAAATATGACATTTCCAAAAAGCAAGAAAGATGGGGACTAAAGGTACCGCCCAAAAACCATGCAAAGGAATATCTCTTGCAAATGTTTTCCAACAAACCAGCCAGATCATGACACTCCAAAGCATTCTAATGTCCAATCAATTAGGAAAATGACACCTACAAATACTGTATGCTTGTATTTCATACATTTAAATATGTAATAAATTAGTAAGACTTATATGTTTGCAGTATTTCACATGCTATACATATGTCAGTCATATCAAAAATCATACCAAAAAAGCCCCTTTTTAGAGGGAGTGTAGCTTAGTGGTAGAGTTCATTTTTTCATATGCCAAATTAACTCTGGCATTTCCAAATAAAGGTAATAAAATGTAAATTCCTAAAGTCTAATAGGAATCGTTGACAACATTGGACTAAGTGGACCAACAACATGACTCAATATAAAGCTGCTTTTGGTTTTCAGTGGGGAAAACTGCTCTCTGCTTGTTAGATGGCCATATAACTATACAAAAATTAATATTTCTTAGAGATTTTCTTCCATTTCAGTACCATAGTCTTCAAATTATAACAGTTCGCTTAGTGACCATACAAAGTTATAATTGTACTAAAAAAAGTGACTTACGATCATTTTTCACAGTTAACATCTTTCCAGTATCCCCATCAGGGTTGGGATTCTACTGGTTCTGTCCACCTCTGTAAAACTCTGTAAAGCTCTGAAGAACAGCAAACAGAGAGCATACAGAGAGCATACATTTGGTTTGGTTCTATGTCTGCTTTCTCTGTTTTGGCCCACATGCCAGGGATCTTACCTGACCTTTATTTTCTGCTTTTTCAACCGAAACTGCTTTGCACGACACAGCTGAGGTTGAAAAAGCAAGAACAAAGTGCTTTATCAACTGCTGCACACTCGTGCGCAGCACTGCTCAGCTGTCCAGGCAGCTAGCTGGTGAAGATATAGACATGCACAGCAAAACATAAAATCACCGAACTTGTAGTTACACCAGTCGGATCCCATCCCTGATCCCCATGAGCATGTGTTCAAAATTCAGATACTTGGCAACTAGCCCGTATTTATGACTGTTGCTAAGTCTCAAGATCATGTGATCACCATTTCAAACCATTGCCTTACAAGCAAAATCAATGAGGAACTAACTTATCAACTGCAGTGATTCACTTAACTGAGGCAAGAAAAGTCATAAAATGGAGCAAAATTCACTAAACAAATGTCTCACTTAATAACACATTTTGGGCTCAGTTGTAGTCATAAGGACTATGTTTTTTACCCAAATTAACCATTTACATCAAAAGTAAACAGAAGTCTATAAACAGCAACCAATCTTTTAAAACAGCATAAATAAAAAATAGGTAAACAGGGATTGCAAAAGAGATTAAATTATCTGAGAAAGTGATGAGAACTTATCATGTATAGCAAATAGTGGAAGAAAATAGTGTTCCAAAGATGCTTTGGAAAATGAAGCAATTATTTGGAGTGACAAAAGACGGCACGTTGCCTGAAATGAAATAGGAGATTGTACTGAGAACAAATTTCTCTATTCTTTTTCTGGAGAAAATGTGTCCTGCAAACTAAGAAATTCCTTTCTCCCAGGAGTAAAAGACAATATGCAATAAAATCTATAAAAAACCAAAAGAGGAATATCATTTATAGTCTGCAAGATTTTAAAGTCTGAAAGACTTTTCCTTCAGATTTTCTCCTATACTGAAGTACTGTTTTTTCCTTGAAAACCGGTAGACTTAAAGAGATCTTCCAAGATGTACACTAGAGCTCATGCATTATAAGCCAATAATTTTAACTTTATTTTATTAGCAGAGTATCACCTATTGCATAGGAAATCTAAAGAAGTACTTACTGAACATACTATGAACTTCAGCATTTACAAAGCTAAGGACTTAAATTTATTTTGTTTTTATTTATTTTTATTTGTCAATTGCTTACAAGATAACAGGTATAAGTAAAAACATAGTTATGAATACATGGATACATATAAGAAAAAAAATAAAAGAAAATAAAAGAAACAAGAGGATAGGGATGGTAGGCACGTTGGTGCGCTTATGCACGACCCCTACAGACCTCTTAGCAAAGGGGTGAGGTCAATAGTAGAAAGTCTAAGGTTAAAGTTTCTGGGGTTTGTGGAAGAAACCACAGAATCAAGGAGAGTATTCCAGACATTGACCACACTGTTGCTGAATTCATATTTCCTGCAATCAAGTTTGGTACAATTAACCTTGAGTTTGTATCTATTGTTTGCCCATGTGTTGTTATGGTTGAAGCTGAAGTATTCATTGACAGTATGACATTGTAATGGATGATTTTATATCCTATACTTAGATTGGACCGAAGGCAGTGTAGTTCTAAGTTTTCTAGGTTTAGAATTTCAAGTCTGGTGGCATAAGGTATTCTGCAACGAGTAAAGGAGTGGAGAACTCTTCTTGTAAAATATTTCTGGACTTTCTCAACTATGTTAATATCAGATATGTAATGTGGGTTCCAGACTGATGAGCTGTATTCGAGTATTGGTCTAGCAAATGTTTTGTATGCTCTAATTATTAGTGTAATATTACCAGAGAAAAAGTCACATAAAATTAGGTTAACAACTCTTAATGCCTTTTTGGCTATGTAGTTACAGTGGGCTTTAGCACTTAGGTCATTAGAGATGAGTACTCCAAGATCCTTGACAGAGTTTGGATCATCAACATGGTCTTGACTATTCAGCCTGTATTTTATTTTCTGATTTTTTTTTTGCCAATTTGTTTTTTTTTTTTGACAGAGCATTTATTTGTTGAGATTTAAAGTTGCCATTTGTTTGACCACTCTGATACACAGTCAAGGTCTTTTTGAAGGGTAGCAGTATTGTCTGTGGTGTTAAATAGCTTTACATCATCAGCAAAGAGAACGCAGTTGCTCTTGATATGATCACAGTGTCATTTATGTAGAGTATGAAAGAGTTGGTCCTAGAACACTGCCTTGGGGGACACCACTGTTGCCAGGTACAGAATTTGATAGGACACTGCCAATTTTAACCATTTGTTGTCTGTTTGACAGGAATGCTTTTGTCCAATAATGCAGGTGTCCAGAGATACCGTAAGATTTTAGTTTTAGTAGTTTGTTGTGTACCACTGAATCAAAAGCTTTACAGAAGTCTATGTAGATTGCATCTATTGCTTTGCCCTGATCGAATTGTGTAGTCCATATATTTTTGCAGTGTAAGAGTTGCAGATTACATGATATTTTTTTCCTAAAACCAAATTGTTTATTAGAGAATAAGTTGACCCTTGTTTAAGTTTTTGCCTCATTATGTACTTGAATTCAACATATTCACTGTTAATGACCTCTACAGAATGTGGGTGATGAAGAATGGTGGCCGCATACTTCTTTGCCAGTGTGGCAACATCTGCTGTTCCATAGTCAAAACTGATGTCTGAGCTCAATGCTTCAATGTCAAATGCAGAACACTCCTTTAATTCATCCTCTGGAAAACGAGCATCCAAGTGATCACAGAGCTTACCAATAAAATGAGTAATCTCACTGGTGTTTCTGCTATCAGCAGATGAGGCCCTCATTGCCTCTTTGACACGGTCACTCCACTGAACATCCTTTTCATCTGTCAAGTATTGGGAATGCAACTTCTCAATTTTTGCTCTTGCAAAGCAGTGCCCTTCCATCACAGTCAGGTTGTGTCTTTGAAAAGAAAGACAGAGGTGTGCTAGCTCATCCAAAACATATCCCAGAGCAATGAGAGTAACCTTGAACTTTGAATCAGTCAGCTTTTTGTAATAGTAATTTGCCATTGGATCTCTGTCATCACTGGATTCTCTCTTGCAGTATTCTTCCAGCACAGAGTAGTTCCTAAGAACAGCATTCACAGCTTGGTACCACGACAGCCATCGCACTTCGTTCAGAGGCCTGAATGACAATGTATCCTCATCCATAATCTTTGTGAGGTCTTCAAGTTTTCTTCTCTTTAAAGTAGATCTTGAAAAAATGGAATAAACTGTTCTAAGAAGAATTTCCACATCACGCATCAAGCGTACATCTTTCTACGCATCATCAACGCCCAAGTCCTCTCTACACAGTGTTGTTCAGTTAGGTGTGATATTTGCTGCTTTAATAAAGCTGTAACTCCGTTGTGTTTTCCTAGCATTACTGAGGCACCATCAGAGGTCAGCATCACCATTCTCTGCAGGTGTAATGCTTGGTGTAAAACTGAATTATTGCTTGCACAATATCCTTAGCAGTGCAGGCTGACAGCTGAATAATGCCACCAAACACAGTTTTATGGTTAATGTTATTTTCCTCCTGTATTTAAAATACAGGACCATTTTGTGTACTGTTATATCTGTGCTCTCATCTACAATGAGGGTGTGCCAAGGTGCATTTTTAATACTACACACCATCTCATTCTGCACCTTATTATTTATTGAATTCAAAAATTCAAAGGCGTAATTTTTGCTACGCCAGATTTTTGGTATAGTCACATACTTTGCCATGTGATTGTGAATTTGTTGAACCAACAGCATAGATGCATTCATGTTGATGGCTAGCAGAATATTGTCAATGAGAACTTTAACTTGCTCTGGGTTGGATTTCTTTATGAGTGATAGCTTGTTCCTCTTCTCTCGGTCTTTGGCGCTTTCCCCCAACAAGGTACCAATCCCCATTCCCATCTTACATACAATTTCAACTGCTTTCAAATGACTTTTGTGCTGAAAGTGACGCTTGAGGTAGTCCAGCTTCCATTCTGTCCACACTTGCTACTTTGGCTTCACAACATGTTTTGCAGAGCAGACCTTTCTCGCTCGAAAAAGAAAAAATATCACCCAGTTTCACATTTTTTTCTTCTGTTTGCACAAACTCAGACAGCCATTCCACCTTAAAAGAACTGCATTTCTTTTTAACTTTGGCTTCGTGAGGGGATGTGTCGATGCCCGTTAGTTTTGCCATTGTTATATAAAGGTTTAAACAAAAGCAGCCTACACGTGTCTTCTCTTTAGTCATCATTTGGCTAGCTAAAAATGTGGTGGGCGGCACATAATGACGTTGTCATTGTCAATCACGTCGATTTGATGCATCAGTACGTATGTGAATCACATCATTGGCTGGAGCAACCAGTTGTCCCTCACTCACTCATTGAATAGCACATTCCAAAATAGCACAGCCACAGATATATGGGTTTTTTTTAATTTATTTGTTATTTATTTTATTTTCACTTCAGGTGGGATTTCTATTTTTTGTGCACAGCGCAAAATGTCTGTGTGCGGAGACCGTAACACCAGTGCGCAATTGTGCACATGCGCAGCTTAGAGGGAACGTTGCTTGTGACCATAGTTTTGGCAAGGAGCTGGTCCTAAAAGATTTTTCAAAGATTATGCTTAGAGGTTTGGCTATGGCAGTGGGTAGCTTTTTAAAGAAGTAGGCACATTCCGTCTGGTCCAATAGATAAGAGATGTAGATTGTGTAGTGCTTTTTCAACAATGTCTTCTGTAAAATCGATATGTATTAGATACTTTGTAGTTGTCTGTGTTTCGACTAGGAAATACTGGGCATGATCTATTGATGTTTACAAATACTGAGCCAAAGAATGTGTTAAAGAGGTTGGGTTTAATAGTGTCATCGTTGTAGTCTTTACCATTAGGTCCTTTCAGGGATGGGATGGACCTTGAGTCTTTTAGTTTGTTGTTCATAAAATTGTAGAAAGCATGGGTGGAATTGATGCATAGGTTTTCTTCTTGTTTAATGTAATAATTGGTGCATTCAGTTTTTATCTGGTGGCATACATTTTTGTATCGGCTTTTGAAGTTGGCAATGTGACCAGATTGTTTTTCCGCCAAAGTGATTTCTTTTTGGATTGAAGCTTCCTTATTGTTTTGGGTAATTTGTTTTTTTCTGGTTTTGGGACTTGTTATCGGTACATATAATTTGATGACTCTTTTGATTTCAAGTAAAAATATGTTGCAATGGTCTTCTACATAGTATTGCATCCAGAGAATAGAAATTGCCAATCAAGGGATGGGAGATCGTTGTTTATAAGATCATAGTTGCTTTTTTTTAAGTTATAATTGGGGATTCTGTTGTTGTGATGATTTTTGTGTGGATGTATGTTGAGAGAAAAGTCAATCATGTTGTGGTCGCTGTTGGAAAAGGGTTCTTTAATTTGTATTCGGTAAATTGAATTCAAACTATTGTAGAAGATGACATTGAGGCAGTTGAGAAGGTTGCAACCTCTGAACATAACTTCCCACTGTGAGTTGCTCAAAACACTCTGGGAGATCTGTCAACGATTGGTGCTGAGACCGAGGCAACAGGTTTCAATCTCTGGAGCAGTCAGACCCCAATGCTCTTAACATCTCTCTATTCCGGATTGTGGGCTGGTTTCACTGAGTTGGAGTAGGAATGATATTCAGGAGGCTTCTCCTCTGGTCCCATCTTGGGAGTTGGATCAGACAAACATTTTTTCCAGGAATCCATCACCTTGGGCCGAGTGCCAATCCTTCATGGCATCTCTGCAGCTTCAATGGTTCGCACCATGTCTTTAGAAGGAGAATACAGGGTCTCAATCAGCTCCCTGGTATCTGTTCCCATAGCTCCTTCTGCAATTTCCTCTTTCTCCTCCATCTTTGCTGAATCTTCGCACTGCCTGATGAGCAGGTTGGTACTGGGGCTCAGCACCCGGGACAGCCCCCTTTTAGGGGCCTGCTTGACAATTTAAAGATTTGGGTTAATATCAGCATTCCAGCAAAACCAGATCCAATCAACAACTCCAAGACAGGGATTTTCATAGGGTTTATTTTTATTGGAAAAGTCATACTGGCACAACTGGGAAAATCCAAATCTGAGAGTTCTGAGTTTTCCCTCAGTAAGTTAAAAATCAAAACTCAATCCCAGCACCCATCAATCCATCACATGGTCCAATGATCATCTGTCCCAATTGACATCCCTTCAACTACTCCTTCTCCAGGTGAAAAAATAACATGACCTTAACCAAAAAGAAGAATGTTAAGATGTCTATCTACTAACACTCTAAAAATCCCCCTTCCTAATTTCCCAGGCACAGGAATGTGGCAGCATGGAAGTTTCTGGTTTTAATATGCTTCCAAAGCTAATTTTGGGGGGTAGGGCTTATATTGGACACATGTGTAAAAAATCAAGCTAGAATTTATTTTCAGGGTTGATCATATTTTCAGGAAAACAGGGTACTTACACATATATACTGCTTCACAGCCCTCTCTAAACTGTTTACAGTGTCAACATATTGTTCCCAACAATCCGGGTCCTCATTTTACCAACCTCAGAAAGATAGAAGGCTGAGTCCACCTGGAGCCTGATGAGATTTGAGCTGCCAAATTGCAGTCAGCCAGCAGAAGTAGCCTGCGGTACTGCATTCTAACAGCTGCACGACCATGGCTCCAATAGAAGGCTATGTCCAAGAAATCCAGCAGTACTGTATAGTAGCATATGTTTAGATACGCAAGCAGTGCCAGATAATCTGGGGGTTCTTCTAGACTCATGGCTCCTGCTTGAAGAGCAGGTGGCACCCTTGGCTAGGAGACCCTTTGCATATATTGGAGGGGGGCTCTGCTCATTGGGGTTATGTGTGTAGTAAATCATGACAGATATTTGGCACACATGCTACTACTGTGAGCTACAGTAGTTACTTGTATGTTGTAAGTGTAGTTCAAGATGCTGATTATCACCTTTAAAGACCTACATGGTTTAGAACTGGGATACCTAAGGGACTGTCTTTTTCTAATAGTCTCTACCCACTCAGTATTATCTAGCAGATTAGGCACACCTATCATCTGTCAGCTGGCAGTGATCAAAAGATGGGCCATTTCTGCAGTGACCCCTGCTACATGGAATATTCTCTCTGCAGAGAACAGAATGGTCCCAATCCTGCTGGTCTTTTGTAAAGCTTTTAAAACTTGGCGATGTACTGAACCTGGGCTTTGAATTTTTAAGAGCCCTGTTTCTTGTCTTTATGATTAATGGGTTAATTTTCTTGGTTGCTATATATATCTTTATTTTGGACATTTTTAAAGTTTGTTTTTGTATTTTTTTGAATATACCTCAAGTCTGTAGCAGAGATGAGCATAGAAATGGATGTATGACAAAAAACAGAAATTAAGCCAGGTTAAGCCCTTCTCATCGATGGACTGGGGATTGTGACTATACACAGCTTCAGTCCGTGCCCTCTCGTTGGAGAACCCCAATCACTGTGATTAGAGGCTGAAGCTGCCTCGGAGGGGCGGCGGAGTATAGGTCGAGGGGAGCCGCATCGCCCCTCCCTGGGCTAAGCAATTTTTCCCCCTGAAGGCGACCAAGAGATGGTCTAAAATGGCCACCCTGAAGAGGAGGACTTAGCTGAACTAAGATTTGTGCAGGAGAGAAGAAAGAGGTGGACAACGTAAGAACTGGGCAACATGGTGGAACAATTAACTAAAAGGTATCCCAGGACGGTAGTTTAAGAATTTTTATGAAAGAATAAGAAACCGGCAGATTTTTAAAGGGAAAGGGGAAAAAAGTGAAAATATTTTTGACAGCTGAGCAGGGCTTCAAACCAGGATTGGGAGAAGCTGGAACAAGATATCCAAACAAATTAAATTAAAATACATTGCTAACAAACAGGCACAATTTAAAACTTGACTTAGGAGTTTTCAAAAAGAAGGGGGAAATATTTAAATTGAAGATTTTATTGATTTGGAATACCAAGGTTTGGAAAGCCCCGAACAAATAAAATGGGGGAGGGGGGGAAAGGTGAGGATATTGTATAACAGACAGTGCCATCTGGTGGACAAAAATTTAAGCTGAAAAAGGGAAAGTTCCTATTTCTCTAATGAGTCGGATCTGATACAATGAAAAGGAAATATTGAAACAATATAACAAGTACCCTAAAAAGTGAAAATTGAATTAGAACAAAAGAAAAAATATGATTGATGATTTTGCTATAAACCCAGTTGGGGAATAATTGTTAATCCAGAAAGTTTGAAGAAGAAAAAAGAAAAAGATTGGTGATTGGTGGATTTTAATGATTATAAGATATAAGAATGTGTATCGATGATATCTCTGCGGGATCTAAAAATGGAATTAAAAATTTGAAAGAACTACTACATGCAAGAGATGAATCACTTACCTCTGAGTTAAAAGCTATGGAAATGGCGATTGAAGAATATGAAGAAGAAACATCAGAGAAGGAGGAATTAGTTCAAGAAGAAGCCATCTTAAATAGACAATCAACACGAAGAACACCACAAAGAAGAGGAAGAAGAAGGGGAGATAAAAATGAGAGATATAAAAAAGTAACTAAAATGGGGAATACTTATAAAAATTGGAAAGACAGAAAGAAACAGCAGAAAAGTAAAAGGGGAAGGAAAATATATATAGAGAGAGAGGGATGTAAATGAGAGGGAGAAAATATTTGGAAAAACAAAAGGGAAGAGAGGTAACGAGGAACAGGAACAGGAAATAAATATGGGAATTGTAAAATAAAGGAGAAAAACTTTCTTTACTTAGAAGGGTTAATGAATTAAGAGGGGATTCCGCATTGATATGAGGGGTAATAATAATGTACTTTGCAATTACCAATTATAGAATATAGTTTATTGAGAGGAGGGAGGGGCATTGATATCTATTTAGAAGATGAATGTATTTTCTTATTTTAATTGTACAAGAAAGGGCAATGTTTATTATATATATTGAAATGACTGAAATGAATTGTGAGGAGGTTTAAAAATGAGATTAATATCAGTGACCAAGCAAAATGGATTGTTTCTTTTTATTCTTTAATTTATTTATTGTTTTGAAACCATAAATAACATTTTATGGAAGTAAAGGGAGAAATACATTGTGGAATCTGACTGAAAAGTATAATGTAGTTTATTTTTCTAGGGATAGATTATTACTATAACTAAGTAAAATAGATGTTTAATTGGGAATTACAGATGAGGGAATTAAGGCATACTTAAACCACTGAGGTGACACCCCAAACTAGTAAAAGGAGAAGGGAAATTTATGTTTTGTTTTATGTGAAAAACTTGTATTAATCTAGACTTTATGAAAAGAATATGCAATGGAATTGCAAATTTGACAAGATAAAAAAGAATTAAAAGGGAATAAGTATGAAGAATTGGAAACAATGATTTAAATGAGAAAAGAGTACTTTGGAAAAGGCAATGTTTGAAAGAAACATTAAAGCTTAAGAAGTACATTTGAAATAGATTGAAATGAATTGAGAAGATTTTTAGAATAAGAGTAATATTAATGAAGAGCATTAACTTGCCTGTTCCTTTTCTTATATAAAGTTGAGAGGTAAAATGAGAAAAGAGTAACTTGGAAAAGGCCACGCTTAAAAGAAATGTTAATGTTTAAGAAATATATTTGAAATAAATTGAAATTAATTGAAAAGATGCTTAGAATAAAAGCAATATCACTTAACAGAATTAATGTGTTTGTTTCTTTTCTTATGTAAAAGTTGAAATGGAGAAGTAATAATAGAATTAAGTTAAAAATGGACAAGACAGAATGTTGAATGTAAAAATGAATACATAATTACTGTCATATTTGCATGTAAAAGTGGTGACTGGGAATTATGTTGTATACTGAAAAGCGCCTTTTTATATTGTTTTGGAAAAATTGAATAAAACTTGTTTAAAGCAAAAAACAGAAATTACAAGCCATATTATTACAAATCATATTATTAGTATTATAATTTGTTATGTAGGGTCACTACAAATCTAATAAAAAAGAAGAGTGATTTTTGCCATTATAAACATTAAAGTTCTCTGGCTAATTTCATAGACAGATATAGCCCTATAGCAGAGCATCGGCTTTGTATGGAAAAAGTTCCAGGTTCAATCTCAGAGTAAGTTTGGAAAAACTACCTGAAATCCTAACAGCCACTATAGCAGCACATACAAACAATATTCCTCAGA
Organism: Laticauda colubrina; assembly: GCA_015471245.1. Lineage (NCBI taxonomy): Eukaryota > Metazoa > Chordata > Lepidosauria > Squamata > Elapidae > Laticauda > Laticauda colubrina. Next base: position 32,956,969 of record BLBF01000019.1, read on the forward strand.
CATAAAGTATAGAATTATACAATAAGGCAAGAGATTGGGAAACATCATATTTTCCTCTTTTAACAGGAATCGCTTAGTAAAATAGAACCAGTTTGATGTGGTTAAGGTGCTAGCCTAGAAATCAGGAGATAGCGAATTCTCACCCACCTTTTTCTCTCAGCCCAACCCACCTCACAGGATTGTTGTAGTGGAAACAATAAAAGGAAGGAATATTACATTGCTGTCTTTAGTTATTTATAAAGTACTTAAAGAAGGTTTTTTAAAAATCTAATAAATCCATCAACTCTGGGTTCCACAGAGAATCATAATTTTACAACATCAATACATTCTTACTCCAATTGTATCAAATATTAGGATTCTGTGCAGTAACGTTTTAGAAAGATAAATAAAGACTGTGGATTTTTAATTTACATTTACACATTCTTCTTTCAACAGGTAATCTATTCTGAGTCATGTGCACATTATTTCCCTAAAAATAGCTAATTCGTATTGGAAAAATGTCTGAGCAGATACTTAATTCCATCCCATTCTCAGTGAGAAATATTATCATCTTCCCAAATATCAGTAAAGTCAAAGAAGAGACAATCAGAAGAAAAAATGTTCAATTACTTTTCGCATATAAAAAGTAAATTCAAACTGATCTCAATTCCATTTTTGACTTCAAAAATGCTGTTTACTTGGTAAAATATGAAAGTGGATTGTCATAGCCTACTTTCTGATATTAATTCCATTTCCCATTCTAATCTTCATCCCTAAAACTTTCTAGTGATCTCTCATTCAAGTATTAAGTCCTGCTTTGCTTTGAGTCAATTTGTGCACTTTTATATATCAATTTTATGTTATGCACTAGCGTAGTGTAGTTAGTGTAGTGCAGAGGGGGTGTGATGGCTTAACAGTTAAAGATGCTGAGCTTGTCAGCTGACAGCTGAGATTTGTGAACTGAGTGCCATGCATTAGGATTAGCTCCCATTACTTGCCCCAGCTCCTACCACCTAGCAGTTGAAAGCATGCAAATGCAAGTAGATTAATAACCACTTCAGCAGGAAGGTAACAGCATTCTATGTGCCTTTGGGGTATAGCCTTGCTGGCCACATGACCATGGTAAATATTTGCAAATAGTGCTGGCTTCTTTAGACAATAAATGGAGATAAGCTTCAGGCCCTAGAGTTGGACAATTGGACAGGGTACCTTTTATTAATCTGGTGTTTCTCTATCATGGCAACTCACAGATGTGAAAAGTTTAACTCCCAGAGTTCTCCATCCAGCAAATACAAAGCTGTCTGGAGAATTCTGAGAATTGAAATCCATATATCTGAAAGTTGCCAAGGTTGAGAAATACTGCACTGAAGTCTCTAAAAAAAAAGCACAACAAAGAATGTTCTTTCTGTGCCAACTCAGAAAGCTCAAACTGCCCAAGGAGCTGCTGATACAGTTCTACAGAGGAGTTATTGTCTATCATCTGCACTTCTATAACTGTCTGGTTTGGTTCTGCAACCCAATAGGAAAGACACAGACTTCAGAGGATAATTAGGACTGCAGAAAAAACAATTACTACCCACTTGCCTTCAGTTGAGGACCTGTATACTGCACGAGTCAAAAAGAGGGCTGTGAAAATATTTACAGATACCTCACATCCGGACATAAACTGTTTCAACTCCTTCCCTCAAAACAATGCTATACAGCATTGTATACTAGAACAACCAGACAGAAGAACAGTTTTTTTCCCAAAAGCTATCACTCTGCTAAACAAATAATTCCCTCAACACTGTTCAACTATTTACAAAGTGTACACTATTATTACTGTTAATCTTCTCATCACTCCTTATCACCCATCCCCTCCCACTTGTGATTGTAGGACTGTAACTTTGTTGCTTATATCCATACGATTTATATTGACTGTTTCCTAGTATGATTTGATTGTTGATTGTACCCTATGACTATCATTAAATGTATGTTATGATTCTTGATTCTTAATGAATGTACCTTTTCTTTATGTATACTGAGAATATTTACATCAGGACAAATTCTTTGTGTGTCCAATCACACTTGGCCAATAAAGTATTCTGTTCTGTTCTGTTCTGTTCTATTCTATTCTATTCTATTCTATTCTGTTCTGTTCTGTTCTGTTCTGTTCTGTTCTGTTCTGTTCTGTTCTGTTCTGTTCTGTTCTGTTCTGTTCT
>BLBF01000019.1:32969161-33000366 GCA_015471245.1 Laticauda colubrina
CCGATACACCGGAAGTATATATGAGAGTAGATGTTTTTAATGTTTTGCATGTTTGTCTGTTTGTAGAAAATTAATAAAAACTTAAAAAAAAAGAAAAAAAAGAAATAGCAGTCTCCACTGGATTTGAATTCAGGAGCTGATGGAATAGCTAACTTTGCCCAAGCTGCGCTGGCACCTTTAAAAGGACATTCAGTTTGAAACTTCCTTTATTAATCATTCCTATAAATTTATGTTAATTTTTCCTATATTTGGAGCCTTTCTTGTATTAGGAGCCTTAAGAATGGGCTTTGGTATAATTATCTGAGAACAGCCTTTCTATCTACGTTTCTGGAGAGCCCAGGATAGGTTAAACTCCTCTTGATGACATTATTAAGCTAAGTCTGTCAAGTATAAAAGGACAGCCTGTGGGAGTGACTTTGGCGAAATTGACAGACTTTAGTGAGTGTCTCTGAAAGCCAAACAGAATCTAGAATATTAATCTTTCTTATCAGAATCCAGATGAAGCAAGGGAACAACTGGACTCTCTAGCAGAATAGATAAAAAAGGCACTCTCAGGTAATTATACCAATGCCCATTCTCCTCAACGCTGCTGGGAGAGCCCAGGATGGGACATACCAAAGCCTGCATGTCCATGGGAGGGTCCTCATCTGGCTGATCATTCCGACTGTGGAACAACATGCTGAAGCACTCATCTTCCAAAGGCTGCAGTCGCAGAGGCAAAGGAATCCAGACAGTAATGTCTCATGAAGGGTGACGGGGATGCCCATGTGGCCACTCTGCAAATCTCCTCAAGGGTTGCCTAAGTGGCCCAGGCAGCCAAAGTTGCGGTGCTTCTGGTAAAGTGTGCTGTTAGGCCTTGGGGTACCAGAAGAACTGCCTCCTTGTACGCCTGTGCAATGCACGCCTTGATCCACCTGCTTAAGGTGGGAGGAGAGGCTTTGTTCCCCAAGTGCGATGGGGAAAAGGATACAAACATAGCCTCAATTTTCCTAAAGGTGGAAGTGCGTTTGAGGTAAATTCTAAGCACTCACCTAACGTCTAAAGTGTGCCACTTGCATTCTAAGTTGTGGTGCGGAAGGGGACAGAAATCTGGCAACACAATGTCCTGGGACCTGTGGAACCAGGAATTGGCTTTTGGGATAAAGGTGGGATCTAAGCATAGCACCACTCTATTATCATGAAAAGTGCATAGATTCTGTCTGACCAAGAGCTCAGCGAGCTCTGATACCCTTCTAGCTGATGTGATGGCTACCAGAAAAACCACTTTCAGGGTCAAGAAATGCAGAGACACTTTCCTGAGGGATTTGAATTATGGTTCCATCAGAGCCTGGAGCACCTTTGGAAGGTCCCATGAAGGGTACCTGTGTACTACAGGGGGTTGAAGGTTGGAAGCCCCTTTTAAAAACCTCCGGACAGAAGGATGGAGTGACAGGGAAGGAAAGGATTCCCAGGATAGAACCGAGGAAAGTGCCACTACCTGGTGATGTAGGGTGTTAGGTGCTAGTCCTTTCACAAGGCCATCTTGAAGGAAACATAGGACCACTGCTACCCAAGCTGAAGTGACAGAAAGACCCTCCTTTAGGCATCAGTGCCAAAAAACTCTCCAGGAGGCATTGTAGATGTGTATCGTAGAAGGTCTACAAGACGCCTGGATAGTGAGGATAAGCCTGTCAGGGAGATTAGCCTCTCTCAGCTGTTGCCGCTCAAGCGCCACATGATCAGCGTGAACCACTGGGGATCCAGATAGAGCAAGGCTCCCTGATGAAGGGAAATCCTGTTGGCAGGGATCCTCTTGGGAGTAGCTACAGACAGGTTCATCAGGTCTGCAAACCAGGGTCTCCATGGCCAATAGGGAGCCAGGATAATAAGCTCCGCATGTTCCTCCAACATCTACCAAATGACTGCCAGAATGACCAGAAGAGGATAAAAGGCATAGAGGAGACCCCTGGGCCATCTGCTTCGAAGGGCATTGGTCCCCTCCACTTCCTGGCAAGGAAACTTGGTGAAAAACCTGTTTACTTGAACATTTTGGGAAGTGGAGAAGTGATCCACCTCTGGAGTCCCAAATCTGAGGGAGAGGTCTCTGAATAGGGACAGGTGAAGGTGCCATTCTGAATGGTCAACTGAGCTCTGGCTGAGCCAGTCGGCTTGGAAGTTGTCCACCCTGGAGATGTGATCCACCGTGATAGACAACAAATGTCTCTCCACCTACAGTCCCAAATATTTGGCCTCCCTCATCAGGGCCCTTGACCTCATTCCCCCCTTGACTGTTGACATGTGCCTTTGCAGCCATATTGTCCTTCAACACTAATATATGGTTCCGGTCACCATGATCCTGAAGTATTTCAGAGCCAGGAATATGGCTCTGAGCTCCAGCCAGTTTATGGGGTGGGCTCTGTCTGCCAGAGACCAAATCCCCTGCGCTATTTGGCCATCCATGTGGGATCACCAACCCAAAAGACTGGCATCCATGGTGAGTAGAAGTCTTTTCTGGTTCCTTGAACGGATGGCCCCTCCAGATAGCCGGGGAAAGCCACCACTTGAAGGAATACTGGATCTGAGGAGAAAGCTGTACTCTGATTTGTGGCTGGTTCCTGACCATTGAAAGGGGAGCAAGGAACCATTGAAGAGATAGGGAGTGAAGCCGTGCCCATGGGATGATCATGATGCATGATATCATGTTCCCCAGTAGTGTGGACAGCTTCAACCGTGTGTTAATGTTGAATCTGATGGATGATGTTGGTAAAGCTTTTTCCCTGATCTGGAGATAGAAAGATTTGGCATAGGAATGGGTTGATGACCACTCCCGAGTGGAGTAATCTGGTTGTGGGAGATAGATGGCTTTTCTTGGTGTTGATGTAAAAACAGCACAGTGTTCTGGAGAACAGCACAGTGTAACTTGTAGGTCTTGATGGGCAGATTGGATGGATGACTGTATCAAAATATCATCCAGGTAGCATTGGATTCTCACTGAAACTGACTGGAGCAAAGCCACCAATGCTGCTAGGACCTTTGTGAAGACTCTTGGTGCCAACCAGAGCCCAAAGGGAAGGGCCCGATATTGGAAGTGGAAGTTCTGGTAACAGAAACAGAGAAACTGGCGATGATGAGGCCAGATGGGGATATGGAGGTAAGCCTCCATGAGGTCAATGGAGGAGAGGAGGTTGCCCTCTAGAATAGAATGCAGAGTCTGCATCTTAAAACGCCTGTATGGAATAAACTCATTCAAAAATTTAGATCAAGAATGGCATGTCACCCCCCTGAGGTCTTAGGGACCACGAAAAGACAAGAATAAAAACCACATCCCCATTGATGTTCAGAAACTGGTTGAATAGGCCATTATGTCCACTAGGTGTTGTATGGTCAAATTCATAACAGCTCTCTTTGAACTGTCCAGTAAGACTGGACAGAACACAAAATTTTCAGGGGGTGGTGAGAGAAATTTCAGTTGTAAACCATACCTGACTGTGTTGAGTACCCAGGCGTCCATCATTGACTCCTCCCATCTGGAAGCAAAGAAGGCCAAGCAATCCCCGATGGGTGGGGAGAATGAGGGATTACTTAGAGTAATGGAAGGAACGACACCTTCTCCCACAAAAGGGCCATTTACCAGCAGGATATTGTTGCCTGCCGGATGCATCGGGCCACTGTTCCTGGTGCTGGGGATATGACCTCTGTGGCCTGGAAAAACAGGGATTAGTCTCGGCCGGAAAGGAGGTCAATGGATAGGTGCCAGGAAGTAGTCTGCCCTCTTTCCTGTGGAGGAAGGTACCTTTGGTCCCTGGTCCCTTCCTTTGGTCCCTGGTTTTGATGAGATATGGGTCTAGTGCATCGCCAAAGAGTTTTTCACCTGTACAGGAAGCAGAAGCCAGTTTTCATTTCCAGCAAAATTCCGTCTGCTAATTCTGGAGCCATAGGAGCTTTTTCGCTGCCAGCAAGGAGGCCTGGCCCTGGAAGCAAATTTGGCAGAGTGAAGGGTGGCGTCTGCCGTAAATTCCGCTGCTGCTATAATCTTGTTTAGGTCTTGGTGTGGCCTGAAATCATAAGCTGATATGTGTTTTTGTAATTGGCACATCCAACGGATAGAGGACCTGGTGAAAAATGATGCAGCAGTTGAAGCCCGGACAGCCCATGCAGCTGCTTGATGGTTGTGTTTGTTTGGAGCACTTATTGCTGGTCTGTTTGGAGCACTTATTGACAGCCTTGAGAACGTCCTCTGGTTCGGTGGGGGTGCCAGAGGAGAAGGAGGCGACAACAGGAGCATCCACAGAGGGCACAGCCAGAGCATTAGCCAGGGAAGGACCCATGTTGTAAAAATGCCTGTCGTGGGGCGAGGGATGAGAGCCAGCTGCAGGGGAGGCACACTGTTCCTTGACTAAGTCCAGGAATAGGGGAGAGGAGGGGAGAACCTCAGTAGAAACTATGGGTTTGGAGAAGAGGGAATCTCCGTGCCTAAAAGATTCTCCTTGTGGTTCAGGTGCCACCTCCTCAGGGGACAGCTGAGTTGTAACCAGGGCCTTGTTAAGGAGAATTTTAAATAACATTGGTTTCAAGACAGTGGCTGAGGGTGGTTGATCTGGGTGCAGATCTTCCTCCTCCAAGAGGTTTGAGTCCCAGATCTCCCCTTCTTCCCAATCCAACCCTGATGAATGACTGCGTTCATATGGAATTGCGCAGTCATCTTACCCGTAATCATCCCACTCAGAATGGATGGAATAGGCCTTTTGCTCCTGGGGAAGAGAGCCTGTTTGTTGAGGAAAGGGTACTTGGGAGTAGGCTGGGAATAGGGAATGAGCCCTTTCTAATGGTCTCAGGATTTGTTGAAATCCTTCTGCCAAGCCCCATCTGATGGCAGTGGAGACCACTTCCTGAATCTCACTGGGCCTGGTGTTCAAGGAAGGATCACAGGGACGAAGGCCAACAGCAGAGGGGGTGAAGCTAGCCTCAGGTCTAGGCCATGAGGTACCCTGGGTAATGGAGGGAAGAGGGGGGAAGCTCCAAGTGGCCTGTTGAAAATTAGGCCCTGACCTGCTTAGATCTTGAGGCCCTGTCTGATCTTCAAGCCTCTCTGGGGACCAAGATTGTAGGTGGCCAGAGGAACCTGGGATTTCTGATATCCCCCTGGAAGGGCCTCTATGGCTAGCCCAGAGATCACCTGGCTGAGAGGCCTGCTTAAGTTGCCCCATCATCTGTTCTATAGTTTTGTTGAACTGTCTCTTTAAGGCAGCATGTCTATGTTTTTCGGCCTTGAGTTCAGCCCGGGACATTTTTTTTGGGGGGCAGTGCTTTTTCTCTTATCTTAGCTGCCACTTCCCTTTGGATGGATTGAGGTTGCTGTCTGCAACTCTTTCTTCTGGTTGGTTGGTAGCCTTGGGCTTCTAGGTCAAAGTTCTGCCTGGGTCCTTTCTAGATCCATGGTGAAAAATAGGTCAAGCAAAAGAGGTGCTAGAAGCAACCCTCAATATGTGCTGCCTGGGTTTTGCTTCTGAAATATGAAGGATGTTGCTCTAGGTTTGACTGTTAGATCTTGAGGCCACCTAAAATGGCCATTTGCCATGTGCGATAGGGAATTGCTGTCCCAAGATGGCCGCTCACACCTGCTGTGGTCTGATTAATATTGCCTCTCCTCAGGCTGCTGTCGGCCCTGAGCTGTTGAAAGATTGCTGCCCCCAGTAGTTGAAGAAATCTCTCTGTAGGCTGCTGTGAGCCCTGAGCGGCAGTTGCGGCTGAAAAAAGCCCCCGTCAGCCTGAGTCAGGAAATCAGCTGGCTGGTGCTTTATCTCCAACCCAATCTTTATGATCGTGGCCAGGTGAATCCGTCAGGGAGAGGCCATGCAGGAGGCTGGATGACACTTTGCTACTTACAGCTCTCCCGACAATATTTTTGCCTTTCTCTTGCTGGCAACATCAAATCCTTGGCATTGCAGGAGAGTGGAGATCCGCTCTCTTGAAGGCACTGATGCATTGGAGCCCTGGAAGCAATGCCTGAAGCTCGATCGGCTTCCTGTTGTTGTTTTAAAATTAGGAGATTTTAAAGGAATAAATCTGATTAACGTGCTGCTTGAGAGACACTATCTTACAGATGCAAGAAGCTGAGTCAAAGCTGGGGTCACTCCCACAGTCTGTCCTTTTATACTAGATAGACTCAGCTTATTGATGTCATCAAGAGAAGTCTAACCCATCCTGGGCTCTCGCAGCAGTGTCGAGGAGAATGACATATTTCACTATACCTGGTGAGTCTCCTTTTATCCACAGCAAAACAAGTTTTATGTAAGTTTAAGGGCTTAAATATTTTGGACAGCAAAAAGGTAATTATAACATAGATTTTGAAAAGTTATAAATGGTCTAAGGGGTCAGAAGTATTTTAAGTAAGATTTGGAAATTAACTATTTCCTTTTTCCTGAGAAAAAAACATTCTTTAGAATTCTATTAAAATATCTGTATTCTATATATGAATATTTGGAAATTCAATGTAAGAAATCTTCCTGTAGGGAAAAATGTTTAGAAAATAAACAATAATATGGGACTTTGAAGATTGGATACTAGTGAGAAATAGAAACAACTAAAATCATAACTAAAGAAGAGAAGTACTACTGTATTTTTGGATTATAAGACACTCTAGACTATAAGACATACTTAGCTTTTGTGGAGGAAAACAAGAAAAAAAACCTGCCTCTATCTCTGCCTCCCAGCAAACAGCAAATAGTCTGGTCAGCTTCAGCACATCCTGATTTAGCATGAGCTGCTGATTGGCAGTTGGATTGGCCTCTTGGAATACCAATCAGCTGTTCCAGGCTGCAGGGATCGCTGCCACCCATCAGTCCGATCGCCACTGCCACCTATTGCCACCTCTGCATGCCTGATTTTCGGCCTTTGTACATCCTGTTTTAGGTTTCTGTGCATCCTATCCCCGCCGCCTGGAATGGGCCAAAAACGGGACTAGTGGAGATCAAAAATGGGATGCATAGAAGATGTTGTATCTTATGACTCTTTAAAAAAAAAAACTTTATTGATTATACAACTAAAATATCAAACATACATACACAACACACAAAAAAGAAAGGAAAAAGGGAAAAAGAAAATGATTTAAAAACTAACAACTCTATTATTGACAGTCTATGGTTCCTTGTTTGTCATCAATATTGGTGATACATTTATAAATACATCTTATTGTGAATATATAATTACTACTTCTTTTACATTTTACATTGTTTACTAATAACATATTTTCTATTTTTGTTTTATTCAGTCATACCAGCATTCCCAGCTTCTATAATATTCTGATATTTCTTTTTCCTTAAATGCTCAGGTTCATTTATTCATCTCTGCACAGGCTGTTATCTTCTGAATGACCATTTCCTCTGTTGGAATATCTGCTTGTTTCCAACGCTGTGCAAAGGTTATTCTGGCTCCAGTAAGAATGTGCAGTATTATATATTTGACTTTTTTAGAAATTTATCTATTAAATATCCCCAATAAGAATAATTCTGGTTTCAATTTGCTCCACCGTTATTTCCTCTAGCCATTTTTTAATTCTATGCCAGTACCTTTGGGCTTCAGTGCAGGACAACCACCACATGTGAAAGAATATTCTGTGTTTCTTTTCACATTTACAGCAATTTGGATTCATGTCAGAAGACCTTTTCGCTATTCTCGAGGGTGAGAGATGCCACCTATAAAACATTTTATAAGCATTTTCTTTATATGTTGCTGATTTTGTAATTTTATTGTTCCTTGTCCAGACCTTTTCCCATTCTAATAATGTAATGCTAAGTCCTATGTTTCTGCTCCAAGCTATCACGTTGCCTTTGACTACTTCCTGTTCTCATTCCATCTCTAATAAATAATTATAAAATTTAGTTATATTTGTTTTATCTGGACCTAATAGGATTTTATCTAACTGTTGTGCCTGAGCATAAATTCCAATTTTTTTCTTGTCCTAGCTATATCTACTTTGAATTTGCAAATAAATCCACCGGTCTACTTGTAGCCCTTGTTCTTGGAGATCTTACTATGATTTTAAAGTTCCTTGCGCACCAAGAAGCTCTTTGTATTTTATCATTTTATTAAGATCTAGATTATTTGGATGTATCATTGCCTCCATCGAGATCCAGATTGGAATTTTAAAATATTTTTTTTATTTTGTTCCAATTAGCCAATAAGGAATCTCTAATTATATGCCTGTGAAAATACTTCTGCTTAATTTTTCCAGTGTCCCATAAAAATGCATGCCATCCCCTCTGTAAATCATGGCCTTCTAGTAATAAGATTCTTTTATTCGACAGATTTACTCACTCTTTCAACCAAAGTAATGAGGCTGCACTATGGTATAATTCCCAATTTGGGAGTGCCATACCTCCCCTGCTCTTCATATCTTGCATTGCCTTTAGGTTTATCCACAGTTTTTTCCCTTGCCAAATAAATGTGGTAATTATCTTGTTAAGTTCCACAAAGTAATTTTTATGTATTTTTATTGGTATTGTTTGGAATAAGTAAATACATTTGGGCAGAATGTTCATTTTTAAAGTGGCAATCCTCCCTAATAAGGAAATTTGCAATTTAACCCATATCTCTAAATCCTTTTTGACTTGCTGTAATAATTTATTATAATTATTTTCCATTGGAGTTTTGCATTAAGCTGTCAACCAAATTCCTAAGTATTTAACTTTTTTTACAATTTGTAATCCCATTATCCTTTCCAATTTTGTTTTTTTTTTCTGTTAATTTTTTAGTTATTAATTTCATTTTTTCCTTATTAATTTTAAGTCCTGCAACTTTCCCAAATTGATCTAACTCTTTCAACAGTTCTTGACCTGTTTCAATTGGTTCCTCTATGAAAAATACCATATCATCCACAAATGATTGGAGTTTATATTCTTCTTTTTTAATTTTTAGACCTTTTATTCCTGGGTTCTGTCTAATTCATGTAAGCAATGTTTCCAAAGATAATATGAAGAACAGGGGAGATATAATTATTTTCCTGCCTGACTCCTTTCTCTATTTTTATTGAGTGCGTGTACTCTCCATTAATTATAATATTCGCCTTTTGTGAATCATAAATTGTAGTCATGATGTTTTCAAATTTAGTGCCTAAATTTATATTGTAAATTTGTTGGATAAGGAATTGCCAATTTAGATTGTCAAAGGACTTCTGCGCATCCAAGAATACAAGGGCTATTTGTTTTTCTGGGTGGGCTTCATAGTATTCCAAAACATTTAATACTATTCTTAAATTGTTGCTAATTTTTCTGTTGGGAAGAAATCCATTTTGATCTTTATGTATATATTCATTCAATTTTTTTTTCAATCTATTTGCTACAATTGTGATAAATATTTTATAATTAGTATTTAACAGGGAAATTGGTCTATAATTTTGTATAAGTCGTAAATCTGAATCTTCTTTCGGAATCCACAGTATCAGTGTCTCCTTCCATGAATCCGGCATTCTTGCTGCTTGTAGGAACTCATTATATACTTCCACCATGAGAGGTCCTATTTGTTCTCCTATTTTCTTATAAAGTTCCCCTGGTATCCCATCGGGTCCTGGGCTTTTACTGTTCTTTTGGTTTTTTTATTGCTGCTTTTAACTTGGGCCACATTAATGTCTCTAATTAACATTTCCTTCATCTCCTCGATTATTTTATCTTTAGTAATACCCAAATAGTTTCTTATCATGTCATCATTTACCTCCTTCTTTTTATAAAGATCTTCAAATAATTTACATGAAATTTCTTCTTTCTGTTCTACCCTTGTTTGGGCATCCCCGTTCTCATATATGGTAGATCCATCTTTTTTGTTTTTCTTTTTTAAGTTTGTAGGCCAGCCACCTTTCTGGCTTATTGGCCTGTTCAAAAAATATCTGTCTGGCTGTATTCAACTTTGAAACCATTCCTTTTTGTTCGATTAAATTTAATTTATGTTTAGTTATTATCATCTGTTTTTTCAATTTACAATCTTTTGGGGTGTTTTGCCGCTGAATTTCTAAATCTTTGATTCTTTGTTCTAATTTATTTTGTTGGGCATATTTTTCTTTATTTCTTTTAGCAGTGTATGATATTGTTGTGCCTCTTATTACTGCCTTCATTGTATTCCAAATATTCTGTTTTGTAGTTGCCTCATTATTATTTTCTTTTAAAAAATAATATAATTCCTCGTCAAGTCTGTTCATAAATTCTTTCTCTTTAATTATCTGTGTATTTAGGGTCCACCTTTTCCTTGGTTTCTTCCTACCTTTCCACACTATCAGCATCAGGTTGTGATCTGCCCATTCGTTTGGTAAAATTTCAATCTCTTTTAATTGATTTACTAACTCACCATTCATCCACACCATATCAATTCATGTCCATGATTGGTGAGGATTGGAGTAAAATGTAAATTGCTTTTTCTTGGGGTTCAATTTCCTCCACATGTCAATCAAATTTAGTTCAATCATAATTTCTGTCCATGTTTTTGGTAATTCTCTTTTTTTCTTCTTTTTTCCCCCACTACTGTGATCTTTCTGGTGGTCCACAATAGCATTGAAATCCCCCAAGATACAAATATTCCTTTTATATAATTCCACTATTTTCCCATGTAATTGTTCAAAAAATTCCTTTTGGTTATCGTTAGATTACCACTAGTAGAATTGGAATTGATTTAATCCAAATTTGTAACACCAGAATTCTTCCATTGGGGTCTATCCAAATTGGCTCTGCTTTCATATCGTCTTTCACATATACTGCTATCCCTTTCTTTTTCCTAAAATCTGCTGGCGATGTAAACAAATTCCCTAGCTTGCAGCATTCTAGATATTTTTCTTCTTCCTTCCGTATATGAGTTTCCTGTAAACATATTATATCTGCATTTTGTTTAATTAATCTGGTAAAATATTCTTTTCCTTTTTATCCTACAGTTTAGGCCATTTATGTTAATTGATAGTATTTTGTTTTCTTTGTCCATCACCTAATTGACTCTTGCTCTTTGTCTTGTAGTTACTCCTGTCTCTTTTTGTGGCCGATTGTGCGTCTTTGGTTCTTTTATCTCTTGATGTTGTTTATTTTTTGAATTCCTACAATTCCCATCTCTATTTTTTTGATAGTCTTGGTTGTCTTGCGAATTCATTTCTAACTCCTCTCTACTACTCGATTCTTCATGGCCTATCAATCGTTCGTAGAATTTTTGGGCTTTTTCCACGGAGTCTACTTTAATTTTTCTTTCTTCCCAAGTGATTAGCATTCCCTCTGGGATTAGCCATCTGAATATGATACCTTTTTGGTTTAATTGGTTCACCAAGAATTTATAATCTCGCCTCTGCTCTCTCACTCTTCTTGGGTTTTGTTTAAGCACCAAGATTTCTTTTCCTTTATATATAATTATTTCTTCTCTAGAAATTTTGTATATAATATCTCAAACTTTCCTGCTGCAAATCTCACATGGACCTCTTTTGGATGTTTATGTTGTCTTGTGTAGTTTGTGCTCACTTTGTATAGTTTGTCTAACTCTTTCAGAATATCGTCCTTATCTTTTTCCAATAGGTCTAATATTCCTACAATCACTTGTTCTAAGTCCTCTTCATTAGATTCCATTATATTTTGGAATCTCAGGTAAGCTGTAGCCTTGTCCATTTCCAGATATACCAAGGAGTCATATACTTCTTTACTCACATTTCTTAATTGCTCACCAACCATTTCCAGCTTCTTTTCCATTTGTTCCGTCCCTTTCTCAACCACCTTTATTCTTAATTCATTCCTTTCTAGTTCTTGCTGTATTGTTTCAATCTTTTGATCCAACTTTAAGATGTCTAATTTCATTTCTACCTTTAAGTTTCCCATCTCTTCTTTTAGTTCATTTGTATCAGCTCTTGTTTTGGTATGATTTTTCACCATTATTTCCTGAAGCTTCAGCATGGACTCTTGTAAAGTAAGAAGGGTCAATTGAATATTGGCATTCGTGATGGTAGGTCATTTTTCTCCAGGTAGAGTTTCTTCAATTGTCTTTTGTGCCATCACTGAGGGTGATGGCATCAGAGCTGTTTGTATTGAAGAAGTCTTATTTCCAGTTTTAAACATTGTGTTAGTGACAGAGGTCATTTCTTGTAAAATTTGTTTTTGTTTTTGTATTATATTAAATATGTTGTCTCAAATTAACATTCACTGTTGAGGAGTATCAGCTGTAAATGGCCATTACGCTAATTAATATATGTTATAGGATTAACCTTTCTTGTCAATATATATATATATTCTCCAGAACAATTTTAAAGCTAATTTCTAAATCAGATACCTGGATTTGTAGATCTTAATCATATATCAAATTCTTCTATTTAAATTTAAATACTATTAACCTGTATAAGTGCTGTACAATCCCTAATCTCAAAATAGTGTTATGAAATAATATTTCAAATACTTACAAATCTAAATGAAGATATATCAATAATTAATTAGTTTATCTGTAGTAATCACAATTAATCACAATTAATTATTTACTTCAATCTAATCAACATCTATAATCAAATATCTATACCTAAATAATTATCACCTCCCTTTTTTTGTGTGTTATAACAAAATATAAACTTTAATATTTACTAAAGTATCAATTAAATCATATATAAATTATGTTACCACATTCAAAAATCAGTTGAGTTGGTGTCAAGAAATAATTATTGCAATCTGCAAAGTTTAAAAGCTTAAAGTGTCTTAATATAATTGTTCAGTTCTTCAAGATTCCTTCACCGAACGCACCGGAAGCACAGACTTGCTGAGTAATATTTCTGTTTTCACTGTCTCACTGCACTTTCCACTGTAGCCATTTCTCCTTTTGTTTAAAAGTTTTACTAGTCAATTTTTAGATTCAAATAGTCTCTTTCTTTAATCAGTCTTCTCCACTTACTACAGCTCCAGTCCAATAGTCCAAAAAGGCCAGTAAATTATTCAGTTTCGTCCGTAGAATATTTAAAGATGTAATAAGACTATTTAATTCCTTACTTCAAGTATCCCCCCATCTCAAGTTCATCCTTCCAATTTTTCCCAAAATCCACAATTCAAATCTTTTATAAGTTCCCTTAAGTTAAATTTGTTGTTCTTTCTTTCTTCCTTTTTTTTTATCCCCCAATTATTGTCAGTCTCTCAGATCCCTCAGATTCTCTTATCTTCTCTGTCCGATCGCTCACGTCCTTAGCCTCTTCCATCTCACAAGCCCTTTTGTTTCACTGCCGCTCTTATCTACTTTGGCCGCTGTTTTCAGGCTTTGCTCCAACTAAGGTTCTCCAATATTCAACGCTCAATCAGGATCGCAAATTCTTTCACTCACACTCTTCATTCACCACAGTCTGTCACTCACTTGTTTCCTCTTGTATGCAATGATCAAGACTTTAGGACTGCCATTACTGACAGTCTCTTGATGTCAGTCTCCACAGAGTTTCTCTACGTTGCAATGAGAATCGCTTTTTCCACACCATGAATTGAGTCTCCCCACACTGGCACACTTCTCTACAAGATGCGTGCACCTCTAAGGGTCACTCCAACAGCAAGAGGAGATAGCATGAAACCCATAACGAGCTTCAGCACCTCCGTTCACCCATATCTTGTCACCGGAAGTCCGTATCTTATGATTCTTGATGAATAGATTTTTTCCCTTTATGCAACAAATTCCTTATGTGCTCAATCACACTTGGCCAATAAAGAATTCTGTCTATCTATCTTACTTTGTATTAGTATTTTGATTTTTAAACTTTAACAAAAATTATTGTACAAACTGGAAGTTGAACTGGAACAGAACTGTTTTGTTTTGATTTTTAATGTTTTGTTTTTTAACCTTTATCTAGCATTGTCACTACTTTAATTCAAGGGATGCAGAATAATCTGTGCTGACATATATAATTTGTTCAAGTGCAATAATCACAGTTGATCTAAAATATATTATTAATACAGAATACAGTATGATTAAAAATGTTTTTACTGTTGCTTGCAGAAGTCATTTCACTGTAAAACAGAGATAACAATAAAGGTCAAGGACTAATCTCTTGCCTTCAACCATTTAAAGTTCAAGCCATAAGATCATTCAGTGATGTGAATATTAAGATGTATGATCCATCATAAAACTGACTAGAAGAAGTATATAATGTAAACATTATTATCAATTTCTGATTACAATAAATAGTTCATATTGCTTCAGCAGTCGAACAGTAGCTTTATTTTAATTACATTACGTCTGTTATAAGATACTGTAATCATTGTAACTATAATTATCTATATAGAAAAGCTATTATGCTGCTGTAGTTACGCATAGATTTAGAGAAAGAAACTTAATTACTGTAAAAATGGTCAAGATACCCTGGTTTCAGTAGTTTTGAAAACAGTAGTTTTCAAACTTCCTTTTAATCCTTATTCCTATATCCTGCTATATTTTTTGCTTTGTTTGATTTTGCCTTAGCATTTTGCATGAATCTAGCTATTAATGCGCAGATTATGTTACTGTATTATAAGAATCCAGATGTTATTTGTCAACAAAAAAGGTTATTGAATTAGGTACTGGATTAAGTGAGATCTTTGATGGTAATTCAAGGGTTAATAATTGAAAACTGAAAAAAAAATATACAACAGCATTTTTAGGATATTCTGAATATTTCTGCATACTTCGCTACTTTGACAAATTTTCCCATATCAGGAAAACTATCAAAAGGAATAGTCTGACTAGCAATATAAAACTCCTTGGCTCTGCCTTGTTGATTAGCATTTGTTATTGTTTTAATTGGCTCATAATAAGCTTGAGTTTGCATCAAAAAAGATGAAACACAACTTTTAAGATTGGGATGCTGACTGTAAGGAGCATGCCCATCTATTTCATGGCATATGCACATGACATTCACTTACCCACACTAGCCATACATTTGGCTAAGAATCCCCTTTGAATAGAGAAACTTTATAGAGCAGGGGTGCCAAAGTTAAGGATGGTGGGGCAGCCCACAGTGCCTCTGCCAGCAAATGGAGCTCACCAACTCCATTTTCAGCTGCAATGGCCTCTTGTTTTCACTAGCAGAGGTCTGCAGGAGGCTGTCCCTGCCCATGCACGCATCCTTGAGCTCTGTTTTTGCTAGCAGAGGACCCCCCGCTAAGGTCAAACACAACCTTGATGCAACCCTCAATAATATTGACACCCCTGCCCTATATCATTTCAGACAAAGGTTGTCCAATCTTATCTTAAAAACCTCCAGTGTTGAATGCAGAAACAACACCTCTCTCCCTTTATCATTCCACAACTTCAAGAACTTGAGTGATATAAGTGATTGTTATCAAATAATGTCCTTCTTACAGGAGATCAGTAGAGTATAGCTTATGTGGAATCCTTTCATTTTACCTATGCAGTAATATACTTGACCCTGAAGTAGGTTAACCAGAAAGAAGGAAAGAAAGAGAAATGGTCACCCAGTAAATTTCAGTGACAAGGACTCTTGTACCAGGATCTTCCAATTCATAATCTATCTCTTTTACAGAACAGCATGAAAGTATGTTGAAACAGGAATATGTTAAGATAGTACAATTAAGTCAAAAAGGAAGAAACATTATTTTTTCTAGGCGGAGACTTCTTTGTATGTAAGCTGAATACCAATCTTTCATATTAAGAAATTTAGACAACTAACTGAGGTATAAAAAAATATCCAAGATCAAATATTGAATTGTCTAGAAACATGTTGTTTTGCACCTATGAAATAAGAATGAAACAGATTTAGCATCATAGCTCTACAGCACATGCATAAATTCATCTCAAATGTTGATCAAACAAGAAGACAGGAGTGTGCTCAATTTCAGTTTCATATCTTTTGAGCCACAACCCTCTTCTGCCTGTGCATTGGGGCAACCGCAACAGATAAAGTAACTCTGTATGGATATTAGCCTAACCCTATAGCAGGGGTGTTGTTGAGGTAATTCCCCATTAGGAGAATGAGTGCACACAGGAAGACATAGTGAGAATGCTGAGGAATAACACACAACCAGCACACAGATGCACTGTATAGTAAAATGTAGGCTTTTACTTCCAGTAAATGATTAAGCAAAGTCCAATAAGCAGTCCAAGTCATACACAGTAAAAGCAGTCAGTTTTTTAGTCCAGGGATAATCCAAATATCAAAGTCCAGTATCATAAACAGTTCAGTAACATACTTACAGCAGTCCAAGAAAAACAACGATCAGCAACAGTAAATAGGGAAAAATTAAGGTACCAAAAACAGCGAACATCAGAACATCGACCAACTACCAACTAGCAACAACAGGACTAAACAACCCAGGTTTCTGGCTCCATATTATGCCGTTTGAAGAACCACACCCAATTACAATTTTAGCATTCCCTTAAAGAGACAGGATTAAATGTCTATCCTGGTTTATATATTTCCAACCCAACTGTTAGGTAACTAGCAATTCCTAACATTTTTCCCTTTGGGTAGGACAATATATAACCCCTTACAGTTTAAGTCCATAATCCTCACAGCAAACCTTATGCTTTACAGAGCCTTGGGCTTTTGTAAAATGATCTGCAATGTTATTCTCTGACATGCAGTACTCCAGTTTAATCAGTTTACTTTGCACACATTGTCTCACATTTAAATATCTTAAATCTGTGTGTTTTGATCTTGTCTTTACAGCAAGATTGGAAGCCATCTGTATTGCTGATTGGTTGTCTTCATAAACAACAAAAGAATTTGTTACATCAATTCCCATATCAATCAATTGTTGCTTATAATAAACTAAATCTATACATAATAGAGATAAACATGAGAATTCAGCCTCCATTGTTGACAAACTTAGATGTTTCTGTCGAAAAGACCCATCCAATCAACACCTTTGCTAATAATACTACAGTACCTGACGTAGATTTACATGTATTTACATCTTTTCATGAAGTTCAAATGAGCTAACATATCTCCACCTTTCAGAAGACGTGCTCTAAACAGCTTACGTGTAAGATGCATGTGTGCACCTACACTGTCATGAACATAAAACCTCTTCAAATTCTCCCAACACCTAGCAGCAGACTCTTCTCCATGAATATGGACTAGCTGCTGATCACTCAGTGTTAGTCCAATTATACAAAGAGCTTGTTCATTGTTCCGTTTAAAGTCATCAAGCTTCTTGGCATCATCCTCATCATCTGAATCCCAAGCATTTACATCTGGAGGATCTTGAACTACATTCTATAACCCTTCTCTACGCAGAAGTAGACTGCACTTCATAGACCAGGACACATAGTTTGTTCCATCCAACCGGGCTATCAGTGATAGACTTGTTGACGGGTCTTGTGCCATCTTTACAAGGATAGTAACCCACAATTAAACAATAAACAGCTGTCTGTATACGGTACTGTGCATTCACACCAACTCTCAGTTACCTGAGTCTGGTATGGTTGGGGCCCATAACCAGTGTTCAGGTAATTCCCCGTTAGGAGAATGAGCGCACACAGGGAGACGTAGTGAGAGTAGTGAAGAATAATACACAACTGGCACACAGATACACTGTACAGTAAAATGTAGGTTTTTACTTCCAGTAAAACCGTTAAGCAAAGTTCAACAAACAGTCCAAGTCATTCATGGTTAAAGCAGTCAGTTTTCAGTCTAGGGATAATCCAATAACAAAGTCCAGTATCAAAAACAGTTCAGTAACAGACTTACATCAAATCCAAGACTAACGATGATCAGTAACAGTCAAAAAGGAAAAATGCAGGGACAGCAACACTCTCAACAACAGGACAGAACAATCTAGGTTTCTGGCTCCATCTTATGGCCATTTGAGAAACCACACCCAATTACAATTTTAGCATTCCCTTAAAGCAACAGTATTAAAATGTCTATCCTGGTTTATATATTTTCCAACCCAACTGTTAGGTGACTTACATTCCTAACACAAATGACCAGCTGTCTGCAAGAAATATATATCCTTCCATTTCACACCATCCAGTCAGACCTGAAGAAGCTTCTTGGATGAGAAGCAAAACAAGAAAGTCCAGTTGCCTCCTGAAAAAGTACCTTTGGAACAACCATAACCTGTATGACTGAGAATTGGTTTTGTTCTGCTGATGATAAATGTATTCTGTTTTGTATTGCTAGTAAGTTACAGGCCTTCTGTTGTGGCTGTAACCTTCCTTTGCTGTCCTACAAAGAGGTGGCAACATAATAGCACTTCAGAATTTGTTAGATATTAATATTAGGGACAGTTTTTATAGTTTTATCAGCATTTGGTGTCAAAAGTATAAAACATCAGTACACACATAATTGGGAAGAACAAGATAAGGTAAGATAACCTTTATTGTCATTTTTTACTGTGAGAACACTGGCCCACATGAAATAAAATTCTGTTGCCTGCCTTCAAGAGAAAGTGTGTGTAGATACAGTATGTATACACACACACATATACATATGTACGTATGTATACACACACACACACATATTCATTTTGAATACAAAGTGGAAGGAGGAAACCTGAGAGTTCACAAAGTTGATGTTACATGAAACAAAATTGTGTTTGAATCTAGATGTTTTTTGAGATACCTCGAAGCCTCCTCCCCGAAAGTAACAAGAAAAACAGGTTGTAAAGAGAATGTGAATCCAATTCAAACATCACTTATATACCATGTCCTGGATAGAAGGTAGTGAACTACCTTTTCTGCCATCCTCACCACTCTCTGCACAGGTTTTCTGTCTGAAGCAGGAATGCTTCCAAACCAGAGACTACCACAATAGAGGATGCTGTCTATTGTCCCTCTATAGAAAGTGATAAGGACAGGGGAAGGAAGATGTACTTTTCTCACGTGACACAGAAAGGGCAAGGGCTGCTATGACCACTTCACCAGTGTCTCATGGTTGAGCGATCAATCGAGCCTACTTGTTAGCTGCACACCTAGAAACTTGATGCTGCTAACCACCTCCACAAGTGAATCATTAATACACAGAAATGTGTGGCTGTACCTTACTTTTCTGAAATCAACAATGTAGATTTATATTTTTTCCTAAACTTTTGAGGCTGTTTTTGTTACAGCACTTTATCAAACTGTCCTTGCGGCAAGCACCTTCCCGGTCATCTAGAATAAAGCCCATTACTGTTGTATCATCCACATACTAAAATTAATAATGATACCAGTGCATGCAAAATAGATGTTTGTGCAGGTAAGATTATTAACCTTGCTGTCAAGCAAAACCAAGCATTATCTATATATTAATAGTGAATGCCATACCATGTGCATTAATCAAAGACGGCAAGAAAGTAGGGGGAGGCAGGCACAACACAGGTTATGTAGACAGTAAACACAGAATCAGACATAAAGATCTCAAGTGCCTATATACAAATGCACAAAGTCTGGAGAACAAACAGTGTGAACTTGAACTACGAATACAGGAAGATAGATATGATATAGTTGGAATAACAGAAACTTGGTGGGAATGAAACCCATGATTGGAACATACAGGTAGAAGGATACAAACTGTTCAAAAAAAAACCAGACCCCATAAAAGAGCAGGTGGAGTTGCACTGTATGTAAAGGACCACTATATTGCTACAGAAATGCACAAAACCAAAGATGAAAACCACCTAGAATGTATATGGGTTAATATAAAAGAAAAAAAAGAGTGACATGGCCATAGATGGAAATTATATGCCACCAAATCAAGCAGAAAAAATAAATGTCCTTTTTGCCAACCAACTAACAAACATATACAGGAAACACACAACAATAATAATGGGAAACTTCAATTATCCTTATATCAATTGGAAAAGTAATTCTGCACCAAATGAAAAATCAAATAAGTTCCTAACCAACCTAGCTGAAAACTTTGTTGTCCAAAAGGTAGAGGATGGAACTAGAGGGACAGCCATACTGGACTTAATTCTTTCAAACAGAGAAGAAGTGATAGAGGGGATTGAAACTGCAGGAACCTTGGGTGAGAGTGACCATGTCATACTAGAATTCAACATAACATAAACACAAGCAATAGAACATAATGATACCAGAGTCTTGGATTTTAAAATAGCTGATTTTAATAAATTCAGAGAGAACCTGGGAAAGATTCCATGGATGAAAATCCTAAAAGGGAAAACAACCCAAGAATCTTGGGAAACTCTGAAAAGTACAATCATAGAAGCTCAGCATGGCTGCACAAAGATCTCTCTGGCAAATTGAAAGAAAAAAAAATGACAAGTAAAAAAAATGGAAAGAGGGACATACAATTAAGGCAGAATATCAGCAGATAGCCAGAATCTGCAAAGACAAAGTCAGGAAAACAAAGGCTCAGAACGAACAGACTTGCAACAAAAGTCAAAGATAATAAAAAAAGTTTCTTCCAACATATAAATAACAAGAAAAACATCAAGGAAACAGTCGGTCCACTAAAGAGAGAAGATAGCAAGGAAGTAACAGGCAACTGAGAGAAAGCAGAACTGCTTAACTCATTCTTTGCATTGATCTTAACGCAAAAAGAAACTATAGCTCAACCCAGCAAAAACATAACTGTAAAAAACAGACCAGAAATAAAAGTTAAAATAAGCAAAAAAAAAAAAAAAAATAGAAAAAGAGCACCTTCAGATCTTGATGAACACAAATCACCAAGGCCTGACAGATTACATCCCAGAGTTTTAAAGGAGCTTGCAGAGGTCATCTCAGAACCATTGCACTATATCTTCCAAAAATCCTGGAGCATCAGGGAACTACCAGAGGACTGGAAAAGAACTGATGCGGTTCCCATCTTCAAAAAAGGAAGAAAAAAAAAACAGACTCAGGAAACTCTAGACTAATCAACCTAAAATCAATACCTGGGAAGATACTGGAAAATATAATAAAAACAAATCTGCCAACATCTAGAAACAAGTAAAGTAGTAACTAGCAGTCAACGCGGGTTTGTTAAAAACAGTTCATGCCAAACCAATCTTATTTCATTCTTCACATAGTGACTAAATTAGTAGACCAGCAAAATACTGTGGACATAATATATTTAAATTTCAGCAAGGCATTCAACAAAGTAGACCACAACCTACTTCTTGGTAAGATAGAAAAAAGTGGAATAGAAAGCACCACCACCAGATGGACTCGCAACTGGCTGACAAACCATATTCAAAAAGTAGTCCTTAATGGGTCTAAGTCTACATGGAGGGAAGTAAGCAGTGGGATGCCACAAGGTTCCATCTTAGGCCCAGTACTCTTCAATATCTTCATTAACTACTTAGATGAGGGAATAGAAGGGGAACTTACCAAATTTGCAGATGATACTAAGCTGGCAGGAACAGCTAACACCCAAGAAGATAGGCTAAAGATCCAGATGGATCTTGACAGACTAGAACACTGGGCCATATCTAACAAAATGAAATTCGATACAGAGAAAAGTAAAGTCCTACACTAAGGCAAGAAAAGCCAAAAGTACACATATACACTGGGTGAAACCAGGCTCAATAACAGTAACTATGAGAGGGATTTTGGAGTCTTAGTAGACAACCAGCTAAATATGAGCCAGCAGTAGCAAAGCTACTCTATGAAGCCTTAATAAGACCACACCTCGAGTACTGCATCCAGTTTTGGTCACCACATTATGAAAAATATGTTGAGACTCGAGAAAAAGTACAGAGAAGAGCAACCAGGATGATTAGGGGACTGGAGACTCAAACATATGAAGAATGGTTATAGGAACTGGGCACGGCTAGTGTAGTGAAGGACCACGGGAGACATGATAGCAGTCTTCCAATATTTGAGGGGTTGCCCCAAAGAGGAGGGGGTCAAGCTTTTTTTCTAAAGCGCCTGTAGGCCAGACAAGGAATAATGGATGGAAACTGAAGAAGGAGAGATTTAACTTGGAAATAAGGAGAAACTTTCTGACAGTGAGAACAATCAACCAATGAAACAGCTTGCCCTCAGAAGTTGTAAGAACGTCATCATCACTTGAGATTTTCAAGAAGAGATTGGACTGCCATTTGTTAGAAATGGTGTAGGGTCTCCCGCTTGGGAGAAGGTTAGATGACCTACAAGTTCTCTTCCAACTCTGATTATCTGCTATCTGTTACTTCACAATATGGTTGGTGGCAAACCAAGTACAACAGTCATGGGTGAACAGGGTGAACAAAAGTGGACTTAGGACACAGCCCTGAGGAGAATCTGTGCTCAAGAAAATGGTGTCAGATATATTAGTCCCAACTCACACAACAAACAGGATAAAGAGGATCCTAGTCTTAGAGTACTCATTGCAAATTTTATTTAAATTTCTCTTTCCCTTCATCATTTTGCATTATAGTTTCCTTTGCTGCCCTTTGACAATATTTGTAATGGGTATGTATGTGTGTGTGTGATTGAATTATTTTTTTTTAAGACAAAGATTTTGACAACAGATATGTTATTAAGACAAAACTGGCAGATATATTGAAAATTCAAGTCATGAATAAGATCAAGTATCTGGGGATATATTTGACAGCAAGATGTAGTACATTAAAAGAGAATAATTATATCAAACTTAAACAGCAGATAGCATCAGATTTGGGGAAATGGGAAAATTTACAATTGTCGCTAATTGGGAGAATCTCAACAATCAAGATGAATAGACTACCCAGAATTTTATATTTGTTTCAAACAATTCCAATTAGGCTTGGAAAAGACTATTTTGAAGAATTAAATAAAATTGTGTCAAAATATATATGGCAAGGTAAGAAAGCGAGAATAAAGTTAAAACTGTTGCAAGATGCTAAAATTAGAGGAAGATTTGGCTTGCCTAATTGGGAGTTGTACTACCAAGCAACAAATTTGATGTGGGTCAAGGAATAGATAACACTAAGAAATTCTAGAGTGTTTACATTAGAAGGACATGATTTGTTGTTGGGGTGGCATGCTGTTTCATGGTATAAAGGAACTAAAACACAGGGATATTTTAAAAATTACATACAGGAGGCTTTGTGGTTAAATTGGGAGAAGATTAAAAGGCAATGTTGTTTGAAAATTCCAATCTGGTTATCGACTATTGAAACATTTTCTTACCCTCTAATATGTAAAAAGGAACAAACAGTTAGATATGGTGAAATATGGAATGAAAAGGGTAAACTTAAATCTATCCAAAAACTGGAGGAACAAGGTATAAAGATGAATTGGTTTTCATATGCACAAATACACTCAAGGTATGTTGAAGATTCTAAAATAGAAGGTTTTTATGATAAATTGACTGACTTAGATAAGGTTTTGACAGGTACTGATGAAAAGGTGATTAAAAAATTGTATGGATATTTACTAGAAATTAAACTAGAAGAAGAACAAGTTAAAGAAACTATGATAGCTTGGGGGAAGAATTTTGGATATGGGATTGATTTAGAAAAATGGCAAAAATTGTGGTCTCAAAATTATAAAATGACAATGTCAATGGCTTATAAAGAAAATTTGTATAAGATGTTTTACAGGTGGCATTTCCCCCCGACAAGAATAGCAAGAATGTTCAAGAACAAATCGGAAAAATGTTGGAAATGTCAACAGACACCTGGCTCATATTTCCATATCTGGTGGACTTGTGCGGACACTAAAAAATACTGGACTAAAATCCACACGTGGTTGGAAAAAAAATGATTAAAAAATATAGATTTGAAACCAGATATATTTTTATTGGGAATTTAACCTGAAACATACAGCAAAGACTTGAAATACTTAATTGTAAATGTATTAACAGTGGCTAGGATTGTATTTGCTAAAAACTGGAAAAATGAGAAAATACCACCACAGGAGGTGGTGTGGGGGAAGTTCCACTTCTGATACCACTGCTCTGCAACTTTCTTCCATCCTTCTTCAGTGGAGGGGCACTGGAGGAGCTTCTCCTTGTATTCTTTGATGATGGCCTGCACCACTTCTCTGACAACAAAGCTGATGGTGCTGGGTGACACCCTCCAGCCATACTGCATGCTCCTGTAGGTGGTCCCTGAGGCCAGGTGGCGCAGAGTGAGTGCCAACTTGAGCCCAGGTTCCAGGCTGGGTGGGAAGTTGGTGTTTGTCTTGGTCAACCTGGGTGTCAGCCACTGCACAACTTCGTCAAACATGGCTGGAGGCATCCTCATGACGTTCTGGAACGCCCGAGGGTCTTCGTTTCTCAGCTCCACCATCAGCTTGCACTGGAGGTTTATCTATCCCACAACTATTACCCATCCCATAGGTATCCCTGCCCATCCCACAGGTATCCCTTCCCATCCCACAGCTATCTTAACCCATCCCAAAGGTATCACTGCCCACCCTTTATATCCGGGGGGCTTGCGCAATGCATCCCCCCCGCATGCACAATTAACGCCAGGCATCTGTTAGGCTTCCGCTGTGCATCCACTAGGCTTCCCTGTGCATCCGCTTCATCCGCTGTGCATCCGTTCTGCATCCGTTGTTTCCGTTCCGCGTCCGCTTTGCTGAGCCCCCCCCGGAAGCCCTGCGGTTGCGCCATTCGCTTCCATCCTCTGGGCTTCCGTTCCGCCCTGCGTCCTCCCCGCATCCGTGTTATCCGCTCCAATTATGCAAATTTTCGCCCCTTTTGAGCGCGGATACAACGGATGTAACATTTTTCTCTTCCGTTGTGTCCTTTTTGCATCCGTTGGGCAGTGTGACACGGCCTTTAAGGACATTACATTAAAGTTGGATCAGCCTGTAGTGTTTTTTTCCACTTTAATTTTGATTGTAACTCCAAATCCAGATCTCCGTGGATTGCTAAATTTGATTTCCATTGATAATTTTTGTGTGATTTTGTTGTCAGCACATTCAACTATGTAATGAACAAAGTATTTAATAAGAATATTTCATTCATTCAGATCTAGGATGTCTTATCTTTGTGTTCCCTTTATTTTTTTGAGCAGTTTACTTAGTCAATGGTGGGATTCAAATAATTTAACAGCTGGTTCATTCAGGGTCAGGTTGGCTAGCATGGGAAGCATGGCCTATCCCTGTTGTCCAGTTCCACCACATGTGTGGGATGAGCCTCCTGTAACAGGCACCCTGATTGGGCTAACTGGTTGTTAAATTTGCACCCTTTGCCAAAAGCTGTTTCCAAGGATGTTTGCACGTTGATTTTGCGGCTGTTTCAGGCTTCTGGTCATAGATCCCTTAAAAGTAAGGTTTCCGAAGAATGAAGAGGAGAGGTTACCATAGAGACAAGGAGTTGATGCTCCCGAGAGTAAGCATGGGAAAGTGAAGAATTGGGGGGAAGTGGAGGGAGAGATTTCCCCCTCCCCATGGACCTGCATGCAGTTGGTCAGTCTGTGGGCAAAAGTGAGAGGGACAAGGAATTAAGTTGGCAGCATGATCAAAACTGGGCCCAATGTAGGGGACACTATGGAGTTAGTTTGGCCAGGCAAATATTCCCCTCTCCACTATCAAAGTAGGTCCTGGGTGCTGTGCTATACTGCAATTAGAGAAATGGGCAACAGAGCACCAGGCACAAGGAAAGGAGGAGGATCAGGGAGAAGAAAGAGGGAAAGTAGCCTTCTCTTTCCCTCGCACCAGCCATTCCATTGCCCCTTTCTCCATTGTAGCGCAGCACAGAGCCCAGGATCCACTTTGATAGTGGGGATGGATAATTTAACAACTGGTTTGCATGAACTGGCATGAACTGGCTGATTCTCACCACTATACTTAGCCCAGCAGAAGCTTCATAAAGAAATAGACAGTTATGCCCTTTGGGAGGAAAATAAAAATGGTAGGTTAGATACAGCAAGACAGCTTCATTCACTTCATCCTACAAACTATAATAAAACTGTATTTGGTACGGCATGCGTTATTAGTAACCAAGCACAATTTTGTTTTTTGTCTGTTTGTTCATGAGGACGTGTGAACAAACAAACTTGATGTCTTATGCTTAAGGGCCACAAGTTTATAGTTGTTGCAGCAAAATCTGCAAACCTATAAACACCAGACATAAATCTATTTGACAGCTTTACTTTTCTTACTTTTGTGCATTTGCTTCTCAAATAGGTAGATTAAATTTCTCAGTAATGGAAATTAAAACAACAATCACAGCTATTTTGTACTGATATCAGAAAAACACTCTTGGAAGCTTTTGAACAGCATTTTAGAGAATGATTGGAATTAATCAGATTGGTAACTTGTTATTTTTCCCAATTTGTTAGTTCACAATAGCTGATCAAGGTATTATTTGAACACTGGCTCTACAAGACATCTCTATTCACCGAAATTTTGTGGATTGGGTGGATGGGGGGAGACAAGGAAGATCTTTCCTGAAGTATTCACATTTGGTATCTTCCTTGCCTTCTTGCAGGCAAAGTAGATTTAAGTAGAGATAAATGAGTTGTGTCCTACAAAATAAAGATGGGTGCTCCATTAATATTTAAAATGCCTCCTTCATGCTTTTACAATAATGTCATTCATTTCTTTTAGATTACACAGTAGGAAGATTAGTCATAAATGGTGCTTCTGAAAATAATTGAACGACGACTAGATGGTACTAGAAGAAAAGCCATCATCTATGCTCAAACAATTGTTATTTCCTGTTGGAATCGTCCATTGATCTCATTTGATTTCAGTATGGCTCGATTCAGTTCTACAGTTTCCTTTGTGCCTATTCCAAAATCAATATATTTCTGAGTCCCTTCACACATGGTGTTGGAAACATTTAGCACAACTGCTTGCTGTCCAATTATTACCTCAAGATCCTGTCAGGGGGAGTCTGTTCCATGACAAAGTTGTTCCAGTTTCAGGAGAGAACAACAAAAGGACAAAAATGAATTATAGCAGCAATTGTTGGATTACCATGCTGTCAGCTGTAATCACCATGAGTATTATCATTTTATATTTGTGTGTGCTTCCATTATATAATAATAAAATATTTTATCCATTATAAATAATAAAATATATAATATTTTGAAAGAACGTCAAAAATAGTTTGTGCAACTAAAAAAAATCAGGTTCATGTAGAAAAATATAGGTAGATAAGCAACAAATATAAAATATCATAAAATAATATTTATAATACATAATTAGATGTGTATGGCATATTTTATAGCTATTCAAAATCCATGTGTTTCTTAAACTTTAAATTAAGGAAGGAATTACAATAGTAATGTACTTATTTATTAAACTTTCATCCCAACGAATAAAAATTAGTAAAAATTGAGATTTGCTTTAAAGAATAATATGGTATTCAACTGGGATTAAAATCTAATGACGGCGTAATAATAATATGATATGATATGGAAAGTTAACCAATGCAATATGAATGTAAACTTAAGAGAAAAAACTATAGATATTGTACACAAGATACATATACTAACCAACACACTGTATAATTGAAGGAAGGTTTTATTTGTTGTTTTATATTTATTGTTAAAAATAAAAAAAACTTTTAACACAAAAAAAATGCTGTTAGATGGGTTGGATTGAGGGACCATGGCTGGCCCAAAGACACTCACTTGGCTTCTGTGCCTAAAGCAGAATTCAGAGTCACAATTTCCTGGGTTTTGGGCTAGCATATTAACCAGTACACCAAACTGGCTCTCTTTATTATCAGCATCTGGATGGCCCAGAAGACCCAGAAGATTAGGGATTGTAATTTAAGATATGAAGAATTGTTATCTCCAGGGAGGCTGAGATTTCATATGACTTGAAATTTCTGGGGTTATTGAAAAGTCATACAGAAAAGAATAACACTGCAGCATCTTCCACTACTAGGTTACTGGTGTAATTACAATTGAAGACATGTTTCAACTAAACATTCACATTGCAATTGCAAATGATTTAGATACTTGATTCTAGTTTGTATCATTAGTTCTTATATTTAATTTAATTACTATAAAACAAATAGAATTTCATATCAAATTCAAGAGTTCTAACAAGGTTTAGAATTTTACTGGAATCAAATGTACAAGTTTATAGGACATTCTTAACTAATTACCCAAATGATATTGAAAACTGAAGTAATTGAAGTACAACAGGCTTTATTTTTAAAGAGGGCAAGATTCAGTGTTTGATGTACCCAAATGTTTAAAAGGCTGTGTTCTAAAATCTTGGAAATCTGCTGCCAGTTAGCCTGTAATAAATCTAAACAGGGTAATCTAGTAATTTGACTTGACTGAAGAAAGTATTATGTTAGAGTAGTTATCTCAAGATAGTAAATCATGCCATTTTTAACATTAAAATGTTTCAACAATGCTTACTACTGTAGAAAGTTAGCACCCATCCTTCTCCTAGAAGAATGAAATATTCGAGGAAATATTAAAAAGAATTTTATAACTCCCTGTATGAGAAAAGGAGAAGCATGCTCTTGGAAAGCAGCTCTGTTGAGGTACTCCCTGTTAGGAGAATGAGTGAGCTCAGGGAAACGTAGTGAGAGTGGTGTTGAAGAACACACAACCAGCATACAGATACACTGAATAGTAGGTTTTACTTCCAGTAAACGTCCAACAAACACTCCAAATCATACACATTTTAAGCAGGTAGTATTTAATACAATCAGTCCAAGGATAATCCAAAAACAAAGTCCAGTATCAAAAAACAAAGTTCAGTAAACAGAGTTTGCTAACAATTGCAAGACTCACAGCAATCCAAGTAGAACAATCAGGCAAAAGACAACAAGGAAAATGCAAGAAGAGAACAAACCAGGTTTCTGGCTCCATCTTATGGCCGTTGGAGGTACCTCAGCCAATCACAATTACAGCATTCTCTTAAAGATATAACAGTATTAAATAACTATCCTGGTTTATATATTGCCAACCCAACTGTTAGGGGGTTGGCAATATATAATCCTAACAAGCTCCAACCTTTGTTAATAGCCCCAGAAAGACTAGGGTATCCTATCTACAAGACAAAAGGCCTTCAGCTCCAGGGTGATATGATTAGCTCTCACTCAAGATCCAAACCAGGACAAAGCCATTAAGCCATAATAGGAATTACCCAGCACCCTTTCAAACACAACCCTCTTCATTATGTCATCTCACAGCAAGATTCAACCAAACCTGGGACACAGACAGCCTACAAGGTTAGCTGGACCTCCGCATATCCCCCTGGAATCTGACAACCAATAGGATACATTTCTTGCAAGGCCGAAGAGAGGGTATCTCATTCTCATTCCATGTGTTCAGTTATCCAGAATCATACCGCTTCACCATTAAATCATCCTTCCAAGCAGCCTCCATGTTTCCAGTATCTTTCTTCCCACTTGGAACTGAATGCAGATGGACATTTCTTCAAACACTACTAAATAACAAGCCTCCAGAAATATAATCTTGTGTGCTCTCTCATCTTGCAATGAAGCAATTGATATAAGCTGATGATTGTCCTCAGAAATTCAGTTTGGTTAAATTTTAAACTGTTTGTGCAATCTTTATCTTCTTTCCCAATTCAGAAGCACCAATCAAACAGGGGAAATGCAAAGATATTGTACACATTTGGAGGCCCCAGCTTAGAAAAGGCTAATTCTAGTACTTTGTTCAGCCTGGGAAATTATGTCTGATTTTCTATAATTATTATTTCTATTTGACCCACCATACTTTGTATATGTACAAATATCATATTTAAGCAAATAATTCAGTGATAATATATCTGGGTCACTGAAAAATAAAATATTTAAGGTAATGCTCAGATTCAAGAAAACCATCCTTTTCAAATTTTTAGGTTTACTCTTCTTCTGAAATTTAATTAACATGTTACCAATTAGAAAGTACTGTTCCTAGTAATTTCTTCATTGTATTTTACATGACTAACCCTCTATAGACAATTTCTTTACTCATGATCCTAGAAGCAAATCCTTGCTATGGCAGTAAACAAGCTGGCAAGCATAAAGATCTATTGCATTGATTCCTTTTTATCCCAAAAGAGTAAATCTTGGGTATTTGGGGATAAATCATGTCTTGTGAAAAAGACTAGAGTCTGCCATAGTGAAGGAGTAAAATCACTTTCAGTAATGTTTTAATAAGGAAAGTTTATAAAAACTGCTCAGATTTCTGTCTTTTAATCAGTGTTCTAAATTCAAGAAAATAGGCATTGGCTTACCTGAATGCAGTTTCTTAGCATGCCTTGGGATAATCCACACATATGGGTTCAATCTGCCTTTCTGCCCAGAGACTGAGTTATCAATCTTTGCCACACCTCTTCCTGTCGGGGCAGGAAGTCCCCTAGCCCCAGTCACGACAAAGGTGCAGCCATTTGATGATCTTCCTGTGCATTGGCTCTGCCTCCCACTGGACACTGTACCAGACGGTTGCCAGGGTGAGAGTGGATTATCCCAAGGCATGCTGAGAAACTGTGTTCAGGTAAGCCAACACCTATTCTCCAGCATGCCTTTGGAATAATCCATGCATATGGGACATACCAAAGCTGGCAGTCCCTATGGGTAGGAAGAAGTCTGGTCCTGTGCACTCCCATCTGTATGCACTCACATACAGACATATTTGTGCAGTCTGTAGTGCTTTACAAATGGAGATGGGGAGGATCATTTAGCTGCCCTGCAGATGTGGGGCCTGTGTCAGCAAGGCAGCTGTGGTAGCTGCATCGCCCAGGCAGCTGTGGTAGCTGTGCTTCTGATTGAATGAGCTGTTATCCATCTGGGTGTTGGAAGAGCCTGGATCTCATAGGCCTTGGCAATACAAGCCCTGATCCAGTGGCCTATAGTTGAAGAAGAGACTTTACTGCCCATTGAAGATGGCTGAAATTAGATGAACAGGGCCTCAGTTTTACAATACATTGATGTACACTTAATGTATCTGTGAAGAGCCCTCCGAACATCCAATTTGTGCCATCTGTGCTCTCTGTCAAGGAGCACAGGCAAAAGTCGGGAAGAATGACTTCTTGAGCCCTGTGGAAACAAGAATTTTCCTTTGGGATGAAGGAGGGATCGAGGTGCAGGACAACCCTATTGTTGTGGAATGTGCAGATCTTCCCTGATGGAAAGAGCTGCCAATTCTGATATGTGCCTGGCTGATGTAATGGCCACTAAGAAGGTGATTTTGAGTGTTAAGAGCATAGGCTTACAGACTGAAGATGTTCAAACAGGTCCTGCATAAGGCTTGTAACACGATAGACAGGTTCCAAGAAGGATATGTGTGGACTGTTGGTGGTTTAAGATTGACAGCTCCTTTGAGGAAAGAGCAGACAACCAGATGATGAGCTAAGGAATTCCTCTTCCCATAATGCAACATGGTGGACAGGGCTACTACCTGCCTATATAACATACTAGGAGAGAACCTGTCAGGCGGAGCTCCATTAAAAATCCAGGAAAGAAATACTTAGACTCTTTAGTTTAGAGAAAAGAT
>BLBF01000019.1:33000376-33021991 GCA_015471245.1 Laticauda colubrina
CAGTCGAAAAGATGCAAAGCAATAGCAGAGGATCTTGAAGACTGACAGAACCCTTTGTCGAGTCCTGTTTGTAGAAAGTCCAGGATTTGTGGCACTGAGGCAGCAGTTGGGTCCATGCCCTTCTTGGTGCATCATTGATAAAACGCTTTCCAGGTAGCATCATATATTCTGTTCATGGAAGGCCTCCTGGAGGCTTGTATTGTTTTGATGACATTCCTAGAAAAGTTATCCCTCCTCAGGATCCTCCTCTCAAGTGCCAGGCACTCAATTGGAACCACTGAGGCTCTGGGTGTTCCAAGACCCCCGGCTGAGAGATATCCTGCCCTGAGGGATCCTCCAAGAGTGGGACAGTGACAGGATCACTAGATCCGCATATCAAAACCATCTGGGCCAGTGGGGAGTGATGGCGATGGTTTCTACCTGTCCAGAAATACTTTCCTTACCACCCCTTGTGTGAACCTCTGTCAGATCGATGGACATTAGATCACACACCCCCATGGCCTCCAAGATGGACTGCAGAGATTGCATCTTGGATCACTTGTATTCTAAATGAGAATTGCGCTTTTTGAGATCCAGGATTGCTCTCCACCCCCCTGAGGACTTGGGAACTACAAATAGAATGGAGTAAAACCCGTGCCCCCTCTGGTCCAGGCTTGATGGCCTGGATGTCCAGCAAATGCTGGACCACCATGTCCATGAGCTTTCTCCTTAAGTGGTTCTTGGAGATTGGGCAACAGGTAAAGCTCGTCGGAGGAGTGAACAGAAAATCCAGGGTAAGACCAAATTGCACTGTTTTCACGACCCAGGAATCGGATGTGATGGTCTCCCATCAGTCTGCAAAAAGAACCAGTCGGCTGCCAATGGGAGGAAGGGTCCAGCAGTCATTTGGATCAATAGTAGAGACAATCTCCTGTGCCACAAAAGGGCCATTTATTGTTTGTTTCTATCTTGAAATCCCAATCGATCTGTGGGTCGATCTGATTTGGGCTGGTAGGCCCTTTGGAATTGAAAGAATTCTTGGCCTGAGCCTGAGGAATGAAATGGCTATCTACAGGTGTAGGGAGAAGCCCTCCTGGTAAGAGAGGAGAACACCTTTCTCTAATCTTTAGTCTCGACTATGAAGGGATTTAAGGCCTGTCCAAATAGGGAACAACCTGTGTAAGGAGCAGAGACCACTTTCCATTTGGTTCTAGCATCTGTTTGCCACTGTCGTAGCCAGATGATGAGAAGAGATGTTGGAGGCCCGGGCCTTGAAGGAGAATCAGGCTGCATGCAGGGAGGAATCGGCCACAAATTCAGAACCGCCACCAGTTTGTTGATGTCCTGATGCATTCTGATTTCTTCAGGGAGAATTCTAGCCTGTAATTGGTGGAGCAAGAGAAGGGATGTCCTAGTGAAAAATGAGGTGGCTGCAGTTGCTTTAACTGCCCAGGCATTGGCCTGGTGTGATTTGCAGGAATTTTGTTCCATTTTTTTGTCCTCTGTCTTAAGGGCCCATGCTATGTCACCCGATATTGCAGAAGGAGAGACCAAGGACACCAAAGGTTCATCCAGGGGGAAGTTGTAGTAACTTGAAGAGGAGAGGAGCCATATTGAAAAAATCTTAAAGAAGAAGAATGGGTCCTCCCCCTCAGGTTGGAAGTTACCCCTTGAGAAAGGCCTGAGCAATAAGGGCCTTAAGATCCTCTGATAATACTGGGGCCGCTCTATCTGCTGAGTGTATCCTTGCTGCAGTTGGAGTAAAAGTGGCTTCAAGTGTTCCAGTCCTGTCTCTGATTTGCAAATCTGCAGGACAAGGAAGCATACAATCAAAAGAAAATCTCTTGAGTTTGGATTTTCTCAGCAGGAGGGATAAATTCCTGCTCCCTTTCTTCCTCTGGTGACCAAGCCCTGGAGAACTTCAGGCAAGTCATTTCTAATGGCTGCTGAGGGAGGGGACTAACAGGCCTTGGCTGGGGGGAGGGGGAATATCTCTCCTAGTCTGCTTGCTTCTGAGCTCTGGAGAACTGCTTTTCCAATGCTCTTTGCCTTCTTTCTTCTGCTCTTGTGGGCTTTCTGGAATAAAGAGCCTTTGCCTTTACCTTGTTAGCAGACTCTTTACTTGCAGATCTGGCCTTTCTGGGACTCTGTTTGGATAGTTTAGCACTGCTGGGCTCCATGCTGCCTTAGTCAGCCATGCTGCTATTACACAGATTATTGGGAGGAGAGCTCTTTCAATCCTCCAATCCTGCTGCTCCAAAGGGAATTCAAGGCCTGGAAGCCTTCCCTGGGCTGTGACAATGGCAGCCCTACCAGTCTCTTGGATAGTCTGCAC
This sequence comes from Laticauda colubrina, assembly GCA_015471245.1. Taxonomy (NCBI): domain Eukaryota; kingdom Metazoa; phylum Chordata; class Lepidosauria; order Squamata; family Elapidae; genus Laticauda; species Laticauda colubrina. The sequence continues at coordinate 33,002,691 of BLBF01000019.1, forward strand.
AACTCGCCTTGCAGCCAAAATGGCCACCGCTAGTCCCCCATGTCACACTGGCCAACGGATGCAAAAAGGACACAGCGGACGAGCAAAATGTTCCATTTGTTGTTATCCGCTCTCAAAAGGGGCAAAAAATTGCATAACTGGAGCGGATAACACAGACGCGGGGAGGATGCAGGGCGGATGCAAAGCGGATGCGGAACGGAAGCCTAGAGGATGGAAGCGGATGGGAGCGGATGGGAGTGGGTGGCACATCCGCAGGGCTTCTGGGGGGCCTCAGCAAAGCGGACGCGGAACAGAAAGAGCGGAAGCAGAGCGGACGCCGAATGGATGAAGCGGATGAAGAGCAGAAGCCTAGTGGATGCACAGCGGAAGCCTAATGGATGCCTGGCGTTAATTGCACATGCGGGGAGGATGCATTGCGTCAGCCCCGCGGATATAACGGAAGCAGCTCGGAAGCAGGACGCCATTCAGAGGAAAGACCTGCTGCCGGACACATCGACTGCCTTGCCTGCCCTTCCTGCATGTCTGCCTGTCAGCCTTGCTGCCAGCCTTGCTGCCAGCCGGTCTGCCTGCCAGCCTTGCTGCCTGCCTTCCTGCCAGCCTTGGTTCATGTCTGCCTGCCAGCCTTCCTGCCAGCCTTCGTTCATGTCTGCCTGCCAGCCTTGGTGCCAGCCTGCCTGCCAGCCTCCCTGCCAGCCTTCCTGCAAGCCTCCCTGCCAGCCTTGGTTCCTGCCAGCCTCCCTGCCAGCCAGCAACCCCACAACCTTGTGGAAGCACAGCAAGCCTCGGCCATCTGCTGCCAGCCCTGGCAAGAGGGACAGGGCTACCATCCCGCCCCCTGGCCCTCACTCTGGTTCTGCTGGGGCTTCTGCAGCACGGGCTCGCTCTTCTGGGGCTGGCGCTTCTGCTGCTTCTGCTTCTGGAGGAGCTGATGACAAGCACTCCAGCACCAGCCACCTCCACACCACCTGCACCCTTCACCCATGAGACTGAGCGACCAAGAGGAGTGCCAGAGACTCATTTTTGTTTTATAGCTTCTTGTTAATAAAGTATATTTTTGATTCATACACTTGCTTCATTTCTTTTCTTTAATAAAGTCTTGCTGGAAACTTTTAGAAATGGTTTAAGCCTTTGCATGCTTGTGGGATAGGTAAGGATAGCTTTGGGATGGGTTAGGATACCTGTGGGATGGGTAATAGCTGTGGGGATGGGTTAGGATAGCAGTGGGATAGATAAACCTCCAGTGCAAGCATAGTGGGACTGTATGGTCCACCCTCCCAGCTGCCACACCTACGGCCCTTTATTATCAATAATAATGTAATAATTATCCACACATGTCAACATAAACACAACTCTTTATTAAATGCCCTGTTCATTGTAGGCCAACCAAACATACATGGCCCAATCTTATCCGTGTAATGAGACAGGCTGAAGGAAGCATCCATTAAGCATCTACCATCCTGTCTTGCCACTCCACTGCTCCAGCTGGGGAGTTGCACCAGTGTTTCAGGAGGTTGCGCTGCTTCTTCACTTCATTTGAGGCTCTGTTGGGGCCTTGCACATCCTCAGTGTCGATCAGGTTTCGCCCTTGCCTCCATTCCCAGGTTCCATGACCCCATTGGCTTGTTGGAGGTCCATGGGCCTGTTCTGCAAGACTGGGTAGCGGGTGCGCATGAGATTGTGCAGGATGCAGCAAGCTTCCATGATCCTCCTCACGGTCTCTGGGCAATGCTGCATGGTGGTGAGAAGTACCTGGAACCTGTTGGCCAGGATGCCAAAGGCATTCTCCACCATCCGCCTTGCCCTGGACAGCCTGTAGTTGAAGATCCTCTCTTCACGGGTGAGGAGTCTGGAAGTGTAGGGCTTCATGAGGTAGGTTGTGAGGGAGAAGTCGTCATCACCCACGATGAAGTAGGGTACATGTTGTGTGTCGTTGGGCAGGGGTTCTTGATCTGGGAAGCCCACGATGAGGTTGCCTTCCAGTCCCTCCTTGAGGTGACTGGCGTTGTATACCTGGGCATCTGAAGATGAGCCGTTGCCTGAAGCATCGATGTACATGAACTTGTAGTCAGCATCGACCATGGCAAAGAGGATGATGCTGAAGAAGCCCTTGGAGTTTAAATAAGTGGACCCCGACTTGGCTGGAGATTTGCAGGCCACGTGCTTCCCATCTATGGCTCCAACGGTGTGGGGGAAGTTCCACTTCTGATACTCTGCAACTTTCTTCCATCCTTCTTCAGTGGAGGGGTACTGGAGGAGCTCCTCCAGGTATTCTTCGATGATGGCCTGCACCACTTCTCTGACCACAATGCTGATGATGTTGGATGGCACCCTCCAGCCGTTCTGCATGCTCCTGTAGGAGGTCCCTGAGGCCAGGTGGCGCAGAGTGAGTGCCACCTTGAGGCCAGGTTCCAGGCTGGGCCGGAAGCTGGTGTTTGCCTTGGTCAACCTGGGTGTCAGCAGCTGCACAACTTCGTCAAACATGGCTGGAGGCATCCTCATGAAGTTCTGGAACGCCTGAGTGTCTTCGCTCCTGAGCTCCACCATCAGCTTGTTGTACAGTCCGTCCTCTGCTCTTCTGGCGAACCATCTTTGGATCCAGACTCTTTTTGGGTGGCTCCTTTTCTTCTCGCAGTAGAGTTCACAGAGCCTGCAGATGGCTTCGCACTGTTGCAGAACGATGGTGGCTGCCGAAAGGACTTTGTTACAATCCATGGTGGACATGACTGGATGCTATAGAAGAGGAAGAGACAGACGAAGGCTGCAGAGGTCTGCACTGCTTGGCTGCTATTCTGAAAGTGCGATGCAGGCGAGTTGTTCCCCCTTTTTTATAGGCAATATAGGTTTTCCGCTAGGCTTCCTCTAGGCATCCTGTAGACATCCTTAATATCCGAGATAGGTCCCCTCTGCGAACGTTTTTTCCGTTTTAAATGCTTTGTTTCCGTGCTGCATCCGCTAGGCATCCATTCTGCATCCGTTCTGCGTCCGTTCCGCTTCCTCCATGCGTCCGTTTACCGCTGGAGCGGATGGAGTTCCGCGGATGCGTAACGGACGCCTTGCGGATATAGCGGGTGCATAACGGATGCGTAACGGATGTGTAGTGGATGCATAGCGGATGCAGAACGGATGCATTGGATACATTTTCCGCGCAAAAGTTTTAGGCAGCCCAAAACTTTTGGAGCGGATGAAACGTCCATAAACGGATGCTGGACGGATAGAGAGGAAGCAAAACGGAGGCAATGAGTACAGAATGGATACATCGCGTTAACCAACGGATGGCAAGGTTTTTTGTCCATTTTACATCCTCTTTGCATCCGTTGGTTCAGTGTGACATGGGCTTTACCCAGTTAAGCCTGGAGACGCAACAATGCGCTGGAGGTGATTGCGGTTTCAGCGCCCCCCAGGGGAGGGGGGGATCATTTTGGGGCTCCCCTTTGACTGCCTGGGCGGTTAAGCCATCAACTGGTAGTTCAGAGGGCTGCAAAAAAAGGGAGCAGGCAGAAGTTCCGACTGCTGCCTGTTTATAATGTTTGGATACTTGAGGGAGTTTTGCAAACTTTTGAAAGAATCCACACTTTAAACTTCTGCTTTCTGATGAAATTGTTGGAGCCAACCTTTGCCATATCTCTATAGAGCCAAGACTGGGGCTAGGAGGCTTCCTGCCCTGGCAGGAAAAGGCGTGGCAAAGATTGATGACTCAATCTCTGGGCAGAAAGGTAGATTCAACCCATATGTGTGGATTATCCCAAAGGCATGCTGGAGAAAATTAGCACAGGATAAACTGAGAGCACTTCAGAATTCTGTATTTTGACACTGAGAAATTATTATATTGTTATAGTTCTCAAATCTAGAATCTTCTGTATTCAGATAGCATTGATTCATATCATACAAGTATTTTTATAATCCAAAACATTTCTTGTTTATGATAGTGTTAATCTGAAGGCTTTCAGTTTACTGATATATAGGGAATGTAGATGAAGGTTTTCCTGTTATAGCAGACAGAGAGGCGAGGATAAAATGATAAAACTATCCATTAAAACTATCTCTCCTATGTAAGATAAACTTTTTGAATGACTTGCAGGGGCAGGGAAGAAGTCCTGGGACAAACATATGGCTTATTTTAGAATAAGATCATGTTAAGAACGTTCAGATCAACCAAGGCCTAGTATTAATTTATTGAAACAAATAATGTTAATATAAATCTGCCTTACACTTTCATGCAATCATTATCTATTTATTGCTCTTACATATGAGGCAAACTTGCCTGTAAAGTAATTCTAAAATGAAGTATTACATAATATTTTAAGGCAGTGATAATATGATAGATTGTTAAAAATAATTTCAGGTACAAAGACATTTTCGGCAATGAGGTAACTAAGTCATTCTACTTTATAAAAAAATTAATCACCTGATAATTTCTTTTCATAGGTTATCACTTTGACAGTTATAGAAATACATACATTGAATCTGTACATAGTTAGCAGCACAAGCCTCAAAAGTTTTCTATAATCTTCCTTGTTCTTGAGCACTTTAGCAGGGTCTCTGATGCTTGCTCCATAATATTTCCCTTAAACAATTAAAATACCATTTCAATTTCCCACAAGGATTGCTTCTGGACATTATGGGAAATGAAATGCTTCATTTTAGACTTTCATTAGTAGATCCTGAAAACAATGTTTATTGTTTGGAAGTTGAGTCATGGCAAGTGGAATTTTTATTTTTGTTTGAAACCTTATCCAAATAGTTTCTTTACTCTCAGTAACTGTGACCCCAGTATATGGTTTCATTTCTCACCTAATCTGAATAGACTCATTAGGTGGATAGGCAAGAGGGTCATTAAGGGTCTTTGCTTCTAAATCCTTCTCTTAGGTTGGGTGTCGGCAACCTACGGCTCCAAAGCCACATAAGGCTTTTTGGGGCCCCTGCTGCGGCTCCCTGTCAGATGATCCCACCACTGGCTGGCCCTGCCCCTCATCCTCCTCTCCAACTAACTCCTCGCCTGCCCTGAAAAGAGAAGAGTGATGATAGCAGATGGTGACTCGCTCCATATTCCAGAATGGGAGCAAAGCATTCCTATACTTCCCCCTTCCTCCAGCCCTTGTTGGTGTTCAGTGCATTTCCGCTGGTTGGGGAGATGCGTAACTTTCTCTCCATCCCAAGACACTGGCCCAGCTGCGGCTGATGCCATGCTCATTGCCTCAATGGCCTGCTCACTGCTCTTGCAGTGCTTTGCGCAGCACACTTAAATATAGCACACTTCACAATGGGGGAGAAAGCATCCCCTCTTCCTCCTCTTGAAGCCCATTATGATGTGGAGCATCAATTGCAGCCAGGCTGGGCCAGTGTCTGGTGTGGAGAGAAAGATGCGTATCACCCCCAGTGACCGAGGTGCATGCAGCACCAACAAGGGCCGGAAAAAGAAGCAAGTGGAAGGGCGCTTTGCTCCCGCTCTGGAATATGGAGCGAGTCTCCATCTGCTACAGGAAGCCATAGCAGGGGGGCAAAAAAGTTTCATTTATCTGGAAACTTGAAATGACTCTTGATTTAAATCGTATGGTAAAAAACACCCAAAGAAGAAGAAAGAACATCAGCAAAAAAAATATCCCAACCCTCACCTGTTTTTGAAATGGTTCAAGAGGGAACACACACACACACACACACACACACACATGAGAGAGATGAAAGAAAGAGAGGGATGAGACAGAGAGATGAGAGAAAGGGAGAAAAAAAAAGAGAGATGGGAGAGAGGGAGAGAGAGATGAGAGAGAGGGAGAAAGAGAGAGAGGAGAGAGAGAGATACGTTTCCCAGAGAAAATACCAGGAGCAACAAAACCAGAGTAGGCATGGCTGGGTGTGTGTGTCATGTGACTTGTGGGAGTGAGTGACATTGAGTTGGCCCCTCCCACCCAATGGCTCCCAGTGTTTTCCTTTCTTTGGGAAACGGGTCCAAATGGCTCCTTGAATGTTTAAGGTTGCAGACCCCTGTCTTAGGTGGATCATTAACAGGGTTGTAACCTCCCTGGTGAACTTGTAAAGTTGTCTTGATCTTTTAGAGATTGATGTAAGAGCAGCATAAAGAAATGGGCATTGTCTTACCTGAATTCATGTTCTCCTCATAGGCAAGACAGGTCTTAGCTGTTTGGACTGAATCTGTCTAAAAGGCTCATTAGCCTAGCTCCACTCATTCTGGGTGGCTCTTCCCAGCTTTCTGTGAAGTAATCACGACAGATAGGACTGTCTCTGAGAGAGAAAAACAAAAATCAAAACAGATCATTATCGGTTCCCCCCCCCCCATCGGCCCACTGTAAGGACCAGTTCCATTCGGGTGGGGCTGACCTGTCTTGCCCTCAAGGAGAACACCGTTGTTCAGTTAAGACAACTCCCATTCTCCCCTGTAAGGCTGCGACAGGTCAGGAATGGGACATACCAAATCTGGATTGTCCACGGGAGGGATTAAGACTGGTCCTGGTCCCCATGCTCCTTGTCAACTCTTTGCAGAACCTTTCTGCCAAATGCTGCATTCACTGAAGCAAAGACGTCCAGACAATAGTGGCGAATGAAAGGAGATGGGGATGTCCAAGTGACTGCCTTGCAGATTTCTTCAATTGAAGCTTGTGTTGCCCAGGCTGCAGTTGTCACAGCGCTGTGCGTGGAATGAACCGTAATGCCTCTAGGTACTGGGAGGGACCAAATCGAGCATGCCATGTATATGTATGCCTTGATCCACCTGCTGACTGTGGATGGAGTCACTTTGCCCCCCAACATGAAAGGAACAAAAAAGAGATTCCATCCTGCAGAATTCAGATGTCCTTTTAATATAGACCTTCAGTGTCCTATGCACATCTAAGGTATACCAAGCTTTTGTCAAATCATGGACCAGATGGGGACAAAAATCGGGAAGCTGCAGCTCTTGAGACCTGTGAAACAAAGTGCTGACCTTGGGGATAAATGCTGGGTCCAACCTCAAAACTACCTGGTAAGGGTGAAATATACAGAAATATACAGAGATCAGGGCAAACTGATAGGGCAACCAACTCTAATACTCTTCTGGCTGAAGTGGCTGCCCCCAAGAAGGCTACTTTCAGGGTAAGAAGGTGCAAACTAGCCTGCCTTAGATGTTCAAACAGAGCCTTAGTAAGGGATTATAAAACCGTAGACAAATCCCACGTAGGGTATCTGTACCACCAGAGGACAAAGATTGGTCGCACCTATGGACTCTAGGATGCTGAGCCAAAGACTCCAATTTGCCACAAGTCAACACCGAAGAAATAGCCACCATCGGACGACTAAGGATGTTGGGAGAAAGGCCTCTATCCAAGCCAGCCTGTAGAAATTCCAAAATGTTTGCCACAGAGGCCTGTAAAGTTTGAATGTTTGATTTGTAGCACCAACTAGAAAAGGCTTGCCAGGTCGCATCATAGATACAGATGGTCAAAGCTCTCCTGAAGGCCTGAATGGTTCTGATTACTTTGCTGGAGAGATAGACATGTTTTAGCATGCTCCACTCAATCGCCAAACTGTCAGTTGTAGCCACTAAGGCTCTGGATGACTCAAGAACCCCTGGAGGAGAGATATATCTTCTTCAGGAATCCTCCAAGGCTGAGCTATTGAGAGTCCCCTTAAATCTGCAAACCAAGGGTGTTGAGGCCAATAAGGGGCCACTAGTATGGAAGAGACTAGGAAGAAAAAAAAGAGAATTCTAGCAAAAACCTTTTCGATTTAACACAAGAGACCAATTTGGAAGACTATGGAGGAAGAGGAATCCAAATAAGAAGAATTTCACATTTTATTCTAGTCCACAAAAATCACGGTCCAGAATCGATATGGTATGGGTCAATGGGGCAATTGAGAAAGACATTAGTGAAGTAGAAATAATGCCCAATATATGGGCCGATCATAGCGCACTTAAAATTACATGGAAAGGACATAATAAAAGGAAAAAGAGATGGATATTAAATCCACAAATAAAAAAGAAAAATAATATATTCAAAGAATTAAAAATTAGTTAGAAATATTCTTCATGGTTAATTTAAAACAACATACTAGTTTATCAAATTTATGGGACACCACAAAGGCCTTCGTGAGAGGCATATCAATAGCCTATATAGCTAAGAAAAATAAAGAAAATTGGAAGAAACAGAATGAATTACAAGAAAGGATTTAAAAAATTGAATATGAGCTCCAAAAAAGACCCCCAAAATATGAAAACTAAGAAAGAAATAGGGATGATTAGACATGAATTAAATTTGATAGATATTGAGGAAAATGCATGCAAATTAAAAACTCTTTAAGCATAATTTCTTTGAATCAGCAAATAAACCAGGAAGGTGGTTGTTCCATAAATTAAAAATAGAGAAAGAGAAAATATTAATTCAGCAACTTAAGGATGAGGAAGGGACAGTGTATTATCAGATGGAGAAGAAAAAGAGAATTGTGCAAAGATATTTTGGCGAGCTTCATAAGCAAGAAGTTATGGAAGAAAATATTAGATACTACTTGGAGGGAAATGGTCTGAGCCCAATCTCAGAAGAAAACAGAGAAATACTTAACAAAGAAATAACACTAACAGAGCTACAAAAGGTGATACAGAAACAAAAACAAAATAAAACACCAGGTCCAGATGGTCTACAAGGTGAATTATATAACAATTTATCTGAAATATTCGAACCAATATTACTGGAACTACATAATAAGGCAATAAGGCAAGCTAGACTTCCGAGGTCCTGGTCCGAGGTATACATCTCCTTAATTGCAAAAGATGGCACCGATCAACAACTAATTGTGAAGTATAGGCCAATTTCGTAGCTAAATATGGATTATAAGATATTCACGACAATATTGGCAGAAAGAATGAAACCAATTCTGAAAGAACTTATACATACAGACCAGAATGGTTTCCTGCCAAACAGACAAATCAAAAACAATATTAGAACAGTACTAAATTCGATTGAATACTACAAAACTCACCCAGAAAAACAGGCAGCCTTAATCTTCATAGATGTGCAAAAAACATTTGATAATCTCAATTGGAAATTCATATCATATCAAATTAAAAAGTTGAATTTTGGCACCAATATAGAAAAAACATTACAAGAAATATACTCAATTCAAAAAGCAAGTGTATTACTAAATGGAGATCACACTGAAGATTTTGAAATTACAAAAGGAGTGGGACAAGGGTGTCCATTATAGCCCCAGCTATTTATCTTGTCTTTAGAAGTGTTGCTAGCTGCAACCAGACAAAACCCAGAGATTCACAGAATTAAAATTAGAAATGAGGAATATAAAGTTCAGGCATTGCTGATGATTTGATATTTATAGCAGAATATCCAATGAATTTGGGACCAATATTGTTGCAACAAATAGAAAAATTTGGAGAAATGGCAGGATTCAAATAAATAGAAATAAAACTAAGATGATAGTCAAAAACTGTATAACAAAACAGAAAGTAGAATTATAAAACATAATGGGACTGCAAATAGTAAAAAAGGTGAAATACCTGGGAATTTGGCTATCACCCACATGTTCATCACTAAAAAAGGAAAATTATGTTAAACTGATTAAGCAAATTAGAAAAGAATTGGAATTATGGGCCAAATTGAAACTGTCTATATTAGGAAGAATAGCAACATTGAAAATGAATACTTTACCAAAACTAATATATCTATTCCAAATCATCCCAATTGAATTAGGGAAGTCTTTCTGTATAGAACTAAATAAAATAACATCCAAGTTTGTCTGGTTGGGCAAGCAGCCACGTATTAAAATGAAACTATTACAAGATAATAGGAGCAGAGGAGGTCTTGGATTACCAGAATGAGAGCTCTATTATCAGGCAGCGGTGTTGAGTTGGATCAAGGATTGGGTTATATCAGGGGTGTCAAACTCAATTTCATTGAAGGCTGCATCAGGATTGTATTTTACCTTGGAGGGCCAGAATGGGTGTGGCCAGAGTGGGTTTGGTCAGCTCGACATCACTCGTGTCAGGGGTGCCTCTGGTGGCCAGAGAAAACAGACTCCTGAGTTCTGTTTTCAGCTGCAAGGGCCTTCTGTAAGTAACCCTCTGCCAATGAAAACAGAGCTCAAGAGGGCTCTTGTGCAACCCACCCGAGTTGTTTTTGCTAGTTGAGGCATCGCAGGCCAGTCTTTCGCTGTTTCCAGGATGGCCCTGTGGGCTATATCTAATCACCCCGTGGGCTGGATCTGGCCCCCGGACCTTGAGTTTGACACCCCTGGATTATATTAAGAGACAAGAAAATCTTAACATTAGAAGAACATGACCTTCTGATAGGTTGGCATGCACTTCTGTGGGAAAACAAAAGAAATGTACATACCTATTTTAATTAACATCTAGTAAGAGACTCAAGTAATATACTTACCTATTTTAATCAACATCTAGTAAGAGACTCATTGATCACAACCCGGAAAAAAATCAAAGGCAAGCACTATATGGAAGTCCCACGATGGCTGTCAACTATGGATGTCATAATCCATCCAAATAAATTAGACCTAAGGAAAATGATAAGCTATGAAGAACTATTAGATGGTCAAGGAAAATTAAAATCAAATCAAGAACTGAAGAAAAATGGAATCATGATTGATTGGTGGCCATATTTACAAATTCAAAATAAATATAAAAAAGATTTAAAAAATTTTGGTTTTGACAAAGGGCAGAACCAATTAGATAAAATATTAATGGGACCGGAACAAAAACTTACAACTAAAATATACAGATATTTATTAGATTTCAAAATGGAAGAGGAAACAGTCAAAAGCACAATGATTGCATGGGTACAGAATTTTGGATACACTACAGAATTGGAGGAACAGGAGAAAATATGGAACGTAAATTATAAGTTAATGGTATCCGCAGCATACAAAGAAAATATGTACCAAATGTTTTATAGATGGTATTTAGCTCCAACGAGATTGGCAAAAATATATCCCAACATGAGTCCCAAATGTTGGAAATATAAAAAAGTTGACAGTACATTTTATCACATGTGGTGGTCAGGCCCCGAGACCAGGACAAACTGGATCCAAATCAAAAATTGGTTCCAAGAGATCACTAGGTATCAGACTGAGCTCAGATTGGAAACCTTATTCTTAGGAATCGTCAAAGGTAGGTTACCGAAAGAAGTAAAATACTTATTGTTACATATTATAACAGCCGCCAGAATAGCCTTTGCGCAGATATGGAAAACCCCAAATATTCCTAATGAAGAACTAATAATACATAAAGTTACGGAAAGTGCTGAGATGAACACTTTAACAGGAAAATTGAAAGAAAAAGATGACTCTGAATTTTTTCTAATTTGGAACAATTGGTATAGATGGTTAACAAACAGAAATAAGAAGTGAGACAAAAAGCCTAACTGAAATAATCCTTAAGAAAGTAAAACAAAATTTTGTAAATTATACAAAGATATAGGAATAGTAATCATAGTTAAAGCTATTATTTAATATTAGACAAATGTAATATAATGTATTATGATATTTAAACCAAAACCTGTACAGATGCCAAGAACGTTGTTGATACCATGATGTTTTATGATGTAATAAAATAAATTCAATTAAAATATATTAAAAGGGGCGGCCACTAAAATCAGTTCAAATCTTTCTGTCAAAATTTTTTGAACTCCTGCCGCCAACAAGGGTAATGGAGGAAAAGCATATAACAAACCTGGCAGCCACTTACTATGTAATGCATTGATCCGTTCAGCCCCCAGAGTGACAAATCTAGTAAAGAATCAAGGTAATTGAGCATAGAGAGGAGTAGCAAACAAATCAACCACTGGAAGCCCGAATCTCTGGGTAATTTTTAGAAAGAGAGAAGGGTGCAGACTCCATTTTGTGTGGTCAATAGTGGCTCTGCTGAGCCAGTCAACCTGCACATTATCCAAGCCAGAAATATGCTCAGCCATGTGCACAGAAGGTGACGCTCTGCCCATCTGTCCAAAGCTTCTGCTTCTGATATAAGGGATTTGGACATAGTGCCCCCCCCCCATCTGTTAATATGGGCTTTAGTGACTACGTTGTCAGTCATGATAAGGACATGAGCGTCAGAGACATGTTGACTAAATTTTCTAAGAGCTAAACAGACCACTTGTTAGGGATAACATTGTTTACCCTAACTGGTTTAGGTGAAATAATAACTATGATTCATAGTTATGTATGTTAAAGTGTCTGTAGCTTTAACTGTGGAAAAGTAATTAAGGGAGTGGTTATGAAAACAATATAAAAGTAGCAAGTCTACAGCTTGCTCTCTGGCTTTGATGATCCCTGATTACTGCTTGGAATCAAGACTGCATTGCTCGAACGGGAGAGACAACAAAGGACTGATTTATAAGTGAACTGACATAGGATATTCTACATGGACTTTGCTAACTGAATATCCCTGAATGGACTGACTACATGGTAAATGAATATTGGACTGATATTTGACTATGCTATAAACTTATACTGGAATAAAATATATTCTTGATAGCACAAGCGTATCTGTTATTTTTACTGTATGTTAATAAACATACAAGCTTAGCTCCCCATTTATCTGTGTGCCTATCTGACTAACGCTGCACATTCTGTTTAGCTTGTCTACCTAACCCTGGTTGGGGAACCCAGGCTTAACACCACTCTTAGCTTCAACCAATTTATGTTCTGTAGCTGTTCTTCAAGTGACCGTTAGCCTTGGGCCTTGTGAAAAGCCAGATGAGCTTCCCAATCTGATAAGGAGTAATCAGTCATGAGGATGAGTCTGTCCTCCACCTTGAAGGAGTGGCCCTTGGAAAAGGCTCTGGAGAGCCACCATTGAAAGGAACGTAACACTTACTTGGGCACCTTAACCTTCATTAAAGAATGACTCTTACAAACCTTCTGATGAGGCAATAAAAACCACTAAAGGGCCCTGGCATGAAGCCTGGCTCAGGGAACAGTACCAATACAAATTGGATATACAAGTTCTTACCCAAAAGTTGGGAGAGATGAGCTAAAAAGGTAGAACTCTTTCTCTGTATCTTTCTGCCAGCAACTGTAGGCTGTCCTGCCTTTCCTTGAAAGAAAAACCTGACAAATCCTTGTGTCAATGATGGCCCCCAAATGATGCAGGCAAGTTGAAGGAGTAAAATGGCTCTTTTTAGTATTAATAGAGAAAGCAATATCCTGCAGAGCCGAGATGGTGGTCTGCAGGTCCCGCTGAGCCCTTTGAAAAGAAGAAGACAGTATTAAAATATCATCTAAGTAACAGTGCAGATGCACCGGGAAGGAATGAAGATGCACTGCCAGGGGAGCCAAAACTTTGGTGAAAACTCTAGGGGTGGAAGATAACCCAAAAGGGGAGAGTCCTATATTGGAAGCGCTGCTCCTACTAACAAAATCTTAAGAATCTCCTATGGGAAGGACAGATTGGAATATGTAAGTAAGCTTCCATCAAGTCAGTGGATACCTAACGTTCTCCAGTATAGTCTGGAGGGAATGCATTTTAAAACACCTGTAAACTATTAACTTATTGAGCCTTTTTAAATCAAGAATTGTCCTCCACCACCACCACCCTGAGGCCTTGGGGATGACAAAGATCCTGGAGTAAAAACCTGTCCCCTGTTGGTCCATAGGGACCTTTTGGATGGCGCTGAGCTCCAGCAAGTGCTGGATAGACTCCATGAACCCCCTTCTCACCAATTCCCTAGAAATAGGGCAGGATATGAAAAATCTCAGAGGAGTGGAGTAGAACTCCAGTGAAAGACCCGATCTTACTGTACTTAACACCCAGGCATCTGAAGCTATCTCTCCCCATTTGTCAGCAAACCAAGCTAATTGTCCGCCCATGGGGAAAGTCTGAGCAATGTTAGCGGTGGCGATGCCAGGGTGACTTCCTCCTCCTGGAAAGAGCCATTTGGCCAAGAACTGCTGTCTGCCCTTGGCTGAACGATCTGGAGGAGGTTCAGGATATTGGTAAGGGACCTTGGCTGTACAATGGAAGCTGGATCCCAATTCATCCCTGGATGATGGATGTTTGAAGTATGGAGCAGGCTGGTTCTCTGCTATCTTGAAAAGGGATGGAAGCACTTTCCTCGTCTTTGGTTTTGACCAGGAACGGTTCCAAAGCTTCCCCAAATAGTTTGTCTCCTTGAACAGGAGTTGAAGCCAGCTTCCACTTCCTTCTTCCATCAGCCTGCCAATTATGCAATCAGCACATATGTCTGGCTGCAACAGATGAAGCAATAGCTTTGGTGGAAAACCTGGCCCCATGAACAGTGGCATCTGCTGTGAATTCAGTTGCAGCCAAATCTTATTGAGGCCCTGATGAGCCTATATATCTGCTGTAGGAATTCTGTCTTGGAGCTGCTTCAACCATTTAAGAGACGTCCTGGTGAAAAACAAAGCTGCTGTAGATACCTTGACCACTCAGGTAGTAGCATGGAGAGACTTCTGAAGAGACTGTTCAATTTGCTTTTCCTCTGCCATGGGAACATCTTCCAGATCAGAAGGAGCTGACGAGGTGAAGACTAATGCTGCAATAGGGGAATCAATCAAGAGCACCTGAAGAATTTTGGTGAGCTTAGGACTGACATTGAAAACCTGTGGTCCGAAGACAAGGGATTAGGTCTTGTGGAGGTGACTCCAGCTGTTTCTGAACACCTTTCAGAAAGAGCCTGGGAGATGGCACCACTTCCTTCCTCACCACAGGTTTATCGAAGAGGACATCTGACTCCATGGGAGGCCAAGTAGCTGCTTCCTCATCATCTGCGTCCTTCAGGTTGGCAGTATTTCTCACTTAGAACAACAAAGGAGTGAATAAACCATGCTTAAAATAGCGCGTGAACACTGGAATCTATGGATGAGGGATAACTCCCTCATCTTCCAACATGTCAGACTCTTGTTTGGTGCGCCAATCAAGGAATGCTCAATAGCAACCGCAGGAGCGTAGGCCAAAGCAGAAGGAGAAGCATTCCTAAATCAAGGAACCCCTTTCTGAAAGTAGAGCCTCTCGATCCTGGGACCGTCTCTCTGAAACTTCAGAAGCCACTGAAGAATGACAAGAATACCTCTGACTTTCAGAGATACCTTTCCTGATAGCCCTATCAATCAAGAGCTGCAGATTGACCGGGACATCTGACTCAGAAGGCTCAGCAGGTGTAAGGCCAGCTGCAATAGGAGTAAAAGGGGCCTCCACCCCAGGCCTACTGCAATCACACTCCTGCCAAGGTACAGCTCTGAATCCTCCTTGAGGATCATCATGATGACTTCCCTTAGCTGAGGGATGAAGAGTGGCCTCCCCTCCGGCTGCATCAGGGGACCAAGTCTGGACAATGGTCCTGGAGGAAAGTCCAGGTTCTTGATCCTGATGGTCCATCTCACTGTGATGTGAAGCAGGAAAAGTTTCTCTTTCTGGAGATCTGATTGTAGAGGCCTGTTGAACTGTGGCAATATGCTTCTCCAAGGCCTGATGGTACCGAGAAGCATATCTCTCCTTCGCTTTAGAGGCCATTTTTGTTGGCTGCTTTCTCTATTTGTTACTTGAAGCAGATGGAGCTGCCCTGGGTAGACTAATTGCTCTGGAAGCTCTGCTGTCTCTAGGGGCATCCGCCATCTAGAAAGCAGAAAGGCCTTCTCTGGACTTGTAGTCCTGTGCAAGGAGAACACACAAAAGGATTTATTTCTTCAACAAATTCAGGGGGTATCTTCTTTCTAATCCCCTACCTCCAACAACCACTCTTCTTCAGCCCCATGCAATCTTCAGTAGAATGTTTTAACATTTCCTCACACCCTTTGGGGCCTAATAGGGCTATTATTATAATAGACCAGGCCTGGCATGAAGCCTGAAGGCCCTGGTCTACTTTGGGATAGGGACCAGTCCCCCATCGGAATGAACAAACTTAAACAGCTTCTACCCTTCATTGTTTTCTGGCCTAGCAACAACTAGAGGCTGATGGCCTAGTTCTGGATCAGGTGCAGGAGTGGCTATGCAGGAGCAGGCTGAGCTTCTTCAAAATGGCTACCTCCGGCTCAGGAAGACTTCAAAATGGCCACCATTGGCGACGAGGCTGCCTGTTTCACCAAGGAGCCCTAAAAGGGATCCTCAGTCTTTTGCTGCTCCCTGGAGGAAGGGGAGGTCCTAAGCTGGCCACTCAAACCACGGTTTTCTTCTTCACTGCAGAGGCTCCAAAACAGCCCTGCAACTCAGGACAGCATGGGCTGAGCCGCCCGCCCCCCAAAAATGACCACCCAGTATTCGCAGCCTCCTCTTCACCACAGAGGCTCAAAAACGGCCCTGCAGTCCTCTGCAGGCTGTTCCAGACTGCCAAAGCAGCCTCAGCTGTTGTGCGATTCTGAAGAACAGCTGAGAGTCCAAGTGTGTTTTAAATTTGAGTTTTTTCTTTCTCAAATGAAGTAAGGCTGCCTTTGGAAGAAAAAAAAAAACAAAGGCAGAGAGGCAGTGACTTGCATCCATCCTGGCTATGGACTGAGTCAAAAGCTAGGAGGAGCCACCCAGAATGGGCAGATTTAGGCTAATAAGCCTTTTAGACAGACTCAGTCCAAGCAGCTAGAATAAGAGCAACTCCATTCCTGACCTGTTGCAGCCTTACAAGGGAAAATGGGAGACAAATTGTGCCTGAGGCCTCCACCTCTATTGAAGAAAGGATTTTCAACTTAAGCATGAATGGATTCCTTCACTCTTCTCTGAAAATATGGGGTTCCACTAATTAACTTGTTCTGATTGAAAAAGCTACTTGGATAAGCAGTGAAATATGTCAAGCCAAAAAGGAAAATAAGTCCACATTTCATGACAACTTCCAAACTATTCATGCAACTTATTCATGCAACTTACCTATTAACAAACTATCCATCCAAGTTACCCAGGAGCTTGCTCTTCCTGAGACCATCATCTGTGAACTATCCTTAATATCACATTTTGATTCTTACTATGCTAAAGAGCACCTGATTATGACATCAAACATGTGAACAAGCTAAATTCACTACTAACATGGGCAACATCCTGCCCACATGCTTTTATCTTTCTTGGTGACTTCATCTACCTCATATTAACTGGACCCTAAATGAATGTACAACTGAACCCATACATGCAACCTTCTGCAATACTGTTACAAATCTGGGATTGGAACAACTAGTAACCAACAATACTACTTAACAACTGCCTCAATCTCATCTTCTGCAATAGTTTGAATTCAATTTTTGGAATACAAACTAAAAAACCCTTTTCCAACAGTGACCACAATATGATTGACTTTTGTCTCAAAATAGGCCCACACAAAAATCATCACAATGACAGAATCCCCAATTATAACTAAAAAAAAGGCAACTATGATCTTATAGATAACGATCGCTCATCCCTAGATTGGCAATCTCTATTCACTGGATGCAATACTGCTGAAGACCATTACAACATATTTTTACTTGAAGTCAAAAGAGTCATCAAACTATATATACCAATAACAACTCCCAAAACAAAACAAAAAAATAGATTACCCATAACAATAAGGAAACTTCAATCCAAAAAGAGATCACTCTGCGGAAAAACAAATCTCGTCACGTTGCCAACTTCAAAAGCTGATACAAAAATTTATGCCACCAGATAAAGACTGAATGCATCAATTATCACATTAAACAAGAAGAAAACCTTCTGCACACCAATTCCACCGGTGCTTTTTACAATTTTGTAAACAACAAACTAAAAGACTCAAGGTCCATGCCACCCCTGATAGGACCTAATGATAATGACTGCAACGACGACACCATTAAAGCCAACATCTTTAACATATTCTTTGGCTCAGTATTTGAAAACAGCAATGGATCATGCCCAATATTTCCTAGCCAAACCACAGAAAACTACAATGATCTAACACATATCGATTTTACAGAAGACAATGTTGAAAAAGCACTATGAAATCTAAAACCATCTCTATCTATTGGACCAGATGGAATATGTGCCTACTTCTTAAAAAAGCTATCCACTGCCATAGCTGAACCTCTAAGCATAATCTTTGAAAAATCTTTCAGGACCAGCTCCTTGCCTAACTTATGGTCACAAGCCATGGTCATCCCCATCTTCAAAAAGGGACACCCCAGCCTAGTTGAAAATTACAGACCAATCTCCTTATGCTGCATCACCTGTAAAGTCATGGAATCAATTATTAACCAATCCATTATCCTCCACTTAGAGACAAACAACCTACTCTCTAATAAACAATTTGGTTTCAGAAAAAAACTATCCTGTAATCTGCAATTCTTACACTGCAAAAACATATGGACTACACAACTCGTTCAGGGAAAAACAATAGACGCAATCTACATAGACTTCTGTAAAGCCTTTGAGTCAGTGGTACACAACAAACTACTCCTAAAACTAAAATCTTGTGGTATCTCTGGACAACTGCATAACTGGATAGAAGCTTTTCTGTCAAATAGACAACAAATGGTAAAAATTGGGAGCGTACTATCAAATTCTGTACCTGTCAACAGTGGTGTCCCCCAAGGCAGTGCTCTAGGACCAACTCTTTTCATACTCTATATAAATGACCTCTGTGATCATATTAAGAGCAACTGCGTTCTCTTTGCTGATGATGTAAAGCTGTTCAATACCACAGACAATACTGCTACCCTTCAAAAAGATCTTGACTATGTATCAGAATGGCCAAACAAATGGCAACTTCAAATCTCAACAAATAAATGCTCTTACATATTGGTAAAATAAAATAAAATAAAATAAAATAAAATACAAGCTGAATAGTCAAGACCTTGTTGATGATCCAAGCTCTGTAAAGGAACTTGGAATACTCATCTCTAATGATCTAAGTGCTAGAGCCCACTGTAACTACATAGCCAAAAAGGCGTTAAGAGTTGTTAACCTAATGGAGAAGGCGGAGCTTTGTCTCGGTGCTACAGCTGAGATCTCGGGGCTCTGAGATCGCAGCTGATATTTTCGCCCCTGGTCGGTCCTAACGGACCTAAACTGTCCCGTAGAGACGGGGATTGTGAAGGGCATAGTCCCAGGATCCCAGAGATATCGCAAAATCTCTGGTTTGATCCAGGAGAAGCCCTTTTGCTGGCAGCGGAAAGGCAGCCTCCAAAGCTGCTGAAGTCGGGACAGCTCCGGAAAGAAAGTGATTTAAATGAGCGTGTATCGGTTGGGTGAGAAATTCCTTTTGTATAGTAAATTGATTGAGACTTGAAAGGACATCCTGAACAAAGAAGAAATCTGTGACTTTATTTTTGTTTGACTGAAACTTGGCTGAGCGGTGTTTAAGTGATGTCAAACTGAGACTTGGATTCTTTCCTTATTTTTTTTT
>BLBF01000019.1:33026991-33090098 GCA_015471245.1 Laticauda colubrina
AAATCTGAAAAATGTTGGAAATGTCATCAGATACCTGGCTCATATTACCATATGTGGTGGACTTGTGAGGATGCTAGAAAATATTGGACTAAAATTCACATGTGGTTGGAAAAAATGACAAAGAAACACATAGACTTGAAACCAGAGAGCTTTTTATTGGGAATCTTACCTGATATATATAATAAAGACTTGAAATATTTGATTGTAAATATATTAACAGCGGCTAGGATTGTATTTGCTAAAAATTGGAAGAATGAGAAAATACCATCACAGGAAGAAATTATTAAGAAAATATTGGAATGTGCTGAGATGAGTAGATTGACATTTGAAATTAGAGAGCAAGAAGATAAACAATTTTATGAAATTTGGGATCTTTTTTATCAATGGTTAGATGATAAAATACAATAATAGAGCATTAGTATTATATCTATGAAGGGTTTTTAGGATTGATTTGTTATGACTATATGATTTGTCATAGAATAAACTATTTGAAGTATTGTTATCTCACAAAGCATGAATGATTAAAAGTATAGTCAGAAAAAGACTTTATTTTAATTATTTTTGGTAATATTAGGATATGGATTGACAATACGAGTGGTTATGTAATATAACTGTAATTGAGACTATAAAATGAATGCACAAAACTGATGAACCAACCGACACACCGGAAGTATATATGAGAGTAGATGTTTTTAATGTTTTGTATGTTATGTCTGTTTGTAGAAAATTAATAAAATTCTTAAAAAAAAAAAAAAGAGTTGTTAACCTAATCCTACGTAGTTTTTCCTCTGGTAATACCACAGTACTAACTAGAGCATAAAAAACATTTGCTAAACCAATACTCGAATACAGCTCATCAGTCTGGAACCTACATTACGTATCTGATATTAGCACAGTTGAGAAAGTCCAGAAGTATTTCATAAGAAGAGTTCTCCACTCCTCTACTCTACCTTATGCCACCAGACTTGAAATTCTAGACCTAGAAAACCTTGAATTACGCCATCTTCGGTCTGATCTTAGTATATAAAATCATATATTGCAATGACATGCCTGCCAATGAATACTTCAGCTTCAACCATAACAACACAAGAGCACACAATAGATACAAACTCGGGAGGTGGAAAATAAATGAGGGCGGAGCCAGCCAGAGGTGGTATTTGCCAGTTCTCCAAATTAGTCAAAATTTCCACTACTGGTTCTCCAGAGCCTCTCAGAACTGGCTGAATACCTCCTCTGTTTGCAGTGTTGTGATGTACAACAGACATGGTAGAATGAGTGGAAGCTAATCATAGGGAGAAGCTAAGAAGCTTGGAACTAAGGAGAAACTTCCTGACAGTTAGAATAATTAATCAGTGGAACAACGTGCCTCCAGAAGTTGTAAATGCTCCAATACTGGAAATTTTTAAGAAGAGATTGGATAACCATTTGTCTGAAGTGGTGTAGGGTATTCTGTCTAGGCAGGGAGTTGGATGAGAAGACCTCCGAGGTCCCTTTCAGCTCTGTTATTCTATTCTATTCTATTCTATTCTATTCTATTCTATTCTATTCTACTCTACGCTACGCTACGCTACGCTACTCTACTCTACTCTACTCTACTCTACCTCAAGGTTAACTGCACCAAACTTGATTGCAGGAAATATGACTTCAGCAACAGAGTGGTCAATGTCTGGAATACTCTACCTGACTCTGTGGTTTCTTCCCCAATCCCCAAAAACTTTAACCTTAGACTGTCTACTATTGACCTCACCCCTTTCCTAAAAGGGCTGTAGGGGGCATGCATAAATGCACCAATGTGCCTTCCATCCCTGTCCTATTGTTTCTTTTATTTTTCTTATATGTACCCATTTCATGTATTCATAACTATGTATATACTTATACCTATTATCCTGTGAGTGATTGACAAACCAAATAAATAAATAAATAAATAAATAATAAAATAAATTCTATCTGGATGATTGAGAATTTTAATTGTCACCATGATTATTGTTCTTTCATCAGTGGCGTATCAAGCCAGGGGAGGGAAGGAGCAATTCACTCTGCGTGTACGCTGTAAGGGAGATGCCACTGAAGATGAGGAGGCTGCATGTATGGATTCAATTCTCTGCTGCCAATGCACTGTTCAACTGTATAGTGACAGAAGAAAACATGCCATCAAGTCAAATTTGGTTCAGTTTTCTTTCCCTGCAGTTGGTTCAGTTTTCTTTCCCTGCAGTTTTCTTGGAAGCATTTTTCAAAAGTTGTCTTCCATTTTTTTCTTTCTATAGCTGAGAGAGAAAATGACTGGCCCAAGGCCATCAAACTGACTTTTATTCATGAGGGAAGACTAGCACTCACAATCTCTCTGGTTTTCAACCTTTCAACCACTGCACTAAACTGAATCTTGCCTTATTCTAGCTTCATTTTCTAAATTCAAGGCAACCATTATTATTTTCTATCCCATTCTTAAATAGCTTCAGCATCATATTCCTGGTGTCTGTTTGTAAACGTTACTTTGAAGGTGTAGCCTTCTAACCCCCACCCATCTACTTTAGCAATATGCAACCATGGTTACAGCTATTGCAAAAAGAGTTGGCATGAAAACTGCTCACATACTACCACCTCACCTTCACAGCTTGCACAGCTATCATTTCACCTTCACAGCCTTAAGCCCATGTCACACTGCACCAACGGATGGAAAGAGGATGTAAAACGGAGAAAAACGCTTGCCATCCGTTGGTTAACGCGATGCATCCGTTCTGTACTCACTGCGTGCGTGATTCATACGTTCTATCCGTCCAGCATCCGTCTACTGAGATTTAATTCGTTCAAAAAGTTTTGAGCTACACAAAACTTTTTGAGCGGATGAACTTTCCGCAGCATCCATTCTACATCCGTGACACATACGGGGAACAAACGTTCTACATCCGTTACACGTCCGCTGTACCCACTCGGCATCCGCTGCGCATCCGCGCAATTCGCATCCGCTCCAGCGGAAAACGGAAAGAGGGAGGAAGTGAAACGGATGCAGAACGTCCGCACAGTGTAAGTAGCACGGACATTGAAAGTATGTAAGCGGATTTAGCTCACATATAAAGCATTAAAACGGAAAAAACATTCGAACAGGGGACGTATCTTGGATATTTAGAATGTCTGGAGGATGTCTAGAGGATGCAGAAGGACATCTAGCAGAAAACCTATATTTCCTATAAAAAGGGGGAGTAAATCACCTGGATCTCAATTTCAGTCCAGCAGCCCTGCAGTGCAGACCTCTTCAGCCTTGCTCTTGCTCTTGCTCTTGCACAGCATCCAGTCATCTCCACCATAGATCGTCGCACACTCCTTTTGGTAGCTGCCATCATTCTACAACAGTGCGAAGCCCTCTAAAGGCTCTTTCACCTGTTCTATGCAAGGAAAAGGAGGCGTCCAAGAAGTGTGTGGTTCCGAAGATGGATCGCGAGAAGAGCCGAGTACGGACTGTATGACAAGCTGATGGTGGAGCTGAGGAACGAAGACCCTCGTGCATTCCAGCACTGCATGAGGATGCCACCAGCCATGTTTGACGAAGTTGTGGAGTGGCTGAGACCCAGGTTGACCAAGACAAACACCAACTTCTGGCCCAGCCTGGACCTTGGACTGAAGGTGGCACTGACTCTGCACCACCTGGCCTCCGGGACCATGTCCAGGAACATGCAGTACGCCTGGAGGGTGCCACACAACACCATCAGCATTGTGGTCAGAGAAGTGGTGCAGGCCATCATCGAAGAATACCTGGAGGAGCTCCTCCAGTGCCCCTCCACTGAAGAAGGCTGGAAGAAAGTTGCAGAGCAGTGGTATCAGAAGTGGAACTTCCCCCACACCATTGGAGCCATAGATGGCAAGCACGTGGCCTGCAAAGCTCCAGCCAAGTCAGGGTCCACTTATTTCAAGCTCACGTAGGTGATGAAGATGTTCGGGCCTGAGGATGCTCTATCCAAGTGGACCAGCTGAGGGAGAAGTTCTGTGCTGGTCTTCATTGTGTCCCTGATCTCCAACAGCACACTGTGGTCCTGGCCCTCCAGTCTGCCTCTCTGCCTGCATCCTCTGGAGCTGGGGGTGGGGGTGGGGGCGGGTTGGCCTCTGGTGGTTACTGCTTCTTCCTCCATTTGTGACAGCAGGGTATCATCCTCCACGGGATCCTCCAAGTCTGCCGGCATGGGGAGTGCATCTGTCGGGGGGCTCTCTGCTGTGGGGCCCTCTGAAGACACCTGCCTGGACAGGGTAGCTGGCTCCTGGCTGGAAGAGGACTGGCTGTCTGTGGGCTGTTGGAGGGAGAGGGGTTTTTAGAGGGGCTGCTCCTCGGTGGCGGATCTCACCCTCCAGGAAACTGCACTTGGCCATGATGTACATCTCCCGGTCAGTGAGCTTGACAGCAGCTTGCCTGGATTTCTTGAGGTGTAGCTTGCCATACCAGGTGTGCATGTGCTTCCACCATCCAAGGAGTACTTCTGCAGTGTACCCCAGGCTCTCTGCGTTGTCTCTCCAAGCTGCCTGCTTCTTCTTCTTGGTGTCCCGATACAGTCTGTGGCCCTTGCTCCACAGGTACTCGTTCTCCCTCAGCCATTCCAGCACCTCATCCTCATGCTCCTCGGAAATGGTGTACTGTTTCCTCTCTCCCTTCTCCTTCCCTTGCCTCTTCCTCCCTTTGGCAGGGGCTTCAGCAGGGCCTTCAGCAGCAGGGCCTTCAGGGCTTTGAGCAGCAGGGCCTTCAGCAGCAGGGCTTTGAGGGCCTTGGGGCTGGTCCACCACAGCAGCAGCACCAGCAGCACCAGCAGGTTCAGAGTCAGTGCCAGGGGGTGGGATGCTGGTTCTGGCCTTCTTCAGCTTGCCAGGACTTGAACAAGTAGGCACGGGCTTCCTCTTCTTGCCTGACTGATGAACCATGGTGTTCTTGCAAGATGTATGTGGCAGCACGTCTTTCCCCTGTATGCTGACTGTGTGCATGCTGCATCCTTTTATATCCGCGGAGCTAACACAATTCATACTCCCCGCATGCGCAGTGAACGCTTTGCATCTGATATACATCCACACGGCATCCCCTTTGTTTCTTATAGATGTCCGTGATGCATCCGCTTCATCCACTATGCATCCGCCCCTTCCGCTATGCGTCCGCTTCGAAATTCTCCCCCGGAACCCCTTCGGAGGTATCATCCACTTCCATCTGCTTTCATCCACTAGGCTTCCTATGAACATCCGTTTAACATCCCCGCTACATACTACCCATGTCCATTCTTTTCCGTTCTTTTCCGTTCTTTTCTGTTCTGTTTATGCAAGTTTTTGCCACTTTTTGGAGCGGATGACAACGGATGGAGCCACCCCCAAAATTTTGCTCGTCCGCTGTGTCCTTTATGCATACGTTTTGCATCCGTCGGTTAGTGGGACCGGGCCTTAAGCAACGCCAGAATGTTTCCTTCTTGCTTTCCTTACAGGATTAGGCCAGTAATTTCTTCTAACAAGTGGTTCTCCAAACCTCTTAGAATGTTAACAACTGGTTCTGGTGAATAGGTGCAAACTAGTAGAATCCCACCCCTTTGTATATGTATGTCTAGATAAGAATACTGAGAAATTAACAAACTCAATATAGTGGTAATATATTATTTAAGAAGTGTGTTTACTAAATCAGAAGAGATAGAATCAACTATTAATGACTGATGAATTAATGTTGACCAAATACAAGAAATATGCAAAAGAATTGTACAAAAGAAATATGTTTCACCCTCATCATAAAAGAAATATATGAAGGAAAAATGAGCGGTTGGTTGGTTGGAATTGATAAGATTAGCAAACAGAAAATAGATTTAAAGAACAGAAGATAAATGTATGAATCAGGGTATAGGTCATGATGGAACTAAAGATAGTTTGCAAGTCTACAAAGTTACTGTGAAGTTTGACATTATTATAAATTAGATTTGTTTTTTTCAGTTGTCTTTAAATTCTTTGCTTATGGAGTTATCCTAAGCAAATGAATGAAGACACAGAGATAATTCCTAGTTTTAGCCTGTTACAAAACAAAAACTTTGCCTCCTAACTGTTCAGCTATCTTACTACTAGTTTCAACATTAGCTAGTCACATTAAGTAGCAGTTTCATCGGTAAGTGAATAATCTGCTAAAGTAGGTAATCCTCAACTTATGACACAATTGAGTCCAAAATTTATGTTGCTAAGACTTAGCATCTACTTAGCTTATGTTGCTAAGTAGAAAAGAATATAACTTTATTACGGTCTTAGACCAGCAATAGACATCACTATTTACAATATATATAAAAAATAGTACTGACACATTATAATACATTAATAGTGGATAAAAACATCCCTGTTAAGAAAATACATGTTCTCAAACAGTTAGGGTCATTCCCTGGTTTATATGAGTAGATAGCCAATAAGTATGTGTGTAAATATCATTTTCCAAAGATTGTTCTATCTCCAAAAATTGGCACAAATTGACAGCTATAATTCTGTAACCAATTTTTTCCTTGTAGTCATTGCAGCAACACAGAATTTTGCCACTGCACATGTAATAGCCGGGTTTGAGTCCTGGAGGAGAAAGCCTACATAAAAATTGTCTGCCCTCCCTGGCAATCTCTCTAGTAAGGGAAGAATATACAGTGACCTATAAACTCTGTATAACTCACTGTGAGTTATAAAACATGTGAGATATCTTCAACTTCTCCTTTACCACATATACATACCCATTCTGCTATTGGTGTTTTCTTATACCTATCCTGAAGGAGTACTGATGGGAGAATATTAAATCTGATTCTGAAGAAAGCTATTCTTTGTTTTGGGAATATCAAATCATTTAGATATCTTGCCGATTCCCATACTCCCTGTTTGATTCTGTCCCTGTTGTGGCGAACAAACCTATTTAATTCTTTTTGAAACTCCACGTCCTTCATTCTATTGATTACTACTTGCTTTGTTTGGTCAAAGCCTAGGTACGTTAAGAATACTGGTGAGAGCCCATAGAAGCCCAGCTTGTGGTCTATCACCTGTTTCCAGGGGGAAGGGTAGTTATCAGTCAGTACTAGTACCTCTGGAAAGAAATGCACTTTTAGCCAATGAATGATCATCATCTTCCAGGCTCTTACCTGAATTTGAGGCATGCCTGTCTCGATTCTTAACTGGGCATCTGGAGTTCCTTTGGGTGCAGCTAAGATGGTTCGCAGGAATTTGGTTTGTCTAGCAAGTCTTTTTTTGCAAGGATTCCTATTTGTACCCCATATAGAATTTGTGCCAATGTCTTGGCCTAAAAAATTTTTAAGGCCGCAAGTATTAATTGCCCTCTACCAGTGTAAAAAAAAATATTTAATTGCATTTGAAGACCTGTAGGCTGCTTGCAAAATGTGACCCAGGTGTGCTTTCCATGTCCATTGCAAGTGGAAAACCACCCCAAGATATCCTGACTTGTTTTAAACTATGTTCTTCTATTTTCCAGGAGTATTGTCTAGGTTTTTTAGCAAAAACTAAAACTTTTGATTTATCAAAGTTAAGGACCAGTTTATTCTGTCTACAATATTCAAGTGTTGCCATAATTGCTCTCTTTAGTCCTATGGGAGTTTGTGAAATTATAGCAGCATCGTCGGCATATAGGAGAATCAGAATTTTACACACAAACCTGCCTGATTTGCTTTAGGGTTTTTAAATTGTCTGGAATGCAGGGGTTCTTCTGGTACATCCTCATCATAATGGATCTTAAATTGATTAAATAATGCTTGATCGTTTGGACCCATTGTAGCATTTAAGTCCCCTCCAATAATTATTGCTGCTGTGGGGTATTTGTCTGAGCAGCCAAGGATAAAATCTTCTGTGCCATTCCAAATCTTGTTGATCAAATCATTTTTATTGAGTGGAGGAACATAGATATTAAAAAGCAAAATCTCCACCTGTTTAAATAAAAAGTAGTCACAACCCATGACTAAAAAGGTGATACACATTTAAATTGCAGGGCTGTATAAACTAGTGTCACAATACCCCCTTTAGCTCTCCCATCCACCTTACTTGGGACAGTAGGGTTGGTCCAATAACCATCTAACTGTGTCTCTGTAGGAGCCCAGGTATTCTGTAAGAAGGGGATGTCAAATTGTGATATGTGGTCAAAAAAGAGTTAGTCTTTTGATGGGATAGTCCAACCTGCTATATTCCAGGTTATAATGGAGAAGGGATCATCTTTTGCCACTCATCAGGAAATTTGATTTATACAGAGGGAAATTGTGTTGCAATGGGTTAAGTGTTGTCGCACACAAAATTGGCCTTCTCTAAAAGGAGAGGAGCCCAATCTGAATGCTGTGTAGACACCTGAGAAAATTTTCAAAGTAAGAGGTTTTAGCACCAGCTAACAGAGCTTGCCATTTTGGTGCCTCTTCTCTAGGTGTAGGGCAAGGGTTTATTAGGTTATGCTTCATTTGACTTTGAGATTATGGTATCATCATGGGACCTCTCCCAATCTCTTGATGTGGTGTTGAAGGTGTCATAGGATATTCACATAAGGATGATAATATCTCCATCTCTACTGGGCCTCTAGTGGTCCCTGTATATTTTGGATTCTGTTTTCCATCTCATATTCATGCAATCCCTTGCCCTCTGGGGGAGAAGTAAGAGGCTCAATTATTGGGGAGACCAGATCTAAAAGTGGCTCAGCAGTGTCCATTGTGGCCAACAAGGATTTCTTTAAATTTTCTAACTTGAATAGCTGTCTTGTTCTTTTCTTGGGAGAGTGCCAAAATCATTAATGACGCCCATTCTGTGCTATTAAGTAAATCTTCACCAACTAAGGCTCCCACTTTCTTTCTCTCTCTCCCCCAAGGTTGAGAATACAGAAGAGACAGCAGTTGTGGGAGCTCGCATGGTAACAATTAAAGCCCATGTCACACTGCACCAACAGATGCAAAGAGGATGTAAAACGGAGAGAAACACTTGCCATCCGTTGGTTAATGTGATGCATCTGTTCTGTACTCACTGCATCCGTTTTTCTTCCTCTCTATTCATCCAGCATCCGTCGACTGAGGTTCAATCCGCTCAAAAAGTTTTGACCTGCTCAAAATAATTTGAGCGGAAAATGTATCCAACACGTCCGTTCTGCATCCACTACACATATGGGGAACATCCGTTCTCCATCCGTCGTCATCCGTTACACATCTGCTACATCCGCTAGGAATCCGCTGCGCATCTGCGCAACTCAAATCCGCTCCAGTGGAAAGCGGACACAGGAAGGAAGCGGAACGGACGCGGAACGGATGCGGACGCGCAGCGTTAGTAGCACGGAGGAGAAAGGATGAAAGCAGATGCAGCTCGCATACAAAGCATTTAAAATGGAAACAACGTTCGCAGAGGGGACCTATCTCGGATATTAAGGATGTCTACAGGATGCCCAGAGGATGCAAAAGGACACATAGGGGAAAACCTATATTGCCCATAAAAAGGGGGAGCAACTCACCTGGATCTCACTTTCAGACCAGCAGCCCTGCTGTGCAGACCTCTGCAGCCTTCATCTGCCTCTTGCTCTTCCACAGCATCCAGTCATGTCAACCATGGATCGTAACACAGTCCTTTGGTAGCCACCATCGTTCTGCAACAGTGCGAAGCCATCGACAGGCTCTTTCAACTGTTCTACAGGAAGAAAAGGAGGCGGCCAAGAAGCATCTGGGTCCAAACATGGATCGGGAGAACAGCAGAGTACGGACAATACAACAAGCTGATGGTGGAGCTGAGAAACGAAGACACTCGGGCTTTCCAGAACTTCATGAGAATGCCTCCAGCCATGTTTGACGAAGTTGTGGAGCGGCTGACACCCAGGTTGACCAAGCAGAGCACCAACTTCCGGCCCAGCCTGGACCCTGGGCTGAAGATGGCACTGACTCTGCACCACCTGGCCTCAGGGACCACCTACAGGAGCATGCAGTACGGCTGGAGGATGCCACACAACACCATCAGCATTGTGGTCAGAGAAGTGGTGCAGGCCATCATCAAAGAATACCTGGAGGAGCTCCTCCAGTGCCCCTCCACTGAAGAAGGCTGGAAGAAAGTTGCAGAGCAGTGGTATCAGAAGTGGAACTTCCCCCACACCGTTGGAGCCATAGATGGGAAGCACGTGGCCTGCAAAGCTCCAGCCAAGTCAGGGTCCACTTATCACAACTACAAGGGTTCTTCAGCATCGTCCTCTTCGCCATGGTCAATGCTGACTACAAGTTCATGTACATCGATGCTTCAGGCAACGGGTCAGCTTCAGATGCCCAGGTATACAACGCCAGTGACCTCAAGGAGGGGCTGGAACGCAACCTCATCATGGGCTTCCCAGATCCAGACCCCTGCCAAATGACACGCAAGATGTGCCCTACTTCATCGTGGGGGATGATGCCTTCTCCCTCACAACCTACCTCATGGAGCCCTACACTTCCAGATGCCTCACCCGTGAAGAGAGGATCTTCAACTACAGGCTGTCCAGGGCAAGGCGGGTGGTGGAGAACACCTTTGGCATCCTGGCTGACAGGTTCCAGGTACTTCTCACCACCATGCAGCATCGCCCAGAGACCGTGAGGAGGATCGTGGAAGCTTGCTGCAGCCTGCACAATCTCATGTGCACCCGCTACCCAGTCTTGCAGAACAGGCTCGTGGACCTCCAACAAGGAAATGGGGACATGGAACCTGGGGAATGGAGGCAAGAGCTGGAGCAAAACGTTTGTAAAAAGGACACAGCGGACGAGAAAAATGTTCCATCTATTATTATCCACTTTCAAAAGGGGCAAAAATTTGCATAACCAGAGCGGATAACACAGAAAGGAACGGATGGGGGGAGGATGCAGTGCGGATGGAAAGCGGATGCTCCATGGTAGCCTAGCGGATGGAAGCGGATGGGAGCTGATGGCACATCCGCAAGGCTTCTGGGGGACCGCAGCAAAGCAGAGGCGGAATGGAAAGAGCGGATGCAGAGCAGACGCCAAGTGGATGAAGCGGATGCAGAGTGGAAGCCTAGCGGATGCCTAGCGGATGCCTAGCGGAAGCCTAGCGGATGCCTCGCACATACCTAGCATTCAATGCGCATGCGGGGAGGATGCATTGCATCAGCCCCGCGGATATAAAGGGAAGCAACTCCCAAGCCGGTCAACATTCAGAGGAAAGACCTGCTTCCAGATACATCGACTGCCTGCCAGCCTGCCTGCCAGCCTTGCTGCCTGTCTGCCTGCCAGCCTGCCTGCCAGCCAGCAACCCCACAACCATGAGGAAGAAGAGAAAGCCTCAGCCATCTGCTGCCAGCCCTGGCAAGAAGGACAGGGCCACCCTCCCACCCCCTGGCCCTCACTCTGCTTTTGCTGGGGCTTCTGCAGCACAGGCTCACTCTTCTGGGGCTGGGGCTTCTGCTGCTCCTGCTCTTGGAGGAGCTGATGATGCTTCTTATGGCAGTGGTGCTTCTGCTCGTGCTTACTCTGCTGATGCTGCTTCTGGTGGTGATGCTTCTGCTCGTGCTTACTCTGCTGAAGCTGCTCCTCGTCCTGCTGGTCCTTCTGGTGCTCCTGGTCCTGCTGGTGCTCCTGGTCCTGCTGGTGCTCCTGGTCCTGCTGGTACTGCTGGCGCTGCTGGTACCTACTCTGCTGCTGCTGATCCTGGTCCTGCTGGTGCTGTTGGTGCTGCTGGCGCTGCTGGTGCTTACTCTGCTGTTGCTGATCCTGGTCCTGCTGGTGCTGCTGCTGCTGGTGGTGGTGTGGAGGAGCAGCCCCTACAACCTGGAAGCCCCTCTGATGAGGGTCCATGTGGTCCTGCCAAAGGGAGGAAGAGGCAGACGCGAGAACGGGAGAGGAGGCAATACAACATTGAGGAGGAACATGAGGATGAGGTGCTGGAGTGGCTGAGAGATAATGAGTATATATGGCGGAAGGGACACAGGCTCTATAGGGACACCAAAAGGAAGCCTGCTGCTGGGAGAGAGAAGGCGGAGAGCCTAGGTGACACTTCGGAGGTGCTCCTCGGCTGGTGGAAGCACATGCACACCTGGTACGGCAAGCTGCACCTCAAGAAATCTGGCCAGGCCGCGGTCAAGCTGACAGACAGAGAGAACTACGTCATGGCCAAGTGCAGCTTCCTGGAGGGTGAGATCCGCTACCGAGGAGCAGCCCCTCTCACAACTCTCTCTCTCAGGCAGCCTGCTGAGAGCCAGTCCTCTTCTGGCAGAGAGTCAGCTCCTGTCTCCAGGCAGGTATCTGTGGAACATGCCACGATGGAGAACCCGCTGACAGCTGTTCTAACTGTGGTGGAGCGTGTGGAAGACCCCCTGGTGCAGTGGGAGAAAGGAGACGGCACTTCCACCACAGTCCAACCCGCATCCACCCCCAGATCCACCTCCACAGAAAGGCAGAGAGCCAGACAGGAGGGACAGAGCCACACTGTCCTGCTGGAAATAAGAGACACCATCAGGAGCAGCATAGATATCCTCTCTCAGCTGGTACAAACCGACTCCTCATCCTCCAACCGCAAGCCCTTCCTCACCTATGTGAACCAGACCCTCACAGACATGGCGGAACCCCAGTACCAGGTGGTGAAGGACAGGATCACCGATCTGCTTCACAACCCTCCAGATCCAGATGAACCTGCTCCCACCCAGTCCAGGTCTTCTCCTCCACCCCAGGTGATGTCCCTCCCATTCCAAGGCTTTCCACAGGCCCTCACCTACCAGGGCTACGGCTACCAGGAGGTCCAGCAGCACAGGCAGCAGCCCTTCCCAGGCCAGGCACAGGTTCATCGGACACCACCGATGCCACCCACGCCACCGATGCCACCCACGCCAGTCCTCAGCCAGCTGCAGACCAGACAGCCCCACTACACTGCTCCTTCCTCCACCCCACAGCCAAGCCCGGCCTCAGTACATCTGTTGTCGGTACTGCGCTGACACCCCATGGCATGGAGGAAGGAGCTCTCAACATCACGGGGCTGAGCCAGCTGTCTGAGAGCTTCCTCAACACACCGTCCCCTGTTGTCCTCTCGGGGCCAGGCATCCCAGTGGCGCTTCAGACCAGCACTCCAGCAGCAGCCACCTCCACAGCACCTGGACACTTCACCCCTGAGACTGAGCACACCTCTGAGTGACAGAGAAGAGTGCCAGAGACTGGGTGGCTACATGTAGACTTTATTTGGACACTTGACTTGGGTCATTTTTCTTTTACAGCTTGTAATAAATAAAGATTATCTTTGCTTCACACACTTGCTTCATTTATTTTTTTCAATAAAGTATTGGTTTAAGCCTTTGCATGCTTGTGGAATGGGTTAGGATTGCAGTGGGACGGGCAGGGATACCTGTGGGATGGGTTGGGATACCTTTGGGATGGGTAATAGCTTTGGGATGGGCAGAGATACCTTTGGGATGGGTTAAGA
Source organism: Laticauda colubrina (assembly GCA_015471245.1). Lineage (NCBI taxonomy): Eukaryota > Metazoa > Chordata > Lepidosauria > Squamata > Elapidae > Laticauda > Laticauda colubrina. Next base: position 33,040,366 of record BLBF01000019.1, read on the forward strand.
TAGCTGTGGGATGGGCAGGGATACCTTTGGGATGGGTTGAGATAGCTGTGGGATGGGCAGGGATATCTGTGGGATGGGTTAAGATAGCTGTGGGATTGATAAACCTCCAGTGCAAGCATAGTGGGACTGTATGGTCCACCTTCCCAGCTGCCACACATATGGCCCTTTATTATCAATAGCAATTTATTCATTGATCAACACATTTTAAAATAAACAAAGCTCTTTATTAATGCCCTATTCATTGTAGGACCACTCAAACACACATGGCACAATCTCATCAGTGTTATGCGACAGCCTCAAGGAAACATCCATTAATCATCTGTCATCCTGTCTTGCCACTCCACAGCTCCAGCTGGGAAGTTGCACCAGTGTCTCAGTAGGTTGCGCTGCTTCTTCCCTTCATGTGAAGCTCTGTTGGGGCCTTGCACATCCTCAGTATCTATCAGGTTTCGCCCTTGCCTCCATTCCCCAGGCTCCATGTCCCCATTGCCTTGTTGGAAGTCCACGAGCCTGTTCTGCAAGACTGGGTAGCGGGTGCACATGAGATTGTGCAGGATGCAGCAAGCTTCCACGATCCTCCTCACAGTCTCTGGGCGATGCTGCATGGTGGTGAGAAGTACCTGGAACCTGTTGGCCAGGATGCCAAAGGCATTCTCCACCACCCGCCTTGCCCTGGACAGCCTGTAGTTGAAGATCCTCTCTTCACGGGTGAGGCATCTGGAAGTGTAGGGCTTCATGAGGTAGGTTGTGAGGGAGAAGGCGTCATCCCCCACGATGAAGTAGGGCACATCTTGTGTGTCTTGGGCAGGGGGTCTGGATCTGGGAAGCCCACCATGAGGTTGCGTTCCAGCCCCTCCTTGAGGTCACTGGCGTTGTATACCTGGGCATCTGAAGATGAACCGTTGCCTGAAGCATCGATGTACATGAACTCATAGTCAGAATCGACCATGGCGAAGAAGCCCTTGTAGTTGAAATAAGTGGACCCCGATTTGGCTGGAGTTTTGCAGGCCACGTGCTTCCCATTCCTATGGCTCCAACTGTGTGGGGGAAGTTCCACCTCTGATACCACTGCTCTGCAACTTTCTTCCAGCCTTCTTCAGTGGAGGGGCACTGGAGGAGCTCCTGCAGGTATTCTTTGATGATGGCCTGCACCACTTCTCTGACCACAATGCTGATGGTGTTGTGTGGCACCCTCCAGCCATACTGCATGCTCCTGTAGGTGGTCCCTGAGGCCAGGTGGCGCAGAGTCAGTGCCACCTTCAGCCCAGGGTCCAGGCTGGGCCAAAAGTTGGTGCTCTGCTTGGTCCACCTGGGTGTCAGCCACTCCACAACTTCGTCAAACATGGCTGGAGGCATCCTCATGAAGTTTTGGAATGCACGAGTGTCTTCATTCCTCAGTTCCACCATCAGCTTGTTGTACAGTCCGTACTCTGCCCTTCTCCCGATCCATCTTCGGACCCAGACATTTCTTGGCCGCCTCCTTTTCTTCCCATCAGTAGAACAGTTGAAAGAGCCTGTAGATGGCTTCGCACTGTTGCAGAATGATGGTGGCTACCAAAAGGACTGTATTACGATCCATGATGGACATGACTGGATGCTGTGGAAGAGCAAGAGGCAGATGAAGGCTGCAGAGGTCTGCAGAGCAGGGCTGCTGGTCTGAAAGTGAGATCCAGGTGAGTTCCTCCCCCTTTTTATAGGCAATATAGATTTTCCCCTATGTGTCCTTTTGCATCCTCTAGGCATCCTCTAGACATCCTTAATATCCGAGATAGGTCCCCTCTGCGAACGTTTTTTCCGCTTTAAATGCTTTCTTTGTGAGCTGCATCCGCTTTCATCCTTTCTGCATCTGTGGTACTAACGCTGCGCGTCCATTCCGCGTCCGTTCCGCTTCCTCCGTGTCCGCTTTCCACTGGAGCGGATTTGAGTTGCGCGGATGCGCAGCGGATGCCTAGTGGATGTAGCAGACATGTAACGGATGACGACGGATGTAGAACAGATGTTCCCCGTATGCGTTGCAGATGCAGAATGGATGCGTTGGATACATTTTCCGCTCAGAAAGTTTTGAGCAGCTCAAATCTTTTTGAGCGGATGGAACCTCAGTCGACAGTTGCTGGATGGATAGAGAGGATGAAAAACGGAGGCAGTGAGTACAGAATGGATGCATCGCGTTAACCAACGGATGGCAAGTGTTTCTCTCCGTTTTACATCCTCTTTCCATCCGTTGGTGCAGTGTGACATGGGCTTAACTCCTCCTCTTGTTGCCTTGTCTGGAGAAGGTCTTCTTTTCTGAGAGGGCTGCCACTTTTTAACAGGTTTTAAACTGTTTCCTTGGGTCTCTGCTCTTTTTCTTCTTCCTTATCCTGAGTGTGGGATTTAACCAGGTCTGCTGTAAGAACATTGTTGGGGGTGTCTGTAGCCGATCTGTGCTTGCAAAAAGACAGTGATATCTTTTTTTAGTGTATCTACATTATATTGGATGATTATTAATTAATTGTTCAAATATTGAGACAACCGTTTGCACTGTGAGGAGGCACTGCTTTGCCATAAACTCTACTGTATTCTCCCACGGTAAGCTCTCCTCACTCTGAATTAATTTATTGTTAACCTTTTTAGTCTTTATCACAGTCTCCATATCAGCTGTAGCTGGCCTAGTTGTTTGTGAAAAAATCTGGCTGTCATTTTGCTCTTCCTCCATTAGATTGGGAAAGTCTAATATCTAATATTGTCAGATCTCTTTGCAGGTCCCGTTCTAACTTCTCAAGATTGTTGAAAATGGAGGGGGGTAATTTTACTTATAGATCTCTTGCCAGCAAAGGGCTCCTCAATTCTTGACTGTTTTGCAGTTTTCTCTGGTGGGAGAGATCCTGAGCTGGTGCCATGGCACTTCTTTCTTTTTCCCATGCCTTATTAGCCACTAGCAAAACAAAAACTTTTGTCTGTGTTGTGATCTACGCTGTTATCTTCTCCAAAAACTATTATTTAAATAAAAAGGATCCAATGGGAGTACTAAAAGTTGATAAAATAAAAAATCAAGAGGAGCTGCTGTAGCACGTTCCAGCAGCAGCCGGCTTCAGGATCCATCCAAGACAGTATGAGTTTTGTTACCTATGAAACTGCTACTTAATATGATTAGCTAATGTTGAAACTAGTAAGGTAGCTGAACAGTTAGGAGGCAAATTGCCAATGTAGGTAATCTTCAACTTATGACACAACTGAGTCTAAAATTTATGTTTCTAAGTAAGACAGTAATTAAATGAGTTTTGTTTTATTTTACCTTTCTTATTACAGTTGTTAAGCGAATTGCTGCAGTTATTAACACAATTGTTAAGTGAACTGCTTATCAGAAGGTTGCAAAACATGATCACATGACCTGGAACACTGAAACCATCATAAATACAGGGGCCCAGTTGCCAAGTATCGAATTATTTACCACCTGATCATGGGATGCTTCAACAGCTTTAAGTTGTTTTTTTTCAATACTGCGAAAAAAACAACAACTGTGAGCAGTCATCAAACAAATGGTTGTATATCCAGGATTACCTGTACATGGCTTTGGCATGATCCCAAATGATTTGCAGTATGATGAAGAAAGGTTTCTGTTCAAGTAACTTTTTTAAACGATTCTTTCCAGACTAAAACATAACCAAACATGTTTGGTTTGTCTCTTTATTTGCCAATCCTTTTATGTGCTTTCCAGATTCTTGTTTTTGATTCAAGTTTCCATGTAGATAATCTTTATGAAAGCTAAGTAAGTGCAACTATAATAATATTCTAAAGCTGTTTTCCAAAATGGAATTAAAAATCTGGATTTGTTTCTTCCAGCATCTCATAGCTTGGCCAAACTCACTCATTCTATTTTGAATACAGAGGTTTGCAATATATGATACTGTTTGAGCTAAATGGCATTACATGGAGCAGAAACCAACCATGTGACTTTAATTTTTCCAGTAGGTGAAGGACTGACCACCACTGATTGTTATGTTGGCCTTACTCCAGCATACTGTTGTACATTGTTGATCTACATTAAATAACACAGCAATGATGAAATAAACACTTCAAACAATCTATGCAATACATATCAGGATGGCATAATATTAATATTTGTATTAATCTTTAATATTTGTATTAATCTTTAATATTTGTATCAGATGTAAAATATAAGAAATATGGCATAAAATAATATATTTTATTAAATGTATACAAGTAGCTTTTGACTTGCGACCAAAATTGAACCTAAAATTTATATTGCTAAGCGAGACAATTAGTAAGTGAATTTTGCCCCATTTTCTTGACACAGTTGTTAAGTGAATCACTGTTAAGTGAGTAACACGGTTGTTAAATGAATCAAGCCAGGTTGACTTTGCTTGTCAAAAGGTTACAAAAAGTGATACCATAATTCTGGGACACTGCAACCATCGTAAATAGAATATAGAATATGACACAGTTGCCAAATAGCTGGATTTTTATCATGTGATCATAGAGATGCTGCAATGGTGGTGTGAAAAACAGTCACTTTTTCAGGGCTGTTGTAACTACGAACCGTCACTAATTGAATTGTTGTAAGTTGAGGACCATTAAAATAAAGTTATATAATTGTATTAAATGCATAATAAATGCAGCCTTCCAGTGACTTTAAAGTATTTTTTTAACGAATACAGAAAACATTAAAAACAGCACAGGACAGAGGCACCTCAGAAGGGAAAAAAGGGAAAGCAATCGTCCTGTCCAAAGCTCTAGATAAAGAGCCAGTTTTTAAGACCGTTCGAAATTTCAGAAGCGTGGGACCTGTTCAAATTTCGGGGGTGGAGACCTCATTCCAGAAGGCAGACAGGCAGATCCATAATTAACTGAAGAGCCTAGTCCTATGCAAGTTTCTTAGAATAGATGAACTGCAACATAATACCTCAATATAGCCTCAAACTGGTAGGTGCTACTACAAAATGAGAATTGAGGCTTTCTCTCTCTTCTTTCTGAGTTATGAAAAAAATTCCATAACCACGTTTGCATTTCGTTCAGAGACAGAAGACTACTTCCATTTTTTCTAAGTCTTGTTTATCTACCACTACATGGCAAGCAAAGCAAAAGTACTAGTATTCAGAATAGAACCACCATTCTTCATGTTTTCTTACAAGAGGTCTTTGCACCTCCAGATTATCTTCAGCTCATTGCCTTCCGTCTTTCCCACAAAACAACTATTCATTTCACAGCCCCAAAACAACCGAGGAGTTCAGGGTAAGAAAGCTCTTCCTTCCTTAAAGTGGTGCCATGACTTGTGTCAATAGCTGTTCTAGCAAAACTCATAAACTTCCTGTTTGCTGGGGAGGAAGGCAGAGAAGATGTTTTGCAATCGGAAATGATTTTTGCTTCATTCGAAATAATCCAAACAAATAAAATTTATAAAAGTTTTCTGTTTTCCTTTTGTGTTTGAAAATAATTCCTCCCTAATATGAATTACTCCCTTGCTGCTAACTGGGCACAATGCTATTTTGATTCGTCTTCTTATAAAGTGCAATCCGTTACAGTAGATCGTATTTCTTAGACTGCGGCGTGAACATCGCGGGGATGAAAATATCTTCTTCCTGTGCCTTGCCGGGTTTGCAAAAAAAGCTCGCAATAATATTTGCAATATTTTGCCCAACGGTATTATTGGCCTATGCTGTCTCTTTGCCCTTTGTTATCAGATTTCTGGTCAATAAAGCAGAAATTGGAATGACATTTCTCTCCCGGTTTTCACAGGAAGATAGTTCTGAGCCCAGCCGCGCTGAGCTTAGTTCTAATGCCTACACAGGACAGGTGAAATTCCTCCTCCGTGTTTCTCATCTTCAGCCAAACTAAACAGTGCCGAGCGGAGCCTTTTCAAACTTACCTTAAAAGAAATGTCAACCTGCCATTTCTGGCCGAAGTGTTTGCAGCCCCGCTTTCTCTTTCTCTTTCTTTCGATTGCCAACCCTATCCCCACCCCTAGGTTGCTAGGCAACCGCATGATATAGCTGCGCTTGTATGGCCACCAATACCTAACCCTGCCTGATCATTTTTATTTCATGTCTTCCATGGAATAAATAAAATCCCCTGGTGCAGCTTCCCTTTCAAAGAGGGAGGGTCATTTCCTTAAGAATGTTGGAATCTGTTATTTTCAAAATGTCATCACCATGGCCAAGGGCCTGTCTCTTGCAAGACTTTCTTATTGTGATCCCTAAAAATAGCAGTGCTACCCAACATAGTTATATAATCCTAATTTTGCTTTGTTTTAATTTTCATATGCTAATTATTTATTTGGAAGTATTAAGTATTAAGATTATTTTGTGGCTTTATCTTTTAAATCTAGGATTGATTTTGTTAAAAAAATAAAATATTTGGTGGCTGGAGGAACAAATTTAACTAAATAATTATCATAATTTAGCCCAGCTGAGGCTAAATATTTGTAAGAGTTAGGGCAATGTTTTTCAATATTGGCAATTTGAAGATGAATTTCAATCCATCATTATTTGGCTAAGAAATTCTGGAAGATGAAGTTCACCCATTTTCAAATTGTCAGAATTGGAAAACCATTTTATTTATGGCTGACTGGGAAATATAAAGATGTAAAGATGGCAGCCATAACTATATGATCTTAGCCTTACTCTTTTTACATGTGTTTCACAAGAGTTTCACTTACACAATTTCAGCCACTGAGTTTAATATTTCAACTTCCTCCCCTTTCAGATATCTCTGGTAAGGCTGCAATCCTGTGCATTCTTAACGATTACTGAATCCAATGGTTTTACTTCAAATAAGCAAGTACATGATTGATTTACATGCTCCATTTTATTTCAGCCCTATGGCAGAGATTTGGAGCACTAACTTCAGCCCAATGAAGGCATTTCCACATGAATTGTCTATTCTACCTCTGGCTCTCTATAATCTAACAGCAACAGGGTTTGAAAGCTGAGGTTATTTCTGGGACAGGCATAATGCATTTAAAACTGAGATAAAACTGATATTTTCTGTAAAATGTTGTAGCCAAGGGGAGAGTACAATCTGTTTCACCATTTCCAAGAAATGTTGTTTTATTTTGTTTCCCAGTACTTGGGTTTAAGCAGCCCTAGCACATTTTCAAGGAGAAAAGTGTTTTGATAACTCTTAAGCTGGCCTTCATAAGAATCATGATAAATGCACATAACACTAAGTTAATAATATGGAATGTAAGTAATTTGCTTTATTTGTCTTTTGCCTGATGTAAAGATGAGGGCATTTTGTCACCATGATCTGTAGAATCTTCAGGTAGACACTGATTCTTTCTCCGTTTAAATATTTTATGTTTGACAGTTTAAGAATAGAACTAGAAGTACTGTGAAACTGCTGCTAGTTCCAATAAACATATCAGGCAGAATTGAGGAACTAGGTCAACTGTTCAAAAAATTGATGAATTGGAGGATGGTGCATTAGTAATACACATATACCACAATACACATGAACATTTGATCTGAGCCTCCTAACCATACCTCCCTTTGGAGGATTTATGATTATTTGCTATAAAACAAGTCTTAATCCTTTGTTATAAAACAATTCCTAATCCAATTTTCTCTTTTTGTATACTAATATACAAATTAAATTACTATTCCTGTCAAATTATTAAATTGGATTATATACCTTTTGGATACATGGAATGTATGGGTGGAATCTTCTCCTTTGTTTCAACAATATCAAATCTTGAACCAACTCTAATTTAAAACAACCTAACTGTGCTCTTAAAGAAAAGTGTGTTCTCACCTACCTACATAATGCATAATGTAAACAGAAATATATACTATCCAGTCCTTATTTCAGCTTTTAAGCGCTATTTGACTCCATACTTTTTCTTCTATATTTTATGCATCAGATCTCAAGCTCCTACTTGAGGCCTGGAAACCTGAATGCTCTAATGAATGGAAGAAATTTGTTCCTTTTTCTCTGTAGCTTTAAAGCCACAGCTATGACTTGGAGTGGAATAGAACTCAAATTTAGAAGCTATGCAAGATTTGTAAAATTGTTTTCTTTTTCTTCCTTTGTGAGCAACTCTCAAGGTTAAACAAATACTATAAAATATATCTGCCCAACTTCATACTAAGGCAGTTCTTGGCGTCTGAATGACATACCAGAATAGGAAGTTTATAGCTAGGATAATAGTTGTGAAGGAGTAATTGGAAGGAAGATCATAGTGAAGAAGGAAAGATATCAAAGGACTAAAGAGAAGAAAGATCCTAGGTTTTTTTCCCCATACAATAACTCTTTCCCAGTGCCACTAGCTAGGCCACAATAAAAAGTAAAAGAAAAGGAAAAAACCTAGACTCTCTCTAGTTATGCAGCCACAGCTATACAGAGACTTGGGCAGAAAGGCAAAGAGACAGATGCAGGGAGCACTATTCGTAAAATACCTTGGGAGAACCAGTAAATTACATGGCAGAAAAATGTCATATGCATATGGTGACTTGAAGCTGGATAACCCCTTCTATCATGAGACTCCACCTTTTTTTGCAGACCCCACCCTTACTGCAGATTGTCCATGAGCTACAGATTATTGGGGACATATGCTTTTGGATATGTGCTTCTGACAGGATGAGGCAAAAGTGACTTCTCTTCAGTTAAACTTGTTCTTAAGATTGTTGCAACAGTAAGAGAAATAAAAGAAAAAAATGAATATTATGTTTTCTGAGAAAAAGCTGGATGTGTAATTCATCAATAAATCCTTCTTAAGAGTTCCCACATACTATTTCTTTCTCCTTTCTTGTCTAGTTACTAAAGAATTTCTTGTCCACTTGTTACCTTCTTTTTGCATCCTTCTCTCCCAGTTTTCCTTCCATTTTTCAATAGTTTTCTTTATTTCAGAATTGTCTAATAGTTATTGCAAGATATTATTATAAAATTGCAATCTCATCTTAGGAGATGAAAGGAGAAACCTTGAGATAGAGACATTCCACTAGATTTCTTATTTTAAATGTGGGAATGTTTTGGAATATGAAAACAAACCACTCCTATTTTTTCCCCTTCAGTCATCTGGTGCTTTGCATGCTTAAATATTGAAGTCCCAGACCAGAAGAAATGGAATGATACTAAATATTCTCCAACATAAAAGGCAGAGCTCAATTTCGGTGGAGTTTGTAAGACAAATATAATTTTATTTAAGTTAAAATTGGAATAGCATTTTTTAAAATTGATATCTAACATCTAGAATTCTTTTTCCAATATTATAACAAGGAATCCCAAGAAAAACCACACGTCATAGGGATGTGGACTCAACAACTTCTCTACTTATTAGGGAAATCTCTTTTAATGTATGTGATAAAATCTTTTTCTCCTGTATCTCAACACCTTTCTGCTTTCATAGGCAATCTGTTAAAGAGGATGGATGCAGTTCCCTCCTTTGACTTATTATGATATATATCATTGGTTAAAAGGATAAATATTTTACCAGTTCTCTTTGCTTGGAGCTGCTTTGAATGTAAAAGAATCATTCATACATATTAACTTCCTCCCTTAACTTTGAGGAAAAATATTTTTGACTTATTAAAAGTTGTACATTAAAAAGATAAAGACTAGTTCCTAAAGAATTCTCTCATTGTACAAACCAATTTAAATACTATACATAAATTAATTATACCTGTTGTTCCCAATCCCCTAATTGGTCATCCTCTAAACTGTAATTCCAACAAATCAAGAAGATTCCAGATTGTGAAAGCTTCAGTTAAGTATCTGACTTGCCTATATAAGTCAATATATTGCTTATATTGACTTGGAGCTCCTTAGATCTTCAACAAAATTGTAACTTAAGACTTGAAATATGAGCCATATCTTGGGTGGGATTCAAATTTTTTAACAACCGGTTTTGTGGGCATGGCTTAGTTGGTGGGTATGACTGAGTGGGTATAGCCAACTTGACATCACGTCAAGGGGTGCTTCTTTTCACCCGGCCTCTCATAACAGTGGAGATGCTGCAACAGTTGTGAGTGTGAAAAACGGTCATGTCACTTTTTTCAGTGCAATTGTAACTTTGAATGGTCACTAAATGAACTGTTGTAAGTCAAGGATTACCTGTACAACAATACAAAAAGCTTCTTTGCTTGCAAAAAGCTGCCCTAAATACCAATCATTAGATTAAAAATACCTGCAAGCCAGAGTTACAAATCAGGCAGGCTGTTAGAGCACCTTGAGGAATTAAAATAGTTAAAATGCAATCAACTATTGCTCATAATGTGAACTCCTTTAGCAGAGAGGTCATTTAAGCTCTCCAGAAAGAGCACACCTAGGAGAAGCAATCCTTAGGTACATTTGCACCACTTAAAGATACCAGCTGGTCTCACTCATCTCCCTTTAAGAAAGTATCAAGAAAAACAAAACTTTCTTCTGAGACAGTAAGTCTAGGCATCCTGCCAAGAATGTAATAAGGGTGAAAAAAAAAAAAGGAGGTTTCTTCTAACTACCAGTTCTCCGAATTGCTTAGAAAGTTAACAAGGGGTTCTATAGAACTGGTCAGAAATGGTAGAAACCTACCCCTGACAATGTCACTGAGCTACATTGTAAAGAATAGAGAATGACTATGATAGAGAGAGGAAATGTTTTTTTACAAGGCAACAAGCAGATAAAATTCTAGAAGCCAAGACAAGGGACGAGGGGTTGAAAAGCTTCTCAAACACTTTTCTATAGACTCATTTTGGCTGTGAAATTGAGAGAGGAAAAGAGAGTCCAAACTATTCAAAATAAGAAAATACTTAAATGGGAAAATTCAATCTTTAAACAGTTTAAATTGTGAACATTCTATCTTTCTATCATCAGCAAATAATTAGAAGGGATATTTAATCTAGCATACTCTAATTTTTATTCACTTCCTAGAATTTAAGCAGAGAGAATATTTTTAACAGCTATAGTTTGAAGACCTTAGAGATAAATTCTTGGATGTTATACCTACAACATGTACAGACAAATATAATTGTCATTATATCTTCATCTCTCCATTAACTATATCTTTTAGGAAAGTAATTTGAGACTTGTTTTTTAATAATCTGATAATAACATATTTTTATACTTACTATTTTACATACTTTTATACATATTATATCATATACTTTCTTCACTGATAAGAAATTATTTCCAAAAGGAAACACCAGAAATATATCATTCTGTTTTAATATTTTATTTTTTAATAATAAGAATAATAATAAGAATTAAATTTTGCTAATTTGTGCATTATTTTACTCCAGGATTATGGGATAAAGGGAGAAAAATCAACAAAACTTATTGCACTGAGGTTTTCTGGAAATTCAGAAGAGAGGGATACTCAATAACCAGCTAATTAATTCTACAGTTATTAAAACTTGTTTCAGTTCTGAGGAATTTGTCTCTCCAATGTTGCATTTATGATTATAGAACAGGGGTGTCAAACTCGATTTCATTGAGGGCCACAACAAAGTTGTGTTTGACCTTGTGGGGCCAGGTTGGGCGTGGCCAGGGTGGGTGTGGCCAGCTTGATATAATTCATATCAGGAGTGCCTGTAATGGCTCAAATGCTCTGCCAGCGAAAACGGGATAAAAAGTTCTGTTTTGGCCACGGTGGACTCCTCCAACCTTGTGCCAGCGCAAAAGGAGCTGTGGAGTGTCACTGGTAGCCCTCACAAACTCTCTTTCAGCTGTGAGGCCTCCTATAACTCTCAGTTTTCACTAGCAGAGGTACTGTAGGCCAATCATTTGCTGTTTCCATGGTAGCCCTATGGACCAGATCTAAGAACTCCATGGGCTGGATCCAGTTCCCGGGCTTTGAGTTTAATACCCCTCTTATAGAAAGTACAAATATATTACTATTATTAGAGTGCCTTTTATGTGATAATCATTGTGTGTGAACAACCAACCAGTCTAAGAACCAGAAAAATTGATATAAAACTATAACATTGGTAAACATGTGACATACACACAAAGTCATACATACATTAATAAAAACAAAATATCATTAAAAATTAAAAACTATCTTTAAAATTACTTGAAAAAAACATACACAAAGATTTATTAGAGCCAGAAATAAACATTCACCTAAAAAAGAATCCTAGGGTAGCAAATTTTGTCATATGAGTGTTTATGTTAAACTAAAGTATGTTAGTAAACTTTAACATTTTGCAATTTTTTTATTTTGCTTTTCTAACAAATATACTAATATCTAATGTATTAGTCTAGAGTAAGTCTAAAACTATCAGTACCTAATCTAAGAGAATTATATAATATTGGAAGCAAGCAGAAGATGGATTATGGCCTTGAATATTCACTGATCAGTTGCTGGTATTCTTCCTAGGACCTGCTAGCGGTTGTATTAGAATGCAAAACATTTGTTTGAATTTTGCTTTCCTGTGCCTGAGAGGTAGTATGTTTGACTGGCAGAAGAAAAATACTGTAAGTGCATTCCCCCCCCCCCCCCCAATTAACAACAATCAGGATGAAGAAGACATTTATTACAAAACTAGAAGTTAGTATAAATCCCTGAAGTTTTATTTTTTTAATTAGATTAAAAAAAATAATGTTTATCAATGGCTTCTCATAATAGTAACCTGAACAATATTAAGGTTAGGTTTGTTGTCAAATTATACCCTAGTTGTGGGTTTATCAAAAGTATATGGCTCTGAGATACCATAAAATTTCATTATCATAATCGAAGTAGTGAATACTTATATTCTTGAACAAACTGAATACTTGAGATCCTTTTACTGGAAATCATTTTTGTTTTCTAAATTTAGATGTATCAGGGCACTGAGTTCATAGGGCAGAGGATGAACATTAAAACAGGAAATTTGCCAGCCAAGCAAATATGGGGGATAGAATCAAAGGAAGATGAAAAGAAATGAAAAGCAAATTGAGTGTTATGAAGATATAGCTATTTGGTATGTAACAGATATCTGATTGCAGGCCATTTACTGATGACACGAAACAAGTATTGCATTAAATTTCAGCTGAGTTTGTCTGCCAGCAATTTTAATGTCAGAGATGTATCAACAACTCCATAAAATGTCTCTATGAAATGTCTTCATTATTATCTAAAACAAAAGGGGTTAATATGCTTTTTTCAAACTAGTATGCTATTTTTAAACCAAATATATAACAGGCATATGCAGTGCTTGCTCATTGTACAAAGATAAGGATTGTCAATATTTCATCTGCAAATTATGAGTGCTCTTGTCCACAAAAATAAAGATGTGAAAAAAATTGTATCACAAGTATTCATTTTTTATATATAATTTTATTAAACTTATTTTTAAAAATCCTTCAGGATGACACAGTACCACAAGTATTCCTGATGATTTCCCATCTGCTGCTTGAGATAGGTTATCTTGAAAAGGTTCCTAAGATTGTGATGACATAGAATTCACATGGCAATCCAAATTTACTTCCATTTTATTGGAAAGGGAAATTCAACAAGGAAAACTCAAAATCATTGTCTGCAATTCATTCACATACCAGTTTTTTAAAAATAGCTTTCCTTTTTTTGTGTGCCTGCTTCCAATTCCAAGGGGGGAAAAAATCTTCCTTCTGCTGGCCAATGATTTCTTCTTGATGAGACTTAAGACTTCTATTCGCTGAAATAGTACAATAGCAAGAACAGACTTGCAGAGAAGCTTCTCTGGAAGAAAAATTCACAAAGAAAAGAAATCAGAACAAATGTATGTACTCCATGAACCATGACTGTCAGATGTAAAAGAAATAGGTTTAAAAGTATGATATATTTCCATTTAATGGTATATTTATTTGGTTGACTTGCTAAAATGAAGCTAGGAAAACTATCTTTACCAATTCCTTGCCTGCCTTTTCTTCCCCCTCCTCTGAATGAGAATAATGAGGAATAGCTGTTTCAATCCAGTCTACTGTAAAACTACCAAGTGCTCCACTACCAAAGTAACAGCCCAACTTTCCACAAGAAAAGCTGTATAAGAACCCTATATAGAAGAGCAAAGACATACCACATCAACCCTGAACATCAGAAAAAGGAGATAGGCCATTTGCTATATATCTTCCAACAAAATGGATATCCAATATCAAAAACTTCCTAATCACGCAACCCAAAATAACATAAAGCACAAGCTGTGAAAAGGATAACACTGCCATATATCAAAAATATCTCAGAAACCACAAGCATACTATTACAATTACATAACATCGCCATAGCACACAAACCAACTATAGTCCTACAAAACTAAGTAAATCTAATGACCCAGCAGCATTAGAAGAAACAAAACAGATGTCATCTACGACTTAGAGTGTAAGGATTGTAACAGCTACTATGTAGGACAAACAGGCAGAAGACTTGTAGAGCACATCCATGAACATCATCTAGCAGTCAGAAGACATGATGAAAACTCCTTAATTTCACAACACATGGACAGACAACCATAGTTTTAACTGAGAAACTATGAGTATCTTAGACAAAGCCAAGTCCAAAAATGCTTGAGAATTCCTGGAAATCTGGCACTCAAACAAATTGGTCATTGACAGGAATAAAGAGATGAAATATCTGGACACCATTCAAAAGAGACAGTCAAAAAGTCAAAAAGACCAAAACACTTTCTCACCAGCAATCAGCACCCAGATCAGCAGAGAGTACACCAAGATTAAATCAACAAACAATACTCCAATCAAAGAACTGCCAACTTTGCCAAATAAGCTAGCAGTAAATAACAGCTTAATCAAGAAACCTCCAAGATCACTTCCAACAGGGCAAGCCACTAGTATATAACATGAGACCACCATGTTTTCCCCAAAATAAGACCCACTCTGAAAACAAGCAGCCTGATTTTTGGGGTAGACCTAAGATAAACCTACTCCAAAAATAAGCTCTCAGGGATACGTAATGGCCAGCCTGAGAGGCAGCAAGTGTGTGTGTGGAGTGTGTGTGATGGTGTTCAGTCACAGATGCAATCCACTGTAAACTGGATGCAGCATGGAGGCAGAGGCAGGGGGAGAAGACAGGTAATCTGGATGTGCTGCATGGCCTAATCACTCCATTTCAAAGCGTTCACTTTAGAAGCACATGAAGCTTTGTCTACCATGGGCAAAAAGTGTGCAGCAATGTTGTGGCCCACTGACGGCTGACAGAGGTGGCAGCAGAGTCAGACAGGTAGGAGGTTGGGGAGGAACCTGGGCCAGTCCTGGAGGCTGAGGAAGGCTCGGATGAGGACTCTACATCAGAGGCAGAGATGGGGCCAGGGCAGACTGGAGTCATCATCTGCCTTCGGGCTTGGACAATAGTGAGGTGAGTGAGCTTCTGAAACTGGTTCCCAGCCTGCGCATGCACAGAGCTTCCAAAAGGAAGTGATAATTAAGAACTAAGGTTCGCCATGGGAGTAAGACCACAGGTGGACAATGAATAGCCCCATCCATCAGGATTTAAAGAGGAGAAAAAGGGGAGGGAGCTTTTGTAGAAAACAACTAACTTGTTCATTTGTTCGTTCATTAGTTCCAGCCTCGTGAAGTTTTGTCTGTGTAACCTAGCCCTTCCCTGTTAGTACTGCATGTGGAAATATTTACCAGGAAGCTTTCCAGGATAGATAAGGTGTAAACTAATTAATATACCTCTGCAAGATTGTTTGCCAAGCTGTTGGCTGAATACGAATGCACTAAATTCACATTCATTTGATAAAAGAGGTTTTGACGGGACTCAGAATTGGCTTAGTGCTTTTTGGGGAAGCCTAGGACAGAATAAACAGAGTCAGGTAGAGGCAGAGGTGATCCAAACGCACCACCCACTCTGTCCCACCATTTCTCATTCGCGCCTGTGCCAAACAGACACCCACATGGGGGTGTCAGGATCATCTGCCTCCCCCATCCCACAAGTCTCTACCTCCACTTGCTGCCAGTGCCACCATGCAAGTCTCCCACCCAGCACATCTGGATCACCTGTCTTCTCCCCTTTCCTTCGCCTCCATGCTCAAAATTAGCAATACTTGTGCTGCATCAAGGAGGCCGAGGCATGCTGAGAGCTTGCCATTGCAGCTCCATGCAAGCAGACAATGGGACAGAGAGGGCAGGGCCAGTGGTAGCTGCACTCCCACTCCCACACTGGCCCCTGTGCTCACCACCTCCTGCATTTAAAAAAAAGACCTCCCCCCCAAAAAACCAAGTGCTTATTTTCAAGCCCAAAATAAAATAAGACTGGGTCTTATTTTCAGGAAAACACACTAAATCCTACTCCAAAACATTTCCAAGAAAACAACCAAGCTCAGAGAGCACCAAGAATCCTTCAAAGCAGAAAATAGGAAGCATTATCAAGGCAGCATAGGCATACATAGGCTAAGGGAGAGCCAAGTGCAGCCAAGTGATATAACACGCATTGCCAACATCAAATTCTGCCTTTTCTGAAATTGCATGTGATGCAAGTATGAAATGGGGGAACTTAACATTATGATGTTACAAAACACTTTACATAATTTTTGTGTTATTGTGGTTAGGAATAGAAGCCTGTGCAAGGAAGCAGTAGGGTAACTCTTCGTTCTATTTTGCTGTTTCATCTCCCTGCTTAATAAAGTTGCTCAAAGTAGCAGCAAGGCTATCTTTTTCTCTAACAGCACACCTTGTGATTTTATAAACTTGAATTTAATTTTATGATAGTTCCAATGTTGGAATGCACATTTCTCTTAAAAGCACAATACCTTTTCAGCTGATAATATTTTTCATATGAAGAGGTAAGACA
Source organism: Laticauda colubrina (assembly GCA_015471245.1). NCBI lineage: Eukaryota > Metazoa > Chordata > Lepidosauria > Squamata > Elapidae > Laticauda > Laticauda colubrina. The sequence goes on from BLBF01000019.1 coordinate 33,057,041, forward strand.
GTGCCTTCTAACCTTCCTTAGTGCTCTGGATTTTCTGCTAATACTAATTTTAAAATAGGATTTGCTGGGATAACTAAACAAATGTAGCTGAGGTATATCTTTCCTGATCATTTGGATAAATCTATTGATATATTACTTTTTAATGATGCTTCATTTTTTATAAAGTTTTTCAATGGCAAGGTGCATTAGTTTATTTATATCAAAATGTAGTACGCTCATAATAAACCAAGGTAGAGCCTAGATATTCACCCAAAAGTGTTTTTTGTTTTTTGTCTGTTTTATTTTTAATGTTATAAAGAACTGAGAGAAGATTCTACAACAGTCACCAAAGTCTTATTTCCATATCCTCATTCAATCAATTCCAACTTTGTGAGATCTTTTCCTTTCGCAAGAAGTTGGAATTAATTGATTGAACTTTTTTTTTAGCCCCACACAAACTATCATTTTCCTGCATACGATGGTGAGAAAAATGACAGAACTGGAGATCAGATAGGGAAAGAAATGCTTGGAGAATTTGGGAAAAGTGAGGACATCTCTGGGCGGTGGTGGGTGGGGAAAACTCTTCTGCCAACAAAGAGAAGAAGAGAAGGGGGAAGAGAAGAGATGGCTAGAGGAGCTCCATCTCACTCCACGTGCCCCAATGAAAGGCAGCGGCAGCCCAGCCACTTCCCTTCCCCACAAAGAAGGCAGGCAAGCAAGGCCACATTGAAGTGAGTAGGAAAGGCAGGCATGCGGACCTAGCTATGAAGATCACTGGGAAGGCTGCTGGGAAGGCAGGCAAGCATGGCGGGGCCATAGGGCACATGGAATGCAGGTAGGGAAGGCAAGTGGGGACGGTGCAGGGGGGTCAGCTAGCTAGGCTGTGACTTGCAGGTTTACTTACTCAGGCAGGCAGATCAGGGCCACTCAGTTGGGCCACAGGTGCCATGTGGGAAGTCATGCTGTGTGGTCAACGCAAGCAAGGAACCACACATTGAGACAAGATGAGAAGTGACTGGGTGAGGCAGGGTAGGGTGTGACAAATGGGTATGGGGCAAGCAGTGGATGAGCAGGGCAAGCAATGGACAGGTGGATGGGGACAGGACCAGCCAGAGGTAGTATTTGCCAGTTCTCTGAACTACTCAAATTTCCGCTACTGGTACACCAGAACCAGTCCGAACCGGCTGTATACCACTTCTGAGTCCAGGGAAGAAAGAAAACCAAAGAACAGAAGAAAATGCTAAAACAGCAGGTCCCAATCTTTTAGGCACCAGAGACTGGTTCTATGGAGAAAGGTTCTTCTGCAGATGGGGTTTTGCTTGTTTGTGCAACCCGGTTGCTGGCATGCTGCAGACATCGTGCCAGTCCACGGATATGAGGTTGGGGACTCTGGGACTAAAACACTAAGTTTTAGGACAACAGGAGACACACTGTTGAGGTAATTCCCCGTTAGGAGAATGAGCACATACAGGGAGATGTATAGAGAGTAGTGTTGGAATAATACACACAGAGCACACAGATACACTGTACAGTAAATGTAGGTTTTTACTTCCAGAAAGTTTAAGCAAAGTTCAAACACAGTCCAGAGTCATTCACAAGTAAATCAGTTAGTTTTGCAATCCAAGGATAATCCAAATATCCAAGTCCAGTGTCAAAAACAGTTCAGTATTAGACTTACAATAAATCCAGTAATACCAGTCAATTAGGAAAAATGGAGTAACGGCAATATTTTCCAACAGAAAGAAACAAAGATACACTCAAACTCTCTTCTGAGACTCAGACTAAGACAATCCAGGTTTCTAGCTCCATCTTATGGTCATTTGAAAAACCACACCCAATTGCATGCTCTTGCATTCCCTTAAAGAGACAGTATTAAAATGTCTATCCTGGTTTATATATTTCTAACCCAAATACCTGTTAGGTGACTTATATTCCTAACATACACTGCAAGTTTAAATACTAGTCAAAAATAGCTGAGCAGTACTGCAAGGCAACTCTGCATAATGGAGTTTATTCCTAGCCGTAAAATGTACTGTAATTTAACATTGCTACTAGTGCACTTAATCTAGAGGATAGAAAAGTGATACAACAGTAGATACAGTACAGCATAGTATTACTGAAACTTAGCACCTTTAAAATATATGGACTTTGGCTCCCAGAATTCCCTATCAGCATGATGACTGGGGAGCTCTGGGAGTTGAAATCTAGATGTCTTAAAAATGGCTAAAGTTGAGAGACATTGATATAGCAGGTAGAACAACTTAATTTCTTCTGAATCAATTGACAATTTTCCTCTTAATGAAAGTAGAATTATGAGTGCTAAGTCGCCTGTCCTACGCGTTCAAACTATTTGTTGCCTCAGTTTTATAATGGAGGATTATATCCATTCACAGTGTTAAAGTAAGATCTAACTGCAAATTCACACAACTTTACATGTATAATGGGGAAATAACAAAATTACTTGAAGTTATATTCAGCAATGTGTCAGAGTTGAGGTAGCCTGAGTCCTCAGAAAAATACTTATATAGAATCATGTAAAAATACTCAGCAGGGGTGGGATTCACATTTTTTAACAACCAGTTCTGAATAGTCACTAAATGAATTGGTGTAAGTCAAGGATTACCTGTACAAAAATACAAAAAGCTTCTTTGCTTGTAAAAAGCTTCCCTAAATGCTCTAAATTAAATTAAAAATACCTGCAAGCCAGAGTTACAAATCAGGCAGGGTATATCAGAGCACCCTGAGGAACTAAAACAGTTAAAATGCAATGATAACTATCAGTAGCCAACTACTGCTCATAAACTCTTGAGCAGAGAGGTCATTTAAGCTCTCCAGAAAGAGCACACCAAGGAGAAGCAATCCTTAGATACATTTGCACCACTTAAAGATTCCAGCTGGTCTCACTCTTCTCACAAGAGTGGAAATCATAGGGAAATCATCCAGGTTAAGGTCACATGCCCCCCAGAAAGTAAAAAAATCAGAGCCAAGCTTGCCTCCTGCCTCTTGGAAGTACACCCCAAAAGGACAGTGCCAGATACCACTAAAGCAGTGAAGGAAGACCCTCTCCCCAAATAGAAAAAGAAACCATGAGGCAGGGAAAAATTCAAACACAATACAAATAATTAAATCATAACAGTAGCTGTTCCTTGTTAAACCAATTACCAGAACAAATAGACACAGGAACTAGCCAGACTTCTCAAACAAATTTCTTTTCAGGAACAGAGATTTATCTTTTTCCTTCCAAACAAAGCTGAATAGAGAAATTTATACCATCAATAAACACAGGATTAAACATCACCAAGCACAGAATTAAGACCAAAATTCGGAAAAGGTATGTGAACTCATGTTTGAATGTTAATCTTTCTAGCTATCCAAGAAGAAGTATTTGCAGGGGAGTATTTCCTCCCAACAACAGTGTAAAAAGTTTAAAACAACCCTTCCCCTTTAAGAAAGTTACAAGTAAAACAAAACATCCTTCTGAGAGGGAGGAGCTGGCGTCGCAATGATACTGCATGCAATCTCGGAGGTCTGAAATTGCAGCCGATATCTTTGCCCCCGGACGGTCCAAATGGACCTAAACCATCCTGAAGAGATGGTGATAGTGAAGGGTGCGTCCTGTAGACCCCAGGGATATCACAAAGTCCCTAGTTGATCCAGGAGATTTCACTGATTGAATTCCAAGATGACCAAATGGAGATTGAAAAAGAAGAAGGCACAGTAGGTGGATCAGTGGAGATTAAAGAACAACATGAACCAAGATCTACAAGAGCTGCCAAACCTAATTATAAAGCATAATCATGGAAGAGAAAAAAATGATTACAATGAATATAAATGGACCTAATTCAGCTGTTAAAAGAAGGAAATTTTTTCACAAATTAGAGAAATTAAAATTTGATATAATTTGTCTACAAGAAGTACATATCAAAAAACAATATGAACAATTGTTGATACAACCAAAATTAAGGAAAATATTTACTTCTTTGACTCAATGTAAGAAAAGAGGAGTGGTTTTACATATTAAAAAGACCATCTTAGCAAAACTGATTTATGCTGATGAAGATGGAAGAGTATTAATGGTGGAAATAATGGATAATAATATGAAAACACTCTTGATTGCAATTTATGGTCCGAATGATAAACAAGAAGAATTTTATAAAAAAGTGCATATGAAAATAATTGAACTGGACTATGTCAATATAGTTATGATGGGAGATTTCAGTGGAATTGTAGATAATAAACTGGACTATATAGCAACAACAACAACAAAGCAAAATAGAAAGACTGTCCCCAAATCCTTTTTTTAAATAATAGATGAAATAAACTTAAAAGATATATGGAAAGAAATGTTAAAACCAAACAAAACACTTTTTACTCAAATAGACATTTATCATGGTCCAGAATAGATATGATATGGACTTCAACAGAATGAATATCTAATATTCAAGAAACAAATATTGAAACAAGTACTTGGGCAGATCACAATCCAGTGACAATTAAATGGAAAGGACAAAAAAGAAGATCGAGATGGACATTAAATAATACTATTCTAAAGGAGAAGGATTTTATACAGCAGATGGAGAAAGAATTGCCTTTTTTCTTTAGAGAAAATAAAAAAGAAGACACTTCAATCCAGAATGTATGGGACACAATGAAGGCATATGTTAGAGGCTTGATAATAGACTACACAAGGAAAAGGAATATCAGGAAAAGGCAAGCCACGGAAGCGTTATAAGATGAGTATAAAAGACTTGAAAAAGAACTAAAGAAAACGCCACAGAAAAAAGACATTAAGCTAAAACTGGATACAATTAAACATAAAATGATAGAGAAAGAAGAGAAAGAAGAGAAAGAAGAATTAGAATTTAATAGAGAAAGAAGAATTAGCACAGAAAATTAGAAGTGCTAAATAGAATTATTTTGAGGATGCAAACAAAACAGGTAGATGGTTAGCATACAAATTGAGAAAGGAAAAAGAATCAAGGAAAATACCGCAGTTAATAGATGATCAAGGTCAAGTTTGCCACGGCAATAAAGAGAAGAAGGAAATCATTCGAGACTTTTATGGGAAATTATATGAGCAAGAGAATATTGAGGAGGAAAGAATTAAACAGTATTTACAGAATGCTAATTTACCTAAGATACCTAAAGAGACTGAAAAAATGTTAGAAAGCAATATAACTATGATGGAGTTAACCGAAGCACTTAAGAAACAAAATAATGGGAAGGCACTAGGCCCAGATGGACTTCCGGCAGAATTTTATGAAACATTACAAGAATCGCTGAACCTTCCATTGCTAGAAATCATGAATGAAGTTATGTTAAAGAAGAAGATACCTAAAACATGGTCAGAAGCCTACATTACACTTATTCCAAAAGAAGAGACTGATCTATTACAAATTAAGAATTATAGACCCATCTCTTTATTAAATGCAGATTATAAAATTTTTGCATTAATATTGGCAGAGAGACTCAAAAAATATTTAAATAATTTTATTCATCCTGACCAAAATGGATTTCTACCAAAGAGACAAATTAAAGATAATATGAGAGTAATATTGGACACTTTGGAATATTATGAGGAACACCCTAAAAAAAAATGGCTTTGAAATTTTTAGAAGCACAAAAGGCATTTGATAATGTGAACTGGACATTCTTGTTATTATTATTGGAACAGATGGGCTTCGCCAGAAAATTTATTCAAGCAATACAAGCCATATATAATAAGTAAATGGCAAAGGTAATGATAGAGGGAGAATTAACAGACTCTATCAATATAAGAAAAGGTACAAGACAAGGTTGCCCACTATCACCTTTGCTATTCATATTAACTCTGGAAGTGTTAAATAGAAACATTAGAGACGAAAAGAGTATAAAAGGAATGAAAATTAAAAAGGAAGAATTTAAATTGCAAGCTTTTGCGGATGACTTGGATTTTATTTTAGAAGACCCTCTAGAAACAGTACCAAAACTATTGGGAAAGATAGAGGCATATGGCAAGGTGGCCGGCTTGAAAATAAACAAAGACAAGACAAAGATTTTGACAAGGAATATGTTACTAAGACAAAAAGAAGAACTGGCAGATGTATTGAAAATTCAACTCACGAATAAGGTTAAGTACTTGGGGATACATTTGACAGCAAGATGTAGTACATTAAAACAGAACAATTACATTAAACAACAGATAGTACAAGACTTGACGAAATGGGAAAACCTACAATTGTCACTAATAGGGAGAATTTCAACAATCAAAATGAATATTTTATCCAGAATTCTTTACTTGTTTCAAACAATACCAATTAGGCTTGGAAAGGACTATTTTGAAGATTTAAACAAAATTGTGTTGAAATATATATGGCAAGGTAAGAAAGCGAGAATAAAGTTAAAAATCTTACAAGATGCTAGAATTAGAGGAGGATTTGGTCTGCCTAACTGGGAGTTGTATTATTAAGCTACAAACCTGACATGGGTTAAGGAATGGTTAACATTAAGAAATACTAGATTGTTGCTATTAGAAGGACATGATTTGTTGTTGGGGTGGCATGCCTTTTTATGGTATAAGGGAACTAAAATACAGGGTTATTTTAGAAGACATCATATACGGGAGTCTCTGTGGTTAAATTGGGAGAAGATTAAAAGACAATGTTATTTGAAAATTCCAGTCTGGCTATTGATTATTGAAGCATTTTCTTATCCTATAACATATAAGAAGGAACAAACAGATATGGGGAAATTTTGAATTTAAGTGAACTTAAATCGATGCAAAAACTAGAGGAACAAGGTATAAAGATGAATTGATTTTCTTACACGCAAATACATTCAAAGTATGGAAAAGACTTTCAAACAGAAGGTTTCTACAATAAATTGACTGATTTAGATAAGATTTTGACAGGTACTGATGAAAAGGTGATTAAAAAACTATGGATATTTATTAGAAATTAAACTAGAAGAAGATCAAGTTAAAGAAACAATGACTGCTTGGGGAAAGAATTTTGGATATGGGATTGATCTAGAGAAATGGCAAAAATTGTGGTCTCAAAATTATAAAATGACAATGTCAACAGCATTTAAAGAAAATTTGTATAAGATGTTTTACAGGTGGCATTTTCCCCCGACAAGAATAGCAAGAATATTCAAGAATAAATCCGAAAGATGTTGGAAATGTCATCAGATACCTGGCTCATATTACCATATGTGGTGGACTTGTGCGGATGCAAAAAAATATTGGACTAAAATCCACTTATTAGTCATTTGGAAAAAATGACTAATAAGCATATAGATTTAAAACCAGAGATATTTTTATTGGGAATTTTACCTGATACATACAGCAAAGATTTAAAATATTTGATTGTAAATGTATTAACAGCAGCTAGGATTGTATTTGCTAAAAATTGGAAAAATGAGAAAATACCATTGCAGGAGGAAACTATCAAGAAAATACTGGAATGTGCTGGAATGAATAGATTGACATTTGAAATTAGAGAACAAGAGGATAAATAATTTTACAAAATTTGGGACCTTTTCTATCAATGGCTAGATAACAAAATATAATAATAGAATATGTAGAATTTTAGAAAATAATGAATATATAAAGATGTATTTCTTTTCTTTTTATTATTATTATATATATATAATGTTTTTAGGATAGATTTGGGAGGACTATATGAATTGTTATAAAATAAACTAAATAAAGTATAGCTATCTCGCAAAGTATGAATGAACAAGATTATAGTCAAATGATTGATTAATAATAATATTAGGATATTCAATTTTTGATTGATAATATGAGTTATTATGTAATGTAACTGTAATTGAGACTATGAAATCGAAGCACAAAAATTTATAAACCAACCGACACACTGCTTGTAAATTTATGGAAGAAAGTTGGATGTTTTTATGTTTTGTTTGTTTTTTGTTTGTTTTTAAAAATCAATAAAACTTAACCAAAAACAAAAAAACAAAAAACAAAACGTCCTTCTGAGACAGTAAGTCTCGGCATACTGCCAAGAATGTAATAAGGGTGGAAAAAAAACAAAAGGAGATTTCTTCTAACTACCGGTTCTCTGAACTCCTTAGAAAGTTAACAAGGGGTTCTATAGAACCTGTCAGAACCGGTAGAATCCCACCCCTGATACTCAGACAATTTCTCAAATTTGCAATAAATACTGTATTATATTCACAATATGTCACGATATGTCAGTGTGATAGATATAAAGCACTGCAATAAGAGATCACATTTGGAAATAGAAATTACCTCAACTCGGCATATCATCAGTTATCTAATTCTTTAAAAGATGAAGAATTCAACATTACTTATATAATGCAAGGTGAACATTCATCATAACCTCACTTCCTTCTACAGGAACCAAACAAAGGGTAGCTCCCATGATAAAAATATGACCGATGAGAGAATTTATTATTTTAATTATAAAATTAACAATCTGCCTTTCCACTCAATGCAGCATAAAACTTCCAGAACTCTCCAACAATGGTCAAACTAACCAGACAACCTGGGAATATTTGTGCTGATTCATCTGGAGGCAATGGGTAGAGAAATGCTGAGATAAACCTTACGCAGACATACTTTCTTTCAGTCTAGGAGATGCCATAAGAGCATGTCAGCACAATTTGCTGACAGCCAATTTTCATTTTTTCTCACTCAAATGCTCAGCAAGCATTGTTGCCCTTATAGTTTTAATATAGAACAAATTAAATGCGGTGACTGTTTCCCCTCCTGCAACTTGAGTTCAAAAAGCTACTAATAATCACTCTATTTAATATTGTGGTGGACTAGTGATGGTTAAAGGAAGCCTGAAAATTACAGATCTGACACTTTTCCCCCACTAGTAAAGAACTGCTGGGTCATTTAGCAAACATTAAAAAAAGTAAATGTTTTGTGCTCTCTTTAATTGCCCAAATCACAGATTACTGGCAAGAAAGTGCTCCATGATAGAGGGCTTTCACTTGAATAAATTTGGAACTTGGTCTAGGCAACAAAGGTGACTAACATGCAAGTACTGGAGCACATAACACCAGACAGATCACTCGAAGACAAAATCACAAAACTGCCTCAACTTACTTTGGCCAAGCCATGCCTGGGAATTCACTGGAGAAAGCAATTGTGTGTGGAAGAGTTAGTTGTAAAAGGAAACCAGGCCATCAAAGAACACAGTGGCTGAACACCATCAAAGCTGACACCAGCCAGAACATAGACAAACTCAAATAGTACAAGATTGGAAGATGTAGTCCATAGAATCACCAAGAGTTTTGGCCACAACTGAACTGATAACATCATCTTCATCATCAAGATCAACAATAAAAATCACAATGAAGATGTGCTACTTCTGCTCTTAATGCACACACCAAAAGTAGGAGTGGAGAGCAATCCAGAACAATCTTCATTGGTATGAAAAGCCATTAATCTTTATAACAGTGTTGCTGACAATCTTCTTCCATACTTAGTTTTTAATACATATTAAAATATTGTATAAAGCTTATTGCTCTAGCTAGTGTTCTTTCAAGTGAGTACTGAATACTGAATATGTGTTTTGAAATAGATCTAAAACTGCTTCACAAGACCAATGAATGAATGAAAGACTGAACATCATGACTGTTCTGCTGAGCTGAAGGAGAATACTTACCATAGCCAACAGACAACTCGCAATAGCCAACTCGCCATGGGACAACTTGCTGTGGAACAATTCAACAATTCAATTTAATTCTTTAAATTTTTTTAAAAATTATTTTAATTTTGATCATTTACATTTCATTTTGCTCCTCCTTTGACATTGTTCCTCCTTTGGCATCCTTTCTTTAATGATTCTATTCCACTATTGTTCTGTCCTAGGCTTTCCCAAAAAGCACTAAGCCAACTCTGAGACCTGTCAAAACCTCTTTTATTAAATTAATGTGAATTTAGTGTATTCACATTCAGCCAAGACTTGGCAAACAGTCTTGCAAAGGTATACTAATTAGCTCAGACTTTATCTATCCTGGAAAGCTGCCCAGTAAATATTTCTACATGCAGTGCTGACAGGGAAGGACTGAGTTACACAGACAAATCTTCACAAGGCTGGACCTCCGGTTTGGGCTTCTTCGGTGATAGACCAACATCGTAATCATCTGCGGTTTTGATCCGTTCTTGCCGCTGGAGTGCCTTGAGCCGCCTGGATTCGGGGTTGAAGCCACCCTGTAGAGGTGGTGAAGAAGGGGGAGCCACCAGCAGGATTGAGTAGAGCTGCATCTCTCCTCCTCGGCTGGCCATTACTCCCTTTCCCAAAGGTAGTTGCAGTGATGGTCAGAAATGGCCACCTCAGAGAAGAACCCGACCAGACAAGATTGTGTAGGAGGAAGTTTAAAGGAGAAAGTTTGATTGACCTGGTTGAATGGAGAACATTTATTTAAGGTACCTGGAACCTGAATTTTAAAGACTAATACTATTCCTAAAAAAAATTTTAAGCTGCAAAAGAGAAAGAGAAAGGAAACGGAATTGGCTTTTTTCCCTCTCACATTGACAGTTTTAACTAACTTGGAACATTAAGAAGAAGAGATTCGAATAAGAAATTGATACTAATCCACTTTGACATTAATAGGCTATTTCTAGCTAAAAATAAAGTGTCAAAGGGATAAAGATTCTTGGATAATTTAAAAACTTTCTTTGAAAAAAGAAAGAAATCAGCGGAGGGAAAAAGGAAAAAAGAGGGTGGAATCTGGAAAATGGAGGATACCACCTGGAACTTAGAAGAAAAATTGATCGTGGAATTTTAACAAGGCTTGCAAAAGATACATTGTTGCTGAAACCTTGTTATAAGATAACAAATGGGAAAGAGAAAGTGAGAAAAGAAGCAAGAAACAGTTTTGGATTATTGGATGATCCCTGGAACTTTGGATGGAGGAACCTAATGAATTAAAATAAAATCAACTGGGGGTTGTTTAAAAATTTTTTAAAATGGCATCACTCCTTGAAGAGTTAAAAATGAGACTCTGAGAACAAAAAGAAGCACAAGATGGGAGAGGATCTTTTGGCTTCGTATTTCAATTTTTAGAAATGGAGATCTTGAACTATGAAAAACAAGAATAAACGCTGGCAGAACAAGAAGGGCAGGACAACGAAGAAGCCATCCTTAATGGTGAAGCAATTTTAAGTGGGGTAAAAAAGGGAAAGAGGGGAAAGGGAGTTAAAAACTTAAGTACTGAAACAACAACCAAAAAAAAGAGTAATTTGAAAAGTAATCATAATATCAGGAAAAAGCAGAAGGGAGGATCACAGATGGGAGAATCATATAGAAAAGGGAATAAAAAGGGAAGGGAGAAGAAGAGAGGGAAGAGGGGAAGGAAAAAAACTACAAAAGACAGAAACAAGATATAGAGGTACAGGAAAAACATACAAGAATTAAAGGTATAAAACTATTTAAAAGACACAGAGACAATGGTTAAAATTTAACTTAAGGAGAGGATTCTGCAAGGCTGCATGGAATAGCATTGTTATATTAGAAATAGAAAAGGGTTAGAAAATATGTTAGATGATTAAAGTGATAGAAAAAAATTCTGTTGATGTGTAGTGGAATATTTGTTTGAGAATAAGGCTCTCAATGATTTAAAAAGTACATTTAAAAAAACTGAAAAGAAACATGGAAGATTTTTATCAGTTGACAAGATGAACTTGAATAAGAATAATAACTTTATTGACTACTGTTAATAACTATTGTTTGGTTTTTTATCTAAAGACAGTAAGTAAAATATGAAATATAGATGATTAAAGTGACAGACAACTGATATTACTAGGTAATGTTTGTTAAAAGAAATAGAAATGTAAAAGATTGTTATTAATGCCGTGTTTCTCATATAATAAGGCCGGGTCTTTTTTTTTTTTTGACCCCCCAAAAAATGGGGGTGACTTAATTTCCCCCCCCTTGCAACCTCGGGTGGGCAGGCAGCGACGGCTTGGATGTTGACTTCAGCATTGGTGGGGCACTTCGTATCAGGAGACCTTCCTCCACTGTTGCTTTCCCTTCTCCCTTGTTGCTGCGGCGTTTTGCGCAGCCACACGCAGCCAGCCAGGGCTCCTCCCTGCAACTGGAGCCAGGCAGAGAACTCGGCTTCAGGTGCTCCTGTTGCCATCTTCCCTTTGCCTTCGAAGGTAAAGCCAATTATTTTAAAAATGACGTCCTACTACAACATAGCCTCCCCTGCCCAAGAGGGCAGCCCAACCCCACGTGGGGAGGCGAATCTCCCAGGGATGCAGTGCAGGATCACCCCCCTGGGAGAAGCGCCCAGCCGCCATCCCTGCCTGCTGCTGGGCAGAGCACCAAGAGCTTCGCCTGGGGTGCCCAGCGCAGCTGACAGGTGGCCCTTCCTTCCCAGCGGCAGAGCTCTTGCCAAGGCAGCAAGCACCTCCCCATCGGACCCTCTGCTCATTCCTCCAGGGCCATGCCAGAGCCGTACAGGCTGGGCAGAGCCAGGAAAGCGAGCCGCGGGTGCGCACCCACCTGCCAAACCAAAGAGCCGGGCCGACCTGAGCTTGGCTTCTTTCCCAAGTCCCTCCAGCATGAACCTGAAGGTGCCACCAGGAGAGGCTGTCTGAGGCAGTGATAAGTGCCCACCCACCCATGGACAAGGAGGTGAGGTGATGACAGTGCTGCTTCCCTGGCCGGCAGAGAGAGCCCGAAGCTGCTCATCCTTTCCACCCCTCGCCCAGCCCATTGCCGTGCATCTCCAAATGCGCCGGCAGCTCCAAACACTGCAGCAGAACAGGCATCAGGCATAGGCACTGACTCAGCGGGGCTCAGCTCAGAGGAGGATGAGTCACCTTGCCTCCCTGTCCATGGATGGGTAGGCGCTATCACTGCCTCAGGCAACCTCTCTCCTTTGGGTGACCTCTTCCAGTGGCCCCTTTGGGTTCGCGCTGAAGGGATTTGGGAAGGAAGCCAAGCTCAGGTCAGCCCGGCTCTTTTGCTTGGCAGTCTGGTGCACATCTGCAGCTTGCTTTCCTGGCTCTGCCCAGCCCGCACAGTTCTGGCACAGCCCTGGTGGGATGAGCAGAGGGTCCATGGGGAGGTACTCGCTGCCTTGGTGAGAGCTCTGCTGCTGGGCAGGAGGGCCCACCTATCAGCTGTGCTGGGCGCCCCAGGCGAAGCTCTTCGCATTCTGCCTGGCATCAGGTAGGGATGGCGGCTGGGTGCTTCTTCTGGAGTGGGCCGATCCTGCGCTGCGGCCCCGGGAGATTCGCCCCCCCACATGGAGTTGGGCTGCCCTATCGGGCAGGGGAGGCTTTGTCGTACCAGTAGTCGGGTGAAAATAATTGGCTTTGCTTTGAAGGTGAAAGGAAGGCGGCAACAGGAGGGCCTGAAACCGAGTGTCTCCACCGGGCTCCAGTTGCAGGGAGGAGCCCTGGCTGGCTGTGCGTGGCTGCGCCAAATGCCACAGCATTGCTTTAAATGCTGCGGCAGCAAGTGAGAAGAGAAAGCAATGAGGGAGGAAGGTCTCCCGATATGAAGTGCCCCACCAATGCCAAAATCAGTGCAGGCAGCACCATGTCCGGGTATACAACAAAAGGACTTTCTAAGGGCAAGCCCCCCCATGCCATCCCCCCCCCATTTTGCATGTTTAATATAGGCCTTAATTTGGGGGGAGGGGCTAAATTTGATTTTATGCCTGTAAAACATGCTATTGGTGGAGGCTGTATTGTTCGAGAAACATGGTATTAATGGCAGAGCTGGACTTGAATAGAATAATTATTCCATTTACTATTGTTATACATATATACACACACACACATATATATATACATATATACTTTTTTCTTTTAAGAATTTAGTGTGTATTTTAAGGGAATGTACCAAGCAGAATTCGATTGAAAACAGGTATATGTTATAAAATAGAGGTTAGAAAATGAATAACTGTAAAGATGTAACTTAAATTTTTAAATAAGATTTGAAAAAAGATACAAAGGTGTTCACTCCAGTAATTACAGAGGAAAATTTGTTTAATGTAAAAAGATAATATGAAATTGTAAACAGGACAGATGAAAGTATTAAAACATTGATTAGAAAGATTTTAAAAATTAGAAAAACATATGTAATTGAATTAAGAAAGGAATGAGATAATTTAAAATAAGGCTATAGGACGTAAAAAAAGACAAAAGCTATTAGAAAAAATTGCAAAAATAGTTATAAGATATGGATTAGAATGTATAAGATAAATATGTATTGAGTTTATGTCTGTATGGAGAAGTGATAACTCGGGGCTACGCTGTTCTCAAAAAAAGATATTTTATTTGTATTTGTATGTTTTGTGAAAACTTAAATAAAAATTTATGAAAAAAAAAGTCTTCACAAGGCTGGAATGAACAAATGAACAAGCAAGTTATTTTTTGTAAAAGCCTCCTCCACTGTTGCTCCTCTTTTAATCCTGATGGGAGAGGCCATTTATTGTCCACCTGTGGCCTTACCCCGATGGAGACTCTCACTTCTTAATTGTTCTTTCCTTTTGGCAGATCTGCACATGCGCAGGCTGGGAACCAGTTCTAGAAGCTCCCCTGCCTCACTGCTGTCTGAGCCTGAGGGCAGCTGATGACTCCAGCCTGCCCTGGCTCTATCTCTGCATCTGATGCAGAGTCTTCATCCAAGCCTTCCTCAGCCTCCAGGACTGGCCCAGTTTCTTCCCAACCTCCTCGCTATCTGACTCTAATGCCACTTCCATCAGCTGCCGATGGGCCACAACAACTATTTCCTAGAAATTAGTGAAATTCTTGTCTCCTGGCAAGTTGTCCCATGGTAAGTTGGCCATAGTGAGCTGTGGCACAGCTGTTGTGTGTTGGCTGTAGCAAGTTGTAGAAGACACCCAGCTGAGAGGCCAAAACTCATGCATACAGCAAAATTTTTGATGGGAGGCGATGGAAATCAGGTCAACAGCCAAACAGAAAGGTTGATAGCCTGGGACCTATGGCTGATGATGTGGCAAAATCGACATGAAGAATGGGTCTCCACGTTCCCACACAGAGTTCTCTCCCTTGGAGGCCTCCTAAAAGGAGCTAAAGCTACCCTATAGGGGTTGTGAAGAAAAAAGGGATGCCCTGTGGGTCACAGAGAGCCACAACTCTTCCATTCAACACAGGGCTCCTTCCCTCTCATCTGTCAGCTTTCAAGATCTTCTACTATCGCTTTGCATCTTTTGGCTGTCATAAGAAACGGGGGGGGAGAGGAGGGGATGAGTCTGGGAAGTGTGCTGGAGGTGTTACATTTTTCTGTTGTGTAAATGAGGAGGGGGGAGCATACATCAGAGTTAGGTTTCTATTTCTCGCTTAGCTTTCTTTTCTCTGCGCAACTGCAACCCATTATCAAAATATGCAAAGGTCAATGGACAGAGGCCTCATCATCACCTGAAGATGCCCACATGATCATATTCACAATTTCTAATTGGAAGTTTCATTTGAACTATTGGGGGTGGGAACATTTCCATCACTTTCTATATGTGATTTGCGCACCTAATTTCTCAGATTCAGAATTCTTTGGTTGCTACCACTTCACTTTCAGTAAAAGATGTCTTTTCTCTAATTTAAAGAGTCTAAGTATTTCTTTCCTGGATTTTGAATGGAGCACCGCCTGACATTATTCTGAATCTCTGTCTACCAGCCCACCCGGAGAAAACATCCAATTTTCTTCGGAGGGGGCCTGGACATCATGTCATCTTCAATTAGTGATCAGGAAGACCTGGGAGCCATTGGAGCGCAAGATTCTTTGCTGGTACAGGAAGCCGAATCGTTAGCAGAGCTCAATCTGGAAGATGATCCAGTTGTGAAGCCCAGATGGTTGGTGGGGGTTGGCTGGAAAGATTCGGAGAAGGACCCCCCCCCCCGGGATCACAACCACCTGCCGGCGTGGAAAAGAGGAGACATGGCAAGAGAGGGAAAAGAGAGAACTCTTACTGGATCAAGCCAGGAGACTCCTTAATGAAGCCTTTGAACAACCCCAAGCTGCACAAAGGTATGAAGGGGAAGGGGGAGTAGCCCCAGCTAGAAGAAGCAGAGCAGCCCCCTTCCCATAAATCAACCCAAGCCAGCAGCAGCCCCAGGGGCCCCAGTGGGAGGTGTAATTCCTAGAAGGTGTAGAGCTCCTAAGTTGCCTTTGTTAGAAGTAAAGTACGGGGGAAATCCCAAAACCTTGGGATTTTTCCTAGCCCAGGTTTGGAGCTATATGGAAGAATACAGGGAGGATTTTTCCTCAGAAGCAGCCAAAGTGAGATGTGTTATCAGGGCTCTGGAGGGAACAGCTGCAGAGTGGATGGTGACCCTGAATAATGACAATGCTCCCCAGTTGATGAATTATAACCTGTTCATGACTGCGCTGCGGGCTAGGTTTGAGGACCCATTGGCAGAGTGCAAGGCCCGGATCAGGATGAAGACCATAAATCAGGGGTGGAGGTCCATGGCTGACTACACCCCAGAATTTAGACAGTTAGCAGGTCATATCCGAGGCTGGTCCCAGGAAGCCCTGATAGAAGTGTTTAAAGATGGATTAAACAAAGATGTGTACCAGAGATGCATTGCTAGAAGAGACCCGAATGACTTGCAGATGTGGTACTTGCTGGCAGAAGAAGTGGAAATTGATTTAACCTAAAGCAGACGGCGGGAAGGTTCTGGGTGAAGCAAACCTTTCCCCCCATGTCCTCAAGAGGTCCCCAAACCTCAGAGGGGAGAAGTGGCAGCAAGACCCAACCCCTCTGCTTGTTTCCGATGCGGGAAGGAAGGTCACCGGGCTGTGAACTGCAAAGTCAAGCTGGAACCAAAGGGGGCACCAAAAGGAGGGAAGAAACCTGAAAAATCCCCAGCGAAGCCTCGCGAAGCGGCGCTAAAGATGAAAGAGGTGGCAGAGGTTGCCCCTCCAGGGGGAGAGGAGTCAGAAACCCCGACTACCCCTGAAGAGAGCGATTACGACTCGGAAGATGACTTCCTGGTAAATCCAAACGAGGGCCCTATGACCATTCCGGTGAAGTTGAGGGCACCCACTTCAGGGGTCGAAGGGAAAATGCTAGCCCTGCTTGACACTGGATGCAAAAGATGTAAATCAACACGGGAGTAGTGGAGAAAATGGGCTTAAAACTAAAACCTTTAAAAATGCCCATTGCCTTTTGCCAATTAGATGGATCAGTGGCTGGGGGTTGCCCTGCACGTTTTATCATGGAACCTGTGGAAATGACTATGGGAGAGCATAATGAGACTCTGCACTTTATTGTGGCCCCTGGGATGGAGCAACCGTTAATACTGGGATTACCCTGGCTCCGGAAATGGAACCCCCAGGTTAACTGGAAATAGGGGTCGTTGCGCATACACACCAATCAGCGACCGGAAAAGGAGGGGCGGTCTCAGCCAAAGCTTCAGAATCCGATTGAAATAGCTTCCACAGGTGCTGAACCCTTAAAAGGGGAGGAGAAAATTCCAAAAGAATATTGGGATTTAAAGGAAGTATTCAGTGAAAAGGCCTCAGATGAGCTCCTTCATCACCAGTCAACAGATTGTGCTATTGAAATTTTACCTGGGGTGAAGCTCCCGAAACCGAAGTTATACTCAATGACCCCACAAGAATTAGAGGAGCTAAGATTGTTTATCGACAAAAATCTGGAATGTGGTTTCATCCAACCTGCTAGGCCCCGGGTAGCGGCCCCAGTGTTGTTCTGTGAAAAGAAAGATGGCTTTCATCTCCAAGAAAGATGGCTTGGTGGTGGACTACAGAAATTTGAACGCCATTTCCATGGAAAACGTGTACCCCCTCCCTTTGATGAAGGACATGTTGGCCCACCTAGCCAAGGGGAAGATTTTCATGAAGTTGGATTTGAGAGAAGCTTACTACCTAATTCGAATTAAGGAAAGGGATGAGTGGAAGACCGCTTTTAACTGCCCGATGGGTTGCTTCCAATTCAACGTTCTTCCTTTTGGTCTACAAGGGCCCCCAGCTGTATTCATGTAGATGATCAATCAGGTGTTACATGAACATTTATACCGGGGGATTCTGGTTTACTTTGATGACATCCTTATCTACACGGAAACTCTGGATGAACATGTGAAACTGGTGCGGTCGGTTCTACAGAAACTGTGTGCCACTAAGTTCCATGCTAAACTGTCCAAGTGTGAATTTCATCAAGAGAAAATAGACTATTTGGGTTATCGCATTTCATCTGAGGGCATAGAAATGGATCCAGAGAAGGTGCGTGCCGTATTGGAATGGACTCCCCCACATACCAGAAAACAACTTCAGACCTACTTGGGATTTGCAAATTTTTACCGGCAATTTATCCCGGCTTTTGCTAAGATAGCAATGCCCATCACAAATGTCTTAAAAACTAAAGGAGAGATGAAGACCAGGCCTAGCAGAGCTGTTGGAGTGGTCCATGGAGTGTCAAGCAGCTTTTGAAAAGCTAAAACAACTGTTTCCTGCAGAACCAGTGCTAGAGCACCCAGACATGGAGGCTCCCTTTGTGATCCAAGCCGATGCGAGTAATGTGGCCATTGGAGCGGTGTTACTTCAAATCAACGAGAAAGGGACCTTACAACCTTGTGCGTATACCTCCCGTAAACTGTCTGAAACTGAGAGAAGGTGGGCCATCTGGGAAAAAGAACCTTTTGCAGTTCGTTGGGCCTTACTGACCTGGAGACATTTCCTGGAAGGAGAAAAACATCCATTTGAGGTATGAACTGATCATAAAAATTTGGAAGCCTTAAAAACGCCTCGGAAGCTGTCCCCTAAACAAGTTTGCTGGGCCCAGTATTTCAAGCGGTTCAATTTCTCTCTGAAGTACATTCCAGGGGGGAAGAACTTCATGGCGAATGGCCTCTCTAGACTACCCCAATATAATAGTATTCGCCAGGAAGTGATAAGCCCAATTGTTTCAACCAAACATCTAGCCGCCCCAGTGATCACCAGAAGCCAAAAGAAGAAACAAGAAGTGGATTTATTGAATGACTTAATCGCACAACTGAAATAAGCCCTAAAACTTGATGATTGGTTCCTGGCTCATTCAAATGACTATACGGTTAGAGATGGTTTGGCTTGGGTGGGGATCAAGTTGCATGTGCCACAGGTGTTGAGGGGCCAAATACTACAACAAGCTCATGATTCTAAAGCAGCTGGTCATTTTGGATTTGTGAAAACCTTACACCTGGTTGAGTGGCAATTCTGGTGGCCTACTTTGAAGAAGGACATTGAAGCTTATGTAGCTAGCTGTCCAATTTGTGCTTCGGCAAAGAGACCTCCTGGTAAGCCAGCAGGGTTGTTACAAAATGTAGCTAGACCAACAGCCCCCTGGAAGGAAATCTCTATGGACTTTATAGTAGAACTACCCGAAAGCAGTGGAAACACAGTTATTTGGATGGTAACTGATTTGTTTTCCAAACAAGTACATTGCATACCTTGTTCCAAGATACCATCTTCAAAGATGTTGGCTAAACTGTTTATTTCACATATCTATAGGTTACATGGCATTCCGGAACGTGTAATCTCTGACAGAGGGGTCCAATTTACTTCAAATTTTTGGAAAGAGTTCCTGAAGTTGATAGGCTCCGCCCAGGACTTAAGCTCTGCCCACCACCACCCAAACCAATGGGACCTGTGACAGGACTAACACAGTGTTAGAACAGTATCTTAGATGTTATATAAATTATCAACAAGATAACTGGTCCGACCTACTGCCATTTGCTGAAGTGGCATATAACAACTCCGTACATAGTAGTACTGGATTTACTCCATTTAAAGTAGCTTCGGGACAGGATTTTGTACCCATACCTGAACTTCCTCGTGAAAGGCCTAACATCCAGTCATTGGATGAATGGATAACTCAACTCCACCTTAACTGGCCAGTAACACGTAAAGCATTAGATGAGGCCCATCGAGCTCATAAGAAGTTTGTAGACAAGAAAAGATCTCCACAGAAATTATATAAAGTAGGCGACAAAGTTTTCCTGTCCACCAGATACCTGCAAACCACTCAAAAATCAAAGAAGCTTGGTCCTAAATATGTTGGTCCTTTCACGATTGAACAGATTATAAACCCTGTAACAGTCCAGCTGAACTTACCAAAAACTCTTCAACGAATTCACCCGGTTTTCATGTTAGTTTGTTAAAGCCTGAACATACTTCTGATTTAAGCCATCCAGGCTGACCCCCCCATACCAATACTGATTGAGGGTGAACAACATTTTGAAGTTAAAGAAATTCTGGACTCTTGCAAGTGGAGGGGTCAGCTCCAGTATCTTGTAGCCTGGAAACATTTCCCTTCTTCACAAGCCGAATGGGTTAATGAAAATGACGTTAAAGCCCCTAAGTTGATCAAAGCATTTCATACCAAGTATCCTGATAAACCCTAGGAGTGTATTCATTTGTAATTGTCTAATGATTAATTATTGTCTTTATATTTTTTTTCCTCTCTCTCTTTTAGGACTGACGGTTTTCTTTTTCTAGGAGGGCCGAATGTCAGCCTTCAAGATCTATCGCTTTGCATCTTTCGGCTGTCATAAGAAATGGGAGGGGGAGGAGGGGATGAGTCTAGGAAGTGTGCTGGAGGTGTTACATTTTTTTTGTGTGTAAATGAGGAGGGGGGAGCATACATCAGAGTTAGGTTTCTATTTCTCGCTTAGCTTTCTTTTCTCTGCGCAACTGCAACCCGTTATCAAAGTATGCCAAGGTCAACGGACAGAGGCCTCATCATCACCTGAAGATGCCCACATGATCATATTCACAATTTCTAATTGGAAGTTTCATCTGAACTATTGGGGGTGGGAACATTTCCATCACTTTGTATATGTGATTTGCGCGCCTAATTTCTCAGATTCAGAATTCTTGGTTGCTACCACTTCATTTTCAGTAAAAGATATCTTTTCTCTAACTTAAAGAGTCTAAGTATTTCTTTCTTGGATTTTGAATGGAGCACCTCATGACACACAATGAGGAGAGGAGGCAGCCATTATGGCTGTTGTGAAGCTGGGACAGCCGAGGCAACAAAGAAAGTACAGAAGTGGTGTACATGAGCAGTGATTGGAAGTATGAAATGATTTCTTACTTACCTGAACCTAACCCTAAAAAGAAAAAAGAAAGAAAATCCAGGAAAAGAGACTCTTTAGAAGTATTTGTTAAAATGGCAAATAATTACACAGAGAAAAATTCCAGACCCGAAAGAAAGGAATCAAGGGGAGAAAAGTGAAAAACTTCCTAAAACAGAAAAATTGACTTTTAAACTGGGTAGGTGTTGTTTTGGAAAGGCATTTTAAAATGCCAGAACTATCTACTTGAATAGCCAACCTTGCTTCCACAAATCAAATTAAAATTGGATTATACTTGTTTAGAGTTGAAACAACACTGAAACCTAAGCTAAGGGTTTCACCTGCTGATGAATGGAAAATATACCATACCCCTACATGTCTGGGAAAATTTATGATAAAAGAAATTAACAATATTCACTTGGAGGACTGTGGTGATGCCTACTGTTCTATAAATATCTATTTTATAAATACTGGAGACTCAATTATGAGAACAAGGAAGACTCTTAAGTAAAGTGACTTTTGACTTTTAGAAAGCTTCCTGGACTATCTAAATGGAACTGATTGAATAATCCTGGGATATGTAGTCCTGGGATCTTGGAATAATCCTGGGATATATAGGACTATGATTACTGTACTTTCTGAGGAGCAATTAGGCTTCAGTATATTGCTCTTGGACTATTGAGCAAGAGTGGGACTTATTAAAATAAGACAAGATGCTCCACCAAGGGGAAATGAGTGAATTTTTAAAAGAAATGGTATTGATGTTCCAAAGCATTAATGACAGTATGACAAAGAATCACAGGGAGATAAAGAATCTATTGCATGGCATAAATGGGAAAATAGCAATAGAACTTAGATTTATATACCACTTTATAGTACTTTATAGCCCTCTCTAAGCGGTTTACAGAATCAGCCTATTGCCCCCAACAATTTGGGTCCTCATTTTACCCACCTCAGAAGGATGGAAGGCTGAGTCATGCCTACAATTGATTATGAATGCAGATCAAAAATTGCATGAAAGAGAGGAGACAACAAAAAGAATGGAGAAAAAGACAGAGACAAATAAGCAAATAAAGCAAGAAGGAGAATACAATAAAGGTAATGATGTGTGATGAAACAAATCAAGAGAAAAGTATTTTAAGAGATTTAAAAATAAAATTGGGTAAGCAGGAAGATACTTTTGAAAGGGAGATAGGGGTTTGGGTAGACACTCTGGAGGCCTGGCAGCATAGGAGAATAGAGATGAGAGAAATATTTAGATTGAACAGTAAAGACACAGATGTAGAGAGAGACAAAGATCCAAGAGAGGAGTATGGGCGGCAAGCTAAAAAAATGAATAAGAATTGAAGTATTAAAATGAACAAGACATGATGGATAGAAAGAAAATATTTTTAATATGATGATCTGATTAAAAGCTAGAATACAGGTAGAAATAAGAATACATACTTTTATATAAAGCAATAACTAGATGGAAGGATTTGAGATTGAAAGATGGTATTATGTATGTTTAAATAATATGCTTGCCACTAGAATGGCACATTGAAACATTGAATAACTAAATAGTGAAGGATTATATCTTAATATAAACATGTGGATTAGTAATGGTGGCCTGACTAGGAGGTACAATAGAGGTAGAAATAACAAAATAGGGGGAATATTAGCGTACACATTTTTTAATATAATAGAATAAAAGCAATAAGTAGATGGAAATATTAGAGGTTGAAAGATGGGATTACTATGCATGCTCAAATAATATTGTGCTTGGCATTAAAATGGAACATTTAAACATTGAATAACTACTTTAAAACAAACATGTATATTAATATTAGGATTACATAAATTTGAATAATAATAATAACAATAATAAAAGTTTGATCTCTGTGATCATATTAAGAGCAACTGCACTCTCTCCACTGATGATGTAAAGCTATTCAACACCACAGACAATACTGCTATCTTTCAAAAAGATCTTGACTATGGATCAGAATGGTCAAACAAATGGCAACTTCAAATCTCAACAAATAAATGCTCTGTCCTACATATTGGCAAAAAAATCAGAAAATAAAATACAGGCTGAATAGACAAGACCTTGTTGATAATCCAGACTCTGTCAAGGATCTTGGAGTACTCATCTCTAATGATCTAAGTACGAGAATCCCCTTAACTACATAGCCAAAAAGGCGTTAAGAGTTGTCAACTTAATCTTACGTAGCTTTTTCTCTGGTAATACTACACTAATAACTAGAGCATACAAAACATTTGCTAGACCAATACTCGAATACAGCTCATCAGTCTGGAACCCACATTATGTATCTGATATTAACACAGTTGAGAAAGTCCAGAAATATTTCACAAGAGTTCTCCACTCCTTTACTCGTTGCAGAATACCTTATGCCACCAGACTTGAAATTCTAAACCTAGAAAACTTAGAACTACACTGCCTTCGGTCCAATCTAAGTATAGGATATAAAATCATCCATTACAATGTCATACTGTCAATGAATACTTCAGCTTCAACCATAACAACACATGGGCAAACAATAGATACAAACTCAAGGTTAATTGTACCAAACTTGATTGCAGGAAATACGACTTTGGCAACAGAGTGGTCAATATCTGGAATACTCTACCTGACTCTGTGGTTTCTTTCCCAAACCCCAAAAACTTTAACCTAAGACTGTCTACTATTGACCTCACCCTTTTCCTAAGAGGGCTGTAGGGGGCGTGGATAAGTGCACCAACGTGCCTACAGTCCCCGTCCTATTGTTTCTTTTATTTTTTTTATTTTCCTTATATGTATCCATGTATTAATAACTATGTTTTTTACTTATACCTATTATCTTGTAAGCAATTGACAAAAATAAATAAAAAAACTAAAAAATAAATCTATACATATGAAAGCGAAATACTATTCATGCATCATCACAAAATCTCTAGAACCATAAAGCCTACAAACTTGAAATTTGACATGTATGTTCCTCTTGGCTTCAAGGTGCTCACTAAGAAAGGATTTTTCAAAATGTCTATCAGAGCATTAGTATTTTGTATGTTATTATTAACACTCTCTGATGCTAAGGAGTTCTACTCCCCCTCCCACCTGAAAGGAAATGTGTTCCAAATGCAAAACACAAGCAGAGGAGAGGAGTTTCAGTTTCAGTTTTAGTCTGAGCTACTCTTGGGCTAGCTGTTCCAACAAGGTAACAAACACCAAGCAAATCCGGCAGGCGAGCAAAATTGTCTTTATTCTTTTGCAGTCAGGGACAAGAAGCAATGAAGAAACAAGTTTTTCATTGGCTCAGAGCTGTATTTATCCAATATGTATAATTAACCCCTTTGCAATATCCAGAGCTTCCTCGACATGCCAACATCTGTGTGACCCATCCTGATTCATTATCCCTAATTACCATGTTTCTCAGTAAATAAGGCTGGGCCTTTATTTTTGACCCCTGAAAAAATGGTGAGGTCATCTTTTCGAGGGTATCTATTTTCCCTCCATGCACCTCACCTAGCCACTGGGCCGCTTCTTTAATGACAGAAAGGAGCACCCCACCTGCAGCTTCACTTAGCATAGGAATCCAGCCTTAAGTCCTTCTCCTTGTCCCAGGAACGCATCTGCTACTTTTTTTTTTTTTTTGCAGGAAAATCTTAATGCCAAAGTCTCCTAACTACTTGGCGTGTTTTAGTCTAGTGATGCCCCACAGCCCTGTTTCTCCTCCGGATCACCAGCCCACTTTCCCCAGCAAAGGCGCCACAAAATGTGCTGCTTTGGTTGGTCAGCCCAGGTATTCTTGCGCCAAGACTGCACCAAGGGACAGATGCCTCCACTCTTCCATCTGCACAAAGGGTACCGGCTCCCCCCTCCCCCACTGCAGCCCCGGCAAGGGTGAGGGAGCTGACCTTAAAACAGATTCCATCTGTGCCCCCTCAGGCAACCACAGCAGGGCTCAGCAGACATGCCTCTGGCAGGATTGTGGAGGAGTAAGCTGGCCAGCCTGCTGCTGGCATGCCACCCTTTGACCAATGCTCCACTCTGGGCATGAGTGGGCACAGCGGCAGCCCAACCCAGCCTGTGCAGCCTCCCTCACTTGGGGACTGTAAGCTTGCCCGTCTCAGCCTGACTTCCAGCGCCTGCTGTTCTTACCTTATGTGGCAGTGGTGCCTCCTCCTGCTGGCCATGCCTTGTAGGCCAAAAGTGATAAAATAATCAGGAAAATGCCATTAATTACAAATTTATGACAGCTGTGATGATGCCAATATGTAAATGTGGTATACCTGTAATGACACAATTACTCATGAAACTTTTTAAAATCTATATTCTTTCTATATTTCTTTTAAAATGTATAGCCTAAATACAGTATTCTAAATGTGTCAAGTACAAAATATAGTAGAACATTGTCAAATTATGATCTGGACACAATGCTTTTGTTCATACAGCCCATGATTATATTGACCTATTTGCTGCTTGCTCATGTTCAACTGGTGAGTCAATCACTAATTCCCTAGCCTTGGTTCAATAGTCATGATTCTATCAAGTCACAAGACTGTACATGTACACAAGGTTTATCTGTTTTGAGCGATAATATCCAGCTCTTTGTAATTCGGCTATTTGTTATTTTCTGGCTTGTTGATTCATAAGGCTACTTTCACTTATATAGGGAGAAACAGTAAATGTGTTTAAAAGGCAACCATGTGATACAATATTACTTATTTAAATATTATTTAACAAGGAACTGCAATACTTTCATATTGTTTGTGGAAGTTAACATTCTGTTTTTAATTAACATAAAATTAAAAAATAATTAATTTGCATATTAGGATCAGACTTAAATACAGGATGAATCAGTATGTAGCAGCATTTAGCCCCCCTTTTTGGACTTAAAAATTATTAGTGTTGTGCCAAGAATTTAGATGGGATACCAACAGAAAATTCATGAAGTGAGGGTCATATTGGGAAATGGAAACACTTCTTAGAAGAAAACATATATTTCTGTATTGTTGTCAATATAGAAGTCACTCCATATCACCAAGATTTATGCTTGACATAAAAAAGACTTTGTTCCGTCCAGAAAAACGCGAGGTAGACTGGGTTCCAACAATAAAAGTCTTTATTTGCAACATTAAAGATAAATGGAACAGTTTGGCTCTAGCTGCGGCAGCCTTTATATACGGCTTGCCTGCCAGCTTATAGCCAATGACATTGGTTTGATTTAACCGCCTTTTGGCGGTTCCTTTGGATTGGTTCCTATTGAACCAATCCCTATGCTGGCTTTCTTAGCCAATCAGATTAGTGAATTTGGAGTAAACTATTTTCATACAGAACACCCCTCCCCTCTTGGTTTAGTCCTATGTGGTGACGTAGTCACACAGGTAGGTGGGGCTTCTTCTGACTCTACTGGACTTGCGCGGTTCATTTTCGCTGGGGACTTCAACCGGTTCGGATGGGGTTGCTGTCTCTCCGGCTCTTCTCCATGGAACCGCCTGGAAGAGTGAGTCAGCCATTTTGCTACCGCTTGAGTTTCTCAGACCGGTGGTTTCGCCGCTCCCTCCGGGCAGGTCGAGCTGGCTTGGCTGGCCCCTTCGACTGGATTTTTCCCGCAAGTTTCATCGAATCATAAGTTTCTTTTTTGCTCTTTTTGTTTGTTTAGATGTTCTGGGTTTATTTTAAAAGGTTCTTTATTATTTTCTTGTATTTCCCCCCCCTTTGGTTTGATTTTCATCGTTTTTTATTATTTGTGGTTGTGAGTTTGTATTTCTTTCAATGTTTCGGGAACGAAGCTGGTCTATGTGCCGCTTCCATTCCCTGCCATCGTCTATGGTTAGTCGGTAGGACCGAGGGCCTGTAATTTGTGTGATTGTGCCTGGAAGCCATAAGGGGTCCCCGGTGAAATTTTTAGCGTAGACTAGATCGCCAATTTCAAGTGTTTGGAAACGGCTGGAGGAGTCGGGGGGTCTTTCCAACGTGTAATTTGGGTGCAACCTGTCTTATTGCGACCTAAGTTTTCTTCCCATTAATAATTCCGCCGGGCTTTTGTTGGTTACAGTACTGGGTGTGATATGTTGGAGGGTGAGTAGGCGGTTAATTTTATCCTGGACATCCCCAATGTCCATTCTCTCTAAAACCTCTTTGGTAAACCTGACCATTCTCTCCGCCCTACCATTTGCAACAGGGTGGGCCGGCGCGGTTAGTGCATGGCGTATACCTAGGGAGGATAGGTATTATTCAAATTGGATGGCTGTTAATTGTGGCCCGTTGTCGGACACTAGGACGTCCGGCAATCCATGGGTTGTGAAGAGTTTGTTAAGTTGTTTAATCACCGCCTCGGTTATCGTAGATGACATTGCTACAA
Organism: Laticauda colubrina; assembly: GCA_015471245.1. NCBI lineage: Eukaryota > Metazoa > Chordata > Lepidosauria > Squamata > Elapidae > Laticauda > Laticauda colubrina. The sequence goes on from BLBF01000019.1 coordinate 33,084,392, forward strand.
CTTCCAGCCAATTTGAGTATGCATCTACGACAATTAAAAAGGTATGTCCCCTAGTTGGACCTGCGAAGTCAATGTGGATCTGAGACCAGGGGCCTCGTGGGGTCTCCCAGTCCCTTATGGGTGCTTGTGGTGGGGAAGGCCTGGTTTTTTGACATTTATTACAAGTAGTAACCCAGTATTCGATGTCTTTATCTATACCAGGCCACCAGACATAGCATCTAGCAAGGCTTTTCATTTTTACAATACCAGGTGGCCTTCGTGAAGCATACCCAGCATTCTAGTTTGTAATTTATGAGGGATTACTACCCGATCACCCCACAATAAACAACCTTTTTGAATTGAAAGTTCAGTTTGTCTGGTCCGGAAAGGTTTAAAGTTTTCAGTTTTTTGGTTTTCTGGCCAGCCTTTACTTACCCAGTTAAATATGCGGGCAGTCACTGGGTCCTTTGTGGTGGCTCTGGCGACATCGTTTGCAGATATTGGTAATTCGGGGCATGTCTCTATCTGCAGGGTAGTCATTGTTGATGCCAGGACTTCCTCCGTCGTTGGCAACGATGCTCTGCTTAATGAGTCTGCATAGATTTGCTTCCCGGGTCGATGCATTAATGTGTAAGAATATGCTGCTAGGAATTCTGACCATCTAGTCATTCACGGGGATAAAATGTTTGGTGTAGGCTTGTTTCCCGCCAGAATACCTATTAACGGTTTATGGTCTGTTACAATCAGAAATGTTCTTCCATAGAGATATTCGTGGAAGAGTTTCACTCTGGCGACGATTGCCAGGGCTCCTCTGTCTAGTTGACTATAGTTATGTTCTGTTTTAGACAGAGTCTTTGAGTAATAAGCGACGGGTGCCTCTCTCCCATCAGGCAATTGGTGGCTCAGAATGGCACCAACTCCAAACGGTGAGGCGTTGCAGGTTACTGTCAATGGAAGTGTGTTACTAAACTGGATAAGAACGGTGTTTGATGTTAATATTTTTTTTATTTTCTGGAAGGCTTTTTGCTCTCTATGACCCCAAGTCCAATTAGTTTTTTTATCCAGCAAACAGTGTTATGGTTCCGCTATTGTCGCTTTGTGGGGGAGGAATACGTTATAGAAATTTATTAGTCCCAAAAATGCCTGCAATTCTGTTTTGTTTCTTGGCTGTGGTGCGTCTTTAATGGCTTTGACCTTTTTTTCAGTAGGGTGTATACCCTCTCCGTCTATTAAGTAGCCCAGGAATTCGACGCGATCAGTCATTAAGTAGCATTTTTCTTTTTTAACTTTCAGGCCAGATTCTCTGAATTTTGTTAGTACATTTCTTAGTCTTTTTTCTAGTTGGGTCGTAACTTTAGCCGAAATCAGGACATCATCAAAATATGGTATGACCCCTTTTATTCCATTTAATAGGCGTTCCATGAGGCTTTGGAACACGCCTGGAGCCACACTCACTCCAAACTGGAGTCTGATGCACTTGAATGCCCCTTTGTGAGTCACTATTGTCTGTGCCTCAGCCGTTAAGGGGTCTACTGAAAGCTGTTGGTAAGCTTGTGCTAGATCTAGTTTAGCAAAAAAATTTCCTCCCCCTAGTGAGTGAAACAAATGTTGTACGACTAACACCGGGTATGCGCTTTGTTGCAGCGCATGGTTCAGGGTAGCCTTGTAGTCTCCGCAGATGCATACCGACCCGTCAGGTTTAACTGGTATTACGATTGGCGTCTCCCATTTAGCATGGTCAACAGGTTCCAAAAACCCTTTGTCAATTAATTTGTTTAATTGTTCCTCTATTTTTGCCTTTAATGCAAAAGGAACTTGTCTGGCCTTTAGTCTTCTAGGGGCCACCTGGGGGTCTAAACTAAAGGAAATTGGGGTCCCCCGATACCTACCTAGGGAGCCATCAAAAACGTCCTGGAACTCGTGGATCAGGTTTTCTTCCCAGTCGGTTGCAGCCACCCGGTCTACTCCGGTCATTCCGATGTCCAGTGGTGTGAACCATTCGATGCCCAGGAGGCTGGGTTGGTCTCGGTCAACTATTGTCAGAGGCAGGACTTTGACATGCTGCTTGTAAGCGACTTGGAAATGTCCCAGACCTACTACAGGGATTCGATTTCCTTGGTAGTCCTTCAGGGTTAATTTTTGTTTCTGGAGCTCTTTTAGCTTAATATTTGGGACCAGTTGTTTGATTGTGTCCCATGACACCATTGACTGGAAAGACCCTGAATCGACCTCCATCTCGCAGGGGCTGCCTTCGGTTTTTATGATTATTTTAACTTTTTTCCCGCTTTCCGTCTGAGCGATTCCGATAGTGAAAGTTTGATGGGTCTTTTCTCGGTTACTGGCTCGTTTGTTTCACTGCCACTTTCTCTCGGTTTGTTTCGATTCAGTTTGTGGGGGAGAGTTACTTCGTCTGTTAGGGCTGTAATTTTTTCGATTCCTACAGACCTTCTCGATGTGTCCCCTTTTCTTACAAGCTCTGCAGATGGCATCAAGGAATCTGCAGTCGGCTTGAGGGTGGTTTCCTCCGCAACCGGCGCATTCCCACCAGTTTCTTTTTTCACGCCTTTTTTTGTTGGCGTATAGGCGGTGGATCTCATCGTCTTCCTCTCCGGATTCTGATGTCTCGTCAAAATCTTCATGGTGTGTGGTGGTGGGAAATTGTTTCTTCCCTCTAGTTAGGCTCGCTTCGTCATTGTTTGCGTTCATTTATTTCATTGTGGCTGCTGACTTTTTTGTGGCTTCTGCAGCTGTGGCTTCTGCGATTGCTTCGGCTACAGTTATGTTGGGTTTATTTAGCAGCTTGCTTTGTATACTAGAGTCTCTTAAACCCAATATTACTCGATCTCGCATTGCTTCGTCTAAGTTCAGGAACTCACATGGTCTTGCCTTCTTTTTGGTCCTTTAGGACCAAAATTCGTGCCGTTTGATGAGATTTGACACCACTGGTGCATAATGAGCCTTCAACATTCGTTGGAGTTCGGGCCAGGTCATTTGCTTTACGTCTCTGGGCTTTGCTAATGCCTTGGCCATTTTGAAAATCATTGGTCCGCAATGCGTTAAGAAGACAGCCCTCTTACGCTGGTCTGAGATCTCTTCCATCTCGTTACTTTCCAAGTACATTTGGAAACGGTCTACATAGGATTCCCAATCCTCTTCATTGGGGTTGAAGGGTGCGGGCGGTGCATTATTTCCAGCCATCGCTTTCAGCCTGGGTTTCAATTCGCCGCATGCACAGTCTCGCATTTTAGGACGATCCCACCTTCGTCGCCAGTGTTCCGTCTGGAAAAATGCGAGGTAGACCGGATTCCAACAGTAAAAGTCTTTATTTGCAACAGTAAAGATAAACGGAACAGTTTGGCTCTAGCCGCGGCAGCCTTTATATATGGCTTGCCTGCCAGCTTATAGCCAATGACATTGGTTTGATTTAACCGCCTTTTGGCGGTTCCTTTGGATTGGTTCCTATTGAATCAATCCCTATGCTGGCTTTCTTAGCCAATCAGATTAGCGAATTTGGAGTAAACTATTTTCATACAGAACAGACTTTATCTTATAATGATATCCAGGTAGTCCTCACTTACTACCTTCTATTGGATTGACAACACAATTGCTAAGTGATGTGATCATAAAGTGAAATATTACTAGTTGATTTACAATGTCTGTGTTGGACCTCTGTACTCCACAGCTTCTATTGCCTTATGCTCTGCTGCTCAAGATCACTGTCCTCTTGCTACTGCTACTGACCAAACATATCTGGCCAAGTCCTTCACAAGGCAGTTACTGGACTCCCGGACCCTCTTTCCTGAGATCGTACAAAGCAGTTTTCTTGTGAGACTTCAGGAAGAATACCTCACATGTTCAGTAGTTATCCTGTGAAGGGCCAGGCTAGTCACTCCTTGTCAGCAATGGAAACAGGAAGATGGCAAAGATCAAATGGGGTAGCAGAGTACTGGGTGGCAGGTGCTTTGGATACAGGATGGCAAAGAGTAGATGAGGCTAGAGGTTTGCACCATACTACACTGCTGGACTGGACTGGGCTATGCTGGGTGAGGCGAGGTGAGGCTGTCCGGGGCTTCATACAATGATGCAGAGTAGATTGGTGCAGCTTTCTTTTTTTCTCAAAGAAAGGAGACAAAACATGAGATCAACGCACAAACAACCCTCAACTTACAGTTACTACTGAGGCTTCCCAGGGAAACAGCAGCTTCATGCTGCAGCTCAAGGCTTCTTGTACTCAGAGAACCATGGTAGTTTGAGCTGCAGTGTGGCAAGCATCCCTAGAGTCCAATTTCATAATGATACTGAACTATCTCGATATGCAAAAAATGGAGCTAACATAAACAATATGTCATCGTGAAAGGAACATAGTAGTCCTTTTCCTTTTGCATTAGCAGCTGGACATTTTTCCACTTTTCCCTTAATGTAAGTTTGCATACTTAATATTGAATTAGATATTTCATTTCCTGAACAAAGTTTTAATTTTTATAAATTTCAACTCTCCTTGTCCCATTCAGACTCTTACGCTTACCAGAGTAATTAACTTTTCTACTATCTCTTTATAAATAGATGAAAACAAGAGAAAAGTATCATCAAAACCTTGGATTACCTCACTTCATCATTTTATATTATGTTGTCTCCATGGATAACAGATGGAACTCTGCAGAAATCTGCACACCACATAGGTTGTCAACGATAAAATGAAAATAAGTCAATCCTTCTAATTGTTCAGAAATAACCATGTAAATTAAAAGTAGAGAGATAAGATCTATTAAGCGTTATAAGCAAAATTTGTTTTATAAATTTTATCTGTAAAATAAACTAGCAAGAGCTGGTTGTTTGCTATTTACCTCCAGGGGAAAAAGGGTTGATATCCTTGAACAATGAGTAAGTAACTGTCTGGAGAAGCTGAAGCTGAATAAGCACAATTTGGATACAGGCATAAGAGAGGAAGATGGTGAATAGAAAACCATAGAAAACCAGATGTGAAGAGTGAGATTCAAACTATTCTCGACAGAACTGAAAGCCAAGTACTGTATCCTAAGTGAGAAGAGGTACCGACCAATTTTAACCATTAATTATATCACAATTGGTCATTTATGCTGTTGTCAAAGCTGTCCTTGAAGTATGATTTACTGGAACAAAAAGGATACATTGCAAAATAATAATAGTAATATTTGCTATAATTGATATTAGATTTTAACAAGTTACAATTTCTGGGAGTGGTCACCTCTCTTATTATGAACTGATTTGTGTGCTATAAATATTCTCTCTTGGGACCCATACTAGGCCCTATTTTCCTCTGTTTTTATAAAAATCAAATTAAAATAATCTCTTCAACCAGCATTTTATATTAAAATTAATGTCCTGTATTTAAAAAAAAAACCTTGTGTAATTATTTTAAGTAAACTATTAGGTACATCCTAAATGTTTTAGACAATCATTATATTTCTGAATTATATTGTCAGCCATAACCAGGATATGTATCATTTTGAGCCTTAGATGATTTATTTTATCTTTAAATCATTTGGACCAGAATATCTTTCTTCTCTTTACTAAAATAGATATGTTTACAATTAAGCATATTCTATAAGCATTAGAATGAGTATTAAAATAAAATGAAGTACAAATGACCAACATATGATCATTAACTGTTTTATATATCAAGATCTAATAAGAACAATTGGTTTTTTTTTTTTAAAGTTTTTATTAATTTTCTACAAACAGACAAACA
>BLBF01000019.1:33095098-33117950 GCA_015471245.1 Laticauda colubrina
TAACATACAGTAAAAATAACAGATACGCTTGTGCTATCAAGAATATATTTTATTCCATTATAAGTTAATAGCATAGTCAAATAACAGTCCAATATTCATTTACCATGTAGTCAGTCCATTCAGGGGTATTCAGTTAGCAAAGTCCATGTAGAATATCCTATGTCAGTTCACTAAAAAATCAGTCCTTTGTTGTCTCTCCCGTTCGAGCAATGCAGTCTTGATTCCAAGCAGTAATCAGGGATCATCAAAGCCAGAGAGAGAGAGCAAGCCGTAGTCTTGCTACTTTTATATTGTTTTTTTTTTAACCACTCCTTTAATTGCTATTTCACAGTTAAAGCTGCATACACACTAACATACACTAACTATGATTCATAGTTATTATTTCACCTAAACCAGTTAGGGTAAACAATGTTATCCCTAACAAGCGCAAAAGAAGGAATTGGCGGGAGTGCGCTGGCTGCGGAGGAAACCATTCCCGAGCCGAATGCAGATTTCTCAATGCCATCTGCAGGCATTGCAAGAAACGAGGGCACATCGAGAAAGTCTGCAGGAACAAAAAAAGCTACAGCCCAACGAGACGCAGAAATTCCCCAACACGAGCTGAGCCTAAACGAGCTGAGAGAAAGTGGCAACAAGAGAAGTGAGCCAATACACACCAAACTGTCACTATAAAGAGCACTCAGACGGGAAGCGGGAAGAAAGTTAAAGTCAATGTAAAAATCGAAGAGAAACACTGCAAGATGGAAGTGGACTCGGGGTCCTTCCTCTCCATGGTATCGTGGGACACAATAAAACAGCTAGTCCCAGGTATCAAACCCAAAGAATTACAGAAGCAAACCTAACTCTCAAGGACTACCAGGGAAACCAAATCCCTGTAGTCAGCATGGGACATTTCTGAGTCGCCTACAAACAACACGTCAAGGTGCTACCGCTGACCATAGTTGTCCAAAACAGACCAAGCCTCCTGGGCATCGAATGGTTCACGCCATTGGGCATCGGGATGACCGGGATCGATCGAGTGACTACAACCGGCTGGGAAGACGACCTCATCCGAGAATTCCAGGACGTTTTTGACGGCTCACTTGGCAAGTATCGGGGAAATCCCATTTCTTTCAGTCTAAACCCCCAAATAGCCCCACGAAGAATAAAAGCCAGGCGAGTTCCTTTTGCACTAAAGGCAAAAATAGAGAAACAGCTGGACAAATTAATAGCCCAAGGGGTGTTAGAACCTGTGGACCATGCCAAGTGGGAAACACCTATAGTCACACCCAACGGGTCCATTAGAATCTGTGGTGACTATACGGCTATCCTGAACCATGCATTACAACCAAGCACATACCCGGTGCCTGTAGTCCAGCATTTGCTTCACTCCCTGGGAAAAGGAAAAGTTTTTGCTAAACTTGACTTAGCACAAGCCTATCAACAGCTCCCAGTGGACCCAGAAACTGCTGAAGCACAGACTATAGTCACACATAAGGGCGCATTCAAATGTCACCGACTCCAATTTGGAGTGAGTGTGGTGGCCCCAGGTGTTTTCCAGAGTCTAATGGAACGCCTCCTAAATGGCATACAAGGAGTTGTACCATATTTTGACAACGTCCTGATCTCAGCCAAAGATGAAACCCAATTAAAAAACAGACTCAAAGAAGTACTAACTAAGTTCAGAGAATCTGGCCTCAAAGTAAAAAGAGAAAAGTGTTGCCTAATTAAGAATAGCGTCGAATTCCTGGGCTATTTAATAGACAGAGAGGGTATACACCCTACAGACAAAAAGATTAAAGCAATTAAAAATGCACCAGAACCAAAAAACAAGACCGAATTACAAGCCTTTTTAGGACTAATTAACTTCTATAATGTATTCCTGCCAAATAAGGCCACTATAGCAGAACCATTGCACCGTCTTTTAGACAAAAAAGCAATTTGGACTTGGGATTACAGAGAAAAGCAAGCCTTCCCAAAAATTAAAAGCTTGCTAACATCATCAAACGTTCTCATTCAATTTAGCAACACACTGCCCTTAAGAGTGACCTGCAACGCCTCCCCATTCGGAGTAGGTGCCATCCTAAGCCACAAACTACCTGATGGCAGAGAAGATCCCGTCGCATATTATTCAAGGACTTTATCTAAAACCGAGAGGAATTACAGCCAATTGGACAGAGAGGCACTAGCAATTGTCGCAGGAGTGAAACGTTTCCACGAGTACCTATACGGGCGGACTTTTCAAATTATAACAGACCACAAACCACTAATAGGAATTTTGGCGGGAAACAAACCTACACCAAATATCCTCTCCCCAAGAATGACGAGATGGTCAGAGTTCCTAGCAGCCTACTCACACACTCTGACACACCAACCGGGGAAACAGATTTCACATGCAGACGCTTTAAGCAGAGCACCCTTGCCAGCGACTGAAGAAGACCCGGCACCAGCGATGACAGCACTACAAATAGAGACTTGCCCCGATCTACCCATATCAGCATATGATGTCGCCAGAGCCACCGCAAAAGACTCTTTGACTGCCCGTGTTCTTAACTGGGTAGGTAAAGGCTGACCGGAAAATCAAAAAACTGAAAACTTTAAACCTTTCTGGACCAGACAAACCGAACTTTCTATTCAAAAAGGTTGTTTACTGTGGGGTGATCGGGTGGTTATTCCTAACAAACTACAACCTAGGGTACTTAGTATGCTACACGAAGGTCACCCGGGGATTGTAAAAATGAAAAGCCTTGCTAGAAGTTATGTCTGGTGGCCGGGTATTGATAGGGACATAGAATACTGGGTAACCTCGTGTAACAAATGTCAAGCAATTAGACCATCCCCACCCAAAGCACCCATTAGAGATTGGGAAATCCCACGGGGCCCCTGGTCACGAATCCACATCGATTTCGCTGGTCCAACTAAAGGACATACCTTTCTGATTGTTGTGGACGCCTATTCTAACTGGTTAGAAGTAAAAATTATGCCATCAACAACAACTGAATTAGTAATAAAACAACTGGACAGCCTTTTTGCCACCCATGGCATTCCGGACGTCCTCGTGTCCGATAATGGACCACAACTAACCAGCCTACACTTTGAACAATACCTAGCCTCCCTAGGTATTAGACATGCCCTAACCGCGCCGGCCCATCCGGCTGCAAACGGTAGGGCAGAGAGAATGGTCCGATTTACAAAGGAAGGGTTAGAAAAAATGGACACTGGAGATGTACAGCAAAAAATTAACCGATTTCTCACACTCCAGCACATAACACCCAGTACCACAACCAACAAGTCCCCAGCAGAGCTACTCATGGGGAGAAAACTAAGGTCACACCTTGATAGATTGCACCCAGAATTCATGCCAGAAAACCCCCCCGACTCCTCTACACGGTTTCGAAAATTTGGAATTGGCGATTTAGTCTACGCCAAAAACTTCACTGGGGACCCAGTATGGCTACCAGGACAAATTACCCAAATAACAGGCCCCAAATCCTACCGGTTAACAGTAGATGATGGCAGGGAATAGAAGCGGCACATAGACCAGCTTCGATCCCGAAATATAGAAAGAACCACAGACATACAACCATTCATCGAAAAAACCGATGAATTGCCAACTAAGGTGGGGGGGGAAACGCGAGAATTAAATAAAGAAACGTTAAAAAATAAAACCAATGAAACATATGAACAAAAAGAGCAAATAAAAGACTCACTGTTTGGAGAGACTTGCGTGAAGAGCCCATCGGAAGGGGTCAGCCAGGCCAGCTCGACCTGCCCGGAGGAAACGGGAGGGAGCGGCAAAACCGCCAGCCTAAGAAACTCAGGCGGCGGTAAAATGGCTGACTCACCCTTCCAGACGGTTCCAGGGAGAAGAACGGACAACACAGCAGTCCCATCCGAACCGTTCGAAGTCTTCACTAAGAATGAACCGCGCAAGTCAAGTCGAGTCCGGAAAAGCCCCACCTACCTGCGAGACGACGTCACCACGTAGGACTGAACTGAGAGGGGAGGGGTGTTCTATATGTAAATTGGGTGACTCCAAATCTGCAAACCTGATTGGTCAAATAAACTAAGCATTGGATTGGTTCACTAGGAACCAATCCAAAGAGCTGCTGAAAGGCGGCAAATTTAAGCAACTGCCATTGGCTACAAGCAGGCAAGCCAGCCTGTATAAAAGGCTGGCCTCGGCTTCAGCCAAGCGTTCCTATTTACTGACTAGTTAAAGAATAAAGTATTGTTGTTGGAACCCGGTCTACCTCGTGTGTTTTCTGAACAAAACATGTATAATATTAAAATACATTTTCGTATTCTCTGCAATTTTGTTTTGACTATTTGGAAAACAGGATTTCTCTGTATTTGTCCAGAACTATGGCTTTTGTGGGGGTTTTAATTATTTCAAATAGTTAATTTAGAAATGGTTTGAAGTATTGTCAACTATCACTTTATATCACAGGTTTCAGTGAGTGAAATCTCCAGATTTTCCCAAACATGTGCACCATCCCCCATGCATACTTGGAATCAGTCCAAATCATTACTTCCATCCCCTCAGCCAATTCCAAGGCTCTCGTCAGGGCAAACAATTCACATTTCTGAGCTGATCAAGCAGCTGGGAGTGACCCTTTCTCTATTACCTCACCTTCCCCGGTTACTATTGCAAACCCAGATTTTCGCTTTTCATTTTCCACCCTGCTAGATCCATCTATAAACCACCTCTCTCCCTTCTCCAATGGAGTCTCTTCCAAGTCCTCTCTAACCTTCGTCATGAGATCCACTTGCAATAGACAATCATGGTCTTACGGTTCCCACGCCTGCCTTCTCCCCGCCAAGAATTCTGCTGGATTTAGATTCTTGTCTGTTCCTATTACCACATCAGGACTGGTTCTCAAAATGGTTTCATACTTCAATATCCTCCCTTCGGTAATCCAAATGGTAGCCAGCTGGCTCAACACTGAGTTGACCTGATGAGGCGAATGCACCACCAAAGCTCCCCCAAAGGTTAACTTTTTGCTCTCCACCACCAACATTGCTGTTGCTGCCATAGCCTGAACACAAACTGGCCATCCTTTCACAATCGGCTCCAAACCCTTGCTTTAGGAAGGCTATCAGCTGGTACTGCCCCCCCCTCTTTTGGGCAAGGACTCCAACTACTGTTCCCTGAGCCACCGCCACATACAAATGAAATGGTAATTTCAGCTTTGGCAAGGCTAAAACCGGAGCGTTTGACAAAGCCTTCTTCAGCTCTTCCACCTTTCACTATCTCCCTCCTCCCGTTCTATGTGCTCTCCCTTTCCAGGCAACTTTCTATGCAAAAATTGTGCCAACTGTGAATTGGTCTACCCAGATTCTACAATACCCCAATAATCCCAACGCTTTCCACACCTCTGTCTTGTTCCTGGGAGGAGCCAAGCTCATGATCCCCTTGACCCTTTCAGGGTCCAAGGACCTAACCCCCTACTGAATGTAATGTCCCAAATATTTCACCTTTTTTAAAATAAACTGAAGCTTTTCTTTTGAGACTTTCAGCCCCTGCTCCTTCAGCCAATTCAACAGACTCACAGAAGCCGCTCTCACTTCCTTCTCTTTCTCCCCAGTTAACAACAAGTCATCCACGTACTGAATTAGGGTGATTCCTTTCTCTCTCTCAAACAACACCAACTTTTCTTCCAACGCCTGTCCAAACAACAAAGGACTCTCGGTATATCCCTGAGGAAGTACCGTCCATCTCAACTGCTGTTTCCTTCTACTCTCAGGATCATTCCATTCAAAGGCAAACAAGTCTCTCCTCCTCTCCTCCAAAGGGCACGCCCAAAAGGCATCCTTCAGATCTATCACAGCAAACCATTTGTCTTTGGAGGGGATCCGCCCCAAGATGGTATAGAGATCAGGAACCACTGGGAATCTAGGAACCACAATCTCATTGATCCTCCTCAAATCATTAACCAATCTATACTTCCCATCCTCCTTTATTACTGCTAAAACCGGTGAATTGAATGGTGACATAGTAGGTTCCAACAGTCCCTGTTTCAATAATCTGTCAATCACTGGTTTCAACCTTTCCCTACCTCTCTTACTCAGAGTATATTGTGGAGTCCACAGTTTAGTTATCCCTGGTTGTATCTTGATCTGAATGGGCTGTATTGCCATCCTACTAACCCCTTCACCTCCTGCCCACACCTCTGATGATATCTTCTCCTCATCTTCCATTGTTAACATACACATGCAAACTTTTTTCCTTCTATCCCACAATACTATTCCAAAAATATCCAACAAGTCTCTTCCTAGCAAGTTCACCCCTGAATCCAGAATATACAATATTTCGATTTCAGTAACCACATCATTCAATTCCAGTCTCACCTCTTCCAAAATCTTGACCTCTTGGGATTTCCCACTCACCCCAACCACCTTTAAAGTCTGCTTTGACCTGCATGCTCCCTTTACAGGATCACATACAGATGTCCAGCTTGCGCCGGTGTCAATCAGGAACAGCCGCTCCTGATGGTCAGGACCAACTAACACATTTACCAATGGCTCCCCATGGGTCCCTCTTGGGGAGCCGGAACTTCCCTAATCGTATAGGGCATAGCTTCATTCCTCTGGGGTTTTGGGAAATTCGCGTGCAAAATGTCCCTCTTTCCCACATCTGAAGCAAGTTCTACTCTGGGACGGCCATTGGAATCGACCGCCTCAATTGCCTCCTAGACCTCCTTGCCTAATCGGGGGTCTCCACTCCCTGCTGGGAGATCTTTCATCTCTCCACCTTGGCCTCGGATCTGACATCTGGGTCTCCCTGTTTTTCCTAACTTCATTCTTGGCTGCCATTTGCACAGCAGCTACCATCATCTGAGACTTTTGTTTGGTTTTAACTGAGTCTCGGTTCACAAAAACTTGTTGGGCTGCTCTCATCAAATTTATCATGTCCAAATCAGTCCATCCCTCTGTCTTCTGGATCTTTTTCTGGATATCTGGCCATGCTTTGGTGACGAATTGCATCTTCAGGAGAGTCTCGAAGGCAGGGGTTTCTGGCTCCACTCCGGAGTACTTGGTTAACCCTTCACGGAGCCGAGCACAGAAATCCCCCAGAGACTCATCCTTTCCTTGTGTTATTTCAAATGCTTTGGTCAAGTTTTTCCCTTGAGGGATGGACAATTTAATTCCTCCAATGATCATGTGTTTCATATCTCTCATGTGCTCCCTATGAGCATTATTATTGATGTTCCAATTTGGATCGGCGATGGGGAACTTTGTGTCTGCAGCCACCGCTCCCTGTTGCCCTGCATGTCTCCTATCCGAGGCAGCTATTGCTGTCCTCCTAATGAGGTTCCACTCTTCGGGGGTGAAAAGGTGTCCAAGAATATACATCAGTTCTTGGTATGTGTATTCATTGGGCCCCAGAAACAATTCCAACTGTTCCGCCACTTCATGAGCATTCTCATGGAGTTTCGGAAGGGTCTTTTTCAGATCCCGTAACTCAGCAGATTTTATGGGGACAGCCACGAAAACGGTGACTGGATTCCCCTGCGCATTCATGCCATTTGGGACTTCTCTGACTGGGAAGGCCGACACGGGATTGGCCGAGCTTCCTCCTAGAGGCAAATTCTCTAGGTCCTTGTTTAATTGAGCCAGTTCCCTTCTGAGTCCTGGATATGCAGGTGGTGGGGCCTGGGCAACAGGAGCCGGCAGGGGCGGTGGTGCCGGGACTGCCGGAGCCGATGCCGGTGGACTCCCCATCCAGTCCTCAGTTTCGCTTTCCTCCACCTTGCTGACAAACTGTCCTATTTCTGTTTCTGGTGGAACTGGACCTTCAAAGTGAGCATGATACCATACCTCCACATAGGGTATTTGCTCCTTCATCCGGTGTTTCACTATATACTCTTTCAACTGAGTTATCCAGTACGTGCTGGTATTCCCTTCGGGATCCCAGTGGTAAGGAAACTCAGGGTCTACTAGGGGATACCTCGGCCACCTATATTGGCATAGGTAGATCATTTTCTTTTTCTCTAGACTCCGAGTGTAAGTCCTCAGATGGGGCAACGACCATTGTTGTAGTCGTTGACCCAATGGGGAGTCAGTCGGAATCAGCCTTCTCGGGGTCTTTTCTATCTTAATACCTGTTCCCTCTTGGAACGTCTCACACTTGCTTTGTCCCTTTCCCATTCTCCACGCTGCCCCCCAACGATCTCCCAGAGATTCCCAACTCAGGAATTTACACTGTCCTCCAGCAGTCGCTGGATTCCCAGAGTTTAAGGACAGTATATCCCTTCTTCTATCCCGAAAGGCAACAAACTCACCTGATACACCCCTGGTCTCCCGGAGACGAAAGGAGTGTGGGCGTCCCCACTTCAGGTGATCAACGACACTCCCAGAGCGTCAGGCCGGCTTCTCTCTCTCTTGTTTCCAAGGATCGTCTGCTGAGTGCAATTACCCCGGGATCCAACTGAGACAAGGGAGGGGCCCCTCTACAATGGGAGGCGGTGGCGCCACACTTACCCAGTCCCTTTTCTCCAGTCGAAATTCCGTCAGGCCCCACGTTGGGCACCAAATTGTGAGGTGGAAGCAGATAAAAAAACCACCAAAAGATTCGTTGATCCAAGGAAAACAAGGTTTTATTCACGTGTCTGCAGAGACGGGTTCCCTCAGGCATTGAAGGAACCCAGAGCAAAATTCAGGCAGCATTTTTATACCCTAACTGTCCGAACCCTCGTACGAGGGCTTGGCTCACATTCTTTCTGTTTTCATATTGACACATATATTTCGAAGGTTCATACTAGCTCCCTATCTAGCAAAAGTAGTTACACGGTTTCTGACATCGCAGCACTTTATTACAATTTCCCATTGTTCTAGCCTTATCTTGTTTTTTCTCTTGTGCACAAACTGGAACACTATCTTATTTAGCAGAGCTACTGAGTTTGAGACACACTTCCTTATTCAATTCAATGGGCCATTCAACATGACTTCGGTTCTGCTCACAAATTCTATAGTGGAAGGCAATAAAAAACTTAAACCTGGTGGAAGACATGATGATAAAGATTAAGAGTCAAAACAATAGCCTTCCCAGAAATAATATGCTGTATAGACAAAAAGGAAGAAAAGAAGGATGGAAGATTCTTTCAAATTTTTAATCTGAGTATGTTTATGAATATCATAGACTGCAAAGAAGAAATTTCCATATAATATTTCACAAAGATATAATATAGCACCATAGACCAATTTCTAGGGAAATATATTTAGAATTTTTGGCTTTTTCGCCTGGGAATCATAAAGGAAAGCAATGAATTTTATTCACCTTATGTCCTGTCATTATAGAAAGTTGAGTTGAGAAATAGCTTCTATACGGGTAATCCTTGACTTACAATGGTTCATTTAGTGACTGTTCAAAGTTACAACAGCACTGTAAAAAGTGACTTATGACTGTGTAGGAAGTTAGCACCCACACCTCTCCTAGAAAATTGAAATATCCTGGGAAATATTAAAAAGGTGGAATATTTTCCCTAAAAAGAGTAGAAACTCAGAAGCAGGAACTCACCTTAGAAGTAGACCCTTTGTTAATAGGTGGGTCATTAAGGCCTGGGCCAGAATACTTTACAAAACAAAGATCTCCAGGTAAAGCTATAGCAATTGCCAAAAGCCCCTTTCAGTGCATCATCATCCAGCAAGGCTCAACCAAGCCTGGAACTCAGGATAGCCTACACAGTTGCCACTGCATGGCCTCATGGGAGTCTGACAACTAATTAGAATACAAGCTCAATTCAAATCCCAACAAAGGTTATAAAACTAAGGCACTCTCAGCACCTGTCTTTTTTCTTGATCTCTTCCTTCACCTTGAAGCATGTGATCATCCTTCCTTTTCACTCTGGGGCTCTGGGCCATGTGGTCCTCTCCATTAAACCTTCCAAACAGCCTCCATGTTTTCAGTGCCTCTTTCCCCACTTGGAACTGAACCCAGAAGGATACTTCTTCCAACAACTGTTTTCATACTTACAACCATTATAGCATCCTCATAATGATATGATCAAGATTTCGATACTTGGCAACTGACTCATATTTATGATGGTTGCAGAGTCCTGAGGTCATGTGACTGTCTTTTGCGACCTTCTATCAATGGAGAAGCCAGATTCACTTAACAACTGTATTACTAACTCAACAATTGCAATGATTTATTTGACAACTGTGGCAAGAAAGATTGTAAATTTGGACAAAATTCACTTAACAATTGTATCACTTAGCAACATACACTTTGGGCTCAATTGTGGTCATAAATCAAGGACTATCTGTATTTAAATATTGAGAGTCATTTGAAATTATAATGTAAAAATATCTCTTGGACTAAATAAAGATATGCATTTAATTCTAAAGAGTAAATCAGTTAAAAACTTGGATAATTTCTATGAGAACAAAAATTCAAAAAGCTAAAGCAGTTATTTTTTCCAGTGATAATATGAAGCTGTGAAAGATAGACAAAGGCAGAGTAAGAGAAAAAAAGACACCTTCTGGAATAGTTATTATGTACCTCATGAATTGCAAGAAGAACCCATTGAATTGTTGTAAGTGAACTTTGACAAACAACAACTTATGAGGTGAACAGATGATGTATAAGAATTACATCACCTGTAAAGTCATGGAATCAATTATTAACCAATTCATTATCCTCCACTTAGAGACAAATAACTTACTCTCTAATAAACAATTTGGTTTCAGAAAAAAACTATCCTGTAATCTGCAATTCTTACACTGCAGAAACATATGGACTACACAACTCGATCAGGGCATAGCAATAGATGCAATTTACATAGACTTCTGTAAAGCCTTTGATTCAGTGGTACACGACAAACTACTACTAAAACTAAAATCTTATGGTATCTCTGGACATCATAACTGGATAGAAGCATTCCTGCTGAACAGACAACAAATGGTCAAAATTGGGAGCATCCTATCAAATTCTGTACCTGTCAACAGTGGTGTCCCCCAAGGCAGTGTTCTCTTCATACTTCAGAGGACCAACTCTGAACACAGAGGACCAGTGTTCTCTTCCCTTTAGAGGACCAACTCTCTTCATACTCTACATAAATGACCTCTGTGATCATATTAAGAGCAACTGCGTTCTTTTCGCTGATGATGTAAAGCTATTCAACACCACAGACAATACTGCTATCCTTTAAAAAGACCTTGACTTTGTATCAGAATGGTCAAACAAATGGCAACTTCAAATCTCAACAAATAAATGCTCCATCTTACATATTGGCAAAAAAAGTCAGAAAATAAAATACAAGGTGAACAGTCAAGACCTTGTTGATGATCCAAACTCTGTCAAGGACCTTGGAGTACTCATCTCTAATGAACTAAGTGCTAGAGCCCACTGTAACTACATAGCCAAAAAGGCATTAAGAATTGTTAACTTAATCCTACGTAGCTTTTTCTCTGGGAATATCACACGACTAACTAGACCATACAAAACATTTGCTAGACCAATACTTGAACACAGCTCATCAGTCTGGAACCCTCATTACATATCTGATATTAACATAGTTGAGAAAGGGTGTTGGTACTTACCTGATAAGCCCATTCTCTATGAGCTGTGAAGAGCATCCAGAAGTGGGAAGGTGTTTCAGTCTCTTCTGGAAAGGCTGGGCTTAAAACTCAGGGACACTCCTCTATGGGGCACCTCCCCAGTGTCCCCCAGTTTTGCAAAGACTGAGTGCCAAAGTCCGGAACTCATCACCTAATCTGGATCCCTGACTGAAACGGAACCACCCCCCCAGATGGAAAGAAATGGGTGGGGCTGGATGCTCTTCACAGCTCACATAGAACGGACGTATCAGGTAAGAACCAACGCCCTTTCTCCCATGAGCTGTTCAGAGCATCCAGAAGTGGGACATACCAAAGCTTGGCCTGTCCTTAGGGAGGGACTCCATCTGGATCGAAATCCACTCCTAAACTCTGGACCCTCTGCAGGACTCTTCTGCCAAATGAAGCGTTCGCTGAAGCAAAGACATCAATTTTATAATTTCTAACAAAGGGCGATGGTGAAGCCCAAGTTGCTGCTCTGCAAATTTTGTCTATGGAAGCCCTTGTGGCACATGCTGCTGATGTTGCTGCATTCCTTGTTGAGTGGGCTGTAATGCCCTTAGGAACTGAGATGGACTGGCATTCGTAACTTTTAGTTATGGTGGCTCTCAACCATCTACCAATGGTCATCGACGACACCTTGTGTCCTAAAGTGGATGGGTTGAAGGATAGGAATAGAGTCTCAGATTTTTGAAATGCTGCTGTGCAGTCTAGATAGATGCTTAAGGCCCTTCAAATGTCAAGACAATGCCATTGATGCTCCAGTCTATGAGATGGTTTCGGACAAAAATTCGGAAGCACCAACTCCTGCATTCTGTGGAAGGCTGAATTTACTTTAGGAGTGAATGATGGATCCAATAGGAGAACCACTCTGTCCCCATGAAACACACACAGGTCCTTTCTCATCGACAATGCTGCCAATTCAGAAATCCTCCTTGCTGATGTGATCGCAATTAGGAAGGCCACCTTATATGTCAGGAATTTGAGACTAGCAGTTCTTAAAGGCTCGAACAGGCCAGTTGTAAGTGTGGTTAACACCTTGTTGAGGTCCCAGATGGGATATCGGTGAATTACAGGAGGTCTTAAGTTTTCAGCACCCTTAAGAAAGCTGCGGACATGTGGATGGTGCGCTATGGAATGGAGGTCACCCCAGGCTATTACTGAGGCTAAACCTGCTACTTGTCTGTGTAAAGTATTTGGAGATAGGCCCTTGGTCAACCCTTCCTGTAAAAAGTCCAATAATTGTCCTATTGATGGTGCAGTTGGGTCGATCTTAGACCCCTGACACCAGCGACAAAAAGCGGACCACGTGGCCTCATATATATGATTTGTTGAGGACTGTCTGGATGCTTGAATGGTGGCAATAGCATCCTCTGAAATCTGTTGGCTCTTTAAATGGCTCCGCTCAACCTCCATAAGGCTAGACTGAGCCATTGTGGGTTCAATAATGGACAATGATGAAAAAAAAACCCTTTTAATCGCAATTTAAGCTCCAAATGATAACCAAGAAGAATTTTATGGGAAATTACATATGAAAATAATTGAATTAGACTGTGCTAATATTTGTATGATGGGAGATTTCAATGGAACAATAAATTATCAATTGGATTATAAAACACAGAAATAAACAAAGAAAACTAGAAAGACACTACCAATATCTTTCTTTTGAATGATAGAAGAAGCAAACTTAAAAGATGCATGGAGAGAGAGAAATGTGGAAAATAAGCAATATACTTTTTATTCAAACAGACATGCATTCTGATCTAGAATAGATACGATATGGATGTCAGCAGAATTACTTGCTAATATATAAGAAATTGAAATAGAAATTAGCACTTGGGCAGACCACAACTAAATGATAGTTATTTGGAAAGGACAAAAGAGGAGATCTTGATGGACCTTAAATAATACGATATTAAAAGAAAAAGACTTCAACAGAAAATAGAAAAATAATTGGTTTTCTTTTTTAAAGAAAATCAAAAAGAGGATACATCTTTACAGAATCTCTGGGACATGATGAAGG
The DNA here is from genome assembly GCA_015471245.1 of Laticauda colubrina. Classification (NCBI taxonomy): domain Eukaryota; kingdom Metazoa; phylum Chordata; class Lepidosauria; order Squamata; family Elapidae; genus Laticauda; species Laticauda colubrina. Next base: position 33,108,660 of record BLBF01000019.1, read on the forward strand.
CCTACACAAGAGGCTTGATAATAGATTATACAAGGAAAAGAAACAGAAAACAGAAAAAGACTTTCAAAATATTGGAATATGATTATAAGATATCGGAAAATAAATTGCAGAAGTTCCCACAAAAAAAGATATTAAAATTAAAATGGACATAACTAAACATAAAATGGGACTAATGGAAAAAGAGGAATTAGCACAAAAAATTAAAAATGCTGAACAGAATTACTTGGAAGACACAAACAAACCAGGCAGATGGTTAGCCTATAAATTGAGACAGAAAGGAGAATCAAGTAGGATTAGCCAATTAATACATGAAGAAGGATATGTTTGCTATGGAAATGAGGAGAAGAAAAAATGTATACAAGATTACCATGGAAAACTGTATTATCAAGAGAATATTCAAGAAGAAAAAGTTAAGCAATATTTACAGAAAGTGAAATTACCCCAGATACCCAAAGACATTGAAACAATGTTAGAAGGGAACTTAACAATGATGGAATTAACAGAAGCCTTAAAAAAACAGAATGTTGGAAAAGCACCAGGTCCAGATGGATTGCCAGCGGAATTTTACAAGTCTTTCCAGGAAATACTGAATCTTCAACTATTAGAAGTCATGAATGAAGTTATGTCAAAGAAGAGAATACCCAAAATATAGTCAGAAGCATATATTACACTTATACCGAAGGAAGACACTGGAAATTAAATATTATAGACCTATATTCCTATTAAATTCAGAGTATAAATTTTTTGCTTCAATCTTGACAGAAAGACTGAAAAGATACTTAAATAATTTTATTCATGCTGATCAAAATGGATTTCTGCCAAACAGACAAATCAAAGACAAGATGAGAATAATTCTGGATACTTTGGAATACTATGAGGCACATCCTGAAAAGCAAATGGTCTTGATGTTTTTAGATGCACAGAAAGCCTTTGATAATATGAGCTGGCGATTTATGTTATTGCAATTGGTACAAATGCGCTTTGGTAAAAAAATTATTCAAGGCATTGAAATGATATATCATAAACAAACCACAAAGGTTATGATAAATGGATAATTAACAGAATCCATAGATATAAGAAAGTGGACTAAATAAGGTTGTCCACTGTCACCTCTGCTGTTTGCGTTAATATTGGAAGTGTTGAATAGGAATATTAGAGAAGAAAAATAAATAAAAGGAATGAAAATCAAAAAGGAAGAGTATAAATTGCAAGTCTTTGCAGATGGCATGGTATTTATATTAGAGGATCCATTGGAAACAGCACCTAAATTAATAGAAAAGATAGAAGAATATGGAAAAGTAGCAGGTTTGAAAATAAATAAAGATAAAACAAAGAAATTAACAAAGAACATGCAAGCAAGACGAAAGAAAGAGTTGGAAGAAATCTTAGAAATACGGTCACAAATAAGGTTAAGTATTTAGGGATATATACTTATATCAAATATAAGTATTTAGGGATATATCAAGATGTAGCACATTGAAAGAGGATGACTATTTTAAACTCAAACAAAAAGATTGCGACAGATTTGACAAAATGGGAAAGCTTAAAATTATCACTGATTGGGAGAATATCTACAATAAAGATGAATGTATTGCCTAGAATTTTATATCTATTCCACACAATTCCAATTCAATTATGGAAAGAGTTTTTCAAAGACTTAAATAAAATTGTGCTGAAATATATCTGGCAAGGTAAGAAAGTGAGAATAAAACTTTTATTAAGTTTTATTAAAATTAATAAATTAATTAAAATTAATAAATTAAAATTTTATTTTAATAATGAATATTAATAATACATTAAAAATTAATAAAATAATATTAATATATTATTTATTAAACTGTTATAAGATACAAGAACAAGAGAACGGTTTGCCTTGCCCAACTGGGAATTATATTACCAGGAGACAAATCTGATGTAGGTAAAGGAATGGATAACATTAAGGAACAGTAGACTATTGACTTTAGAAGGGCATGACTTGATGCTGGGATGGAATGCTTTCCTCTGGTATAAGGGAACTAAAACACAGGGGTATTTTAGAAGACATTACATTCGAGAGGCATTGTTTTTAAATTGGGAGAAGATAAAAAGACAATATTACTTGAAAATTTCATTATGGATATCTACAATTGAAGCTTTTTCTTCAATAATATATAAAAAGGAACAGTTGGATATGGTGAGATATTGAATGAAATGAGTGAACTTAAATCTATGCAAGCGTTGGAAGAACAAGGTGTAAAAATGAATTGGTTTTCATATTTGCAAATACAGTCTAGATTTGATAAAGACTTTAAAACAGAAGGTGTCTATGATAAATTGACTGATTTAGATAAAATTTTGATGGGTACTGATGAAAAGGTAATTTTAAAACTCTATGGACATTTATTAGAATTTAAATTGGAGGAAGAACAAGTAAAAGAAACAATGATTGCTTGGGGGAAACTTTTGGATATGGCATTGATTTAGAGAAATGGCAAAAAATTGTGGTCTCAAAATTATAAAATGGGAATGTCAACTGCATATAAAGAAAATTTGTAAAAGATGTTTTACAGGTGGCATCTACCCCCGATGAGAATTGCAAGAATGTTTAAGAACAAATTGGATAAATGTTGGAAATGTCATCAGATACCTGGTTCATATTACCATATGTGGTGGACATGCCTGGATGTAAAAAGATATTGGACTAAAATCCACACATGGTGGGGAAAAATGATAAAACAACACATAGACTTTAAACCAGAGATATTTTTATTGGGAATTATACTGGAAATATACAATAAAGAACTGAAATATTTGATTGTAAATGTTTTAACAGCAATTAAAACTGTATTTGCTAAGAATTGGAAAAATGAAAAAAAAATACCTGTGCAGGAGGAAGTTTTTTCTCTCACTCCTCCCCACCATTTAGCCAAAAGGAGAAGCCGTCTGGGGTGAATCCTTGTCTGGGTGGGAGATTACTGCTGGCAGTGCGCGCACAAAGTTAACAGCTAGACGCCATTGATCTTCAGGCAGATCACATGGCCACGCTGAGTGAGTACCATCAGAGGCTGTGTGAGGTAGTTTTGTTTTTTTAGTACAGGTTTCCATTCCAGAACCCCAGAGATTTATTTTACCCTTGTTTTTAACCCATATTCGAGGCCATTTATTATATAAATTGTTGGCATAACCCTCACAGCTCTATCTACCAACTGGCACAACAGCGAGCCCCCAGGCCAGTGTCTGCCTGTGCACGGAAGCTGTTGAAGGCCTGTGATTTATTCTGGCCTGCTAGGCGTTCTTAATTTGGCTGTTTGGAATATTTAGAAAATTTGACTGTTATACTGATATACATCTACATATACAGTGATTATCACTGCCTATTTAGTATAGTATTGAATAACAAACATACTGTAAATCTTAAATCGAAATGGCAGGTGGTAGTAGCTCCCAGACCTCAATCTCAAAGGTCAAGTCTAAAACTCAACATAAATCTAAACAAACAAAAAGGAATTCTAAGGCCTCAGAAAAAGATGCCAAAAGGCACCACAAGGTATTGGAGAAACAAATAGATAAGTGCACATGGGAGACGCACAGGACATTTCAAGTTACTTTGCGCCCCAGTCGAGAACTGTCTACTTCCTCTCACCCTCCTCTTCCCCTAGATCTTCTCCTCTCAGCTTGCCTCCCCAGAGGCAACAAGGCCAGTTAAGTGGAACACTGACCATGTGATGGGCCCCTGAAGCTTCATTCACACCAACAGCTGCTGGCTCCACCAGGATGACATTCTTCCAGATGAAGTCCCAGAGAGGATGAAGATGTGGATGGAGCTGGCCATATGCTAGGGAATCACAACAGGTCTGCAACACGTGGTTCTGACCAGGGAACATCTAGCACCCACTGATTATGATTCACAATTGTTACAGTTGTGGGCCAGATCAGAGCAACACTTCACCCAGGTACAATTTCAGGGGGATATACCCCTCCAGGGGCACAGGTGAAGGAGGAAGAGGAGGATGCGGAAGAGAACACCTAGGTCAAATGGAACATATTGAATCAGGGTCCGTACATGGCAGCGACCTGGCCCTGTCGGAAGTGGAACCTTTAGAAAGGGGCATATCTGACAATTAGGGCCTCATTCCCAACCAACCTGTTTTTACAAGCTTATTCCGCCCACAATTGTTTAAATCACTATTTTCAAGGCCAAAAACACTGCATGCCTGGACAAGTCGGCCCCTCCTACCATTCCAACTCCTTCAGATGAGGGACCAGTAGATTTAATTTTCAACCAAACGGTAGTCGAGGCAGATGTGATTCCAGTTCCTCACATTTTTGTGGACCTGGTACAGAAACAGTGGGCATTGGCAGCAGTGTACCCTGCCCCTTGACAGGAAATACTTTAATTTGGCCCCTGATTTCTCAAAATTGTTGAATACTCCTGAGATAGACGAACCTATTGTGGGATTAGCGTCCTCGTCCTCCGTTCCCAGTGAAATGCTGGAGGCATTAAAGCCGGAGGAAAAATGAGCCGAGCTGGCCCTATGTAGGGCCCATCAGTTTGATGCATGGGCCATCAGAGCGGCCACAACCGCTTCCTTCTTTACCCTTCTTCTCTCAGATGGCTGTCTCTTACAGGAGCATGTCCCTTATTCCAACATTAGAGCACACCAAGACATTGCAAAACTTATAGCAGCTGCTGAATTCTCAGCTGACGCGACCTACCATGCAGTTAAGTTTTCAGCAAGAGCCATTACTTCACATGTCACAGCTTGATGCTTACTATGGTTAAAACACTGGCAAGCAAACATTAAGCATAAATGCAAGCTGGCTTCATCTCCTATTGCGGGAGACAGACTGTTTGGCCCTGCCCTCGACCTGCTACTTATCGAAACCTGAAACAAAAAGAAAATTCTATCTTCCCTTTTTCGGAAGTCAGATTCTAGAAAACCTCAGTCCTTTTGAAGGGGATCCTTTTGGCCCTTTTATCAGGAACCCTTTTCACCCAGATACCAGAGACCCCCATCATTCAGACCAGGGCAACAGCCAGAGAGGTCCAACTTCGGGGATAGGAACAGAAGGGGTGGCCAATCCAAGAGAGTCTTTCAAGGAGCAGGAAACAAGTCTTTCCAGCATCCAAGATAACTCCATGGACCTGACTCCCATTGACGGACGCCTTAAATTATTCACGGACCAATCGGACTCCTCAACATCTGATTCCTGGGTCAGAGACATGATCAGATTTGGCCTTGCGCTGGAGTTTCAATCCACCCACCCCAGACTGTTTTATGTCGTGCCCTCTTTCCAGAGATCTGGTAAAACACAATCTTATGGAAACAGCTATCCAACATCTACTGGACATATGAGCCATCCAACCAGTAGCTACCAACCTATGAGGAGGTTTCTATTCACATCTTTTCATTGTTCCCAAAAGTTCGGCGTGTATGTGGAGAGCAATATTAGATCTGAAACATCTTAACTGTTTCTTAGTAAATCGCAAGTTTAAAATGCACACTCTGCAATCTCTCTTATTCAGCATCAGAAAAGATGTCCTTACATCTATAGATCTGACAGAGGCATACTTACATATTTCTATTTGGCCTTCCCTCTATAAATTTTTGAGATTCTGTTATAATAACCACCAGCTTCTGCCTCCAGGACCTTCACAAAGATTCTCACAGCTCTAGCTGCTCATCTCTGAGATATCTCTATATGATTCCAGTGTTACCTTGATGACATATCAATTTTGTCATCTTCCAATCATCAAGTAGTCAGAGATACTCAGACCAAATTACAATCCCTACAACAACACAGGTTATCAATCAATTGGAAAAAGAGTCATTTAACACCATTGACTCAATTAATCCATCTGGGGGCAGTTATAGATACAGTGGAAGGAAAAGTTTTCCTGTCACCAGATAGACAAAACAGCATTCATCAATTAGTTAAGGAGATCAGGGTTCATAAGAGGGTGTCCCTAGCTGAACCATCAAAATTGTTAGGAAAGATGATCTCATGTATATCTATTATTCCTTTGGCCTGGCTCCACACTAGAGCCCTCCAGTGGTTCCTGCTCCCATACCAGTGCTCATGCTGAAGCAACTCCAAATACAAGGTCAAGGTACCATCAAAGGTCCTCATATCTCTCTACTATTGGACCAGACCAGTCAACAACAGAGATTGTGTCTTCAAAGAACCCCACAGACTAACCATCACCACTGCTGCCAGCCTGTTTGGCTGGGAAGCTCACTTTCAATCGCTCACAGCTCAAGGCCGCTGTTCCTCCATAGAACAGTCATGCAACATAAACTGGCTGGAGCTTCAAGCAGTATACCTGGCTCTCCGCAGGTTCCTTCCACAGTTATGCAATCAACACATACTAATATTGACTGACAATGTAAAAGCAAAAGCTCACATAAACAAGCAGGAGGGCACGCAGTCGAAATACCTTATGCAGGAAGTGGAGCACTTGTCTCGTTGGACAGAGAACAACCTGCTTTCCATCAGAGCAGAGCACATTTTGGGCCTGTCGAATACACAGGCAGACTGGCTAAGCAGAGCCACAATCGATCAATTGGAGTGGCACCTCCATCCAACCCTGTTTCAAGAGGCAGTCAGGAGATTTGGGCAGCTGGTGGTGGACTTGTTCGCTTCCCCCCTCAATTCTCAGCTCCCCAGATTCATTTCCAGGTACCCCTCGCAAGGAGCAGAGAACTTCAATGCGCTCCGCTACCGTTGGCCCCCGGGACTTCTGTACGCATTTTCACCACTTCCACTGATCCCCAAGGTCTTCCAGAAGCTGCTGGATGAGAGAATGGAGCTGCTACTAGTAGCTCCTTACTGGCCCAGGCCATGGTTTGCAGACCTCCGCAGTCTATTCTTATCAACACCATGGAGAATTCTGCTGGACAGGGTTTTGCTAACCCAGGGACCCCTTCAACATCCGGATCCTCAATCCGCACCTGACCATCTGGAGGTTGAGTGGAGACATCTGAAAAGCGAAAAGTTTTCCAACAAAGTTATTGCCACCATCCAAGCTGCCAGATGCCCCTCAACAACCCGCATTTACAATGCCATGTGGTCCAGTTTCTGCAAATGGTGTACTGAGTCTCAAAACGATCCCATCTCTCCATCAGTGGCTCAAATCCTAGAGTTTTTACAAGAGGGGTTTGACAAGGGATTATCACCTAATAAGTTGAAAGACAGGTGGCAGCCTTGGCATCGGTTATCACTTGTGAGGATCTACTGTCTCTTTCTCATCACTCACACATACAGAGTTTCCTTCAAGGAGCCACAAATTTACACCCGCCAGCTGTTCACTGTTAGCCCACTTGGGATCTTAACAAAGTCCTCATTGCAATCACTATGTGCCCTTTTGAACCCTTGAAATTGTCAACTTTCCAATTTCTGATGTATAAAGTAGTTTTCCTTGTAGCAATCACTTCCGCTCATCTTATTTTGGAACTGGTAGCTTTGTTGATCAGACAAGATTTTTGCGTCTTCCATTCTGACTGGGTGGTCCTTCATCCTGATCCTACATTTATACCAAAAATTAATTTGGCTTTTCACAGGGCACAAGAGCAGATACTTCCTAATTTTTGTCTCAGGCCATCCCAAGGATTGGAACTACAATGGCATCGGCTTGATGTGAGGTGAGTATTGCAAATATTTATTCACCATGCAGCGACTTTCAGAAAAACGGAAGTTTTATTTGTGTCATTTCAGCCCAACACTCAGGGATGCAAGGTCTCATCTTCTACAATAGGCCATTGGCTACGGGCCACAATAGCGAAAACATATCAGACTCAATCACTACATGTGCCCAGGGGCATAACAGCTCATTTAACAAGGAGTGCCACAACATCAGCAGCATGGACCACGCAGGCACCTATAAACTGAAATTTGTTGAGCCGCAACCTGGGCCTCTCATTCACCCTTCATTGGCATTATAAAATACATGTATTTGCATCCACTGAGGCCTCCTTTGGCAGAAGAATTCTGCAATGGTTCCACAGGGACCAGGAGGGGATTCCAAGCCAGACGGAGTCCCTCCCGTAGGACAGGCCAAGCTTTGGTATGTCCCACTACTGGATGCTCTGAATAGCTCATGGGAGAAAGGGTGTTGGTACTTACCTGGCACGCCCTTTCTCTTTGAGCTAGGAAGAGCAGCCAGTCCCACCCTTTTTTTTCTACCTGTTTCAGCCAACGAATTGTTAGGGCATTGAAGGCTAGGGTGTTTATTTATCTCATCTTCGCCAAAACTGGGGAACGCTGGGGAGGAGTCCTATAGAGGAGGAGGAGCATTCCACAAATTAAGCCCAGCCTACACATGCAGAGACTGAAGCACCTCCCACTACTGGATGCTCTTCACAGCTCAAAGAGAACAGGCATATCAGATAAGTACCACCACCCTGTCTCTTACTGAGGCAATGGAGTCAGGGAGAGATGCGTTGAGCCATGTTTCACAGACCAATATGTCGAATTTAGCTGTGTTTAGTAAGAGGAGAAATTCAGGTATTTTATTCGCAAGGCTTTTTGCATTGAATCGCTTGCATTTAAGGCCAGTCGTAGTTAGAATTGAGGTAGTTGGGGGCATGCATGCCTAGTCTTGGGTGGTGGTGGATTGGTTGCAGTAGGGTTGGATGCTGAGTTGTGGGTTGTGTGACTTACTTTTGATATAATCTGCACAATAGTCAATATACAGATCCTCCTCTCCATTGTCTAGACGATTTTTGAGTTCTGTGTGGAGTTTACAGGAGCGGGCATGTTACTGTATAGTTAGGTCGGGGCAAGATCAGAGGTTTTTATGGTTGATGTTGCTTTTGGCGAGTGAATTTATAGTATAAATGAATTTAACGTTTGCTTAATTCATTTTTGCAAATGACCCTGCAGAAGCATGGGGCCACAGAGCTCTGGGCCAATGCAGGAAATGTCAAGTATTTCATCAGCAAAATGGTTGATGCTTGATAGTCACTGATGATGTTGCGGACAAGTGTGATGTCATCATTGTTATTGATGTCCTCTAGACCAAATAAGATGGCATTTGGATGCTTTTGTGATGCTCGACAGCTTCTCTGATGAGGAATGGGGTATCATTATTTGTTGGATTTATGTTTTTTGGTGGATTAGGTTGCAGTTGTTGATTTGTAGCTATTGGATGTTCGGGTTTTTGTGTTGTGTCTTTTTTTCAAGGTTAGTTAATCTTTCATTTAAAGTGTCCAGGGATGCTACTATGGTGACAAGTGATGTTATTTGTGTTTATATGGTGTCAACTTGTTAAGCCTGGGTTCCCCAACCAGGGTTAGGTAGACAAGCTAAACA
>BLBF01000019.1:33127950-33178456 GCA_015471245.1 Laticauda colubrina
GTCTTCATTCCTCAGCTCCACCATCAACTGGTCATACAGTCCAAACTTCATTCTTCTCACGATCCATCCTCGGACCCACACAGCTCTTGGACGTCTCCTTCTTCTCCTTGTGTATAAAAGGTGAAACAGTCTGAACAGGGTTTGGTTCTGGTGATAAATGATCTCAGCTACCATACGGATTGTGTCATGATCCATGGTGGAGAACAATGGATGATGTGGAAGAGCAAGAGCAAGTGTGAAGAGGTCTGTACACCACGGCTGTTGGACTCATACTGAGATCCAGGTGATTTGCTCCCCCTTTTTATAGGAAATATCGGTTTTCCGCTAGGTGTCCTTCTACATACTCTAGACATACTGCAGACATCCTAAATATCTGAGATACATCCCAGATACAAACATTTTGTCCGTTTTAATCCTTTATATACGAGATGCATATGCTTACATCCTTTCTATTTCCGTGCTACTAACGCTGTGTGGACGTTCCGTGTACCTTTCGTTTCCTCCCTCTTTCCGTTTTCTGCAGCGGATGTGAATTGCGAGGATGTCCAGAGGATGCAGAGAGGATACAGAGGACGTTTCACGGATGATAACGGACATCGAACGTTTGTTGCCTGTATATGTCACGGATGTACATCGTACACAGCGGAAAGTTCATCCGTTCAAAAAGTTTTGTGCAGCTCAAAATTTCTTGGGCGGATGAAATCTCAGTGGATGGATAATGGAGGGATACAGCATATGAAACATGTATGCAGTGAGTACACAACGGATGCATCGCATTTTCCAATGGATGGCAAACTTTTTTTAACATTTTACATCCTCTTTGCATCCGTTGGTGCAGTCGCACAGGGGCTTTACTGAAGGTCATTGCCTGATCACTCCTATGCAGCATTACACAACTGGCACACTTCTAAATGAAGACATTTGGGAAGAAATTTTGGTATTCAGAAAAACCTTCGTAAAGATGTTTGAAGCTGAAAAGTTGGATTGTGTCTTTCTGGAGACAATTTTATATATAATCGAACAATATCACACGGTGTATGAATGCATTTCTCTGCCAAGGAAGAGGGGGATATGGCTCCCATCTATTTCAAAAAAGCTATCATGGAATCAGACAAAGAGTGGGCCATGAATCAAAAACTAATTTATCTAGGCTTGAAAGATGTTCGCAAATCATTGCCAAAAGGTTTGCCTTATTTCTCTATAGATTTTGGTCTCCAAGTTTCACTCACGTCACTTAAAATCAATACAAGTCCGCTTGTTACTTGAGAAAGGAAATAATTGGTGGCGTGCTAGATTTGGGACCATGGCTTTGGAGGAAACTACAAGAAAATTTTGAAGACCAAAGGAAGAAAGTGTTGTATTTTTCTGAGAAGTGGAAATTGTATGACTTCACTAACAATAAAGAATGAAAATAACCTGCAGATGCCGATATAGCAGATCCTGAAAAGTTAATGAACCATCACAACCTACAAAGTTTCTTTTCTGGAAGAACTCCTGCTGAAAATAACAAACATATTTTGTAAAGTGAACACTGGAAGGAATAAATACCTTAAGGAAGACGAAAAAAATTAGATTGAAGCGAAGATATTTGAATCATGTATAAATCATGTCCAATGTACAATATATTGATATATGTTTGAAGTAAATAAGAAGTCCTTATTTTAATAGATGAGTGTGTTAGCAATATTCTGGCTGTGTTTAATGTTTCCTGTTTTACATTGCATATAAGTCTAACTTGTCTTGATAAAAGATATCATAGTGAAGAGATATTTAAAGACTGAAAATGGTGACATTTTTAATGCAGAACATTTAAAGTTTTAAAAATATTTTGTTTAAGGGTTGACAATTTGAGAAAGTTTAGTCTGAGGCATACTATTGCAGTATAAAAGAAAACGGATGTAATGTAAATTTTTTTGAAAATAATGATGTAACATTCGAATAAATATGTCCCAATCTTTAAACACACACACACACAAACAACTCCAGAGGAAGGTTAGAACTCTACTTTATTGAGACAAGTATAATAGCAGAATTTTTGATAACTTGACGGCTAATAATTCTACAATGCTAGAAAAGTTAAACAAAACAGAAGTGAATGAAGTGATGGACTTCACTATTGCAGTGGTATTTATAAAATTGAAGGCACAAGCTGGGGACACATCAACCTGGAAAAGATTTGTCTAGGTTGTTTCTGCAGGACAACACTGTATTGCTAACACATGATAAGTATATAGGGTGCATCCAGGACTTTTATACAGCTGTGATTTAGATCCCAAAGTCAATGGGGGAAAACCAGATTTGCTTAATGACTGTGTGATTCACTGTGATTCGATGATTTGCTTAACAACCCTGACAAAAAAAGGTTGTAAAATCAGCATGATTTATTAACAACTGCCTTGATAAGCAATGGAAATTGGAATACCAATTGTGGTCATAAGTCAAGGACTACCTGTATACAGTGACTGTTTGAAGCACAACAGTACTGAAAAAAGTGAGTTAAGACCATTTTTTTACTTGCAACCATTGCAGCAGCCCCATGGTCACATGATGTCCCAGGGTAATTTAATCACCTTTTGAGAAATCTCACAAGCAGTCAATAGGGAAGCCAGATTCACTTAACAATTGTGTTACTAACTTAAGAACTGCAGGGATTCACTAAACAATTGTGGCAAGAAAGATCATAAAATGGGGGCAAAACTCACTTAACAACTATCCCACTTAGCAATGGAAATTTTAGGTTTACTTGTGATTGTAAGACAAGAACCAACTGTAGCAATAAAAATAGCACTTATATTTATATACTGCTTCATAGTGGTTTACAGCCCTCTCTAAGCAGTTTACAGAGTTAGCATATTGCCCCCAATAATCCTGGTCCTTATTTTCTGACCTCAGAAGGATAGAAGGCTGAGTCAACTTGATCCAGTGAGAACTGAATATTGACAGCCGAATATTGACAGAATTAGACTGCAGTTCTCCATTCTAACCACTGCGCCACCATGCGCCACCTGTCATTAAATTATTGAGGGGGGGGGGTGGAGTGAGCTCTGATACAGGTATTTCCTACTATTTGATATGTACAGTACTTAGAACATTTTAGCATTGTATATATAAATACCTAAAGCCCATGGCACACTGAACCAACAGGTGCAAAGAGGATGTAAAATGGACAAAAAAGCTTGCCATCCGTTCGAAAACGCGATGTACTCACTGCCTCCGTTTTGCTTCCTCTCTATCCGTCCAGCATCTGTTTATTGATGTTTCATCCGCTCCAAAAGTTTTGGGTTGCCCAAAACTTTTGCGCGGAAAATGTATCCAGTTCGTCTGTTCTGCATCCGCTACGCATCCACTATGCATCCACTATATCTGCTGGGCATCCGCTGCGCATCTGCGCAACTCGCATCCGCTCGGACGCAGGGAGGAAGCGGAACGGATGCGGAACGGATGCAGCACGGAAACAAAGTGTTTAAAACGGAAAAAACGTTCGCAGAGGGGACCTATCTCGGATATTAAGGATGTCTACAGGATGTCTAGAGGATGCCTAGAGGATGCAAAGGGACACCTATACTGCCTATAAAAAGGGGGAGCAACTCATCTGCATCTCACTTTCAAACCAGCAGCCCAGCTGTGCAGACCTCTGCAGCCTTCATCTGACTCTTCCTCTTCCACAGCATCCAGTCATGTCCACCTTGGATCGTAACACAGTCCTTTTGGCAGCCACCATCCTTCTGCAACAGTGCGAAGCTATCTACAGGCTCTGTGAACTCTATTACGGGAAGAAAAAGAGGCGGCCAAGAAGCGTCTGGGTCCGAAAATGGATCGGGAGAAGAGCAGAGTAAGGACTGTACAACAAGCTGATGGTGGAGCTCAGGAACGAAGACACTCGTGCATTCCATCACTTCATGAGGATGCCTCCAGCCATGTTTGATGAAGTTGTGCAGCGGCTGACACCCAGGTTGACCAAGGCAAACACCAACTTCCGGCCCAGCCTGGAACCTGGGCTCAAGGTGGCAGTCACTCTGCACCACCTGGCCTCAGGGACCACCTACAAAAGCATGCAGTATGGCTGGAGGTTGCCACACAACACCATCAGCATTGTGGTCAGAGAAGTGGTGCAGGCCATCATCGAAGAATACAAGGAGGAGCTCCTCCAGTGCCCCTCCACTGAAGAAGGATGGAAGAAAGTTGCAGAACAGTGGTATCAGAGGTGGAACTTCCCTCACACCGTTGGAGCCATAGATGGGAAGCACGTGGCCTGCAAACCTCCAGCCAAGTCGGGGTCCACTTATTTCAACTACAAGGGCTTCTTCAGCATCATCCTCTTCGCCATGGTCGATGCTGACTACAAATTCATCTACATCGATGCTTCAGGCTACGGCTCATCTTCAGATGCCCAGGTATACAACGCCAGTCACCTCAAGAAGGGGCTGGAAGGCAACCTCATCGTGGGCTTCCCAGATCCAGACCCCCTGCCCAAAGACACGAGAGATGTGCCCTACTTAATCATGGGGGATGACGCCTTCTCCCTCAGAACCTACCTCATGAAGCCCTACACCTCCAGATGCCTCACCCGTGAAGAGAAATCTTCAACTACAGGCTGTCCAGGGCAAGGCGGGTGGTGGAGAACGCCTTTGGCATCCTGGCCAACCGGTTCCAGATACTTCTCACCACCATGCAGTATCGCCCACAGACTGTGAGGAGGATCGTGGAAGCTTGCTGCATCCTGCACAATCTCATGCGCACCTGCTACCCAGTGTTGCAGAACAGCCTTGTGGACCGTCAACAAGGGAATGGGGACATGGAGCCTGGGGAATGTAGGCAAGGACGAAACCTGATAGACACTGAGGATGTGCAAGGCCCCAACAGAGCCTCATGTGAAGGGAAGAAGCAGCGCAACCTCCTGAAACACTGGTGCAACTCCCCAGCTGGAGCAGTGGAGTGGCAAGAAAGGATGGTAGATGCTTAATGGATGCTTCCTTCAGCCTGTCTCATCACACTGATAAGATTGGGCCATGTATGTTGGGTGGGCCTACAATGAACAGGGCATTTAATAAAGGGTTGTGTTTGTGTTGACATGTGTGGATCAATGCTTACATTGTTATTGATAAAAAAGGGCCATAGGTGTGGCACCTGGGAGGGTAGACCATACAGTCCCACTATGCTTGCACTGGGGGTTTATCTATCCCACAGCTATTAGCCATCTCAAAGGTATCCCTGCTCATTTCACAGGTATCCCTGCCCACCCCACTGCTATCTTAACCCATCCCACAAGCATGCAAAGGCTTAAACCATTTCTAAAAGTTTCCACCAAGACTTTATTGAAAAAAAGAAATGAAGCAAGTGTGTGAATCAAAGATAAACTTTATTGAACAATAAGCTGTAACAGAAAAATGACCCAAGTCAAGTGTCCAAATAAAGTCCACAGGTTGCCAGCTACCCGGTCTCTGGCACTCTTATTGGTCACTCGGAGGTGTGCCCAGTCTCAGGGGTGAAGGGTCCAGGTGCTGTGGTGGTGGGTGGTGCTGGAGTGCCTGGCCCCGAGAGGACAACAGGGGACGGTGTGTTGAGGAAGGTGTCGGATAGCCCCGTGATGCTGAGAAGTCCTTCCTCCATGCCATGGGGTGTCAGCCCCAGTACTGAGGACAGATGTACTGAGGCCGGGCTTGGCTGTGGGGTGGAGGAAGGAGCAGTGTAGTGGGGCTGTCTGGTCTGCAGCTGGGTGAGGACTGGCGTGGGTGGCATCACTGTTGTCGGTGGCATCATTGTCGTGGGTGGCATCGGTGGCATCAGTGGAACCAGTGGCAACGGTGTCGCCCGATGACTCTGTGCCTGGACTGGGAAGGGCTGCTGCCTGTGCTGCTGAACCTCCTGGTAGCCATAGCTCTGGTAGG
The DNA here is from genome assembly GCA_015471245.1 of Laticauda colubrina. Classification (NCBI taxonomy): domain Eukaryota; kingdom Metazoa; phylum Chordata; class Lepidosauria; order Squamata; family Elapidae; genus Laticauda; species Laticauda colubrina. The sequence continues at coordinate 33,133,839 of BLBF01000019.1, forward strand.
TGAGGGCCTGTGGGAAGCCTTGGAATGGGAGGGACATCACCTGGGGTGGAGGAGCAGACCTGGACTGGGTGGGAGCAGGTTCCTCTGGGTCTGGAGGGTTGTGAAGCAGCTCGGTGATCCGGTCCTTCACCAGCTGGTGCTGTGGATCCGCCATTTCCTTGAGGGTCTGGTTGACATAGGTGAGGAAGGGCTTGCGGTTGGAGAAGGAGGAGTCGGTGTGGACCAGCTGAGAGAGGAGATCTATGCTGGTGCGGATGGTGTCCCTGATCTCCAGCAGGACAGTGTGGCTCTGCCCCTCCTGCTGTCCGGCTCTCTGCCTTTCTGCGGAGGCGGAGCTGGGGGGTAGTGGATGCAGCTAGGACTGTGGTGGACTCGATGTCTCCTTTCTCCCACTGCACCAGGGAGTCCTCCACGCACTCCACCACGCTTACCACACCTGTCCGTGGGTTCTCCGCCGTGGCACGCTCCACAGAAACCTGCCTGGAGACAGGGACTGACTCTCGGCCGGAAGAGGACTGGCTCTCAGCAGGCTGCCGGAGAGAGAGGGTCGTGAGAGGGGCTGCTGGTGCACCTCGGTGGCGGACCTCACCCTCCAGGAAACTGCACCTGGCCATGACGTAGGTCTCTCTGTCTATCAGCTTAACCGTGGCCTGGCCAGATTTCTTCAGGTGCAGCTTCCCGTACCAGGTGTGCATGTGCTTCCTCCACCCGAGGAGCACCTCCAAAGTGTAACCCATACTCTCCGCCCTCTCTCTCCCAGCAGCCTGCTTGGCTTGGTGTCCCTGTACAGCCGGTGTCCCTTCCGCCACAGATAGTCGTTCTCTCTCAGCCACTCCAGCACCTCATCCGCGTGCACCTCCTCAATATAGTATTGCCTCCTCTCCCGTTGCCGCATACGCCTCTTCCTCCCTTTGGCAGGACCAGATGGGCCCTCAAAAAAGGGGCTCCCAGGTAGTAGGGGCTGCTCCTCCACACCACCACCAGCAGCAGCAGCACCAGCAGGATCATCATCATCATCATCATCATCCTCACCAGCAGGATCATAATCATCATCATCATCAGCAGCAGCAGCAGCAGCAGCAGGATCATCAGCAGCAGCAGCAGCGGCAGCGGCAGCACCAGCAGGATCAGCAGCAGCAGGACCAGCAGGACCAGGATCAGCAGCAGTAGAGTAAGCACCAGCAGGGCCAGCAAGTCCAGGAGCACGAGCAGGACCAGGAACACGAGCAGGACGAGCAGAACGAGCAAGACCAGGAGCACGAGCAGGACGAGCAAGTCCAGGAGCACAAGCAAGTCCAGGAGCACGAGCAGGACGAGCAGGACCAGGAGCAGCTTCAACAGAGTAAGCACCAGCTGAAGCACCACCGCCAGGAGTAGTTTCAGCAGAAGCCCCAGCAGAAGCAGAGTCAGGGGCAGGGGGCGGGAGGTTGGCCCTGTCCCTCTTGCCAGGGATGGCGGCAGGCTGCTGAGGCTTTCGCTTCCTCCCCATGGTTGTGGGGTTGCTGGATGGCAGGGAGGCTGGCAGGCACCAAGGCTGGCAGGAAGCCAGGCAGGAAGCCAGGCACGAAGGCTGGCAGGCAGGCACCAAGGCTGTGCATCCATTAGGCTTCCGCTCTTCATCCGCTTCATCTGCTGTGCATCCCCTGTGCATCCGCTTCATCTGCTCGGCGTCCATTCTACATCTGTTCTTTCCATTCCGCGTCCGCTTTGCTGAGTGGATGCGCCATCCGCTCTCATCCGCTTCCATCCGCTGGGCTTCCGTTCCGCATCCGCTTTGCATCCGCCCTGCGTCCTCCCCGCGTCCATGTTATCCGCTCCAGTTATGCAATTTTTTGCCCCTTTTGAAAGCGGATAACAACGGATGGAACATTCTGCTCGTCCGCTGAGTCCTTTTTGCATCTGTTGGCCAGGCTTAAATACTGCTTGACAAATCTTTTCAAAAAAGTCAATGAATCATTGGCCATAATGTGTCCAAAGGAGGATAATTTAAGTCTGATCATTTGTGCCTTGAATGATAATTCTGACTGGTTTGCTTGATTTGCTTTTTTGCTATCAACGGTATTATCAGGAATCTTCTCAAACACCAAAGTTCAAAACTGTCCATACTTTTCTGTTCTTCTTCAAACTCCAAATTCTATTTTATAATCACAGAGAATAACATTGCTTTTATTATTCTAATTTTTGTATGTCTAGACACATCACGATATCTAAACGTATTGTCATGGATATTCCACCAAGTCTGCTCTGTGTCATATTTGAGACCTGTCATTTTGCTATTTATCAATGGTTGATTTAAAAAAAAATTCTTCATAAAACATTATATAAAATTAAATTTAAAAAGGAATGCATTATTTAGAAACCAATAAAAAGATATAATACTATGGAAATAAATTGGTTAAGGAAATTCAATATACTTTTTTTAATTGAAAGAAACAATAACATTTTTTTCAAATATTTTAAGATTGGTCTTTTTAGATTTGCTGAACAAGGAAAAATATTTTTTATACTTAAATTTCCTTTTTGAGAGAGTCAATCTCTTAATTTTTTAACTAACTTTTGTAGATGTGGGATAAACAAATTTTATTCACATCCTTGCAGTCTTGATATTGAACCCCATCTTGTGGTGAAATGTAGCATCCCTGGAAATAACACAGGGCCGGAACTGAACAGAATTAGATCCACATTTACAATTATCCCTTTCTGTATTATTCAGTTAAGAAAAGTACTACAATACTGTAATTAACCCTTTGATCCTGATATTAAGTTCGAATTGGCTAGCTATAGTTGCAGAGTTGATCTTTAACAAAGCTGTTTATTAAGATCTCCTGTCTGAGCAGCGCATTGGATTAGAAGACTTCCAAGATGCCTTCCAACTCTGTTATTCTATTCTATTCTGTTTCAATAAGAAACAAAAAAAAAAAAAATCCATATATTTGGAAATCTGAATGAGATGCAGAGGTATATTTTAAAAAGTATTTTTTTAACTTAAAAAATATTATCTTAATTGCTGATTTTACTCTTGTATGTAAAATTAAAGTTTAGAAATGAGGTCCTGAATAAATACACCAATTAATATATAGAAATAACTAATTGTTATTAATTAATTAGCTCTCATATGCCTTATTACTAGAAAGAGGAGCTTATTAAAAACCACAGGCTTCATATTTTTTTAATAGCCAAAAATTACAGAAGACACTGTTGTGACTTAGTGGCACTATTTCAAATTGACAAGTTTATTTTCTATTAGAAGTTTTTAAAAATCACTTTTTAGGTGCATGAAGTACACTATATTCTAAGTAAGTATTACTGAACAAAAAAGAAATGGGGCTGCATATGCTTACTCAAAATTTCTATGCAATGCTTTCTTGTCTGTGGTTAGTTGCAAAATCGTGTCTGACCCATCACAAACCCATGGACAACGTTCCTCCAGGCCTTCCTGTCGTTGTCTGTAGGATCTCCAATTTTGCTACTTAAACTCAGCTTTTGAAGAGTTTTACTTATCCTTTCAAGTCTCTGATTATCTGGTGTCTATATGTTATAAGTATAGAAGTATAAATTAGTAGCTCTCTTCTTCAGCTTGTAATCCAGAGAAACATAACAGAAAAATATATAAATGGATCTGTGTGTTGACATGAGAGGTAAGGATTCTTCTTTCTCTCTTCTACCTGATTTTGACTGAATAAAGGAGAAACTCATTCTGAATAAACATACACAAAATTGATTATCCAAATTTAGAGGCAAAATTACATTATATTACATGATATATTATGAACTACTCTGTACTGATTAGCATTGTGTTCATCATGCAAATGGTGTAAATCTGTGATAGAGTACAGTGAAGCAGCAGTTTCCCAAGAAAGAGAAAATCTATTCCAATGAGAGGGAGCTGAGCAGTGGTGGGATTCAAATAATTTAACAACAGGTTCTCTGCCCTGATGATTTCTTCCAACAACCAGTTCATTGAACTGCTCAGAAAGTTAACAACTGGTTCTCCCGAACTGGTGAAAACTGGCTGAATCCCCACCACTGGGACTGAGGCAATAGATAATACAGCCTGGAGTTGGATAGGAGGCAGAAAAAGAGAAAATAGTGGCTCCCTAAAATTCTTCAGGGTACATCCATTATGGTAAGAGTGTAAAGATTTAGTCTGGCAACTCTGTCTATTGCATGTGAGCAAATAAAGAACCAAATATTGGTTGGATTGGTCTATGTCATTCTTGTACTGGACGTGATAAGATCTCTGCTGTATAGTGTGAAGAATAGACTGTCTGTGAGGACAAGTTCATTCCATAAAGAATGTTGTATAACCCTGAGGAGGTCCTTATCTGTAAACTATGCAACCAGCTAACAACATAAATGATGTTGAAGCAGATGAACCCACTCAATATAAAGAAACCATTAGCAAGGGACTTCCAACCATTTGGGAGTATATCACCGTATGTCAAATTACCAGAAGGCACCGCAAAAGTTGTTGCACCTATTGCATTATCTCTCATCTTGCAAAATATTCTTTATTACTTTAATTGATCTTTTTCTTTTTTTTCTTTTTCCTAGTGGAGTATGTTAACTCAATGCACGAAGCCACAAACTATGAATATTTGTTATATAGTGCCAGAAACAATTAGAAATACAGACATGACAAATGACTAGTTTTGACATGATACCAGAGTGCCTACCAAATCATGTGATAAACTGACTCCATGTAAATAGGCCTGAATATAATGTTTCTATTTCTCAAAAGAGCTTTTCTCATATTCTTTCATTTATTTAAACTGTGAAAACCGGAAGACACCAGATCAGTTTAGCTTTTGGATAAATTCAGATTTAGTCACTTGACTCAGGATATCAGAAATGGTATGTTTACATTGATTGGGCAAAGCAACCATCGATCTCTTCAGAAGCTGGATTTCACTATTTCCCAGCATTTAATTGGAAATTATAATATATTAATATAATAATTATATTAATATAAAATATTGATAAAAGTTTATTGATACTTCTGGGATGATTTCAATAAGTATTTGGTAGTGTAAATCTAGTGGTTTGCCTTTTCTGAGGTATCTGAGACAATTTAATAAAGTCACTACTTGCAAATCAAAAACAGCTAGAAATGTTTATTGTCCCTTACATTTTTGTTCAGTTTTCTCTTTAATCAGCGTTATGTACTATGCATTCAAAATGAGAAACTAACTATTCCTGTTCTTTGTTAATATTTTTTCTGGAATGTTTTATTCAATATTTCTTCTTTTTAATAATTTTAACTGGACTGATTATTTCTTGTCTGTCTTCTAAAGCTTAATTTACACACAATTAATTTGGTTTTCAATTCATGTTTAGAATGCAGTCAAATTACAGTGCAAATATACTTCATCAGAAAGGAAAAAAAGAACTAATTGCCTTATTTTAAAATGTGTTTTCATATAGTCTATAAAATATGTAGAAATACTGTTACAACATACTCAGTTTAATGTTCAATGAAAACAAGTTAAATGAAAATGTTTCATTCATTTTAACGTCTATTTCAATTATAACTAACTTTGGATCCAGTTATAACCTTTCACAATGATGTTAAAAGAAATATATGTAATAAACAATATAACATACACAACTTAAGATTGCTTTGTCATACAAGTATTAAAATTACAACTTGGACACTATGATGAAACTGCTAATATCACTGAAATAAATTAAGAATACAGATAAATGGTTCCAAAGAAAATTAGGCACATCTTAACAATTTTAAATAAATTATGCAGAGATATGTTTTAGGAAAAAAATAATTTTGGCAATCATTACTGAATCTAAATCTATTTTTAGGCTTTTCGCTTATAATCTTGGATTCCAATGATATAATTTTCAATATAAATACACTGTATCACTCAAAGACTACATTTTTTATAGACATTATAAATGGGAGTCTCTGTGGTTAAATTGGGAGAAGATTAAAAGACAATGTTATTTGAAAATTCCAGTCTGGCTATCGACTATTGAAGCATTTTCTTATCCTATAATATACAAAAAGAAACAAAGTTAGATATGGTGAAATATTGAATGAAAAGGGTGAACTTAAATTTATACTAGAGGAACAAGGTATAAAGATGAATTGGTTTTCATATCCGCAAATACATTCAAGGTATGATAAAGATTCTAAAACAAAAGGTTTCTATGATAAACTGACTGATTTAGATAAGATTTTGACAGGTACTGATGAAAAGGTGATTAAAAAACTATGGATATTTATTAGAAATTAAACTAGAAGAACAAGTTAAAGAAACTATGATTGCTTGGGGGAAGAATTTTGGATATGGGATTGATCTAGAGAAATGGCAAAAATTGTGGTCTCAAAATTATAAAATGACAATGTCAACAGCATATCAAGAAAATTTGTATAAGATGTTTTACAGGGGGCATTTTCCCCTGACAAGAATAGCAAGAATGTTCAAGAATAAATATGAAAGATGTTGGAAATGTCATCAGATACCTGGCTCATATTACCATATGTGGTGGACTTGTGCGGATGCAAAAAAATATTGGACTAAAATCCACACGTGGCTGGAAAAAATGACAAAAAAACATATAGATTTGAAACCAGAGATATTTTTATTGGGAATTTTACCTGAAATATATAGTAAAGACTTGAAATACCTGATTGTAAATGTATTAACAGTGGCTAGGATTCCAGATAAAAACTGGAAAAATGAGAAAACACCATCACAGGAGGAAATCATTAAGAAAATATTGGAATGTGCTGAAATGAGTAGATTGACATTTGAAATTAGAGAACAGGATGATAAACAATTTTATAAGATTTGGGATCTATTCTATCAATGGTTAGACAATAAAATATAGTAACAAAATATGTAGATTTTTAGAAAATACTAAATATATAAAGATGTATTTTTTCCTTATTATATCTTCAAAATGATTTTAGGATAGATTTGGGATGATTATATGAATTGTCACAAAATAAATTAAATAAAATATGATTACTTCCTAAAGGCGCTGGCCCACTGGCCGACGGACGCAAAACATATGCATAAAGGATACAGCGGACGAGCAAAATTTCGGGGGTGGCTCATCCGTTGTTATCCGCTCCAAAAAGTGGTGAAAATTTGCATAAACAGAAAAGAAAAGAACGGAAAAGAACGGAAAAGAACGGACGGGGTAGTACATAGCGGGGATGTTAAACGGATGTTCATAGGAAGCCTAGCGGATGACAGCGGATGGAAGCAGATGATAGATCCGCAGGGGTTCCGGGGGAGAATAGCAAAGCGGATGCATAGCGGAAGGGGCGGATGCATAGCGGATGTATATCGGATGCAAAGTGTTCACTGTGCATGCGGGGAGTATGAATTACGTCAGCTCTGTGGATATAAAAGGATGCAGCTCGCACGCAGTCAGCATTCAGAGGAAAAACATGCTGCCACATACATCTTCAAAGAACACCATGGTTTGTCAGTCAGGGAAGAAGATAAAGCCTGTGCCTACTCATGCCAGCCCTGGCAAGAAGGACAGAACCACCATCCAAGCCCCTGGCACTGACTTTGAAGCTGCTGTTGCTTCTGCTGCTGCTGCTGCTGCTGGTGGTGCTTCTCCTGCTGCTGGTGCTGCTGGTGCTGCTACTGCTACTGCTACTGCTGCTGCTGTGGTGGACCAGCCCCAAGGCCCTCAAAGTCCTGCTGCTCAAGCCCCTGAAGGCCCTGCTGCTGAAGGCCCTGCCAGAGGAAGGAAGAGGCAAGGGAAGGAGAAGGGAGAGAGGAAACAGTACACTGTTTCCGAGGAGCATGAGGATGAGGTGCTGGAATGGCTGAGCGAGAATGAGTGCCTCTGGAGAAAGGGCCACAGACTCTATCACGACACCAAGAAGAAACAGGCAGCTTGGAGAGACAAGGCAGAGAGCCTGTGGTACACTGCAGAAGTACTCCTAGAATGGTGGAAGTACATGCACACCTGGTATGGCAAGCAAAACCTCAAAAAATCTGGCCAGGCCGCTGTCAAGCTCACTGTCCAGGAGATGTACGTCATGGCCAAGTGCAGCTTCCTGGAGGGTGAGGTCCGCCACCGAGGAGCAGCCCCTCTGACACCACTCTCCCTCAAACAGCTCACAGACAGCCAGTCCTCTTCCAGCCAGGAGCCAGCGAGCCTGTCCAGGCAGGTGTCTTCAGAGGGCCCCACGGCAGAGACCCCGCCGACAGCTGCACACCCCATGCCAGAGGACTTGGAGGATCCCCTGTCACAAATGGAGGAAGAAGCGGCAGCCACCAGAGACCAACGCACCCCCACCCCCAGCTCCACAGGATGCAGGCAGAGAGGCAGACTGGAGGGCCAGAGCCACATTGTCCTGTTGGATATCAGGGACACAATGAAGACCAACACAGAACTGCTCTCTCAGCTGGTCCACTTGGACAGAGGATCCTCCAGCCACCACACTTTCATCACCTATGTGAGCCACACCTTGAGGGATATGCCCAAGGCCCAGTACCAGGTGATGAAGGAAAAGATCACAGCACTCAAGGCCCAGCTGAACCTGTTCTGACCCAGTCCAGGTCTGCTCCTCCACCCCAGGCGATGTCACAGCCCTTCCACGGCTTTCAACAGCCCCTCACCTACCAAGGCTACGACTACCAGGACTTCCCACAGCAGAAGCAGACCTTCCCAGTCCAGGCCCAGGTTCAACGCACGTCACAGACACCACACCTCACCCAACTGCAGACCAGACAGCCCCACTACACTCCTCCTTCCTCCACCCCACAGGCAAGCCCATCAATGAACAATCTGTCATCAGTCTTGTGCCTGACATCCCAGGTACTTGATGAAGGGCCTCTCAACCTCACAGGACTGAGTCAGCTCTCTGAGAGCTTCCTAAACACACCATCCCCTGTTGTACTCTCGGGGCCAAGCACCCTAATGGCGCCTCAGACCAGCACTCAAGCCACAGCCACCTCCACAATCCCTAGCCGCTTAACAGCTGAGACCATGGACATGACTCAGAGTGACTGAGAATAGTGCCAGAGACTGAGTTGTTACTTGTTCACTTTATCTTTGCTTAAGACACTTTACTTGGGTCATTTTGCTTTTTTAATAAAGTCATACAGTTTACTTAAGACAGTTATTAATAAAGGTTATCTTTGCTTATCACACTTGGTTCATTTTTTTTACTTAATAAAGTGTTGGTGAAAACTTTGAAAAAATGGTTAAGCCTTTGCATGCTTGTGGGATAGGTAAGGATAGTTGTGGGATAGATGAGGATAGTTGTGGGATAGATAAACCTCCAGTGCAAGCATAGTGGGACTCTATGGTCCACCATCCCAGCTGCCATACATATGGACCTTTATTATCAAGAACAATTTATTCATTGATCAACACATTTCAAAATAAAGAAAGCTCTTTATTAATGCTCTATTCATTGTAGGGCCACTCAACATACATGGCACAATCTCATCAGTGTTATGCCACAGCTTCAAGGAAGCATCCATTAACCATCTACCATCCTGTCTTGCCACTCCACTGCTCCAGCTGGGGAGTTGCACCAGTGTCTCAGGAGGCTGCGCTGCTTCTTCCCTTCATGTGAAGCTCTGTTGGGGCCTTGTACATCCACAGTGTCTATCAGGTTACGTCCTTGCCTCCATTCACCAGGCTCCATGTCCCCATTCCCTTGTTGACGGTCCACTAGTCTGTTCTGCAACACTGGGTAGCGGGTGCGCATGAGATTGTGCAGGATGCAGCAAGCTTCCACGATGCTCCTCACAGTCTCTGGGTCATGCTGCATGGTGGTGAGAAGTATCTGGAACCTGTTGGCCAGGATTCCAAAGGCGTTCTCCACCACCCTTGTTGCCCTGGACAGCCTGTATTTGAAGATCCTCTCTTCATGGGTGAGGTATCTTGAACTGTACGGCTTTATGAGGTAGGTTCTGAGGGAGAACTCGTCATCACCAATGATGAAGTAGGGTACATGTTGTGTGTCATTGCATAGGGATCTGGAAAACCCATGATGAGGTTAGATTCCAGCCCATCCTTGAGGTCACTGGAGTTGTATACCTGGCTATCTGAAGCTGACCCGTTGCCTGAAGCATCGATGTACATGAACTCGTAGTCAGCATGGCAAAGAGGATGATACTGAAGAAGCCCTTGTAGTTGAAATAAGTGGACCCTGTGTTGGCTGGAGCTTTGCAGGCCACGTGCTTCCCATCTATGGCTCCAACGGTGAGGGGAAATTTCCACATCTGAAACCACTCTTCTACAACTTTCCTCCAGCCTTGTTCAGTGGTGAGGCACTTGAGGAGCTCCTCCACGTATTCTTCGATGATGGCCTGCACCACTTCTCTGACCACTTTGCTGATGGTGTAGTGTGGCACCCTCTAGGCATACTGCATGTTTTTGTATGTGGTTCCAGAGGCAAGGTGGCGCAGAGTCAGTGCCACCTTTAGTCCAGGGTCCAGGGTGGGACGGAAGTTGGTGCTTGGCTTGGTCAATCTGGGTCTCAGACGCTCTACAAGTTCATCAAACATGGCTGGTGGCATCCTCATGAAGTGATGGAATGCACGAGGGTCTTTATTCCTCAGCTCCATCATCAGCTGGTCATACAGTCCAAACTCCATTCTTCTCACAATCCATCCTCGGACCCACACAGCTCTTGGACGTCTCCTTCTTCTCCTTCTGTATAAATGGTGAAAAAGTCTGAACAGGGTATGGTTCTGGTGATGATCGCAGCTACCATACGGATTGTGTCATGATCCATGGTGGAGAACAATGGATGATGTGGAAGAGCAAGACCAAGGGTGAAGAAGTCTGTACACCACGGCTGCTGAACTCATACTGAGATCCTGGTGATTTTCTCCCCCTTTTTATAGGAAATATCGGTTTTACGCTAGGTGTCCTTCTACATATTCTAGACATACTCCAGGCATCCTAAATATCCGAGATACATCCCAGATACAAACGTTTTGTCCGTTTTTATCTTTTATATACAAGATGCATCCACTTACATCCTTTCTATTTCCGTGCTACTAACACTGTGTAGACATTCCGTGTCCCTTTCATTTCCTCCCTCTTTCTGTTTTCAGCTGCAGTTGAGGGGATGTCCAGAGGATGCCAAGAGAATACAGCGGACGTTTAATGGATGATAATGGACATAGAACGTTTGTTGCCCGTATATGTCGCGGATGTATATCTTACGCGGCGGAAAGTTCATCCATTCAAAAAGTTTTGTGCAGCTCAAAACTTCTTGGGCGGATGAAATCTCAGTGGACGGATGCTGGAGGGATAGAATATATGAAACACGTATGCAGTGAGTATACAATGGATGCATAGCATTTTCCAATGGATGGCAAGCTTTTTTTAACGTTTTACATCCTCTTTGCATCCGTTGTGCAGTGGGACATGGGTTTTAAGCATGTATGAATAAAAGTATAGCCAAATGATTGATTAATAATGATACTACTGTTTTTAATATTGGATTGAATATATGAGATCATATACAATGTAATTGTAATTGAAGACTACGAAATGGAAGCAGAAAAGAATTTGTAAATCAACCGGCACACTATATGTACATATATGGAAGATGGCCTGATGTTTTTATGTTTTGTTTGTTTATGTTTGTCTTAAAAACCAATAAAAATGAAAAAAAGACTACATTTTATATATCCAATTCATTATTAATGCCATTGGTTAATCCTCATTCCAGTTTAATATATGTATTAATAGAAAAACAAAACTTGCTTTACTTCATAGCAGAGGTGGTATTCAGCAAGTTCTGACTTGTAGTAGAAATTTTGAATAGTTCATTTCATGTAATTTCATGAAATTTTGAGTAATTCATTTCATGTTTTCATAACTAGAACTTATATCTGTTATCTTATAATCGTTTGACTAAATAAATAAACCAACCAACCAGAAACTACTACTTCAGACTGGAGATTTTATAGTATTCTTCCTCTGCCACGCCGACCAAGTCACGCCTACAGAAGCGGTAGTAAAAAAAAATTGAATCCCACCACTGATTCATAGCCATAAATGTTTTGGTGAAGTGCATACATAGCATTTATCTAAATGAGCCAAAATCCATTTAGCAGGTAGTCAAATAGGCATGAAATTATTTCATTACATCTGCATGTAAGAAAACAAATTGTAATGTTATTTTATAAATATCTGGTGTTTGTCAGACACTCCTGATAGGAGCATTAAAACACCTTCTCTTGATTTCAAGCTGAAAATGAAGCACATCAAATAGTGAAAAAAATGTTTATCCAATTGCTTTGACAAATGGCCACACCAAGGATTATTTTCCATCATTTTTATAAATCTTCTTTCTTTGAAATTTATTAATTTCAACCATTAATGGTTTATTAATTTATTAATTCCAACCATTAATAGAATGAAATCCATCAAGTATTACAATAATGTTTGCTCTTTGAGGGGTCCTTAATGTTCTTGCATACCTGTCATAAGATCATCATGGGGTTTGCTCCTTTGTTATATTCTAATGTCTTGCCCTATCAATGTTGGTGGAAGTGGTCTTAGACTCAGAGGTTCTTTAGTTGGGCTGTTCACTGTTGGCTTATTTGCTTGATCCATGATTGGGGTATTTTTCATTTGATTGTTGGTCTTTATATTAATCCTGGGAGTTAATCTATGCTCATCTAAGTGGCGATAGCTTGAGGGGAAGTCTTTTGTTCTATTTTTTGGCTTGCTATCCATCTCTTTTGCATAGTATGTGAATATTGTTTATGTTTATGTATTTATTGATGGCTAATATTGTCAGAGTGCCAAGCCTCGAGGAGATTTTTGGACTTGATTTGTCTAGGATGGTCACCGTTTCCCAGTTAAAACTATGATTAAATCTGTCCATATGCTATGAAGTTAAAGGGTTTTCATTATGTCTTCTGACTGCTAGTTGGTGTTGAAAGATATATTCTGCCTGTTTTCTATTTGTCCTGATAGTGGCTGTTGCAGTCATTACATTATATGTTGTAGATCAGCAGTCCTCAACTTTCTGGCTTGGTGGACCGGTAGAGAGAAGAACATGTGCAACTCCATGTACGCAAGTGTATGCTGTATGCATGCTTGCTGCTGTATGCATGCTCGCTGCTCAAAATAGAATTTTGCATGAAAGTGCAAGCACCCCCCCACTTGTGCAAGTGCAGCTGTGTATGAGTGCTTGCTTGCCACTTGTGCAAGTGGAGCTATGAGCGCATGCTCTCGCCCCACTTGCACAATCTAGTTCCAAATGGGCTGTGGCTCAGTAGCAAACTGAGGACTGGGGGGTTGGGGACCCCTGTTTTAAATTATTGTTTTTTCTTCTTGGGGCTGCTGAATCATTTGATTTACTTTATATCTTTTGAAGAGATTTAGTTGGCTTGTGTATTACACTGATTCCATGTGGTTGTAGTAGTCAGTTGATGGTTTCTGAGATGTTCTTGATATGTGGCAATGTTAGGACTTGTGTTGTTTATGCTGTATTGGTTGAGTGGTCAGGCACTTTTTGATAAAGTTGAGTGGATACCCACTTCGTTGGAATATGTTGTATAGATGCTTTGTTTCCTTTTTCTATTGCAGAGGGTGCGTAAGTCAGTTTGTGCTCATCTAAATAAAGTTATTACACATAGCTTTCCTGTAGGAGATTGGGTTGTTTCTTTGGTAGTGGAACACCGGTTGGTGTGGAAGGTTTTTCTGTATACTTGGGTTTCTTTTTTTCTTTTTAATATACTTATTGATTTTACAATTAAAATAGACCAACAACACATACATAAATGCAAGAGAGAAAAAGAAAACAAGAAAAAAGAATAGAAAGAAAAAGATAGAAAACAATTAAAAACATTTTCATCTTCAACAGTTTGTGAGACCTCCTTTTTATCCTTATTTTATGCCATATACACAATTAATCCTTACACATATCTATATATCACTACTACGATTCTATCATATCTTCTTTTGCCTTTTAGTGTGAAATCTATCTTTGGTCTATTCATTTGTACCAGAAGTTCCAGCTGTCAAAGTATATTGAAGTGTCTTTATCTTTTAATGCCAAGGTTAATTTGTCCACTTCTGCACAACTTGAAATTTTTTGAATAATCTTCTTCTCTGATGGAACATGAGGTTGTTTCCAACATTGTGCAAAAGCCAATCTGGCCACTGTCAAAATATGTATTATTATATATTTCACTTTTTTTGGTAGTTCTTTATCAAAGATCCCTAATAGAAAGGACTCTGGTTTAAATTCTGTACTTGGGTTTCTCATGTCCTCTGCTGATCAGGATGTCCAGAAAGGGTAGTGTGTTATTATTTTTCTCTCTCTCTTCCTATTAAGATATTGGTGGTGGTTCTGTGAGTATCCTCTAATTGGTCCTTTTTTTATTATGGGGAAGGTGTTGTCTACATATCTAATCTATATTTTCAGTTGCATTTGTGGAAGTGCTATGGCTTCTAAATATTGTATAATGGCTTCCACTATAAGTCATGAAAGCAGTGAGCCCATTGTGTACCGTTAATTTGTTAGAATGTTTATCCAACAAATAGAAATTATGCAGTTAGGCAGAGGTTTATGAGAACCATAATCCTCGATGTTTCGATCTTGTATTTGGTTAAGTCAGTTGTGCTGTTGAACAATATGCTCACAGATTCTTTGACTAAGAAGTATTTGACTTTGACTAATTTCAGATCTATAGACATGTGTACTCTGTAAACATAAACATATTTTTCTTAGCCTCTGCTTTTCATATTCTGTTAATATTTTCTTATCTCAAAGTTACACCAGAATTTCTTATTAGTTAGAATTTCTTTATTTAAAATAAATGTCATTATATCTTTCTATACACCTTATCTATACATAATATAAAATAAAACATTAATCATCATTTGCCACACAATATACGGTATATTCATTTGTTTAATTAAGAACCAACTATTGACAGGAACCAGAATTACTACCTTTTTATACATAAGATATATGTCTGCCTTTCCTAATTGCAAGTACCTTCAAACATTCCTACTGCTCCATGTAGAAAATGGAAAGGGGGGAGTATTTATGTTTTTATGGAACTTTTTAGGATTAGGATAGTGTGCTTCATGCTTTTCTTCTTATCTACAAGAGAAAAAAATAACTCCCTAGAGTTATGAATCTTAAATTAATTGAAAGTGTTATGACTTTCTAATTATAAACCTTATTAATAGTAATTAATGAAATAGTAATAGTAATTAATGAAATATTTAACTAGTAATCCTTTATAAGTAATATTTACCAAAAAATCAAATTACCCATAAGATATTATGGTTGTTTTAATATACTGTTGTACATATGTATCCCATTTTAATCCCTGTGTATAGGTAATTATTTTAAAACTGTCTTTAAGAGAAAAACTTTCCACAAAAACATTTCAAAACTGGTGGTTCAAAAATTAAAATAAAGATAACTTCACCAATTTCCTAAACACCTGCAATAAAAAGATTTTTGAACCCCACAGTAGAATAGCTTTAATTCAGCTACAATACTATGATTATAACACCCTTAGTAGCAACATATTATAGATAAATCTGTTTAAAACTTTGGAAACTTTATATGGAGAGCAAATCCATATACTGGAATGATTAAAAAAAATCAAGATTACTTTTTTACATGGTGTTGTATCCCCACAGACTACAATTAAAGCTGAAACAGAATTATAAATGTACTTCTTATAGCTACCATGATCTAGGTTGTCATGAATTTTTATGATTCTTAAAAGGGATGCACACAGATTACAAGTATAACCACCCATAAGCTCCATGTTTACAACTTTTTGAAAACTTGGATCTATGAAATGCATTTTTAGGGAGGACACCAACTAAAACCATCACATCCATGAAATTATATCTTTAAAAATTAATCAGAAGCTTGTATGTATCTAAGTTATACTTTGTCAGGAATATTCTGGTGGATTTAGCAATGACACTAACAAATCCTAAATGTGTCTCTCAGAGTTTCAGTGTAAATACCAAGACTCAAGATACCTCAAATTTTAAAGGAGATAATCACAAACCATATGTGATGTGTGATTGATGTGGTTTGCAAGGAATCAAATTTTAGGTTTATATTTTTACACTGAGTAATACTATAAAATAACATTTCTGTACTATGGTGATTCATTATAAATACCTCTTTTGCTAAAGAGCTGGCTTCTATGGACTTTAAAGTCCCTGTGGAAAAAAATACAAAGCTTTATTATGTAGGTACATACATTTTTTGTGTCATGGATGTTAAGTCACAGAATCTATTATATGTATACTCATATATAAAATATGTATGTTTGGGTAGTAAATTTTTGGGGAGTATTTCCAAAGGTAAATTAGGATTCCATGATTTTATATCATAAAAATACAGATCTGAACTTTTACAGTTCAGTCAAAAAAGTAAGTGTGATATATCCATCATTACTTTGGGAAGGCTTCTGTATAAGCGCACAAATATGCCTACCGTCCCTGATAAATAAAAAACAAATATATACACACCTATGATTAAAATCATTTTAACCTTCCCGGATCTGACAATATAAATACCAAATTTAGCCATTTCACTGTTGCTAGGATTGGAAGAATGCAAGTGCTTCAGTTCTTCCATCTCAGGCAGATTACAATAAACCTAAATGGAAAGATTAAAATGGTTGCACAATTCAAGAGTTATTTGAAACTGAGGAATAATAAACACTCCCATTACTTGGATTTCAACAAGGCAGCCACAAGCCAACAACATGAAAGCCAATTTGAGTTCTAAGCACCAGACTAGAAGACTGAGGAGTTCTACTCCAGCCTTAGGCACTAACTTTTTAGGTCAGTCACTCTCTCAACAACCCAATTCATCACATCATGAAGGGTGGTTGTTGTGATGGGGAAAATAGGACGAAGAAAGAGTATCAGGCTTGAGTTATTTAGAAAGGCGGGATAAAAACGAATAAACATGAACCAAGATGTACCTCAGCAGAAGTGTGAGTAGGGAATGGAAGGGAGGTAACCAACCACGTAAAATTATTAAGCAAACCATGATGTTAATAGCGCTATGAAGCCTACCATTAATGGCTTAATAAAATAACCAAACATCTTCACGGGATTAAAAACGAATGCGAATATGAGAAAAGCCCATGGTCCAAAGAATTCCCCCTCCCCCACCGCCTTCGTTTAAAAGGAAGCTCTGATCCACTCCCGAAGCTCTGGGTGTGGCAAAGCCTCGGCCGCTCACCTCGGGGCGGGGTCTCCGCAACTTTCTGATAAGCTTCTGCTTAGGAGGCGCGCAGGTCGTGTTTTCGAGGGGAAGGGTGGGGGTTTTGTGGGGTTGCTACTTTAAAACGGTTATTGTTATTGGGAAAGGCTTTTCTCTGACGTGCGGTAAGATGGTAAGTTCAAGGAGGCCGTCGTATTCCATTAAAGCAAGGATTGAATTTTCCGTGATACAACTCTTGTTGAGCTTTTTAAAAATGGTTTAAAGGTCCGGGGTGGAAATAGAGCAAAGGAGCGAAGTTTAGCATACAGTCTGCCTAAAGCGAAAGGAAGGGTTTTGTAAAACCAAACTTAAAAAGCCACTTGCCCATGGAGATTTTGTTGCAGGTTGCTCAAATAGACGGGACTGAACACCTAAATCAAGCCCGGGCGTTGTGAAGAAGGGGGAAAAAAAAAAAAAAAAAGGCGGGAAGTGGCTACTCTCGCCGTCCTTCGAAGTGGAAGCGTGCAAAGGATGTGTGGAGATGGTAGGCTACGTCGAGCGGCATAGGAAGGCCAAACGAAAACCAGGCGAAGATGCTTCTGAGGCGGAGGCACGATCACCATTTTGTAGCCGCGTAGGAGCCAACGATCGATTTATGTTCGCCACGAGTCACTTTGTGCGGCCGATCGCGCTAAAACCACAGTTTTAAAAACCCTCTTGACGCCTCCTGCCTAGGTGTATTTTATGGAGGGAGAGCGCATTCTTAATTATCATTAATAGATTTTTTGGCTGTAAAATTCTTACTGGGCTAACTGAAACCCTATTTATAAATAAGTAGTTTAAGAGACATGACTAGACCCTTTTGGTTTAGGTGCGGTTTTCTCTAAGATAAGCGTAAATCGGATGGTAGCCAGTATTAAGGTATCAGACTTCAATTCTGCCTACACTTGTCTTCAGAATAGGTTGATCTCGGAAGTTGAATCCGCCAATAGTGTCGCAAGTTTGGAATGGAAAAATAACGGCTGCATTTTCTTTTTATTATGTTAGCTGCAGACTGGCAAAAAGGTTCACTCTCAAAAAGAATTAACAATTTAAGAGTTCAGCTTCTCCATTGAGTTTTTTCTTTCTTGAGCTTGGTACATATTAAACATGTATTTAATAAGTTAGATGTTTTTAAAAGTTTTGTGTTTACTTTAACGTGATCTGAGTTTGTATCAGAACCCAATTCAAGTATATTGGATTAATTTATTTTGAACTGCAGTTCATAAAAGCTTCACTCAACATAGCCCAAGTATTATAGTTTAACACTGCATTCTTTAAGAGGGTGCTTCTGATCAGCTGATTGGTAGATTATCCTTAAAAGTTTGCTGGGTTCCTATTTGCAAATACTTTAAAAGCATTCATATAAAGAATTGCTATAGTAAACTTTAAACCAGTGATCTTGGTTAAAATGACCAAATTCCTGCTATCCATTCAAAGTATCCTTGGAAGTTTCTGAATTGTTGCAACCAAAAATACTCCAATAATTTTAGAGAAATGTAAAACAAGGATTCTCTATTTTGGATCAGTAGAATATATGCTTAGTTACCTTTTATCTTCTATCATTATTTCTGACACATTTTACATACATGAGGGAGGAATATTTTCTAGATATAAGTGTAATAGTGTTTAAGAAGGAGGATTTTTTAAAAAAACAAAATTTGTTTTGTAGTCTACTTCAAATCAAGACTCTCAAAACACAAATATTCCACGAGAAGAAAGCTCTCAGTTACCAGCTACCAGCCAAGGATATGTTCTGCCTGAAGGGAAAATCATGCCAAATACCATTTTTGTGGGTGGAATAGATATAAGGGTAAGCATTTATTTCATAATAGAATTTCAGTTATTAGACTGTGTCTTGTGTTTTCACAAAAACTTTTGAGAAGTTGAATTCTGTACAGCTAAGATTGCAATCCCAAGTGAAAATAAAGCCGTTGGTGATATCTTCTAAGAATTGTAAAAAAGTATTATTGGATCCAAAATTTTCAGTAGAAGTTTCATATGTTCTCTTTTAAAATGATCTTATACTTAACCGCACCAAACTTGATTGCAGGAAATATGACTTCAGAGTGGTAACAGAGTGGTAAAAGTCTGGAATACTCTACCTGACTGGTTTCTTCCCCAAACCCCAAAAACTTTAACCTTAGACTGTCTACTACTGACCTCACCCCTTTCCTAAGAGATCTGTAGAGGCGTGCAGAAGGGCACCAACACGCCTACTATCCCTGTCCTATTGTTTCTTTTTTATTTTTATTTCTTTTATTCTTTATGTATCCATTTCATGTATCCATAATTATCTTTATACTTATACCTGTTATCTTATAATTGCTTGGCAAAAATAAATAAAATAAATAAATGTATGACAATACTGCTGTTTAATAAATAATTTGATAGTTATTTGAATTTTTTAAAAAAGTTAACAGCATTTTACTACAAGTCCTTTCTGTACTATTACCTTCATATAATGTTTAGTATGCCTTTATATAATTTATTCCTAGATGGATGAGACAGAAATTCGGACCTTTTTTACACGATATGGCACAGTTAAAGAAGTGAAAATAATTACTGACAGAACTGGTGTCTCTAAAGGGTAAGTTGGTTAGTTTGGGTGGCATTTATAATAAATAGTGTTAAGGTGTTAAGTAGCTACAGTACTTAAATCAAACTACTAGTATTCAAAGATCAACTGGAAATGAAGGGCATTAATGAAAAGATTTAAAAGTTTGTAATCTGAACTGCAAGTTTCAGGCATAAACTTAAATTCTTCTATGTTGCTCTTAGTTTTAATTAATCATTCATTTGTTATTTTTAATTGTAATATTACTTTATTGTGCATTATTTTAATCTTTGTAGAATCAAATGACAGGATACCAATTTTTAATAATAATAATTATTATTATTAATAATAAGAATAATAATGGATAAGATCACCAGAAACAGAGCCACAGGTCAAGTTAGAAGTTTTACTTTCCATCTCCATCTCGTATTAAGAATAGCCATTGGTCTAGTTTGGAAAAGTGCATAAGATTTTTTTTGAAGATGGAAGAATATAAACATTCTCATTAACTTGATACCTTTAATCTCTAATATTTGATTTTTTTACTTTTCTGGATACAACCTTTTAATGCAGAACACTGAATTACATAGTGGGATAATCAATTGGAATGTTGATATGCTTTTGATTTATCTTTGTAGATATGGATTTGTATCATTTTTGGACAACGTAGATGTACAGAAAATAGTAGAAGTAAGTTGTTAATTTAGGTTCTTTGTGGAATAATTTAGTTTAGTTTACTTTATTGTCACTGCACCTCGTACAATGAAATCAAACACCATTTTCAGTGCACATCATGATCATGAAAATAAACACACATCCTTCACACTCCACACATTGAACCAAAACCCCCAACACTGCACTATACAGTAGAATTCAAAAAAGCTACCACCCTAGGATAGAAGCTATTTGTCAGCCTATTTACCCTTGTTTTTATTATTCTGTACCGTCTGCCATATGGTCATAGATCAAAAAAATGGTTCCCAGGATGAGGTGGATCTTGGAGAATGTTTTGAAACCTTGTCTTGGTTTCTTTTTTGGAATGGAAATCACAAAAGAAATTTAGATAAGGGATTTGATAAGACCGTTGATACTTAGAATCTGTTTACAGTTTGGAATGTAGATGGCCTTTTTATACAAGTTTTATTGCCAAATAATACTTTAATGTCCAAACAAAATATTCATCGACCAAGTACTTGTATTATTGTGTTAACTTGGTTTGATGATAAAAATAAGTGTATTCAATTGAGAATCAAGTATTGCTCTAAATAGATTTCAACTGGTGAATATTATTTATTACAGTCTTTTATGAATTCATTTTGATATAGCCTGTTTTAATCACTTCCGAATGTCAAGTCTGAATTAAACCATAAATATAGTGTGCAACCAATACAAATGCATACAGATAAGTTTTTTCTTTTCTTGTTAGTATGGAAGATAACATGATCAGTGCTGCTAAGGAGTTCCAAGTTCAAAAAGCATCCTTCATTTTAACTCTGAACTACAAATATTCCATTGGTCTTTTTCAGTATCTTAATACTATCCAACAATAAAATGTATCTTTTTCTTTGGAAAGGGCACAAACTGCAGTTTTATCTGAGCATTTCCCACTGATGAGGAAAATATTGTAATTTGTGCATTTTGCTGATGGAAGTTAAATTAATTAAAAAAATAAAAATGCTACCTTCCTAATAACTTCTGTTTATAGTATTCAGTTTTAGTAGTATTAAATAGACATTCAGTTAATAGTATTTGGACCTAAGAAATGATTAGACTCACTATTTTGATCAGCTTTTCAAGTTGAACAAATAAAATGATCAAGAAACCTGGATAAGTTTATTCGCCTTCTTTATGCAATCCAAGTTGCAAAATTTGAATTACTTTCATCCAAAAAAATGCAAGTAAAGATTAATTGGGTTTGAGATGTCTGCCAGACTATCTTTGAGGCTAGCTTATTTAAAATTCTTTAAAATACAGTCTTTTGTTTCAATCCCCTACTCAAAGGCTTTATTACTTTCATTCCTCAAATACAGATTACGGGATATTGAAGAGAAATTTCATCTGTAATCCAAGTTTTCTGTTTATAATTAATTGAAACATGAATAGAATTTGATTCTGTAGTTCCATGGGGCATTTCGCAGTCCTTTTATCTGAAGACTGGACAACATAATAGATTTTACATTTCTGCAGAAGCTGAGTCATAGATATTTTCTGTTCAATTAGTTCTATTCAATTAATCCATGATGCTCTAATATATGTAATACAGCCTAACGAAAACCAGATGGGCTGCATACATTGCTGAATATAAAATATGTGGAGATAATCATAAAAGGCAGGATGGCTTCTAATGGGAACTTTAAAAATTTAAATTCCTAAACAGAGACTGAAAAAGGTTTGGGCAAAGAGACAGCTGGGCTGGTACAATCATACATGTCGATACTTGTGCGTGTGTCAGACATACTATCAGTACAAGGATGGATTTGCGATCTATCACAATGACCCCATTCTAATCAGATGCCTCTTATGGTAAAAACATGATGTGGAATTGTCACTAACTTGGATTTTTATTATTGTATGTTTAATTTAGAGATCATCCATTTCCCACATAGAACAATTCTAGACAGTGAACAAATACATATATAAACATAAAAGCTATATATAAATGTATTAAAAACAGTTAAACACAAGAATAAGATAAATTAAAATTTTCAGAATTAAAACATGCAGAAGAGACTCCAGTGAATTGGAGAGTCAGGTTTCCAAGTATTTCTGAAAGATCAGGAGAGTAGGCTGCTTCAGGTGGTTTTTATGATCTACTGCTAACTCTTCTGGTCACTGATATGTTATAAAATGATTGGCTTTTTATTTAAGGGATTTCCAGTATGATTGATTGATTATGTGTCATCCAGTCATTTTTGACTCATTTGTTAATGGGAAAAAAGCTAGATAGAAAATATTTCTTTCCTCTTCTTTATATTGATTTGTTCAGTACCATTAATTTTTATTTGCTGGTAACAGGTGAAGTATTGCAGCTCTTCTTGACTTCTCATTCTTGGTCTTAGTTGTCTCAGAAGTCTAACACGGCCAGACATAATTCATATTATTAACCTGAGAATTCTCTGGTGGTCTTCACATTTGCCAGTATGGAATTCCAGTCATCTATGATTGTTACAGACTATAAGTTAATTGAAATTATTGATAATATTTAGTCTGTTGAGAGAAATAGATGGTTCAAAAAATGTTAATTGCTCTTTTATAGTCACAAATAAACTTTCATGGGAAGAAGCTCAAATTGGGACCTGCAATAAGAAAACACCCAAACTTATGTGAGTATTATTGAATTTGACAGGCTGTATAAAGAAAAGCCTCTTTATATAGCAAATAGTTTTGTTTCTAGATAAATAGAAGGATGGCAGAAACACTTGCAACATTGATATTTATTACTATTCTACCATCAGTTACTCACTTTTTTTTGCAGGATGGATATATGAAAAGCACTGTCATTGTACTGAAAGTCTTGTTAGTGATGTATTTCAGGTCAATACTGATAACTACTTATTTAGGTGGAAGAATGAAATATATTTGAATATTGGGATGTTTTTTAGATAGAAGAAATTTTGAGGATATAACTATTTTTTCTTATTCCAAAGGTGCCTATCATATGCCACCCAGGCCAATGCTTATTAATTCCCCTGCACCTCAGTTTCATAGTGTTTGGAGTAACCAGGAAACATATATGCAGTCTCCAGCTGTGATGAGTCCTGTAACACAATATGTTCAGGTAAAGTTTTTTTTTTTTTTTGAAAAATTTTTTATTAATTTTTTAACAAACATATACCAACAAAACACAAAACATAGAAAACATAAAATATCTTTTTGGACGGCAATTTGATCCCGAGTTACATCTTTTTGTACAGACATAAATTCAAGTTCATGCTTACTTTTATATAGCAATTCCATTTCTTATTTACTATTTTACATTTTCTATATAGCTTCTCCCCTCTTTTCACTCTCTTAATTCTGTTATATTTATTTCATCTCAATTTAAATCATTATACTTATATCTTTTGTCTGTCCTGTTTCAGCTGTCTATTATTTTTTCTCATTAACACAAAATTTCTTCTGTAATGACTGATTGGAGTATAATGCCTTGTCATACTTATCCTTCCCCTAATTTTAAAGCTTAACATAGCACATAATTTTCATTCGGATTCTGCGTAATACATTCTAAAAATAAACTCAATATTTTAAAACAGAAAGAAAAAAGTTTTTTTTTATATATATAATATAATTAAAACAACAATCCATAGCAATTGAAATTATATCATTAAAATTAATATTCATTTAAGTCTTAAACATTTTACACAATCCTTTCTAAATAAATATCATACTTCTATGGGAACACTTATAAATTTTGCTTAGTTACTTTCTTTAATTCAATTCTCTCATATTTAATTTCATTTATTTTATTTTTTTAAAAAAAAATTTCGCTAAGTTACATTAAATATTTTGTCCCATTTTATAATCATATATTATTCCAATTTTCTAACATTATTTCAAATACAGATACAACAACACAATCTTATGTACCTTTGCAGAATCTCTTTTTCAGTTATATGTTTACCCATTATCTCTAAATAAAATCTGTTTCTTTACATCTAGTTTCAAACCTTTGTAGCTTCTCTTCCCTTCTTTCCTCCCTTGTTTCTCCCCTCTACCCTTTTTACCCCCTTGTCTCTTAATCTCACCCTCTTGTGTATTCCTCTTTTCTGTTGCTTTCTGATATTGTGTCCACTTTTCACCTTGTTTTTCCCTTTTTTGGTTGTTTTTTTAAGTCTTAAATTCTCCATTCTCTTTCTCCTCTTTCCCCTTTCTTCCCCAAATAAAGTTGCTTGTTCATTAAGGATGGTTTCTTCTTCATCCCAATCTTCTTGTTCTTGTAGTTTCTCATATGTAGAAATTGCCATTTCTAAAAAATGAAAAATAGAGCCAAAAGAATCCTTCCCTTCTTGTTTCTCTTGATTATATTTTATAAATTCCATTTTCAGTTCATCCATAAGTAATGCCATTGTAAAAAAAAAGAAAAAATTTAAACGACCCAAATGATTTTAATCATTCAAATAAGAATTTCCAAAAGTCCCAAAGTCACCAAGCAATCCAAATACACACAGTCTATTTCATTTAACACTTTCTTCTTTTTCTCACTTTTTTTTTCATTTTAATGCTTCAAAAACTTCAAATTCTTTTTGACCTTCAATCCATCTGATAGAGTAGTCAATTATGATCCAAAATGGAAAAATCCAATAATAAGAAGGCCCAAAAAACCAAAGAAGAAAAAAGGATAAAATAAAAAGCAAAAATAAAAATATTACTAAAATTGAAATATACAAAAAGGCTGGTGAGTAGTCCATATATATGGACTGCACACTGCACTTTATTTATTTATCCAAGGCTCTTATTATGACTCTCTTCTCCAGCAGCTTCAAAGCCAAGCCTCAAGTGTTGAGATATTGATAAGAGTCCAGGGAAACACCTGTAACAATATTTTTCTGTGCTCTCCCTCCATCTTATCATATTAAAATGTCCTTGAGAAGGAGTGTTTATACATTTCTCCCCAATTCAAATAAAGTACTTTCAAGCCTCTAGTTGGCAGTGTTGCAAGGTCTCTTAATACTTTTTCCCCCCTCAGCCAGAAAAAAGAGTAATGTATACAAAACTCAGAAGAAACAAAGGGGGCCTCTATCCTAAAGAAAATTAAAAAATCAAAAGAAGCATAAAAATATATATAAGAAAAAATTCAATCTGGTTACCTACAAAGTCACATTAAAGTCCTCAGAAAAGAGAAAAAAAAATAGTAAGGAAAGAATCCAAGCCTCAATTTGACATCACTTAAAAAACGCCGCTCAACCAGATTCCAGTCAGACAAAAATAAAGCCACAGGTTTCTTCTTTGTTCAGGATATCCTTTCAGGTCTCAGCCAATTTGCAATACAAAAGAAGTTTCTCACCCAGCCGACACACCCTCGCTCCAGCCACTTTCTTTCCGGAGCTGTCCCGACTTCAGCAGCTTTGGAGGCTGCCTTTCCACCGCCAGCAAAAGGGCTTCTCCCGGATCAAACCAGAGATTTGCGATATCTCTGGGATCCTGGGACTGTGTCCTTCACAATCCCCGTCTCTACGGGACGGTTTAGGTCCGTTAGGACCGACCAGGGATGAAAATATCAGCTGAGATCTCAGAGCCCCGAGATCTCAGCTGTAGCACCGAGACGAAGCTCCGCCTTCTCCTGTTCAGGTAAAGTTTTGAGAAAGAAATTTAATTCATTTAATTACATTTCAGAAAAAGTAAAATTGTACAACTGGATTAAAAATATTCCAGTGAATTATATTGCTTAATGGGCATTCAAGATGCAAGCTTCTTATTAATATCTAAAACATTTCATAAGAATATAGCATGCCCATTTTCTGTTCCTACTCTGAAATATTTTTGGGATATTGGCAAAGTCCTTCCCCCTCTTTCCATTTGTTCCTGGAATCTGTCATAGTTAAAGTTACATAAGTTAAAGTTTAGTTGAATATGATGAAATTAATGTTTCATCTGTTATTTCCCATGTTATCTTCTAAAGGGGTGGTACTATTACTTGAGCATTCTGGAATGTGGGGACGTTGGATTCATAATTACTGCTTGGATGGATGAAGCTGTGGCCAGGAGAGCTTTTGCTCAATTGTGACTGGTGTGGCAATTGTAGTCCTTTCTGGAATGGAAAGCTCTGACTATAGTGATTTATCACCATGCAGTTAGACTTTTGCAATTTACTCAGCATGGGGCTACTTCTGAAGGTCGCTTGAAGACTACAGGAGAGGCAAAGTGCAGTGATCCATTTTTTAACTGTTGCTATTTCTTAAAATATTAAACCTATTTTTCAGACTTTTGGTTGATTAGCCATAGATTTACTGGTACAATTAAAAAATGCTATTTTTGACTTTTTTATTTTGTTCTACAGTATTTTATAACAAAATTACAAAAAAGAAAATACATAATACAAAAGATAACCAATGAAACAAAGATGGTTAATGAATTGAAAAAGCTACAGTAAACAAAAACAAATAAAAGAACCTGAATAATTTTTTTTAAAAAACAAGCATGTATTAATAAGGTAGACATCACCGGTTTACAAGAATTACTTTATAATGATGTTTTATTATAATAGTTTTGACTTAACAGTTGTAAATGGCTTGACATCAAAGCTTCAAGTTATTTACTTCTACTGGAATTGATCTATCCAAAAAGATCCTCCTGGGAGTGAGGATGACTAAGGCCAAGAAGTATTCTTTTTTTTATCACACCATCTACATTCTGGAACAATATAGAAACTTATTGACTCCATCAATGAAGGCCTCTGGAAACCAGTAAACTGAATTTTTCCATTGGGTTTTTGGAATATTATTCACCATCACTATTTCTATTTTGTACTGTTAATTGTTAATTTTTGTATTCTCAATATTATATGGTATTAGGATTTAAGAAATAATAACATTAATCATACAAAGATTGCAAGGGGCTGTGGACATCATCTAATCTATGTAATTTAAGACCATTCTTTCCTGTCCTGTCTTCTGAACAATTCTGAATAAAAATGCTTGTCTTACCTTCCCATGGTTGTTGCGTTTGTAAGCTAAATATAGCATCGGCAACATTTCTCATAACTTTTTCTTCCTAGTCCCTTATTGTTGCTTTTCTATGAAACACTGCATTTTGGCAATATCCTTAAAATTAATTATCAAAACTGGATGCAACAATCTTGGTTCAATCTGACTAAAGCAGAATAGGGAGATATAATGATTTATTTCCTTTTTGACTTTGGTAGATGCATCGTAGTATATATTTCCTTTTTGGAGGGAGCTGCATCATACTGTTGGCTCATATTAAGCTTGTAATTCACAAATGCCCTTACTTTAAAAATAAATAAATAATTTGTGTATGTATGTTCTGTTATGTGATTATTCCTCATCCCTTCCTAAATTTCATCTTTTATTTTCCTTTAAGACTTTGCATTTTGTTGCAGTACATCTTGATGATTTTGTCATTGTTCCAGTTTGTAAATATCTTTTAATATTGATACTGTCTTTTAAGATGTTCATTATTTATATTTGTGTTATATAAACAGTTGATATATTTTAAATCCATCTTCCAAGATGTTTATATTGAATGACACAGGAGAGCTATGGTATGTCTTCCAGAGCCATTCACTTATTTGGGGGGGGAATAGTTTTTCAGCCAGTCCTGTATCAAATTGTTATTGCAGTTAGTTTATATTTCTCCATCTTTTCTAGTAGAATCTCCTAAGTTCTGAGTGCTTTGCTAAAGTCAAGGTACATTGTACTTCCACATCCCTGTTTATCTTCCACATCCATAATCAGCTGAATTGATATCCTATTAAATAAGATCAGATTGTTTTGGCATGATATATTCTTGATAAATCCATGTCAAGTTCTCCAAAGTAATTAATTATTTTTTAAAAGATTACAGACTGAGTTTATAATGGGTCCTTAAGTTTTTCCTTGCTACCTGAAACTGATTTGTTTGTACTTATATTGGGCCTCTTTTTTTGAACATTTGCTTTTGTCCAATGTTTTTGTGCTTTAACCATCCTATATAATTTCTCTTAATATTTTGGAAAGGGTCTCAAAGAAGCTTCTTCAGAACTCTCAGATGTAATTGAACTTACATTCACTCTAATAAATTTACATTCATTCATAATAAAAGGTTTTAAAGTTTTTCCTTTTCCAGTCATGACCAACTCAAGCTAGCAGTGCTCATCTCCAATTGTCAGCTGAGGGAACCTGTGTTGTTTGATAGATATTTTCATGTGGCTAGCATGAAAATATGGAACATAGTAATTTTCCTGCCAAAATGATTGTCTATTTATCTACTCATATTTGCATGATTGCAAACTGCTAGATTGGCAGTAGCTGATGTGAGTAATGGGAAGCCACCGATTGCACAGCACATTTTGATTCAGGCTGTCAGCATCAATTTAATTGAAGTTTAATCCCCTCCTTTTGCTTATGCCCAATCAAACTCATTTCTACTTTGGGGAGCAGGAAAGAAACACCAGGTGTTGCACTTTCCCCTCTTGCTGTCACCTGTTGCTATAAAATAATTTTGCTTGCAGTCCCTTTTCTTTTACAATAATACAGAACAAGGACCATTTTGTGTTTTTCTCTTGCAAATCATAATTTGTTTGTCTTTTTATCTTTCTGCAGATGCAATGCAAGCTATATTGGTTTCCTAAAATACTCTCAATTTTTTTATTAGAAAATTTTGTCAACAACACATTTTTTTCAAAATTTCTATAGGTCTTGCTCATTTTAAAACTACTGCCACTTTATTTAGATAAAACTTGGTTGTACTGTACAGTTTTCAGACATGAGTGAAGGCTTATGTTCAGTTTTTGTGAACATGGGAAGAAAAGATAGCAAGTTATATGGTGTATTACTATTTGTTAAATTTATTTGCTGCCAATCACTGGCTTCTTGGAATTTAAACTAATTATCACATTTGAAAATAGCAACCAAGAATTGCTAACTGAAGAACAAAATGATCAAAAACACAAAAGAAAAAGAGATTCAGATTACATCAACTGGTTCATGCACAAAGCATAATTTGTTTAGAATTATGAACCATGTTGTACCAATAAGAATGAATGTCGCTTGCCATGACTTCTGTCTTATAAGTACAGAAGCATTTTCAAAAGAAATTTCCAGACTTATTCAAGTAGAAAACTATCCAAAACTAATTTTGTTTTTGAACTTACAGGCCTATCCTTATGGTTCCCCAGCTTTATTAATTCAGCAACAAGTCCCTGTAGGATACCAGCCAACTTATAATTACCAGGTAGGTTTGAGTATATTTCAATTTTAGTAGCCATAAATTAAAACTTAAGTTTTATCTTAAATATAGCAATAGCACGACTTATATACCGCTTTATAGTGCTTTACAGCCCTCTTTAAGCGGTTTACAAAATCAATATATTGCCCCCAACAATTTGGATCCTCATTTTATCCATCTTGGAAAAATGGAAGGCTGAGTCAACCTTAAGCCTAGTGAGATTCGATCGGCCAAATTGCAGGCAGCTGGCTGCAGCAGAAGTAGCTTGCAGTACTGCACTCTAATAACTGTACCATGGAGGCTGTATTAAGATGTTTTAATATGGCTTTCAGATCATGTCTCTTGATATTTTGACATGTTGTAGGAATAACTAAGGAAGAAGATCATTTATATGCTGGATAGTAGTAGGTCTTGATAAATATCAATTGTGTTTACTCTCAACTGTGAGCTTTTCTGTAGTAATCCAGATTTCAAGGAGAAAAAATAATAAGGGTACTTAAACATTGCACCTGTCACCAATTGTGGAGACTTTTAAACTATCTAAAAGTATTTACGTGATATTAAAGAAACTTAGAATTGGTACTTTAGGATTGTCTATTCCTGATTGCATATAAGACCAGGAAAAGTTATTCTCTCAAAAGATGCAATAAATAAGTAAACTTTCAATTGCTGTTCCCTTTGTCTGGATCATTTGACCTGAGAATTTCATCTGATATGTGTCCGGCTCCAATGCTGCTGGGTTTTAGGAAAGCTATAAATATTTGGACTGGAGGGAGGGCGATATATTATTAGGCTTTTATCTTTTGCAATGGAGTCAAAATTTGTTAAGGAATGATCCAATAAATTATTATATTGTAGGTTCTTTTTTTCTTACGTATTTAACCTTATTTACAAAGAAAAATATGCAAATTGGTCAGAGTTGGGATAATTCAGAGTAGGAAATAAGCCGACAGCCAAACGTATTTTAGCATCCAAGTAAGCAAAACTTGATCATCCATGTTACTATTCCTGTGTTTTGAGTAGTGTAAACTTGGTTGCTTAGTTTAGGTTACTAGGTTATTAAATTTGGAATATTTATATTTCTAAAAATTAATACTCAAAGATGCCATAGAGGAGTTTCTTTTTTAAAAAAACAAAACAAAACTGGATTTTCTTGATTTTTTTTTTTTAATTTTTCACTTTTCATCCAAGTAGCTTCTTCAGTTCTTCAGTAAAACATTTTCAAACAAACAAAAAAGAAAAGAAAATCCCAGTTGCCTTTTGGAAAAAGCATTTTGGGATAACCATGACCTGGATGATTGAGAATCTCCATAGACACTGCCACTGTGGTAGTACAGTGGTTAGAATGCAGTACTGCAGGCTGCTTCAGCTGATTGCTGGCTTCCAGCAACTTGGCAATTTGATTTCATCTGCTTAACGTTGATTCAGCCTTCCATCTTTCTGAGATCAATGAATAAAATGAGGAGAGGACCTAGATTGTTGGGGGCAATATGCTAACTATAAACCGTTTAGAGATGGCTGTAAAACACTGTGAAACAGTATATAAACTTAAGTGCAATTGCTAATCAAATATATATGATTGTATTCCTATTATTTTATCAAGCAAGTTAAATGCTATGTTCTGCTAAAAGTCTGTTAATAGTTTCCTCACTTACTGTTTTTTTAAGATTCCACCACAATGGCTTCCTGGAGAACCAAGAAATTACATCGTACCGGTAAGTCACATTTCTTGTATTTATTTAAATTCAGTGGCTAATATTTACAATGATCAAAGGAGACCTGTCATCCTTATTTATGTACTATTTGCTGAATGGTTATTTTTATATTGGCGTATCAGTTAATTTTACATGAACATAATTTCTCTTTCATTATATAGTGCCTTCAAGGTGTTTTTTCAAATTTAGCAGAAACCGTCAGAGAAGGGCTTCCAAAATTACCTGAATATCTGTACAAATATCTGTACTTGGAAGGAACACTTTCTTTACGTAGTCTACACCAAACTCTGTAGCACTTTAAAAATTGATGCTACTCTTTTAAGTTTGTTAGAAAATTCTGTTTTATTATAGAAATAGTAGCAGAAGATTGTTATATAGTCATACAGATTGCAGCAGAGGTTGGTTACATAGCCATAAGATAGGAGTACAATATACAATCATCATGGGCCTTGCTTGATGGTTTCAACTGTCATAGGAAACTTCTCAGAACATGAAGAAATCATAAATTATAACCATGCATGCAAACTAAACACTGCCATCTACTGTCTGAATAATTCTGTAGTTATTGCAATACAAAATACATTATAACGTGTTCCAACACCTCCGCTCATCAACTACTCCTTATAACAGTTCCATTTCAGCTCTTAGTTCTGTTTCTTATTTCTTATAATGCTTCTTGCCCTTTTTCTTCCTCTTTTGTTTGTCCTGGTTGTTCAAAGAGCTGCTGCTGCTGCTTAGGCCTTGGCTCTCCAAAGAGCTGGTAACGGAGCTGCTGGGACGTTGGCCACTGCAGTCACTTTCACATGCTCCTTCCCATCTCTGGGTTTTAATGCTTTGCGAGCAACATAGCATAGATGTTTGGTTGGGATGCCTTTATTTCTTCAAGTGTATCTCCTGATTGAAACTTCTTGTGGCCCAGTGCCAGCCTATTTTTTATTCTACTTGGATAGTCTTTCTCAGTTAACTTATTTATTATGTCAGGACTTCTGTATCCAAGGTGTCTGTGCCATGTGTGAATGCAATTAGAATAGAATAGAAATGAAAAATAGGAATAAAAAGTTACATGAAGCAAGAAACGTTAATGCTTTGTATTCCAAAAAAAGGGGTGGTCATTTAAAAGGAGATTGCAGAATCTGGAAAGCTAGAATGCAAAAATTACAAAAGCCCAAAAGGGTGAAGAAAGAAATGGATTTTTCTTCAGATAATGTACATGTTTTTCAATCCAAAAGTTGCACTTCATCTTTGCAACCATGGTGTGTTGATTCAGGAGCTATGAATCACCTGACAAATGACAGATATTTCTTTACTCACCTTAAAACAGAAACAATCACCACAGGTAATGGGCAAATAATGAAATCAGAAGGAATAGGAGATGGTTTTCTTTACTATCCTATTTCTCAGATTGTGTGATGTCCCGGGGCGTGACACAAAGGCAACACAGTCAAATAAGCAAGAAGTGTCCCTTTAATACCTCCAACTTTGCCCCCAATGTGAGGTTACCTTCAGCTGGAGAAAAAATTCTCCCAAGAACAGTCTTTAAGTGGAGGAAAATCAGTCTGAAAACAAAGTAGATACAACTGTAAATAAAAATCCACACAAACCACGCTGAAGTAATTAACCTGACAGAGCAGGAGAAGGAACTGAAGACTTGAAAGCCCAGCAAAACACATAGTTGGGAAGATGCCAGGAACCCAGATAGCCTCGACAATACCAGATAATTCACAACTTTGCTATGTGCAGCTTCCCTTTTCAAACACTGTGCTCCCAGTTGCAGCTAATGAAGGGAATCAGGACTCTTTCCTTCCCTATAATCCATGCAACTCATGTTGCTCCCTTCTCCGTTCCTCACTACATTCCCTAGAATGAAGCGGGTGTGGGCCTGAGTCTTCCTCTGAATTCCCTCTCCTTTGTTCTATCTCTCTCTTGCTCTGCCCAGCTAGCCTTTATCCTTCTCGGTTTCTTCCACAGCCAACGGAGCCACACTCCCACTCCCTGTTAGCTGTTCAGCCTCCCCCCTCTGAATCAGATTCCGACGGGGCGTGACAGAGTGTCACCAGAAAGATATTTGTAAAAAATGTACTATATGTCACTCTTCTTGAAACTAATTTTTTATCAGTGTAGAAGCTCACAAAACAAGGCCAGATCAGTGACCAGATCTCCACCCTAAAAAATTACTTTTCCCCAATGTATTACAGTGAAGAAGGCAAAACCGAAATGTACTGGTAAATTACAAGAATGCACACACACTTCCTTCTAACCCTGCTGGAGCAGGTGATTGGACTAGAATAGATATCTCATTATCTTTCTCCTCCCTCCCTCCTTTTTTATTTCTTTTTCTTTCTGTCCCTTTTCTCTTTCTTTTCTTTTCTCTTTCTCTCTTTTCTTTTTCCCTCTCAGGCTCACCCCATTGACTTGGTGCACTGCTTCGCTCGGACTTGCTTGGCCAGGTCCCTTTGGTGCAGCGGGCTTAGTGGGGTGGACCTGCGGGGCTGGCACCTAAAATGTGGCAGTGGCAGCACGTTTGAAAAGTCGAGCAAAACCAGAGGTCAATAATCACAAAAGCTTCTGGGTTGTGCCCAAGAAGAGACACACCTCAATGCAATTCAGCAACATAAAATAAAGAAATACAAATCAACAAGAATTGGCAAAGCATCTCTGATTAGATTTTATTTACTACTAGAATCTAATCAGAGATGCTTTGCCAATTCTAATCCAATGACCTGCTCCAGCAGGGTTAGAAGGGAGTGTGTGTGTCAAAACTCCAAAAACAGGTCTAGTAGCTCTGGGAAGGCCAGTCATAAATTAGAACAATTGCTAAACAACTGGCTATTAAGTGAGGACCACTTGTATTTGATTTGCCTGTCAGGCCACGCCCACCCAGTCACATGACCACTAAATCACACCTACCCAGTCATGTGACCAGCAAGCCACCCACCCACCCAATCACATGACCAGCAAGCCATGCCCAACCAGTCACATGACCAGCAAGCCACACCCTCAAATTAGGCCATGCCCGCAGAAATTTAAATCCCACCCCTGGGTGAGGGGCACCAAGGATGAATTTGTAGCACAAAGGGGGCGGTGCACTGAAAAAGTTTGGAAACCACTGGTTTAGACTGTCCATTAGTATTTTCCTTTGTTTTTCTATTGTTCTTCACTAAAATCTTAGGGTTTTTTTCCATCTTTAATTTCCAAGACTGGTAATTCTGGTTTATCAGATTCACAGATGAAATCTTTGTTTCAGCTTTGTTAACTGGCCATTTTCTTATATTTATTTATTTTGTTACAATCTTCTTTCTGTTGCTGTTTCTTGCGCTTATTTACTGTAGCTGGCTATGACTGGTTTACTTTGTTCTGTGCTAAACTTTATATTTCTCCTCTAATCTGGGTTTATCTCTGATTTTATACTGGTTTACCTGGGCTGAAGTTGGTTTACCTGGGCCCATAACCTACTAGGAAATTATGTTTTATTCTATATAAATGGTAGCAGAGAATGGTTAGATAGCCATATAGATCAAAATAATGTGTACAGTGTACAGTCACCTTGAGCCTCACTCTTAACAATTTCAACTGTTATAGGAAACTCCTTAGAACATAAAAGGAACCATAGATTACATATAACCATATATGAAAATTAAACATTGCCATATACTGGCTGAATAATTCTATAATTGTTGCAATACAAAATACATTCTAACATATATTCTAACAACGTTGCTGCTAGAAATGAATTTGAGTCATTTTATCTACTGAAGCATTGGTATACATGATTTTTTAACTAGTTTGATTATAAATGAATGAAGCCACAATTTCCAAGATGGTGTTTACTATTTTTGGTAGGTCAAAATGCTACATATCTGCCAAATATAGTGATACCTTCAGTATTCATTGTTAATTGGTTCCAGGAGGCGCGATAAGAATCCAAAATGTTGAGAATCAAACAAATTTTTCCCATAGGGAATAATGTAAGTCACAAGATAACTGACAGCAACAAATTCTAATTTGTGTGTTGTGTATCAAATAAACAATAATGGGGCAAAATTTTTGTGTCAAAATATGTTGAATACTAAATTTGATGAGTTTCAAAGCAATCGAGTACCAAGGTACCACTCTATAAGCAAATAATAAATGCTATAATTAAGCTTTATGTATCTAACTTGTAATATCGATTCTTTTCCCTGCAGTTTCTATTGTAGACTTTTTTGATCAATTCATAGAATGAATAGCATCCATTTCTATTAACTCTTTTAAACTTTACACAGGCATATACTACAGTGAATTATGGTAGTGAAATGGATGTAGGAACTGATCAAGCAGAGTGTTCTATGACTGACACTGCACAGTCATGTGCAAACAGTCCTCAAAAGGTATAATGATTTATTTTATATAAATATTCTTTACATAAAGAATAATCAAACCTTGGGTGTATAATAAATGAAAAGCAAGAATAGAATACAAATACTACAGGTAGTCTTTGTGAACCACAATTGGGATTCACTATTCTGTCATTAAGTAAAGTGGTCATAATGTAGGATATCAGGTGATCACAGCTGTACTTTTCAGGATGTCAAGACTCATCCATTTTGCACTTTTGGTTTTTTGTTTGCTTCCTAAGCACTCCCCATTCTTTGGAATGTTAATCTGGAGCTGGAATAATTAAAAAGGAAATTAGTGTTTTTATTTTCATTCAGTGGAGAGAAAGGGATTACAAGATATAAACAGGCACTCAATGGAGACTGAACCTGAAAGCAATGGCAGCTGTAGAAGCACAGTGTAAACAGCCTGGTGTAGTTCCCATTGCATACTCGTTTACTATCTTGTAGTCCCTTCCTCTCCAATTTCTGTGTTGTGGAAGGACAGGACAAATATCAGAGATTGCCTATAGAAATTGCTTACCACAGTTAAGAGATTAGGGATGAAAGGATTATAAGAGAGTATGCAGATATACAATTGGGACTACTCAGTTTGTATGTGTAACACATTAGCAACTGCCAGCACCACCACATTCCTTTCTATGTATATTCCTCATTGTATGGTGCTTACTGACTGTAATGGTAATCATATGACTAAGAAGCAGTGACAGTGACCAAATGAGGCAATTGGTAAGCAAGGACTATCTGTAGTGTGTGCGTATTGCTTTTTTTCTCAGTGTCTTGTTTGTAGAGATTATAAAACTGATATTTCAAAACATTGGAACATTGATCAACATCAGTATTTGCTAAAAAGCCTATAAATGGCCAATTGCTAAAGCATTTGTTGACAATTTGTGTCCATATATGACTCACCTACATAATGTTTATGACTATCCAGGACTCAAAATTTCATGTTTAAATTCAGTGGCAAATGCCCAGCTTTCTGTAGTGCAGTTTTGTTCTTCTTTTCCAAAGGATATAAATGGGAGCAAGACAATTTTTAAAATGTCCATCCCTCATATCTCTGACATGAGATTAACTCTGAAATTTGGTGTTTTGTAATCAGGTTTAAATTCATACATATAGGCCTTTCAAGGGGTGAAAATAGAAGCAGATGAGACTGAGGTTATCTCTCTATACAACATTAGTTCAGGCATTAGAAAACATCTAACACAATATTCACAATATATTAATAAAGTTTAATTGTTTTAGAAATCTGTGGATCGCAGCATACAGACAGTAGTATCGTGTCTATGTAATCCAGATAATCGGTTGAGGAACAATATTGTAACTCAAGAGGACTATCTTAAGGTATCAATAAAACTGAAAGATAAGACCACTTAAGAGATCTGTTATTAGGAATTATTAGAGAAGTTCAAATTGACAGAGATAGTATGTATGGAAAATATTTTGATCCAGATTTGACAGAGATAGCTACAATTAAGTACTCATCTTCTTTATAAATTTATTGTTGCATTCTAATTTGGTATTCAAATTCTGTTTATGCTGTTTTGATGATGGAAGTTTGACAGCAGCTTCACACATCACAAAGAAGTATAATAGAGAATGCCTAAGCAAATTCTATATTTTTTACACTGCAGAATAAATTAATAAATAATGAACATGTTATTGTAGTCACAGACAAGAACACAGTTTAGTCTAATTTAATCTCTCTCTCTATATTTTTATTTATATTTTAGTATGCTTTAGGTCAGTTTTGAATATCTAATTGGTATTTGATACCTAAATAGCAGTAATTATGAAAATAGCAGAAAGGTAGTCTTATACCTACAACTTTACCGAGTGTATAGAATTTATGGCAAAGATAATTCCCTTTTTAAATTTAAAAACAAAAAAGGCCATCTTATAATTAACATAAGGAATCCTATCTTAGGATTCCTTTAGACAAGTTTTTACTTCAATTGATTTTTTTTTCCTTAGTGCCTTTTAAAAGGAGTAATTTTTCATATTCATATCATTTATTGAATCTTTTCAATGTGGACAAAATGCTGTTCCAGAGGAACCACTTTTATAATACTGTAAATGATGTGAATAAAATAGTTTGTAATTGATAACTACTTGTTACTGTGCTAAATTGCTTCAAAGTATGGAAATAAACTACACAAATAGCTTTTTTACTTTAAGGGTTTTCTTAAACTGGTTTGTTCTTTGATCCAAGAGTGTTATTTTTAGAAGTAAATAAAACATTTTAATTTGAATCTGGTTGCACTTTAATTTATGTTCTTTAACCTTCATTTGTAGGAGAAGAGAGCACATCATTTTAGAAGAAGCAGAGCTGTTCTTAAAACTGTTTGACTCAACAATATAAAAAACCTGAAACATTCATGTTTGTCATTTGTAAAGGCAGAAAAACTTGCAATTTAACATTGGTGACAAAACATACTTGACAATTATGTAGCCCTACTGGCAAAAGTTATTTGAAGTTGGAGTTCATTTGAAGTTTATATGTGATAAGTTTCTCTGTTTGAATTTATGTTATTTATTTCTAGACATGCTTTATTTAGTCTAGAATCAGAAAATTTTATGTTTAACAGTTAGAATTCTTAAAACTTTCTGAATACTGGGTTGTTTCTAAGCTTTAAAAACACAGTTTACTGCATGTTGATACTAGTTTCTAACATTTTAAGTTTCTCCCAGCTCACACTTAAAGTAGGAGGATCTATTTTTGCAAGAGGTATTTTTAAAACTGTACTTGAATCAGGTGATTAAACAGACATCCAGTGGCATCTCAATTACTGCCAGAAATACATACTCAGTACAGTATTGCCTTACATATCCAATCAGTGGGGACTTCATTCACTAGCTGTGTGTGCTGCTTAATTATCAGTTCTGAAACTGATAGGAATAAAAGTGTACTAATGGATGTAATTAATATATTAACTATACTTCATGAGTTACACTTTTTTATACTGGGCCTTCCTGGCTAAAATATCCTAAAATTGTGGAAAGAACGAGTACTATATGATCTTGTGCTTTTTAAAACTGGTCACCAGCTTTAAATCAAAGAATTTGTAAAACTGTTTAATTATGTAGACTTTAGTTTTATATGTAAAATTCCACAATAAATGCTTTTGAGTTGGATTCCTTTTGTCATTATGGTTTAGGCAGGGAGAATTGCAAAGTATTTTTTAAAAAGTTGTCCTAAATATTAACATTGCTTGTTTTGATCTCTGATAACATAATTTGAATGAGACTTACACATTGAGAAATTAGTTTTGTTATAAACTTTCAAATAGCCTTAAATTGAATTTATGTCTACGAAGAAAATTTTTGTATTAAGATTGCATTTATGTACCTTTTGCTGAAATCATACTAGTTTTGCATGCTTAGGTTTGAACATTTAGTTTTGGCAAATGTAATGTGTCTTTTACTCTTTTCCCTCAATCTTTAAGAGTAAATAAATCTATAGATAAAAGCATAAATGTATCCTTTAATATTCAAGACTTAGGACAAATAAAACTCAAGCATTTCTATTTACATTGTTACCGCTATCTTTTCTGATTGTTTGCAGTCTCTTGAATTTACCAAGAATATGTTTTTGCCTTTATTGACTTTAGAATGTGAAAGGAAACATCTAGGAAAGAAAAGATCACAGTGAGTTGTTCTCTTTAGTCCTGCTTAGGTTAGGCTCATGTAGGAAATGACAGGATGGGATGGATTTCAGCATAAATACTCTTCAATCCTCCAAAAGGAAGTGAAATACACCTCATAAATGAGGTGGAAATATATTTGTTGAATCCAGGTTATTCTGAAAGGAAGAAGCACAAAGAATAATGAAGTTTAAATGAAGAGGAAAGAAATACCTTTAACATATAATAAGGATGCCCTGCTCTCTGTTTCACGAGAAGGCATAATTTGTTCAGGTTTTAAGAGGCCAACCTACTGACAGCTTTTGTGCTCCTAAATTGAAGCTTTCTGTTGTCCCAAGCAAGGTTTTAGAATATACACCAGAGATGGTATTCAGCAAGTTCTGACCGGTTCTGGAGAACTGCTAGTGAAAATTTTGAGTAGTTCAGAGAATTGGTGGCCGAAATTTTAAGTAGTTCGGAATACCACCTCTGACTGGCCCCACCCCCATCTATTCTCTGCTTCCCAAGTCCCAGCTGATTGGCTGGGTCTTCTTTTGTTGCCCTGTACAGGAGAACGGAGTTGAAAAGCAGGTTAGTGGGGTGCGGAGGGAATGGGGATTTTGCAGTATCCTTTCCCTGCCATGCCCACCAAGCATGTCCATCTAGTCAAGCCACCCCCACCATGCCCACAGAACTGGTAGGAAAAAAAAATTGAGTCCCACCACTGGTATACACCAAAACATTACAGATATGATAGGTATATGAATTGTAAGGTAATAAAAACAATGAGATGTCCTGAAATAATTTATACAGCAATGCTGTGAATCAAATTCTGGGCAAATGAGGCTTAATGATTGAGCCAGCTGATAGTTAACATTTATGAAACCACATTGATTTGAAGGGAAACTAGGTGGGCTGCAGTAAGTATAATATGATTCAAATAAAAGAAACCTGACTCAACTATCTGAGCTGAAGCATTAAAATGAACCGAATATACTGTATAAAAGTATTATGGATGACTATTTTAATCTAGTGGTTTTATTAAAAAAATTGAATTTTTGCTATATTTTTATAAGGACAAAGCAAAATAACACAAAAGACATTTCTGAGTTTTTCAAAACTTCATGATTCTGGGAAAATTGGAAGGGGAAATTAAAAAAAAAATCAGAATTGGACTTTTCCGAATAGGCTTTTGATAAACCAATAGTCCTACGTGAAGTGACTTGGATTTTTCTTGGTTGAGTCCTTTATACCAGGTCTCCAAACTTGGCAACTTTAAGGTTTATGGACTTCAACTCCCAGAATTGAACTGGGAGTTGAAGTCCACAAATCTTAAAGTTGTTAAGGTTGAAGAACTACATTTATACCACAAAGATAACATTCTTCATTGATTTGAAGAAGTAAAGATATTTATAGTTATCCTGTCTAAAGTGGGAAAGGCATTTGTGTATGAATAGACTTTTCCCGCTATTGGAACTACCTGAAGGAGGCTTCAGAAAAAAGAAGGTGGTCATTTTTCTAAAAAAAAACATTGGGGAAATGTTTTGCTCAAGGCTCTATTGAAGTGAAGGATGGCAAACAATATCTGCAAAAATGTATCACCAAAAATTTATATACTTTTTATATTGTAGGGGGGGAAATTAAGCTACAATAGAGGACTTGAAAGAATGCTGACTTTGATGCCATAAGAACAACTTGCATGCCAAAAATGTACCATAAGACTATTCATATAGTATTCCCAAGAACAATTGTAAAGGGATTCTTATGGGTACAAATTTCCATGCGTAGGCAATAACATTTTGCTCCAGCTAATAGACATGTTTTATCTTAAGGCCCTGTCCCACTGGCCGACGGATGCAAAACGTATGCATAAAGGATACAGCAGACGAGCAAAATTTCGGGGGTGGCTCCATCTGTTGTCATCCGCTCCAAAAAGTGAAAATTTGCATAAACAGAATGGAAAAGAACAGACGGGGGTAGTACGTAGCAGGGATGTTAAATGGATGTTCGTAGGAAGCCTAGTGGATGACAGCGGATGGAAGCGGATGACACTTCCGCAGGTATTCTGGGGGGAGAATAGCAAAGCAGATGCATAGCAGAAGGGGTGGATGCATCACAGACGCATATAGGAAGCAAAGCGGATGAATAGTGGATGTATATCAGATGCAAAGCATTCACTTGCGCATGCAGGGAGTATGAATTGCATCAGTTCCGCAAATATAAAAGGATGCAGCTCGCACACAGTCAGCATTCAGAGGAAAGACGTGCTGCCACATACATCTTCGAATAACACCATGGTTCGTCAGTCAGGGAAGAAGAGAAAGCCCGTGCCTACTCATGCCAGCCCTGGCAAGAGGGAAAAACCACCATCCCACCCCCTGGCACTGACTCTGAAGCTGCTGGTGCTTCTCCTGCTGCTGGTGCTGCTACTGCTACTGCTGTGGTGGACCAGCCCCAAGGCCCTCAAAGCCCTGCTGCTGAAGGCCCTGCCAGAGGGAGGAAGAGGCAAGGGAAAGAGAAGGGAGAGAGGAAATAGTACACCGTTTCCGAGGAGCATGAGGATGAGGTGCTGCAATGGCTGAGGGAGAATGAGTACCTCTGGAGAAAGGGCCACAGACTATCGCGACACCAAGAAGAAACAGGCAACTTGGAGAGACTAGGCAGAGAGCCTGGGCTACACTGCAGATGTACTCCTGGGATGGTGGAAGCACATGCACACCTGGTATGGCAAGCTACACCTCAAAAAATCTGGCCAGGCCGCTGTCAAGCTCACGGACCGGGAGATGTACGTCATGGCCAAGTGCAGCTTCCTGGAGGGTGAGGTCTGCCACCGAGGAGCAGCCCCTCTGACACCCCTCTCCCTCAGACAGCCCACAGACAGCCAGTCCTATTCCAGCCAGGAGACAGCTACCCAGTCCAGGCAGGTGTCTTCAGAGGGCCCCACAGCAGAGACCCCCCCCAACAGCTGCACACCCCATGCCAGAGGACTTGGAGGATCCCCTGTCACAAATGGAGGAACAAGCGGCAGCCACCAGAGACCAACCCCCACCCCCAGCTCCACAGGATGCAGGCAGAAAGGCAGACTGGAGGGCCAGAACCACAGTGTGCTGTTGGAGATCAGGGACACAATGAAGACCAGCACAGAACTGCTCTCTCAGCTGGTCCACTTGGACAGAGGGTCCTCCAGCTGCCACACTTTCATCATCTATGTGAGCCACATCTTGAGGGATATGCCCAAGACCCAGTACGAGGTGATGAAAGATCACAGCACTTCTGCACAACCCTCAAGTTCCAGCTGAAGCTGCTCCGACCCAGTCCAGGTCTGCTCCTTCACCCCAGGCGATGTCACAGCCCTTCCACGGCTTTCAACAGCCCCTCACCTACCAAGGCTACGACTACCAGGACTTCCCACAGCAGAAGCAGACCTTCCCAATCCAGGCCCAGGTTCATCGCATGGCACAGACGCCTCACCTCACCCAGCTGCAGGCCAGACAGCCCCACTACACTCCTCCTTCCTCCACCCCACAACCAAGCCCGTCAACGGACAATCTATCATCAGTATTGGGCCTGACATCTCAAGTCCTTGATGAAGGGCCTCTCAACCTCACGGGACTGAGTCAGCTCTCGGACAGCTTCCTGAACACACCATCTCCTGTTGTACTCTCGGGGCCAAGCACTCCAATGGCGCCTCAGACCAACATCACCCACGATGAAGTAGGGCACATCTTGTGTGTCGTTGGGTAGGGGGTCTGGATCTGGAAAGCCCATGATGAGGTTGCGTTCCAGCCCATCCTTGAGGTCACTGGCATTGTATCTGAAGCTGAAGCTGACCCGTTGCCTGAAGCATCGATGTACATGATCAAGTCAGCATCAACCATGGAAAAGAGGATGATACTGAAGAAGCCCTTGTAGTTGAAATAAGTGGACCTTGAGTTGACTGGAGCTTTGCAGACCACGTGCTTCCCATCTATGGCTCCAACGGTGAGGAGAAAGTTCCACCTCTGATTCCACTCTTCTGCAAGTTTTCTCCAGCCTTGTTCAGTGATGGGGCACTTGAGGAGCTGTTCCACGTATTCTTCAATGATGGCCTGCACCACTTCTCTGACCACAATGCTGATGGTGTTGTGTGGCACCCTCCAGGCATACTGCATGTTTTTGTATGTGGTTCCAGAGGCCAGGTGGCGCAGAGTCAGTGCCACCTTCAGTCCAGGGTCCAGGCGGGATGGAAGTTGGTGCTCGGCTTGGTCAACCTGGCTTTCGCATGCTCTACAAGTTCATCAAACATGGCTGGTGGCATCCTCAT
Source organism: Laticauda colubrina (assembly GCA_015471245.1). Lineage (NCBI taxonomy): Eukaryota > Metazoa > Chordata > Lepidosauria > Squamata > Elapidae > Laticauda > Laticauda colubrina. Next base: position 33,177,510 of record BLBF01000019.1, read on the forward strand.
GAAGTGATGGAATGCACAAGGGTCTTCATTCCTCAGTTCCTCCATCAGCTGGTCATACAGTCCAAACTCCATTCTTCTCACGATCCATCCTCGGACCCACACAGCTCTTGGACGTTTCCTTCTTCTCCTTGTGTATAAAAGGTGGAACAGTCTGAACAGGGATTGGTTCTGGTGATGAATGATCGTAGCTACCATACGGATTGTGTCATGATCCATGGTGGAAAACAATGGATGATGTGGAAGAGCAAGACCAAGGGTGAAGAGATCTGTACACCACTGCTGCTGAACTCATACTGAGAACCAGGTGATTTTCTCCCCCTTTTTATAGGAAATATCGGTTTTCCGCTAGGTGTCCTTCTCCATATTCTAGACATACTCCAGACATCCTAAATATCCGAGATACATCCCAGATATAAACGCTTTGTCCGTTTTTATCCTTTATATGAGAGATGCATCCGCTTCCATCCTTTCTATTTCCGTGCTAACGCTGTGTAGACGTTCTGTGTACCTTTCGTTTCCTCCCTCTTTCTGTTTTCAGCTGCAGTTGAGGGGATGTCCAGAGGATGCCGAGAGAATACAGCGGACGTTTAACGGATGATAACGGACATAGAACATTTGTTGCCCATATATGTCGTGGATGTACATCGTACGCGGCGGAAAGTTCATCCGTTCAAAAAGTTTTTGTGCAGCTCAAAACTTCTTGGGTGGATGAAATCTCAGTGGACGGATGCTGGAGGGATAGAGCGTATGAAACACGTATGCAGTGAGTACACAACGGATGCATAGCATTTTCCAACGGATGGCAAGCTTTTTTTAAAAGTTTTACATCCTCTTTGCATCCATTGGTGCAGTGGGACATGGGCTTTACATTCTACATTATCCCCTTTCTCTTCCTTGTTTCCACCTGGCTTTGTTTTATCTGTCATCTCTATTCTTTTGTGTTTGTA
>BLBF01000019.1:33198456-33221612 GCA_015471245.1 Laticauda colubrina
CCATTGCCTTGTTGGAGGTCCACGAGCCTGTTCTGCAAGACTGGGTAACAGGTCCGCATGAGATTGGGAAGGATGCAGCAAGCTTCCACGATGTTCCTCATGGTCTTTGGGCGATGCTGCATGGTGTGAGAAGTACCTGGAACCTGTTGGCCAGGATGCCAAAGGCGTTCTCCACCACCCACCTTGCCCTGGACAGCCTGTATTTGAAGATCCTCTATTCATGGGTGAGGAGTCTGGAGGTGTAGGGCTTCATGAGGTAGGTTCTGAGGGAGAAGGCGTTATCCCCCACGATGAAGTAGGGCACATATTGCGTGTCGTTGGGCAGTGGGTCTGGATCTGGGAAGCCCACGATGAGATTACGTTCCAGCCCCTCCTTGAGGTCACTGGCATTGTATACCTGGGCATCGGAAGATGAGCCATTGCCTGAAGCATCGATGTACATGAACTTGTAGTCAGCATCGACCATGGTGAAGAGGACGATGCTGAAGAAGCTCTTGTAGTTGAAATAAGTGGACCCCGACTTGGCTGGTGCTTTGCAGGCCACGTGCTTGCCATCAATGGCTCCAATGGTGTGTGGGAAGTTCCACCTCTGATACCACTGCTCTGCAACTTTCTTCCATCCTTCTTCAGTGGAGGGGCACTGGAGGAGCTCCTCCAGGTATTCTTCAATGATGGCCTGCACCACTTCTCTGACCACAATGCTGATGGTGTTGTGTGGCACCCTCCAGCCGTACTGCATGCTCCTGTAGGTGGTCCCTGAGGCCAGGTGGCACAGAGTGAGTGCCACCTTGAGCCCAGGTTCCAGGCTGGGCCGGAAGTTGGTGTTTGCCTTGGTCAACCTGGGTGTCAACCGCTGCACGACTTCATCAAACATGGCTGGAGGCATCCTCATGAAGTTCTGGAATGTACAAATGTCTTCATTCCTGAGCTCCACCATCAGCTTGTTGTACAGTCCGTACTCTGCCCTTCTCCCGATCCATCTTCGGACCCAGACGCTTCTTGGCCGCCTCTTTTTCTTCCCGTAGTAGAGTTCACAGAGCCTGTAAATGGCTTTGCACTGTTGCAGAACGATGGTGGCTGCCAAAAGGACTTTGTTAGGATCTATGGTGGACATGACTGGATGCTGTGGAAGAGCAAGAGTCAGATGAAGGCTGCAGAGGTCTGCACAGCTGGGCTGCTGGTCTGAAAGTGAGATCCAGATGAATTGCTTCACCTTTTTATAGGCAGTATAGGTTTTCCCCTAGGTGTCCCTTTGCATCGTCTAGGCATCCTCTAGACATCCTTAATATCCGAGATAGGTCCCCTCTGCGAACGTTTTTTCCGTTTTAAATGCTTTGTTTCCATGCTGCATCCGCTAGGCATGTGTTCTGCATCCGTTCTGCATCCGTTCTGCTTCCTCCCTGTGTCCGTTTACCGCTGGAGCGGATGGACTTGCACGGATGCACAGTGGATGCCTAGCGGATATAGCGGATGCAGAACGGATGCCTAGCGGATGCAGAATGGACGCATTGGATACATTTTCTGCTCAAAAGTTTTGAGCAGTTCAAAACTTTCTGAGCGGATGAAACGTCAATAAACGGATGCTGGACGGATAGAGAGGAAGCAGAACGGAGGCAGTGAGTACAGAACGGATACATCGCGTTAACCAATGGATGACAAGTGTTTTCCTCCGTTTTACATCCTCTTTCCATCCGTTGGTGCAGTGTGACAGGGGCTTAAATAAGTATTTTTTTTAAGGTATATAATTGTGTGCCAGATTATGATGGAAATTTCTTCATCTCAAAAATAGACAAGAATATTCTGAGAAATTACAGAAAATGGGAAGAAACAAGTTTGCTTTAGGTAAATGGTATTTTATAGTTTTTCTCATGGCCGCAGTTTTGGGAATGAACAAATGTCATTCAATTTTTTGAGAAAATAAAAGGACTCCAGTTAAATAAAATTGCTAACTGATCCTTTTATTAGAATTTTATATTTTAATCTTCCATTTCTCTTGGTACTTTCAATGAAATATATTTGAAAAATACAAATTCAAAATGATGAATTATTGTAATATGCAGCAGAAGTATATTTCTTACTTTTTATTGATTTATTCAATTTTTGTAGGTGCCCAACTTAACCAAGTGTCTGGGTGGTTTACAATTCTAAAATTCTAAAATATTTTTTTTTAAAAATTAAACACTTCTACAAAATAAGTACAAACAGCAGTCATGATAATTAATCAGTTAATAATATAACTATAGGAGATCTACATTTGTTCCATAAACATTAAAAAATTACATATTTAATTTATATCCCACCATTATTTTTATGAAGAATTTAAAGTGGTTAACATATCTAATATTTCTTCTATTTTTCCCATTATAATATCCCTGTGAGGTGAATTGGGCTGAGATAAGAGTGACTGGCCAAGCTTACTCAGCTAGCTTTCATTGCTAAGGCCGGGCTTGAACTCTGTCTCCCTATTTCTAGCTTCGTATCTTAACCACTAGTCCATATTGGCTCTGTGATTTCTGATGTTTGCATTCTGTAATAAATACAAGATCATCTGAAATTCCTAAAACTACAGTAGTTCAATAGTACATTTAGTTCATTATTGTGTACATTGAATTTTATATTTTGCATTCTAGGTATGTCCTCTACTGTGGATAGCAATACTTCTAAAACAAAGAAATGATCCTAACAATTATTGATTTGCTAAAGATGCCAGAATAGTAAAAGAACATGCTGTATTATCTAAAAATTTAGCCCAAAGTGAAAAGAAAAACCTGGATGAATGTTGCTTCTAAAATTCAAATACAGAATATCAAATTTATCCTGTATTATATAATAAGCTTACTGATATAAGGTATGCTTAGAGGAGATTCTATGCTCCATCATACAATACAACCAGGAAATACAAGATGTGAGTTTTATAAAATGCAAATCCCCCAAATTAACAAACCTCCATTTAAAAAAGAAATAGTGTAAATATTTCCACACATCTAGTAGGGAAGTGAATTTATCTTCACTGAAAAACACTGGTACGAGAGCGCAATAAAATCTAAAGTGCAGTTTCAAATCATTTTCCAAACATCATTATGAAAAGATTTCAGCTTGTTCTCTCAGCCCAATTCTGTTATGCTATATAAATAACTGCATCTAGGGGGTGGGATTCAAATTTCTTAACCATTGGTTCTGTGGGTGTGGCCTAATTTGTGGGTGTGGCTTGGGGGTCATGTGACTATGTAAATATTATAAATATTTGTGTAAATATTGATTTTTTTAACATAAAAAAACAACTTTTATCCAAAATCAGGGAAAGCAGGCAAGCAGATTGAGTTGCTCACAGAATCACAGATTCACTTACAGATTCTATCTGCAATTTCTCTATCTGCCTGAGTCTGCACTGAAAAATAGAAGCTTCAGTCCTAAGGAAAGTTCAGCTCTGCTTTTAGATTAGCTAGAAAGCATGAAATCCAACAATTTCCTGATTTCTAGCTAATCTAAATTTCCCAGCACAGTAGAACAGCTAATGGTTGGGGGAAAAAAAAGAAGGAAAAATAGCAACTTAGCAGGCAAGTTTGATAGCACAGGTAAGGAGTGAGTGGGTGGGGCAGGCCAACCAGTGGTGCGATTTGCCGGTTCTCTGGCAGGTAGAATCCCACCCCTGGTGAAAGTGCGTTTTGAGTGCATGTGTAGACCATTTCCTAAAAACCTCAGCTGTGCCATCCAGACAGCTGACAAGCACCGCGCATAGGTGCACAACGTTTGAAAATCCTCTCCTTCTTCAACCTCAGTTGTGCTGCACAAAGCAGTTGAGATTGAAAAAGCAAGAAATAAAGGACAGCCAGGAGCCCAGGCGGGTGGCTTAGCTAAACAGAGCAGCAGACACCGAACAGGTTCACTGTCTACTGCTCTTCAGAGCTACCAGTTCTATAGAACCGGGCCAAACCGGAAGCATCCCACCCCTGACTGCATCTTATATTGTTGATAGTAAAGATCAATGCATATTGATTCACTATCCATCCTTTTCGGATGATACATTGTTTATCAGATATTTGATTGATTTTAAATATTGTACTAGAAATATTCTTCAGGCTTTTTAAAATACAAATATCTGGAAATTTTAAATAAAAGGTCTGAATCCTTGCTATATCTGTGTCATTGGCAACTACTACTGGTAGATTACATTAGATATGAAATTGCTCCTGTCTGGAGTTCTTATAAGAATATATTGGAAATGCAGCATTTTCAATCCTCTCTGTAGGCTTTAACACAACTATCAAAATCTATACAATTATAGGGCCCCCCACATAGTCAGCTAGACAAGTCAATGAGTAAGAAAAAAATGAAGTAAAGAGGGTGTGAGAGAAAAACTGCAAATTTGAAAAGGGAAATTCAAGGAGAGGAAGAAGAAAAGGCAAATCTGAATAAAAAGTCAGAAAGTAAAATGATTGGAAAACCTATAGGAATATTTTCTAACTGAAGAAAAGAGCCTGTTTATGCTGTTCTTTATTTTTTGCAGCTTTTAATTTCTCCTATTTTGTCCTAGGTGGCAGCATCATTTACATTATTGGTTACTTGCAAATGAGATAAATTATCCTCAATAAGCCCCAGTGCAACTTCTTTTCCTTTGTGGGGTGACAGCAAGCAAAAATTTTAAAGTGTCTGCCCTGTCTAGTTGATTTTTATGGCAATGATGACAAGGTTAGGAAGGCTAATTTTACTGTAATTGTTACATGGGGGTAGTTTAGTCTAAGCACAGTATAATGTATTCAGATCCTAACATAACATCCTCTTAATATTGATCCTGATACTTATACCTGAAATAGCATTAAATAATGTGAAGACTGGTTATTTTAAGGATAGACTTAGTCTGCTTACTAAATACTTAGGATCTAAATATGAAATTCAATATTTGTGGTATTAAAATATAATCTTTCATTAGGCTACCAGAAAATAATAATATCAAAGAGAAATTGCCTTTTCCCTAATCTGATTTTTTACAATGAAACATACAGTATATCAAACATATATGCAGATTATATACTGTGTCGTAAGTTGAGCATATTTGTAGTAATAAGTGATAAGAGATTTGTTTCATTGAATTTGTGAATGCATAATATCTGAATGTTTCCTGAATTTCATCCCAGAATTTCTTTATACTTAAAGAAGACTAGAAGCTGTAATAAAGAAGTCCAAATTAAAACTTTTTTCAGGAAAATAATAGACTGCACTACTGTTTCTTTATTCCTACCCACACTTGAATGCAAATGATTGCAGTGCACATTTACAAAGGCATAAAATGACATTGAAATTAATATACAATGGCAATATGATGTGTTCACAGAATTGCAGCAATCACAGGCTGAATAAAAGTTGTGAATGCCATATTATTAAAAAAGTAAATACAAATGTAAGTTGCATCATTGTCAACATTTTTTCCCATATCATGGCAATTTACATTTATTAGGACTTATTTTCAGTACTTCGCGAAGATCTAAACACAGCAGTTAAAGAAAGGGATCAGAATTTAAGCCTTAAGCCCATGTCAGACTGCACCAATGGATGCAAAGAGGATGTAAAACGGAGATAAAACGCTTGCCATCCGTTGGAAAAAGCGACGCATCCATTGTGTACACACTGCGTATGTCTTTCATAAGCTCTATCCGTCAAACATCCATCTACTGCTATTTCATTCACTCAAAAAGTTTTGAGCTGCACAAAACTTTTTGAGCGGATGAATTTTCCACAGCGTACGATCTACATCCATGACACATACGGGCAACAAACGTTCTATGTCCATTGTCATCCGTTACATGTCCACTGTAGCCTCTCGGCATCCTCTGGGCATCTGCGTGACTCACATCCGCTCCAGCGGAAAGCGGAAAGAGGGAGGAAGCGAAAGGAACGTGGAACGTCCACACAGCGTTAGTAGCACGGACATAGAAAGGATGAAAGCGGATGCAGCTCGGATATAAAGCATTAAAATGGAAAAAACGTTCGTATATGGAACGTATCTCGGATATTTAGGATGTCTGGAGGATGTCTAGAGTATGTGGAAGGACACCTAGCGGAAAACCGATATTTCCTATAAAAAGGGGCAGGAAATCACCTGGATCTCACTATCAGTCCAGCAGCCGTGGTGTGCAGATCTCTTCAGCCTTGCTCTTGCTCTTCCACATCATCCATTGATCTCCACCATGGATCATCGCATACTCCTTTTGGTAGCCGCCATTATTCAACACCAGAACTAAGCTCTGTTCAGACTGTTTCACCTTTTCTACGCAAGGAGAAGAAGGAGACATCCAAGAGCTGTCTGGGTCAGAAGATGGATCGGGAGAAGAGTGGAGTTTGGACTGTATGACAAGCTGATGGTGGAGCTGAGCAATGAAGACACTCATGCATTCCAGAACTTCATGAGGATGCCACCAGCTATGTTTGACGAACTTGTGGAGCGTCTGAGACCCAGGTTGACCAAGGCAAACACCAACTTCCATCCCAGCCTGGACCCTGGACTGAAGGTGGCACTGACTCTGCACCACCTGGCCTCTGGGACCAAGTACAGAAACATGCAGTATGCCTGGAGGGTGCCACACAACACCATCAGCATTGTGGTCAGAGAAGTGGTGCAGGCCATCATCGAAGAATACGTGGAGGAGCTCCTCCTGTGTCCCACCACTGAAGAAGGCTGGAGGAAAGTTGTAGAGCAGTGGTATCAGAGGTGGAACTTTCCCCACACCGTTGAAGCCATAGATGGGAAGCACGTGGCCTGCAAAGCACAAGCCAACTCAGGGTCCAATTATTACAACAAGGGCTTCTTCAGCATCATCCTCTTTGCCATGGTTGATGCTGACTACAAGTTCATGTACATCGATGCTTCAGGCAACGGGTCATCTTCAGATAGCCAGGTATACAACACCAGTGACCTCCAGGGTGGGCTGGAACGCAACCTCATCATGGGTTTCCCAGATCCAGACCCCCTGCCCAATGACACACAAGATGTGCCCTACTTCATCATGGGTGATGACGCCTTCTCCCTCAGAACCTATCTCATGAAGCCCTACACTTCCATATGCCTCACCCGTGAAGAGAGGATCTTCAGCTACAGGCTGTCCAGGGCAAGACGGGTGGTGGAGAACGCCTTTGGCATCCTGGCCAACAGGTTCCAGGTACTTCTCACCACCATGCAGCATCACCCAGGGACTGCGAGGAGCATCGTGGAAGCTTGCTGCATCCTGCACAATCTCATGTGCACTCGCTACCCAGCCTTGCAGAACAGGCTTGTGGACCATCAACAAGGGAATGGGGACATGGAGCCTGCTGAATGGAGGCAAGGACGAAACCTGATAGACACTGTGGATGTACAAGGCCCCAACAGAGCTTCATGTGAAGGGAAGAAGCAGCGCAACCTCCTGAAACACTGGTGCAACTCCCCAGCTGGAGCAGTGGAGTGGCAAGCCAGGATGGTAGATGCTTAATGGATGCTTCCTTCAGCCTGTCTCATCACACTGATGAGATTGTGCCATGTATGTTGAGTGGTCCTACAATGAATAGGGCATTAATAAAGAGTTTTGTTTATTTTGAAATGTGTTGATCAATGAAAAAATTGGTATTGATAATAAAGGGCCATATGTGTGGCTGCTGGGAGGATGGACCATCCAGTCCCACTATGCTTGCACTGGAGGTTTATTTATCCCACAACTATCCTTATCTATCCCACAACTAACCTTATCTATCCCGCAACATCCTTATCTATCCCACAAGCATACAAAGGCTTAACCATTTTTTCAAAGTTTTCATCAACACTTTATTAAGTAAAAAAAAATGAACCAAGTGTGTTAAGCAAAGATAACCTTTATTAATAATTGTCTTAAGTAATCTGTATGACTTTATTAAAAAAGCAAAATGAACCAGGTAAAGTGTCTTAAGCAAAGATAAAGTGAACAAGTAACAACTTAGTCTCTGGCACTATTCTCAGTCACTCTGAGTCATGTCCATGGTCTCAGCTGTTAAGCGGCCAGGGATTGTGGAGGTGGCTGTGGCTTGAGGAGGTGGCTTGTGGAGGTGGCTGTGGTCTGAGGCGCCATTGGGGTGCTTGGCCCCGAGAGTACAACAGGGGATGGTGTGTTCAGGAAGCTCTCAGAGAGCTGACTCACTCCCGTGAGGTTGAGAGGCCCTTCATCAAGTACCTGGGATGTCAGGCACAAGACTGATGACAGATATTCTGACGATGGGCTTGGTTGTGGGGTGGAGGAAGGAGAAGTGTAGTGGGGCTGTCTGGGCTGCAGCTGGGGGAGGTGAGGCATCTGTGGCATCTGTGGCGTCTGATGAACCTGGGCCTGGACTGGGAAGGGGGCTGCCTCTGCTGTGGGAAGTCCTGGTAGGGGTAGGCTTGGTAGGTGAGGGGCTGTTGAAATCTGTGGAAGGGCTGTGACATCGCCTAGGGTGGAGGAGCAGACCTGCAATGGGTAGAAGCAGGTTCAGCTGGGCCTGGAGGGTGGTGCAGAAGAGCTGTGATCCTCTTCTTCATCACCTGGTACTGGGCCTTGGGCATGTCCATGAGGGTTTGGGTCACATAGGTGATGAAGGGCTTGCGGTTCGAGGATGGTATGTCGAAGTGGACCAGCTGGGAGAGAAGATCTGTGCTGGCTTTGATTGTGTCCCTGATCTCCAAGAGGACAGTGTGCCTCTGTCCCTCTGGTCTGCCTCTCTGCCTGCTTTCTGTGGAGGTGGAGCTTTCTGGTGGCTGCTGCTTCTTGCTCCATTTGAGACAGGGGATCCTCCAAGTCCTCTGGCATGGGGAGTGCAGCTGTCAGGGGGGGGGTCTCTGACATGGGGCCCCCCAAAGACACCTGCCTGGACTGGGTAGCTGTCTGCTGGCTGGAAGAGGAGTGGCTCTCTGTGGGCTGTCTGAGGGAGAGGGTTGACAGAGGGGCTGCTCCTCGGTGGCAGACCTCACTCTCCAGGAAGCTGCACTTGGCCATGACGTACATATCCCGGTCAGTAAGCTTGACAGCGGCCTGCCCGGATTTTTTGAGGTGTAGCTTGCCATTCCAGGTGTGCATGTGCTTCCACCATCCGAGGAGTACATCTGTAGTGTAGCCCAGGCTCTCCGCCTTCTCTGTCCAAGCTGCCTGCTTTCTCTTGGTGTCACGATAAAGCCTGTGGCCCTTCCTCCACAGGTACTCGTTCTCCCTCAGCCATTCCAGCACCTCCTCATAGTCCTCAGAAATGGAGTACTGTTTCCTCTCTCCCTTCTCCTTCCCTTGCCTCTTCCTCCCTCTGGCAGGGCCTTCAGCAGCAGGGCCTTCAGGGGCTTCAGCAGCAGGGCTTTGAGGGCCTTGCGGCTGGTCCACCAGAGCAGCAGCAACAGAAGCACCATCAGCAGCAGCAGGAGAAGCACCAGCAGCAGCAGAAGCACCAGCAGCACCAGCAGGAGAAGCACCAGCACCAGCAACACCAGGAGCAGCAGCAGAAGCACCAGCAGCTTCAGAGTCAGCGCCAGGGGGTGGGATGGTGGTTCTGTCCTTCTTGCCAGGGCGGGCAGGAGTAGGCACAGGCTTCCTCTTCTTCCCCATGGTGTTCTCTCAAGATGTCTCTGGCAGCAGGTCTTTCCTCTGAATGGTGACTGCTTGCGAGCTGCATCCTTTTATATCCACGGAGCTCACGCAATTCATCCTCCCCGCATGCGCAGTGAAAGCTTTGCATCCGCTCCGCATCCTTTAGGCATCCGCTATGCATCCTATAGGCATTTATGATGCATCTGCGTCATCTGCTATGCATCCGCTCCTTCCACTACGCGTCCGCTTCGCTATTCTCCCCCGGAAGCCCTGCGGATGTGTCATCTGCTTCCATCCGCTTTCATCTGCTAGGCTTCCTACGAACATCCTCTTTACATCTCCGCTACATCCTCCCCACGTCCGTTCCTTTCCGTTGTTTTCCGTTCTGTTTATGCAAATTTGGGACACTTTTGAGAGCGGATAACAACGGATGGAGCCACCCCCGAAATTTTGCTCGTCCACTGTGTCCTTTTTGCATATGTTTTGCATCCGTCGGCCAGTGTGACCTAGCCTTTAGGAAGAAAGATTTAGGAAACTAGGATGTTTAAATTTAGGGTGAAGTGGGAGGAATATAAATATCTGGAGACTTGCTATAGAAAAAAAAGTTCATTTACAGTCTTATGGGATCTATAGTAGTATTCCTAGTATAGGAAGTAGGTAATAGGAAAATTTCTGGATTCCTTTGCTAGATATATTGAAACAATGGCTGGACTGTCATCTTTAATACAGATAAGTCCATTTGATATTTGATTCAATGGTGAGTCATGTTCAGTAAAAATTATTCTAAGCAAACAAGCTGTTTACTCTTCATAACTTTTTTTTTCTTAAGACAGTGCTTTCTAATTTTGCCCAAAATTCCTTTCTTTAGTACAACCATGATTTGCTACTAGAGCAAATCAAGTTATATTTAAATTTAATATGGAATCAGATTTTGAACACAGTTGCAAAGCCTGCACAACTTGATACCCTCTTCATAAAGTGGATTCTGGTTTCCATTACTGCGATTAGCAAGGATTAAAATTATTAAAGAGGCTATTAACCCGATGCAATTCCGCAAGGCCTTCGCAGTTGGACTGCGGAGACTCGCTTGGAGAGCCGGTTTCCTTAACTTGACAGTACCTCCGAGAAATCAGCGTTGAGGGCGGGAATCATTAGGCACGCCTAAGGGAGTGCTCAGGCCTTTAAAGGCAGCCTTTCTTCCGGGGCGAGAGGCGGTGACGGTTTTCCCCAGCGAGCTGTCTCTATTGGCTCCTCCCCGCCTTTACCCCTGTATCGTGCAGCGAGGAAGCGGCTTTTGGAGAGAAGGCGAAGCATCGCGGTTCTCGAGGTGGTTAGGTTGTTGCACCCTACAGTTTTTCCGCGAGTTGAGGCACCTCCCACATCTTTAGCCCGCTTAGAGCGTTCTTCCTCCGGCAACCGGTGAAGCGCCAAGTTTGCTGCTCATTTGCGAAACGGTAGCGAGAAGCAAACTTTCAACATTGTGACGGCGCTGTGAGCAGCTCGACTCAGTCTCTTCTCTTAAGGAAAGCGAAGCGGAGTAGCAGCGTCGATTCAGAAAGCGGGAAGACAGGCGAGCCTCAGGTGCGTAAAGATGGGGCGGTGGGACTGTGAAGGCAAGCAAAATAACCGCTGAAGTAGAGAACTGGGAGCAAGGATCCGCCAAGCACATTCGGAAAGGACGCTATTTTGTTTCCGAAATTTGTGTCGCCTTTTCGCTCTGGGTCTTCTGGGGGTTGGCGTTCACCTCGTGAAACTTACCGTTAGGCGGGAATGGAAAATAGGTATGCATCCACCTAAGTGTCCGTGCATGCGGCGCTCGTGCTCGCTCATCAGGTTTTTCTCCGCACAGGTGTGAAATCTCATTCCCCGCGCGCTCTCGCTTTTATTTATTATTTGTTTAAATCTGCGCAATAGGCGTCCTGTGGTTAGTGTTGGTTATTGACGAAGCTCGGAGTTCCTGCAGTTTTCGAGGATTCTCTTTTCCTAGTTGAATCCAAAGCAGAACCATTTGGGAAACGGAGGTGGGGGGGGAATGTTAAAGAGCTCCGCTCAAGCGGGCGTTTGTTGAATTCTTTGCAATTGAAGAAAGAGGAAAAAGAAACAACAATGCGACAACGACTCGCGGCCTTTATTTAAAATAATTTAAAAGAGGAAAGTTGAGAATTGGTGCTTATGTTTAGCTAGTGTCTGGTATTGAATTACTCTTGAAAATATATAAAAAGGCTAGCTTCTGAAGTTCCCATAATGGAAGGTAGTAAGAGAATTATCAGGAAAATTAAGGACTTTTATATCCAATGCTGGAAGTATCCCAGGGAATCCTTTAACGAGTAAAATAAATCTGTTCAAGAAATGGTTAGAGCAGAATGTCATTACTATAAAAATGTATATTGTTAGTACAAGAAAATTTCCTCCCCCCAACAGCTAGATGTGATGCTTCCTTTATGATAGATGTCATTGCTGGAAAGTCTAGCAGAAACTTTGTTGAACACTGGGTCTTATATTATTTGATGTTAAGTCTGTAAAGTCTTTTATGAACATTAAGGACCTCTGCAAATTTTCTGTTGATGCTTCGTTGGGCCTAATGCAAAGTATACAAGATATGTTATCTACAGTAAGGAAAACTAAAAGTTCAGGCTCCAAAAAAACTTGTCAGTTTTTAAAAACTAACTGGATATCTTTCGCAACAGCCATTCGTAGGGTTTTTAAATCTTAGCATGTTTTCCAATATACAGTAAACTATGTTGGCATTCTCTAACTTGGTATATTTCTAAGTATTGAGCTACATTTTCTATAATCTCAGATCAGCACAATATCAGAGGTGAACATGTCAATGCTTTAACATAAGAATATATGAAAATGCTGTTATGTCAAACCCATCTATCTAGTCTAGCACTGGACTTTCAAAGTGTTAAAGCCAGTAGCTGGCTTCTAAGATGTCCTATACATTTTTGAGTGACACATGGTAAAAAGATTGTTAGTGCAGAGACACAAACCACTTAAAACTAAAAGATGTTGTCGTTTTTATCATATGAATGATGAATTCAGGTCACATTAGTGGATTGAGGTATAACAGTGCATATGCTATATTCAAAAAGCTAAATTGGCTTTTTGGGAGAACTTTTTAAAGGACTTTCAGAATACAGTGGATGTGCGGTTGTAAATATACTCATTTTGCTTGATAGAGAAGGCTCCCATCATAAGCTAACAGCAATTGCCACTTGAGGAAATAGCAGTTGGGTTTATATGATTGGTTCTATTTACTTAGTAAGAATATATCTGGTAGCTAGAATGGCCTTAAGTGATCCTTCACTAAAACCCATGTCCCACTGCACCAACGGATGCAAAGAGGATGTAAAATGGACAAAAAAGCTTGCCATCCATTTGAAAACGCGATGCATCCGTTGTGTACTCACTGTGTACGTGTTTCATACATTCTATCTGTCAAACATCTGTCTACTGCTATTTCATCCGCTCAAAAAGTTTTGAGCTGCACAAAACTTTTTAAGCGGATGAACTTTCCGCCGCATATGCTGTACATCCGCAACACATGCGGGCAACAAACGTTCTACGTCCGTTGTCATCTGTTACACGTCTGCTGTATCCTGTCGGCATCGTCTGGCCATCCCCTCAACTCACACCCACTGCAGCTGAAAGTGGAAAGAGGGAGGAAGCGAAAGGTACATGGAACGTCCACACAGCGTTATTAGTATGGAAATAGAAAGGATGTAAGCGGATGCATCTCGTATATAAAGCATTAAAACGGACAAAACGTTTGTATATGGAACGTATCTGGGATATTGAGGATGTCTGGAGTATGCCTAGGGTATGTGGAAGGACACCGAGCAGATAACCGATATTTCCTGTAAAAAGGGGGGAGGAAATCACCTGGATCTCAGTATGAGTTCAGCAGCCCTGGTTACAGACCTCTTCAGCCTTGGTCTTGCTCTTCCACATCATCCACTGATCTTCACCATGGATCATCACACACTCCTTATGGTAGCTGCCATCATTCAACACCAGAACCAAGCCCTGTTCAGACTGTTTCACCTTTTCTACGCAAGGAGAAGAAGGAGACGTCCAAGAGCTGTGTGGGTCTGACGATGGATCGGGAGAAGAGTGGAGTTTGGACTGTATGACAAGCTGATTGTGGAGCTGAGGAATGAAGACACTCATGCATTCCAGAACTTCATGAGGATGCCACCAGGCATGTTTGACTAACTTGTTGAGCGTCTGAGACCCAGGTTGACCAAGCCGAGCAGCAACTTCCAGCCCAGCCTGGACCCTGGACTGAAGGTGGCACTGACTCTGCACCACCTGGCCTCTGGGACCACATACAAAAACATGCAGTATGCCTGGAAGGGTGCCACACAACAGTATCAGCATTGTGGTCAGAGAAGTGGTGCAGGCCATCATCGAAGAATATGTGGAGGAGCTCCTCCAGTGCCCCACCACTGAAGAAGGCTGGAGGAAAGTTGTAGAGCAGTGGTATCAGAGGTGGAACTTTCCCCACACCGTTGGAGCCATAGATGGTAAGCACGTGGCCTGCAAAGCTCCACCCAACTCAGGGTCCAATTATTACAACTACAAGGGCTTCTTCAGCATCATCCTCTTTGCCATGGTTGATGCTGACTACAGGTTCATGTACATTGATGCTTCAGGCAATGGGTCAGCTTCAGATAGCCAGGTATACAACGCCAGTGACCTCAAGGATGGGCTGGAACGCAACCTCATCATGGGTTTCCCAGATCCAGACCCCCTACCTAACAACACACAAGATGTGCCTTACTTCATCGTGGTTGATGATGCCTTCTCCCTCAGAACCTACCTCATGAAGCCGTAAAGTTCAAGATACCTCACCCGTGAAGAGAGGATCTTCAAATACAGGCTGTCCAGGGCAACACGGGTGGTGGAGAACACCTTTCGCATCCTGGCAAACAGGTTCCAGGTACTTCTCACCACTATGCAGCATCACCCAGAGATTGTGAGAAGCATCGTGGAAGCTTGCTGCATCCTGCACAATCTCATGCGCACCCGCTACCCAGTGTTACAGAACAGACTTGTGGACTGTCAACAAGGGAATGGGGACATGGAGCCTGGTGAATGGAGGCAAGGATGAAACCTGATAGACACTGTGGATGTACAAGGCCCCAACAGAGCTTCATGTGAAGGGAAGAAGCAGCGCAACCTCCTGAAACACTGGTGCAACTCCCCAGCTGGAGAAGTGGAGTGGCAAGACAGGATGGTAGATGCTTAATGGATGCTTCCTTGAGCCTGTCTCATAATACTGATGAGATTGTGCCATGCATGTTGAATGGCCCTAAAATGAATAGGGCATTAATAAAGAGCTTTGTTTATTTTGAAATGTGTTGATCAATGAATAAATTGTTATTGATAATAAAGGGCCATATGTGTCACAGCTGGGAGGGTGGACCATACAGTCCCACTATGCTTGCACTGGAGGTTTATCAATCCCACAGCTATCCTTACCCATCCCACAACTATCCTTACCCATCCCACAACTATCCTTATCCATCCCACAACTATCCTTATCCATCCCACAACTATCCTTACCCGTCCCACAATTATCCTTACCCGTCCCACAACTATCCTTACATATCCCACAAGCATGCAAAGGCTTAACCCTTTTTTCAAAGTTTTCACCAACACTTTATTAAGTAAATAAAATGAACCAAGTGTGTGAAGCAAAGATAACCTTTATGAACAACTGTCTTAAGTAAACTGTATGACTTTATTAAAAAAGCAAAATGAACCAGGTAAAGTGTCTTTAAGCAAAAATAAAGTGAACAGGTAACAACTCAGTCTCTGGCACTATTCTCAGTCACTCTGAGGCATGTCCATGGTCTCAGCTGTCGAGCGGCCAGGAACTGTGGAGGTGGTTGTGGCTGGAGTGCTGGTCTGAGGCGCCATTGGGGTGCCTGGCCCCGAGAGTACAACAGGGGATGGTGTGTTCAGAAAGCTCTCAGAGAGCTGACTCAGTCCCGTGAGGTTGAGAGGCCCTTCCTCAAGAACCTGGGATGTCAGGCACAGTACTGATGACAGATTTTCCGTTGAGGGCTTGGCTGTGGGGTGGAGGAAGGAGGAGTGTAGTGGGGCTGTCTGGCCTGCAGCTGGGTGAGGTGAGGCGTCTGTGGCGTGCAATGAACCTGGGCCTGGACTGGGAAGGGCTGCCTCTGCTGTGGGAAGTCCTGGTACTCATAACCTTGGTAGGTGAGGGGCTGTTGAAAGCTGTGGAAGGGCTGTGACATCGCCTGGGGTGGAGGAGCAGTCCTGAAGTGGGTCGGAGCAGGTTCAGCTGGGCCTGGAGGGTGGTGCAGCAGTGCTGTGATCTTTTCCTTCATCACCTGGTACTGGGCCTTGGGCAGGTCCATGAGGGTTTGGCTCATGTACGTGATGAAGGGCTTGCGGTTCGAGGATGGTATATTGCTATGGACCAGCTGAGAGAGAAGATCTGTGCTCGTTTTGATGGTGTCCCTGATCTCCAGCAGGACAGTGTGGCTCTGGCCCTCCAGTCTGCCTCTCTGCCTGCTTTCTGTGGAGGTGGAGGTGGGGGTGGGGGTGGCTGCTGCTTCTTGCTCCATTTGAGACAGGGGATCCTCCAAGTCCTCTGGCATGGGGAGTGCAGCTGTCAGGGGGGGGTCTCTGACATGGGGCCCCCCAAAGACACCTGCCTGGACTGGGTAGCTGTCTGCTGGCTGGAAGAGGAGTGGCTCTCTGTGGGCTGTCTGAGGGAGAGGGTTGACAGAGGGGCTGCTCCTCGGTGGCAGACCTCACTCTCCAGGAAGCTGCACTTGGCCATGACGTACATATCCTGGTCAGTAAGCTTGACAGCGGCCTGCCCGGATTTTTTGAGGTGTAGCTTTCCATTCCAGGTGTGCATGTGCTTCCACCATCTGAGGAGTACATCTGAAGTGTAGCCCAGGCTCTCTGCCTTGTCTCTCCATTCTGCCTGCTTTCTCTTGGTTAGAGTCTGTGGCCCTTTCTCCACAAGTACTCGTTCTCCCTCAGCCATTCCAGCACCTCCTCCTCATGGTCCTCAGAAAAGGTGTACTGTTTCCTCTCTCCCTTCTCCTTGCCTTGCCTCTTCCTCCCTCTGGCAGGGGCTTCAGGGCCTTCAGCAGCAGGGCTTTGAGGGCTTTGGGGCTGGTCCACCACGGCAGCAGCAGTAGCAGCAGCAGCAGCAGCAGCAGCAGCAGCAGGAGAAGCAGCAGCAGTACCAGCAGCAGGAGAAGCAGCAGAAGCACCAGCAGCTTCAGAGTCAGCGCCAGAGGGTGGGATGGTGGTTCTGTCCTTCTTGCCAGGGCTGGCAGGAGTAGGCATAGGCTTCCTCTTCTTCCCCATGGTGTTCTTTCAAGATGTCTCTGGCAGCAGGTCTTTCCTCTGAATGGTGACTGCTTGCGAGCTGCATCCTTTCATATCTGCGGAGCTGATGCAATTCATCCTCCCCACATGCGCAGTGACCGCTTTGCATCCGCTACGCATCAGCTATGCATCCGCTATGCATCCGCTATGCATCCTATAGGCGTCTGTGATGCATCCGCTCCTTCCGCTACGCGTCCGCTTCGCTATTCTCCCCCAGAAGCCCTGCGGATGTGTCATCCGCTTCCATCCACTTTTATCTGCTAGGCTTCCTACAAACATCCGCTTACCATCCTCGCTACGTACTACCTCTGTCCATTCCTTTCCGTTGTTTTCCGTTCTGTTTATGCAAATTTTTGAGAGCGGATAACAACGAATGGAGCCACCCCTGAAATTTTGCTTGTCCGCTGCGTCCTTTTTGCATACGTATTGCATCCGTCGGCCAGTGTGACCTAGCCTTAAGTGATCTGAAAAGTTGGATTAAGGATTTAAGATCAGTGCCATCAAAACTTCCCAGTTTGTGTTTTCCTAATCTAATCCAGTAGATGGAATTTTTTAAATGGAGATAACTTTAGGATAGGTGAGCAAAGAAGCATGTTAGGGATAACATTGTTCACCCTAACTGTTTTAGGTGAAATACTAACTATGAATCATAGTTAGTGTATGCAGCTTTAACTGTAAAATAGCAACTGTGGGTGTGGTTATGAAAACCATATAAAAGTAGCAAGGCTACAGCTTGCTCGCTCTCTCTCTCTGGCTTTGATGATCCCTGATTACTGCTTGGAAGCAAGACTGCATTGCTCGAACGGGAGAGACAACAACGGACTGATTTATGTGAACTGAAATAGGATATTCTACATGGACTTTGCTAACTGAATATCCCTGAATGGACTGACTACATGGTAAATGAATATAGGACTGTTTTTGACTATGCTATAAACTTATACTGGAATAAAATATATTCTTGATAGCACAAGCGTATCTGTTATTTTTACTGTATGTTAATAAACATACAAGCTTAGCTCACTCATTTATCTGTGTGCCTATCTGACTAACGCTGCACATTCTGTTTAGCTTGTTTACCTAACCCTGGTTGGGGAACCCAGGCTTAACAAAGCAAAAATCATACTTCTGAAAAAGAAAAGGTTATTTGGATTTGTAAATCAGTTTTTCTGCTGATTTCTCTGCATAGATATTAATCTGTTTTAGATTTACAAGTCTGAAGATGTGGAATTCCTTGTGAATGCTGAATTCATTTGTGGATGCTGGTAAAATATTTGTATGTATATTTTTACCAATTTGACACTGTTTGAATAAATAAACTTCACTGCAATGAAACAATTTATTTAAAATTAGTTTGGATACTATAATGTAGTCTTTGTGGTTTTGCATTTTAAACAAGATTGGAAACTTCAGTTGATTCAAGACATAGCCATAAGAATGCTGCTAAACATAAAATTTTGGGAATATGATATATTTTTATTTTATAGTATTATTTTGTTTCCAATACCAGTTCAAAGCACCCTAAAGCCAAAATTGTTTGACTTAATTGTCTGGCTCACCTCCTGAGAACATGTACGTTTATCAAGCCCTATTGAACTATTGATAAGAGATCCTAGATGGGGATTACCAAGGCAAATATATTTTCATGGTAGCCCCAAATCCAAGATGTTGCTATGTCCATTTTATGCATTTAAGCATACGTTGTAGGGGCATAGATTGACCAAATTTTATGTCAACTATAAGAGGAAAATATTTGCTGCAGGGATAGCTATCAAAAGGATTTGATCTTATGCTACATCAGCTGCATATTGGTACTCCTCAGTTTATGCCCCTTCTTTCAGTGACTGTTCAAAGGTATAGCAGGGCTGAAAAAAATGGGCCTATGACCAGTCCTCAAAGTTTCATCCATTACAACACCTCCATGGTAATGTGATCATGATTTGGGCACTTGGATGTTTGCAATTACAACATTGCAGTGAGCTGCAATCACATGATCACCATTTGAAACATCATATGACAGCTTCCCAGAAGCAAAGTCAATGGAGACTTGGCAAGGAAGGTTGCAAATTGCTCCAATAAGTCCCCCCAGTGTGCACTCTACCCTCTGCCCCATTATTTTCCTGCACAGTGCCCCCCTCTCCCAGCACACTTCACCTCTCTGACCATAATTACCACCACCACATGGCACTCCTACACTTCCCAGCTGAGGCTCCCACTGCTTCCTGCTTAATAATAAACCACATATTGGGGTTCAGACAGCAATCAACTGCTGGGATTGTCATTAAGCAATGCAGTTATGTGACATTGTTATTTACAGTTGTATCCCTTAGTATTCCTGTATTGAAACAGATAGCAACAAGAAGAATAACTTACTAATTTTTTTGTAAGAATTTCAGTATAAAGTGGGCTATACGAAGCATTCTGAATCTTCAGAATATGCTGATTGTTATATGTATTAAATTATGTGTATTAGTTTTCTTTAGTTTGGTGCGGTCCAGATGTTAAGAACCTTGGTTTCCATAATTCCCATCTGCCAGGCAGTTTTGGGATTATGGTTTGATCCAGCACTCATTGAAATAAATGAAAATGCATGTATATATATATAAATGATGTATGTATGTATGTATGTATGTATGTATGTATATTTGTTTTCTTAAGTTTTCGCGGGTACTTACATGTATGCTGTTCAGCTTCGTTCGGGTATTATTCCACATCATTGTAGTTGTGCTTTTAAAGTTGTAGCAATTTTAATTTGTCTCAATACAGAAGCCTGATGATGGCAGATGAGATTCTGCCGAAACGTTGCTACAACTTTAAAAGCACAACTACAATGACGTGGGATAATACCCGAATGAAGCTGAACAGCATATATATATAATGTCCAATATCTGCATAGTTCATGTAGCTTGATAATAGAATATTTATACAATAAATGGTTGTATTGGCTTTTAAAGTGCCTCAAGATCCTGATCATTTTAAATCTCATAGAAATTTTGATAACATTCTTTAGCACTGTTCTTTATATCTTTCCAGCCCCACATCCCAACTTTATTTTCTTGGACTGATAAATCTAACTGCCAATATCTCTGTGGTTTATGTGTATATGTGTGGTGTATTTCCAAATTCAATAGACTTACCACTTTTTCTTCACAAAATCTTAAGACTTCAATTCAAGCCTTGTCAGAACATATATAAATTTGCTGTATATTAATTTTAAATATGATCTATTAGTAGGTTACTTGTACAATTATACAGTGCAATATGCTATGATGTCATATTGTACAACTATATGCTTTAAAAAAAAAACAGAAAGCATTAACACACAGAGATGATGGCGAACCTGTGGCATGCCTGCTGGAAGTGGCATGCAGAGCCACTTCTGTTGGCACGTGAGAGATGCCTGGAAGAGCCCCATTATGCATGCTCACATGCACTACCTTCCGACAGCTGATTGTCAGGTATCTGGTGCACATGTGTGGGAGATGGGGATGTACGGAAGATGCATGCAGGGGGTCACGTGTGCATGCACAGGGGGCATGGGGAATCCCAGCATGCACTGCCTTCTGGCACTGGCATGTGAGCAAGCGTGAGTGAGAGCACAATTTTCAGCACGGGAATTGAAAAAGGTTAGCCACTACTAACATGGAGCATTTCCTCACTCGTGGTTTAGTATCTTGTAGTGTCACTCAACTATTGTTGCAATTATACTCATTATACTGTTCTAATAGTACAAAAGAAGATTGGATAATTGTTGAGAACACTAAAAATCACTAGTGGAAAATGACCATGTGTGACATCCTTTTCCACAAATACAATATTTTTTTGTCTGGGGTTCCTGCAAAACAGCTTTAAAAAGAGCAGAATATGAATAGTACCTTTAACCATGGATCAAGTACTCTAGCACCACTTCTTATATAGTACAAATGATTTCCCCCCCCCCCCCCCCAACGTTTAATAATCATGTAAGGCAGTATATTTGAGTGTCAACAAATATTGAATAGGGAGGGAAAAACTGTTCTTTCCAGTTACGATTGCCCTGAAAATTTTTCTGCCTATTTATCAACTCAGAAAAAAAAAAATCAGTGGTATGAATGAATTCCCCTCCCTTCAGTTTGATGTTACTCCCAGGAAAACTATTTAGTGGTACAGAGTGGGATAATCATTGCTTTTGCAATGGAAATTCCCTGAAAATCCCTGCCACATGACTGTTACCAGAGGAAAAAAAAACTCTTCTGTACTCCAGAGATTTGCTGTAAATGATCTAACTCATGATTTCTCCTGAAAATCATTCCCCTTGGTAGATAACTGACTTAAATAAGGATTAGACTATTTTGGAAAATATGCTTAAGTAGAACTGAAGCAGAGTTTATTTATGGACTAAAACCGTGACCAATATCACTGAACTGAAGTGGTGAATGAGAGCAAAATGCAGACAAATAAGAAACAAAAAAAGTATTCTTGCCAGATCCTTATCAGATTCAGTGGTACAAAATAAAATATATATAAACATCTTTTCCCCACTCCCAAATAACCAGTAGAGGCTGAATATGTAGTGTTGCAGCTGAGAATAAAAAAAAATTATATTGGGTCTAAGATTTTTGATGGATGTGATTGGCAACTTGAAATTGTGAATAGGAGTATTATAGAGTTAGGAGGAAAGTGTAGCCTGCTGCATTTTGTTTGAAATCCCAATTGAGTTTTTGAAAATTCTTCAGTGTATTATTTCATTTTCTGTGGCTTGATTTTTCAGATAACTGCAAGTCTAATACAAAATTAAAATAACTAGAAAATCAGTTATGATAAGTTCCATAGATATGTCAGTATATTGTTCTTACTGAAAAATGGGAATTGTAGTATTTTTTACACAACAGTAATGAGATATTTTTCATAACCAGAAGGTGTCCTATTAATGATGCTCTTAGCATGATGCCAACATCTGTAAAATGGAATTTGGATGGCCTTCCCTTTGAATTCATGTGTGATATTGTTAAATTAGTCAGAGATTGCTGTATTATAAATATTGTTTAAGGGATTTGTTTGCTGCCTGAAGTCATAAGGACTGTAGCCAGCTTACCAAATGTTCATGCAAAGCACAATATAAGTCAAAAAAATAATTAAAATACTAATCTACTCAATTTGGGGTTAAATTAATGCTAAAGCCAATATGTTAAATTTATGATGCCATTGATTATAATTAACTAGCTGGATACCCGTGCTTCGCGACAAATCTATGTGATTGGGCTATGCAGGAGAAATTTGGTTCACAATCCGTTGGTTCAGTAGTGATCAGAGTCAGGTAGAGTATTCCAGACATTGACCACTCTGTTGCTGAAGTCGTATTTCCTGCAATCAAGTTTGGTACGGTTTACCTTGAGTTTATATCTATTGTGTGCTCTTGTATTGTTATGGTTGAAACTGAAGTATTCATTGACAGGACATTGCAATATATAATTTTATAAACTGTACTTAGATTGGACTGAAGGTGGCGTAGTTCTAGATTTTCTAGGTCTAGAATTTCAAGTCTGGTGACATAAGGTATTCTGCAATGATTAGAGGAGTGGAGAACTCTTCTTGTGAAATATTTCTAGACGTTATCCTATCTATCTATCTATCTATCTATCTATCTATCTATCTATCTATCTATCTATCTATCTATCTATCTTTTCAGCAAAAGTGTTGTAAAATACAATCCTCCAACTGTTGTCCTAAAGATGATTTTTTTTTCAGGAGACAACTGGACTTTCTAGTTTTTCTTTGATGATGTTTTGCTTCTCATCCAAAGAGCTGCTTTAGCTCTGACTGGATGGTGGGTAATAAAAATATTACAACCTTTGATGCCAAGTAGCTTCTTGTTTGGAAGTGTAGTTTGCATCCTTTTAAAGAGTCGTGGTCTATCTGTGTCCTCAGGTCATCTGAATCAGTGGTTGCCAGCCAGTGAGCCGTGAGAAAATTTTGGTGGGCCACAGAGAAAACTCACCCCCAGAACACCCCACCAAGGCAATTAATCCAGGCTGTGTAGAAATACAAGGCTGCGCAGCCCATATGGCCCACGGGAACCTTCTCTGTCCACTCACTCCTTACCTGGTAAACTTGCCTGCTAAATTGCTATTTTTCCTTTTTCCGACCATCATCTGTTCTGCTGTGCCGGGAGATTTAGATTAGCTGGGAAGTAGGAAATGATTGGATTTCTTGCTTTCTAGCTAGTCTTTATATGTTCGGCTCTGCTTTTAA
>BLBF01000019.1:33236612-33270597 GCA_015471245.1 Laticauda colubrina
TTTCCCACAGAAAAGCTACAAAACCTGTTGGGCATGGCCAATATTACTTACTCCTACCCAGTCACATGACCCCCCCTTCCAGCCATGCCTACCCAGGTTTTGTGGCTCCCAGTATTTTCTTTTCTCTGGGAAACAAGTATCTCTCTTCCTCTCCCATCTCTTTTTTTCCTCTCTCTCATCTTTCTCTCTCTATCTCTCTTTCTTTTCTCTCTCTTATTTCTCTCATTTTTGTCTTTTCTCTCTGTCTCTCTCCCTCCCTCTCTCACCCCCCCCTCTCTCTCATCTGTGTCTTCCCTCTTGAACCATTTCCAAAAACAGGGGAGGGTTGGTGGTTTTTTTTGCTGATATTGTTCTTCTTTGGGTGCTTTTTACCATACAATTTAAATCGAGTCATTTCAGGATCCCAGATAAATGAAGCTCTTTCGTCCTCCTGCTGTGGCTTTCTGTCAGCTGAACCCAGCACCAATTGGCCCCACCCCTTACCTGAACCCAACAATTTGGCCCCACCCTTCACCCTTGCCCTCTCCTCCCAGTCACTCCTCACCTAAGAAGGTAAGGGCGATGGCAGCAGATGGAGGCTCACTCCATATTCCAGGGTGAGAGCCAAGCGTCCTTCTACTTGCCTCTTCTTCCAGTCCTTGTTGATGCTGTGTGCATTTCGGTCGCTTGGAGAGATGCACAACTTTTTCTCTGCCTTGAGACACTGGTTGGTCCAGCTGCAGCTGATACTCCGTCTCGTAATGGGTTCCAGGAGGATGAGGGGACTCTTATCTCCCCCATTGTGAAGCATGCTAAATTTAAATGTGCTGTGCGAGGCGCTGCAAGAGCAGCGAGCAGGCCATGGAGGTGGCAAGAGCAGTGGCATCAGTTGCAGCCAGATCAGGCCATTGTTTCGGGGCGGAGAGAAAGTCACATGTTTCCCTGAGCAACTGAGGTGCGCACAGCACCAACAAGGGCAGGAAGAAGAGGCAAGTAGAAGGACTCTCACTTCTGCTCTGGAAGCCTGTATCTGCTGCTGTTGCCCTTACCTTCTTAGGTGATGAGTGACTGGGAAGAGAGGGTAAGGGTGAGGGTAGGGCCAGCCAGTAGTGGATTCAGCTGAGAAGGAGCTGCAGCAGAGGACCCAAAGAGGTGCATGCGGCTCTAGACCTATGGGTTGCCGATACCCGGTGTAGTAGAATGCTATAGTCAACATTCTTCAAGGCTGCTGAGAAATCTAGGAAAGCAAGGATTGTTGTGCCATGTTTATCTAAGTGTTGCTATAGATCATGATCTGTGAGAGTGATTAATACAGGTTTTGTCCCATGTGTAGGATTGAATCAAAATAGCTAAGAAACAAGATAATCTATTTTTCATGAAGTTTCTGGCACTCTTCCAAACTTCTACTACTAGGTCATCATTTTCCCCATAACCTTTCTCCACAAGGAAAGATTTAATTTTGATAGTAGGTAGTTACTTTAGTTGTCCAAGCCTGCTTCTAAGAAATACAGGAAATAGTGCTTGGTATATCCCCTTGTCTCTCAAAGACATTTTTTATAGTGTTGATTAAAAATCTAGTCCCCTCTTTGGTTGTTTTTATTAGCTACGCAGAGTATGGTTTCTGTTTACAAGTGGTAGAGCCAGAGGATTATAACTACTTTCCTGGGGTACTGTACCCCACTTTAGAAGTCTCCCAGATAAAACCAGGGAACCACCTTTATCACCTTAATAGAGTTGTATAGTTTTCAAGAGAGTAAATGTGAATAATTTTATACATAAAGTGCTTAGCCAGATAATCATAGTTTACACTGCCTGGCTCTTCAGCCCACCCTTCTCCAAAAGAATAGATTGCAGATATATCACCCTTCAAGATTGCAGATGTAGAAAGGGCAGATAAGTAATTATGCCTTTTTACTTTTATTATCCTCAGAATCTGGTATCTGTTGTTTATTTGTACCAAATCTCACTTGCTGCTTTTTTTTTAACCACTATCGGTCATTCTAACCTTCATTTCTCAGAGTTCTTCCAGAGTTTCATAGAATCAACCAGGGTAGGGTGGCAGGGGAAAGATCTATAATAACAAATAAAAAATAGAGCAAAATGAAAGACACAATTGCCTACCAGATTCTGATAATTTTATCATAGGAGTTTACCAACCTTTGTGTCCTATATGCAATGTACATTTTAAGAACAAACTGATAGCAATAAAACTTATATACTTCTTCACAGTGCTTGACAGCTTTCTCTAAGCATTTTACAGAGTCAGCCTATTGCAGTGATGATGAAATTTTGTTGTGGTATACAGAGAGCGTGCATGCATGTGTGCTGGCACCCACAATGTAATGCCCCCTGCCCCTTGCCCCCAGTGAATGTATGCACAACACCCCCGCCCCGTTCCCTTATCTGCACTGCACATGCACTGCCTCCCAGCTGATTTTCGGCCTGTTTGAGGCCATTTTTGCCCTCCTGGAGGCTTGAAGGAAGCCTCTGCAATCTTGGGAGACCAAAAAACAGGCCTTCCGGAAATACCAGAAGTGCCTGTTTTCAGCCTTTGGAGCCTGGGGGAGGTAATTTTTGCCCTCCCAGAGGCTCAAGGGAAGCCTGTGCAGTCTCAGGAAGCTAAAAATGGGCCTTCCAGAAAAACCGGAAGTGCTGCAACAGGCCCGTTTTCAGTCTCCTGAGGCTGCAGAGGCTTTTCTCGAGCCTCCAGGAGGGTGAAAATGGCCTCAAATGGGCCAAAAATCAGCTGGGAGGTGTGCTCATGCACAGTGCAGGTAAGTTTGGCTGGGGCTCACATGCCTGCATAAATGGCTCTCCATAGCAACTATGACACATGTGCCATAGGTTTGCCATCACAGGCCTATTGTCTCCAACAATCTGCGTCCTCATTTTACTGACCTCGGAAGAATGGAAGGCTGAGTCAACCTTGAGCCTGGTGAGATTCGAATTGCCACATTGCAGTCAGCTGGCAGTCAGCAGAAGTAGCCTACATTACTGCACTCTAACCACTGCACCACGGCAGTGGCATAGGATGTAAAAATAGCTGTTCCCTTGTTTTTTATTTAGTAGATTGATATCCTGTTCAAATTGCTTACATGGGGTCTCCCTTCACTCTTATACATACTACATAATGATGTGCAATGGATTGTACTAAGAAAGAATCTTCCAAAATCAGTGAGGGTCCACAGTAAATGACAGGCTTGAACCTAAGTCTTGCTAGTGCTAAACCAACTTTTGAACACCATAGTGGATCTCTTGATGTCTTTGGATAAACAACACAACTTCTTAAACCTTTTATAGATCTCTCATATCTACTATATCCTGGACATAATCTGTTTCAACTTTCTCCCTCAGGATGATTCTTTGGGGCATTACATGCCAAGACAACTAGACCTAAAGGCAGTTTTTTTTCCCTTTGTGTTATCACTCTGCTGAACACCTAATCTTCATGTTCTATGTCTAAGTATAATTACTCATGTTGTATTGCTGCAGTATTACTTTTATCTTTCTCATCTACTACCCCATCTTATTGGTATCATATTATGATTATTATTACTCTGTTGCTTTGCATGTATATTGAGAGCTTCTGCACTGGAAATAAATTCCTTATGTGTCTAATCACACTTGGCCAATTAAAGTATTCTATACTAAAATAGATATTCAAAATAAATAGTTTTATTAGAGAAATAAAGCAAGCAATCATAGTCATAGTATTCTTGGCTTAGTGATACAGGCTAAGTAGACATACATGTTCTTTCCCTGTTTGTTGGAAGATAGATTTTTGTCTGTTTTATTATTTCTCATGTCTTAATATTACTGTCGCTTGCATCTCTGCTTCTTTTTATCATTAATGTAATTCACACATTGTGAGGCAATGGTCTCTTTTGTCACTTTTTTACTGACTGGTAATGAAATTTGCTAGTAGCATTACCCTGTTAGTAAAATGTTTCATCAAGAATTGGGGGACAATAGCAAAGGGAGAAATAAGAAATAGTTAAAAGAGTTCCTTCAGCTGACAAAATTATTAGCTAAACTACAGTTCTGTGCATAATATATGGATTGATTATAGCTACCAAAATATAACATTCAATGTCCTGGGAAACTGTTTATATTGAATAATATTGTTGACCCCTCTAGTTCATTGTGGTCTATACTTATATCTATTAGCCATTTCTCTTCATTTTTCCCATGAAAGAATGCCTATCTGGTACTTTTTGCTTCTTGATAGTACTTCATATTTTAGCGCATAGGTTTGCTGTTGCTATTGATTATTCCCCAATTCTTATTGAAAATATTTTCCTTTATTTGCAAAACAATTTAGTAGTTTCTGCTGCATCTTACAAAAGATAAATTGAGAGTTTCACAGCTGGCTGATGTCTGAAATGAATAGACTTATATTTAACTTTCAGGAGGATGTGCTGTATGAAATGAGGCAAAATATTCTGCTTTTGATGTTACCTTTTTTTTTATCACTTAGCAAACATTAGGAACTATTTAGTTTTAAACCTTGATGTTATATTTTTCTTCAATATTAGTGCAGTATACAAGAATATAAACATTCTGTTAATAATTACTATACTGCATGCAGTCTAGTATAGATTTTCAATTCATATTCAGATGGCTGAGCATTTTGAATTATTTAAGACTTTCAAGATTATTGTATTCACAGGATAATTGGATCACTTAAATAATTTGATCACTTAAATAAATTGATCACTTAAATAAAAGAAAAATGAATTTCTTCTATTATCTTATACAGTAGTATGCACAGTATAAATATTTCTTATAGATTGTGACTTTCCTGCTTATCATGTTTCATATAATCTTGTTTTCAGTTCATTTTTCATTTCATACACAGTTTGAGTCTGATTACTAATTTAATTATCCAGAAATAGTTTGGGTAACCCTTGAACTCTTTCTCATTTTGTCTTTTCAAAAATAAAAATTGACTAAAAGTATTTTTAGTTCTCTTTGAGCTCTTTTCAAGTGCACTCTAAGTGACTTTAAGGAACAGGAGATTTTTTTAAAAAATATAATCATTATTTTAGTAAATGCATATTTCCCATTGGCTATTTGGCTATGCTCTGCCTGTGTGTGGCTTTTATATAGCTTCCACTGTGGTCAGACTTCTTCTGAGGACAGTTTGGAGGGGCAATGCTGGAAAGCGAAAGGATAACTCCCAGATTGATGATGTGTTCCTTTAAAAAATTGCTCTTCAGGCTGCGTAAGAATAAAAATACACCATATAAGAAAATAAACTACATAGTGGACTTCCAATGAAATCTGGGAATCATAGCTTTACAAATAATTAAAATTTGGACTTCCCATATTGTGATCATACAAAGTTAGATATCACTACTTCTGTAGTGGGGAGCCTTTCTCCTTATGAAAGATTGGAGACTCCTTGCATGTCTAAAAAGCTTATAAACCAAGGTTTTAAGGCTAGGTCACATTGGCCGACGGATGCAAAATGTATGTAAAAAGGACACAGCGGACGAGCAAATTTTCCATCCGTTGTTATCCGCTCTCAAAAGTGCCCCAAATTTGCATAAAGAGAGCGGACAACAACGGAAAGGAACGGACGGGGGGAGGACGTAGCGAAGATGTTAAGTGGATGTTCAACAGAAGCCTAGCGGATGGAAACGGATGGAAGCGGATGACACATCCTCAGGGCTTCCGTGGGAGAACAGCAAAGCGGACGTGCAGCGGACGGAGCGGATGCCTAGCGGATGATGCGGATGCATCATGGATGCCTAGCAGATGCCTAGTGGATGCAAAGCATTCACTGCGCATGCGGGGAGGATGCATTGCATCAGCCCCACGGATATAAAGGGAAGCAGCTCGCAAGCAGGTCACCATTCAGAAGAAAACAACCATGGGGAAGAAGGGGAAGCCTGTGCCTACTCCTGCCAGCCCTGGCAAGGACAGGAACACCATCCCACCCCCTGGTGCTGACTCTGCTTCTGCTGGGGCTTCTGCTGCTGCTGCTGACTCTGCTGGTGCTGGTGCTTCTGCTGGTGCTTACTCTGCTGGTGGTGCTGCTGGTGCTGGTGGTGGGGGTGGGGGTGGGGGTGTGGTGGACCAGCCCCTAGAACCTCAAAGCCCTGCTGATGAGGGACCAGAAGGCCCTGCCAGAGGGAGGAAGAGGCATTCACGAGAAAAGGGTGAGAGGAGACAGTACGCCATTGCAGAGGAACATGAGGAGGAGGTGCTCGAATGGCTGAGGGAGAACTAGTACCTCTGGAGGAAGGGACACAGGCTCTATCGAGACACCAAGCGGAAGCAGGCGGCTTGGAGAGAGAAGGCAGAGAGCCTGGGCTACACTTCGGATGTCTTCCTGGGGTGGTGGAAGCACATGAACACCTGGTACGGGAAGTTGCACCTGAAGAAGTCTGGCCAGGCCGCGGTTAAGCTCATCGACCGGGAGACCTACGTGATGGCCAAGTGCAGCTTCTTGGAGGGTGAGATCCGCCACCGAGGAGCAGCCCCTCTGTCAACCCTCTCTCTCAGGCAGCCCACAGAGAGCCAGTCCTCTTCTGGCCAACAGTCAGCTCCTGTGTCCAGGCAGGTATCTTTGGAGTGCCCCAAGACGGAGACCCCCCCGACAGCTGCACTCCCTGTGGTGGAGCACATGGAGGACCTCCTGACGCAGTTGGAGCAAGAAGAAGCCACTGCCACCAGAGACCACCCCACCCCCACCCCCAGCTCCACCTCCACAGAAAGCAGGCAGAGAGCCAGACCGGAGGGACAGAGCCACACTGTCCTCTTAGAGATCAGGGACACCATCAAGAGCAGCGTAGATCTCCTCTCTTAGCTGGTACAGTCCAACATACCATCCTCTAACAGAAAGCCCTTCCTCACCTATGTCAACCAGACCCTCATGGAATGCCCGAATCCCAGTACCAGGTGATCAAGGAGAGGATCACAGGTCTTCTGCACCACCCTCCAAGCCCAGCTGAACCTGCTCTGACCCAGTCCAGGTCGGCTCCTCCACCCCAGGTGATGTCACAGCCCTTCCAAGGCTTTCAACAGCCCCTCACCTACCAAGGCTACGGCTACCAAGAGTTCCAGCAGCATAGGCAGCCCTTCCCAGTCCAGGCACAGGTACATCGTACACCACAGGTGCCACCGATATCACTGATGCCACAGGTACCACTGATGCCACCGACGCCACAGATGCCACTGATGCCACCGATGCCTCACCTCGCTCACCTGCAGACGAGACAGCCCCACTACACTCCTCCTTCCTCCACCCCACAGCCAAGCCCAGCCTCAGAACATCTGTCATTGGTCTTGGGACTGACACCCCATGTCATGGAGGAAGGGGCTCTCAACATCACGGGACTGAACCAGCTCTCTGAGAGCTTCCTCCACACACCATCCCCTGTTGTCCTCTCGGGGCCAGGCACCCCAATGGCACCCCAATGGCACCTCAGACCAGCACTCCTGCCACTGCCACCTCCACAGCACCTGGACCCTTCATCCCTGAGACCATGGGCACGCTTAGAGTGACTGAGAAGAGTGCCAGAGACTGGGTTGCTACCTGTTGACTTTATCTTTGCTTGGGACACTTTACTTGAGTCATTTTACTTTTACAGTTTGTTATTAATAAAGTTTATCTTTGCTTCACACACTTGGTTCAGTTCTTTTAGTAAATAAAGTCTTGGTGGAAACTTTTAGAAATGGTTTAAGCCTTTGCATGCTTGTGGGATGGGTAAGGATAGCAGTGGGATGGGCAGGGATACCTGTGGAATGGGTAATAGCTGTGGGATGGGTAAGGATAGCAGTGGGATGGGCAGGGATACCTGTGGAATGGGTAATAGCTGTGGGATGGGTAAGGATAGCAATGGGATAGATAAGCCTCCAGTGCAAGCATAGT
The DNA here is from genome assembly GCA_015471245.1 of Laticauda colubrina. Lineage (NCBI taxonomy): Eukaryota > Metazoa > Chordata > Lepidosauria > Squamata > Elapidae > Laticauda > Laticauda colubrina. The sequence continues at coordinate 33,244,471 of BLBF01000019.1, forward strand.
GGGACTATATGGTCCATCCTCCCAGGTGCCAAACCTATGGTCCTTTATTATCAATAACAATTTAATCATTCATCAACACATTTCAACATAAACACAACTCTTTATTAAATGCCCTATTCATTGTAGGGCCACTCAACATACATGGCTCAATCTTATCCGTGTGATGAGACAAGCTGAAGGAAGCATCCATTAAGCATCTACCATCCTGTCTTGCCACTCCACTGCTCCAGCTGGGGAGTTGCACCATTGTTTCAGGAGGTTGCGCTGCTTCTTCCCTTCACGTGAAGCTCTGTTGGGGCCTTGCACATCCATAGTGTCTATCAGGTTTACTCCTTGCCTCCATTCACCAGGCTCCATGTCCCCATTGCCTTGTTGGCGGTCCACAAGGCTGTTCTGCAACACTGGGTGGCAGGTGCGCATGAGATTGTGCAGGATGCAGCAAGCTTCCACGATGTTCCTCACAGTCTGTGGGTGATGCTGCATGATGGTGAGAAGTACCTGGAACCTATTGGCCAGGATGCCAAAGGCATTCTCCACCACCCATCTTACTCTGGACAGCCTATAGTTGAAGATCCTCTCTTCATGGGTGAGACATTTGGAAGTGTAGGGCTTCATGAGGTAGGTTCTGAGGGAGAAGGCGTCATCCCCCACAATGAAGTAGGCCACATTTTGTGTGTCGTTGGGCAGGGGTCTGGATTTGGGAAGCCCATGATGAGCTTGCGTTCCAGCCCCTCCTTGAGGTCAGCTGACCTGTTGCCTGAAGCATCGATGTACATGAACTTGTAGTCAGCATCGACCATGGCAAAGAGGATGATGCTGAAGAAGCCCTTGTAGTTGAAATAATTGGACCCTGAGTTGGGTGGAGCTTTGCAGGCCACGTGCTTGCCATCTATGGCTCCAACGATGTGGGGGAAGTTCCACTTCTGATACCACTGCTCTGCAACTTTCTTCCAGCCTTCTTCAGTGGAGGGGCACTGGAAGAGCTCCTCCAGGTATTCTTCAATGATGGCCTGCACCACTTCTCTGACCACAATGCTGGTTGTGTGGCACCCTCCACAATGCTGGTTGTGTGGCACAATGGTGTTGTGTGGCACCCTTCAGGCATACTGCATGTTCCTGTACGTGGTCCCGAAGGCCAGGTGGCGCAGAGTCAGTGCCACCTTCAGTCCAGGGTCCAGGCTGGGCCAGAAGTTGGTGTTTGCCTTGGTCAACCTGGGTCTCAGCCGCTCCACAAGTTCGTCAAACATGGCTGGTGGCATCCCCATGAAGTGCTGGAATGCATGAGGGTCTTCGTTCCTCAGCTCCACCATCAGCTTGTCATACAGTCCGTACTCGGCTCTTCTCGCGATCCATCTTCAGACCCACACACTTCTTGGATGCCTCCTTTTCCTTGCGTAGAACAGGTGAAAGAGCCTGTAGAGGGCTTCGCACTGTTGTAGAATGATGGTGGCTACCAAAAGGAGTGCGCGACGATCCATGGTGGAGATGACTGGAAGAGCAAGATCAAGGCTGAAGAGATCTGCACACCAGGGCTGCTGGACTGAAAGTGAGATCCAGGTGATTTCCTCCCCCTTTTTATAGGAAATATAGGTTTTCCACTAGGTGTCCTTCTGCATCCTCTAGACATCTTCCAGACATCCTAAATATCCGAGATACGTCCTCTATATGAACGTTTTTTCCGTTTTAATGCTTTATATGCGAGCTGCATCCGCTTACATCCTTTCTATGTCTGTGCTACTAATGCTGCGCGGACGTTCCACGTCCGTTTCGCTTCCTCTTTCCGTTTTCCGCTGGAGCAGATGCGAGTTGCATGGATGCGCAGTGGATGCTGAGCGGATACAGCGGTCGTGTAACTGATGTATAACGTTTGTTCCCCGTATGTGTTGCGGATGTAGAATGGACGCTGCGGAAAGTTCATCTGCTCAAAAAGTTTTGTGCAGCTCAAAACCTTTTGAGCGAATGAAATCTCAGTAGACGGATGCTGGACGGATAGAACGTATGAATCACGCACGCAGTGAGTACAGAACGGATGCATCGCGTTAACCAACAGATGGCAAGCGTTTTTCTCCATTTTACATCCTCTTTCCATCCGTTGGTGCAGTGTGACATGGGCTTTAAATTACATGAGAAATCCCTTTCAATAGGAAAGGTACTCTGAGACAAAGATACTCTTTGGAGGTAGAAAATGGCAGGATGTGTACAGTTAACCTATTTGGTTAATGCACTCCTCATTCTTCTTGCTGCTTGAGGAACATATTGCTTACAGAAAGATTAATTCATAACCAAAATGTGCAGTTGATGTATAGGATTGAATGTAATTTAAATATTTATTTAAACTACTGAACAGTCTATTAAAAGTTTAATAATTTTTAATAAAAAGAACTAAACTTTGTGATAATGAAGTTATTTAAACAGCTCATCCCTGTTTTTCTTCTCCCTCTCTTTTCATCAGCTTTTACAATGGGTTGCAGATTAAATAAATTGGAAAAACATGATGACAAACGGCCTGGAAACATTTATTCCACTTTGAAGAGACCCCAGGTTGAAACGAAAACTGATATTTTCTATGAATACCATTTTTTAGATTTTACAACTTTAAGTAATGGTAAGTCTTTCTTTTCTTTTCAACATACTATACATATGAAAGTCAAAATGATAAAATTGTATCACTTCTATATATCAGAGACAAGTGAAGTTTTTGTGGCTGGAAGCTATGCTCTTTTATTATATTATTGTTTTGGACAGGCAAACATTATAGTAAACAAAGCAGAGGTATTGATGTGAAGAACTGGAATTATGTGGATTCTATGTGGTTGTTGTTTGGATTTTGAGATCCAAATAACAAAGACATCATTATGCAGAAATTCTAGATATTGCTCATAGTGGATTCTTGAACTTGGCTAAATGGTGATTTGATGAAGGAGGAGGAAAGATGTGGTTTTCATTGTGCCCATGAGAGAGAAATGAAGTAAAAAATAAAGTGCTATTTACTATTGAAAAGATAGCATAATGTATTTGTCAAATAAAAAGAATTTGAAATGAAAAGAATTAGAAGTGCAATCAATAATTTATATTTTGTGTATATGTATTTTTCTCATCCACGCTGCGGCAAGAGTCCAGGAATGGGTATGACTCCTCCCTCTGAGATCATAGAGCTGAGTCTGCCACTGTATAAAAAGCCAGCCTGTAGCTGGCTTCCCAGCTTTTGACTCGGCTTCTTGTCTATGAGCTTATGTCTCTGGAAGAAGTAAAAAAGCTTAAAACCAGCAAACCAACAGAATAAGCAAGAAAACAGCTTCAACACAACTCTTGGGGCTCCAGTTGAGCTGTGCCACGAGGAGAGCAGAAATCTGCTCTCCTGCAGCACCGAGGCTTCGGCGCTGCCTTGGGGAAGTTGTAGTTACAGGGAGCACTTACAGAGCCTCCCATGCAGTTTCCCAAGTGTTTCAAGGTGGCCGCTCCATAGCTGATTTTTGGAGCTCTGTTATTGCTACCTCTCAGCTGTTCTCCAGATTGCCATTTGATCACTCGAAGCCTGGAGAGAGCCTAAGGAGTGAGTGAGACGACAAGGCTATTCCAGGGCCAGTGCATGTGGCTTTGGCCATCTTGAGTGGCGGTCAGCCATGTTTCGAGGAGCGGTCATTACCAGGGCCTCACAGCTGAATCTGCTCACCCGGCCCATGCAACAGGTGGCACACTCACAGGGGGAGCTTTCAGCATTTCTTGTCCTGTTGGCAACAATAGAGAGTGAAATGGCCCATTCGGATCTCATTGGCCTAGAAGAAGCCCAGGGTTCTCACGCCCCAATGAGGAAGAGAAGAAGACAAAGAGGCCATTCAGCAAAAAGCTGCAGCAAAAATCAGGGCCAAGGCCTTGCCCCCCCAAAAGACATCTAAATGTGAGTTCAGGGCTGAGAAAAGAAGGGATGCTACTTTGGAGAAACAGTTTGCTAAAACCCTGAAACAGGTAAGAAGCTGAATCCAACAAACTTCTCAACCAGGGGAAGTGCAGTTTTGCCCAGAGGTTACGGCCAGGGCGGGGGAGGCTGAAACTAGCTATGCCAGCCATCTTCTAACTTGGTCTCCAGAGAGGTAAAGGAAGAGTTTTTGCTCCAGGATTTAAGTAGGTCTGGGCCCAACTTCAGACAGGCTGCCTGGAGTCTAGGTTCCTCTCAACCCCTAGGTCAGATGATTGCCTGAGGCAACCTACACTCACTGCTGCAGGCCTGCATCCAGTGGACCGCCCCCTCCATGGGTAGCAGACCTGATGAGATTAGGGATATGGTATCAGTGGCCATCAGGCAGGGCCTAGCTGAGGGGTTTCAGCAACTACTCCGCCCCTTGGGGGAGCAGCCCTTGTTCCCTGCTTACTCCCAAAGGGTCTCAGAGGGGTTTTCCCCAAACAGCAACAGATGCCCATCTACCCAATCTGATTGAGGCAAGGATGAGGAGAGGGATTATACTAACCCTTCAGAGCACAGTCACTCCTCTATATCAGAGGAGGAGGAAGGTGAAATCAGGGATTCTAATTTATCAGAGGAGGGTCTTAGATCTGATCAACCCCCCACAGCTGCGATTTTGAAATCTTCCATGTTAAACTGCTTCATACATAAGGCCTTAGTCACCGCCCAATTAAGTCCTGAGGAAGTAGCTCCAGAACCCCAATTGGCTTCTTCTAGCCACAGGATTCCCTTTTCTCCAAGCTGGTGGTCCACACAAAGGCACTTCATCTGTTATTACTTGATTTAGTGAAAGAGCCTCCCCTGGAGCAAGGCTTCGGCCTTTGTCACACAACAGGTGGTTTTACAATGTGGGCCCTTCTTTGGCCAACACCCTCCTAGTGCCTTCTGTAGATGCTCCAGTGGTAGCTTCATTCTCTACATCTGGCACCCCTACTGAGCCAGAGGATGTGCTCAAAGTGGAGGACAAGAGATCTGATCAAACCCTCAAGCGCACCCACCAGGCTGCGGCTTGGGCTGTCCAAGCCTCGACAGTAGCTTTGTTTTTTACAAGAGCATCACTGCACTGGCTGCACCAGCTGCAGGATAGGCTTCCTACCACCGACTTTTGATCACATCAAGATCTAAATAAGGTCATTGCAGCAGCAGAATTTATAGCTACACTGAATTCAGCTAAATTTGCCTCAAGGGCCATGGCCTCGGTGGTGACTAGGAGGCTCCTCTGGCTGTGAAATTGACAGTCTGATTCCTGCTGAAAATGGAAGTTGGCATCGGGCCCGTGCACTGGAGAACAGCTGTTCGGCACCACCCTGGAGCCATACTTGGTTGAAACCAGGGACAAGAGAAAGGTCCTCTTGGCGGGGAAGAAGTCAGAGTATCGTCCCATACTGTACTACCGACCCTCCTCCTTCTGATCTGAATCCAACACTCATTTCTTTCCGGGCCATAGAGTGTTCCCTCCTCACCAGGAGCAATGATCAGAGCTGCAAGCAGGTAATAGCAGACTACCACTAAATGGCCATTTCGAGGAGGAAGAGGTTATTCATTCTGATGCTCAAAGTGAATACCCTTTCTCACCCAATAGGAGGTCATTGGCATTCTTCACCTGTATATGGGAGGAGTAAACATCGGACGCCTGGGTGCTCAGGATGGTGAGGTTGGGTCTCCAGCTTAAGTTCCTCTCCCCAGACCCAAGATTTTTTGTTTGCTGTCCAATATCTCAGGATAGTTCTAAACGGGTCCTTATGGAATAGGCCATCCAACCCCTTGGGGACATAAGAGCCATATAGTCGGTTTCAGTGGATCAATGAGGACTAGGTTTCTACTTTCAGCTTTTCATGATCCCTAAGGCCTCGGGGGGGTGAGCCATTCTTGACTTCAATTTTTTGAACAGGTGCATTCCATATAGGATGCAGACCTTGCATTCAGTCTAAAGCCCCTGTCACACTGCACCAACGGATGGAAAGAGGATGTAAAACTGAGAAAAACACTTGCCATCCGTTGGTTAACGCGATGCTTCCGTTCTGTACTCACTACCTCCGTTTTGCTTCCTCTCTATCCGTCCAGCATCCGTCTATTGACATTTCATCCGCTCAGAAAGTTTTGAGCTGCTCAAAACTTTTGAGCAGAAAATGTATCCAATGCATCCGTTCTGCATCCGCTAGGCATATGGGGGACATCCGTTCTGCATCCATTACACATCTGCTATATCCACTAGGCATCTGCTGTGCATCCGCGCAACTCAAATCCATTCCAGCGGTAAACGGATGCAGGGAGGAAGCGGAACGGACACGCAGTGTTAGTAGCACGGACGGAGAAAGGATGAAAGCTACGCATCCGCATCATCAGCTATGCATCCGCGTCATCCGCTCTGCATCCACTCTGCATCCACTCTGCATCCTCTACGCATCCGCTCTGCATCCGCTTCCATCCGCTAGGCTTCCATTCCACATCTGCTTTCCATCCGCTCTGCGTCCTCCCCCCGTCCGTTCCTTTCTGTGTTATCCGCTCTGCTTATGCAAATTTTTGCCCCTTTTGAGAGCAGATAACAATGGATGAAACATTTTTCTTGTCCGCTGTGTCCTTTTTACAAACATTTTGCATCCGTTGGGCAGTGTGACAGGGCCTTTAGAGAGCATTTGGGGGGGGGGCGACCTCTTCTCTCATGGAGGCATACATCCATATCCCTGTCTGACTCCATCACTGACAGTTTCTTGATTTCTGTTAACAGAACAAGCTTTTCCAGTCCTTCCATTTGGGCTTTCATCGCCCCCCAGGGTTTTCACCAAGATCTTGGCAGCATTGCTGGTTTTGCTTTGGGCGATACTGGTAAGCTCCAGTGTTACCTGGACGGCATGCTGATTCAGTCGGAATCAATATGCTCCGCCCATCATGATCTCCAAACCATGTTGCAGTTCCTACAAGACCATGGTTTTTCTGTCAACTTCAAGAAAAGCTATCTGTTTCCGATGACCAGGCTTCTTCATCTTGGTGTGATCATTGATACATCTCTCTACTCTCTCCGGATCATGGGGAGAGTCTCAACAACTTGATCTGCCAGATTTGACAGCAGCACACAGTCCCCTTGTCTCACCTGTCCAAGCTCCTCAAAAAAATGATTTCCTGCATTGGCATCGTCCCATGGGCCCATCTTCACGCCCAGGCTCTTCAATGGTTCCTGCTGTCGTTTCAATAGGCAGGAACCACCCACTCTTCCATCAGGGTTTAGATTCAGCCTCAGATCCTTTGCTTTTTCTGGTGGGGGAAATGTCTGGCGAGGGCATCCATTCAAGGAACCAGACAGGATCCTGCTCACCACAGATGGTAGTCTTCACTTCAGGGCTGGGGCGGGGATCTAGCTGGTGAAATAGCCCAGGGGAGTTGGTCTCAGATAGACAGGGCCTGTCCCATAAAATAACTAAACCTCAAGCCATTATCCTAGCCCTGAAACATTTCAGGAACAGGGTGACAGGTGGTCACATGTTGGTAATGATGGATAGGTGGCCACAAAGGCACATGTTAACAGACGGGGAACCAGGTGCAGGGCCTTAATGAGAGAAGCCAAAAGCCTGGAGAGGTGGGCGGAGACTTTTCCATCAGGGCGGACCACATCTCGGAGATCGACAACACCCAGGCCAACTGGCTGAGTCGGTCCAAAGTCGATCACTCGGAGTGGAGTCTCCATCCTTCCTTGTTGCTAGATCTGTCTCACAGGTTCAGATCACCAGCAGTAGACCACCTTGCCACTCCCCAAAATGCTCAGGGAAGCAGATTTTTCAACAGATTTCCAACTCAGGGAGCAGAGGGGGACAAATGGCCTCCAGTTCCTCCAAGCTTTTCCCCCTCTTCCTATCATTCTGGTGGTCATTCAGAAGATGTTTGAGGAAAAGACAGAGTACTACTTCTGGCATCCCACTGGCCCAGGAGACCCTGGTTAGCCAATCTGGTGAATCTGTCTGTAACCCAGCCAAGGAGGATCCTGGCCAACAGGATCTCCCTCCACCAGGGAGCGTTACTCCACCCAGACCCTTAGTGTTCCGCTTAGCCATTTGGCACTGGAGTGGCAATCTCTGAAGGATTCTAATTTCCATGACAGGGTGATAGAGACCATCCATGCTTCATGTAAGCCTTCTACAATTCACATCTATGTCTTTTGCACTTGGTGTTTGAAGATGGCCTGAGATCCCATTTCGGCATCTGTCGCTGATGTGTTAATATTCCTTCAGGATGGGCTAGATCAAGGCCTCTCTCCTAACACCCTCTGCTGTCAGGAGAAGGCCCTGTCATTGATGTTGTCCAGAGAAAACTATTCTACCTTATCTCATCATCCTTCAGTTTGCAGGTTTTTGAATGGGACTTCTAATCTGCATCCCCCAGTAGTTCACAGGTTTCCCACCTGAGCCCTCCCTGAGGTTTTGCAGGCCCTTAGGGGACCGCCTTTCGAACAGATCTGTGTCACTTCAATTTATGACCCTCAAGGTGGTTTTTCTAGTGGCCATTACATCGGCCAGGAGAGTGTCTGAACTGGTGGCACTCTCAGTTAGACAGGACTTGAGTAGTTTTCATGAGAACAGAGTAGTTCTCCAGTTAGACCCTAAATTTGTGCCTAAAATAAATATTTGGTTTCATCAGGCATCAGACATAGTGTTACCAGATTTCTGTCCCAAGGTTCACTGTGAGTTGGAGCACAAATGGCATACTTGGATGTATGGACAGCCCTCCATATTTGCATCAAAAGTACTGCGGCCTTTCAGAAAACTGAAGCCATGTTCATGGCCTTCCAACCAACTTCTTTGGAGAGCAAGGCTTCTCCTACCATAAGCAGATGGATCAGGGCGTGTATTTACAAGGCCTACCAGATTTTGTCCCTGCTGGTGCCCAAGAAACTAACTGCCCACTCCACTAGAAGTGCTGCGCCTTGGCCACCTAGGCATCTCTTGAGGAAATCTGCAGGGCAGCTACCTGTGCATCTCCTTCACCGTTTATATGGCACTATCATCTCGATTCCTTTGCCTCTGCAGAAGCAGCATTTGGATAGAAGGGTACTACAGAAGGTCATCCCACAGTCAGAGTCAGTGGACCATATGATGGCCCTCCCATGGACATGCAGGCTTTGGTATATCCCATTCCTGGACTCTCATCACAGCATGGATGAGAATGGGCATTGGTATAATTACCTGAGAATGCCCTTTCTATCTAAGCAGCAAGAGAGAACAGCCCCACCCCTTTGCATCTGGTCTTGGTGGTGGTAGGTTTAATTATTTTAATTGTTTGTCTTCAAGAGTCATGTTACGTCTGTCAAGCATCTTTGCATAAAAGCTGGGGAGCCAGCTATGGGCTGGCTTTTTGTACAGTGGCAGACTCAGCTCTATGATGTCAAAGGGAGAAGTCATATCCATTCCTGAACTTTCTTGAGGCGTAGATAGAAAGGGCGTTCTCAGATAATTATATCAACGCCCATTTTATACCTATAAAACTGTGCTGGTTATTTATAGCTTGTAACTTTCACATTGAATACATACAAATGTTTTCCATAGTTTGTACAAACTGACTTGTTATATTGCATTTTTTAAGAACTTGAATGAGTGAAATATGAATTATTAAAATATATATTCATGTGTACATACATTTTGATTTTCCCTTAGAAATGTATTTCTTATTTTTATTGAATTTAATCTCAAGCTAATTGTGTTTTTAAAATTTACATCATAATTCAAAGATATGACACTATTTCTTGACCCATTCAGTATTTTCTTTTTAAAAACAATTGGTGTGTTAAAAATAGCTTATATGAAATGGGAGTTTAACTGAGAGCATAGTAATGTAAAAATGTACAGATTTGTGTCTTAGGCATTATTTTTGGAAAATTAAATTCTCTTTATTTTATTGTAGCATTAAAGGTTTGTAACAATTTTTACTTTGTAGGAAAAGGAAATGTAGAGTCTATAAAAAGAAAATCTGCTTCCTGTTTAAATTTCACAGAATGCAAAATGAGGCTAGTAACCATTGTACAAAATAATAATGTCAATTTTGTGTCATAAAGAAATTATATTATGCAGCTTGTAACAATATTTATTTTAGGCATTTTAAATTGGATCAATTTCCTGCTTCAATTTTTAATTTCTTTTCAGATTTGCTTTGTCTTTTAATGTTGGCAAACTTCAAATATATAAGCTATATATAGAATAAAGCAAATGCAAAGAAAGAAGGTAATATAATCCACATGCTCTGGGTCCATCGAATATATCAAAGTGGTTCAAAATGGGGAAAATATAGATTATATTGATGTAGCTAGTATTTTTTAGAGGGGAAAAATTAAAGTTCATATAACCTTTTAACTTTCATTTGTTGTTTTTCTAATCAATTCAAGTGAAATTTGAGCCTGTGGTAGCCTTGAATGGGGAACAACAGGCTTCAACTGAACCCTGACAAGACTGAATGGCTTTTAGCTTAAGGCTAGGTCCCACTGGCCGATGGACACAAAACGTATGCAGAAAGGACACAGCGGACGAGCAAAATTTCGGGGGTGGCTCCATCCATTTTCATCTGCTCCAAAAAGTGGCAAAAATTTGCATGAACAGAAAGGAAAAGAACGGACATGGGTAGTATGTAGCGGGGATGTTAAACGGATGTTCATCGGAAACCGAGCGGATGGAAACGGATGACAAAATTTCAGGACCAGCTCTTTGCCAAAACTATGGTCACAAGCCACAGTTATCGTCATCTTCAAAAAGGGAAACCCCGGCCTACTTGAAAATTACAGACCAGTATCTTTATGCTGTGTCACCTGTAAAGTCATGGAATCAATTATTAACCAATCCATCATCCTCCACTTAGAAACAAACAACCTACTCTCGAATAAACAATTTGGTTTCATTTTGACCATTTGTTGTCTGTTTGACAAGAATGCTTCTATCCAGTTATGCAGTTGTCCAGAAATACCATAAGATTTTAGTTTTAAGAGTAGTTTGTCGTGTACCACTAAATGAAAGTCTTTACGTAGATTGTGTCCATTGGTTTGCCCTGATTGAGTTGTGTAGTCCATATGTTTTTGCAGTGTAAGAGTTGCAGATTACAGGATAGATTTTTCTGAAACCAAATTGTTTATTCGAGAGTAGGTTGTTTGTTTCTAAGTGGAGGATAATTGGTGCATTCAGTCCTTATCTGGTGACATAAATTTTGGTATCAGCTTTTGAAGTTGGCAATGTGACCAGATTTGTTTTTCCGTCAACGTGATCTCTTTTTGGATTGAAGCTTCCTTATTGGATAATTTGTTTTTTCTGGTTTTTGGAGTTGTTATTGGTACATATGGTTTGATGACTAAAATATAAAATATATAAAAATATGTTGTAATGGTCTTCAACAGTATTGTTTCCAATGAATAGAAATTGCAAATCAAGGGATGAGAGATCATATGATCATAAGATCATAGTTGCCTTTTTTGAAATTATAATTGGGGATCACATTGTTGTGTTGATTTTTGTGTGGACGTATGTTGAGACAAAAGTCAGTCATGCTGTGGTCACTGTTGGAAAAGGTTCATTAATTTGTATTCCGTAAATTGAATTCAAACTATTACAGAAGATGAGTTCGAGGCAGTTGTTAAGTCTAGTATTGTTGGTTTCTAGTTGTTCCAATCCCAGGTTTGTTACAGCATTGTAGAAGGTTGCATGTGTGCGTTCAGTTTTACATTCGTTTAGGGTCCAATTAATGTGAGGTAGTTTCAAGTCACCAAGAAAGATAAAAGTATATGGACAGGATGTTGCCCATGTTAATGGTGAATTTAGCTTGTTTACTGTGTTACTAGCTTAACAATTGCAGTGATTCACTCAACAAAAGCAATGATTCACTTAACTGTGGCAAGAAAGGTCATAAAACGGGGCAAAACTCATTTAACAAATGTCTCACTCAACAACAGAAATGTTGAGCTCAATTGTGTTCGTAACTTGAGAAAGGGTGTTGGTACTTTTCTGATACACCCGTTCTCAGTGAGCTGAGATGAGCATCCACAGAGTGGAGAGGTGCTTAGTCTCTGCTCGGATAGGCTGGGCTTAATTAATGGGATGCTGTTGCTCCTCCCTGGCTCCTCCCTAGCGTCCCCCAGTTTTGGCGAAGACGAGGTGATGCAACCACTGCCCTCTCTAATGTCATGTTTTTCTTTGTTGCATATATTCAGATTTATCGTTGGCCTGAACACAGGATCCCACCAGACGGCTATTGAGTGGGGCTGGATGCTCGTCGCCGCTCACTGAGAAGGGGTATATCAGGTAAGTACCAACACCCCTTCTCCATTGAGCTGCTCCGAGCATCCAGAGAGTGGGACATACCAAAGCTTGGCTTGTCCTACGGGAGAGTCTCCGTCTGGGCTGGAACCCCCTCGCTGTACAAGCGGACTCGTTGTAACACTCTCCTGCCAAAGGAGGCCTCAGCAGAAGCAAATACATCAATTTTTTTCTTTTAAACAAAGTTTTTATTTTTTACAACTAACATACGAACAAAACATAAAAACATAAATCCCTCTTTCAATTATATACATGCAGTGTGTCAGTTGGTTACAATCTTTCGTGCTATCCTTTTTTATCATTACTCACAAGTTATATAAATTCTCACCTTATCAGTCTAGCTTGTGCTTATATAATATCAATTATTAAACATTCATTTGACTTATTTTTCCATCATTTTATATGAGATATTCTAATTTTCATTATGACTTAATCTTATACATTCATTCAATGGTTATATATTTTATGTTGTATTCTTTATCAGTCTATTAACTTTTATTGTAAGGCTTACTAATCTATTTCTTTACCATGTCTTTTTATCTAATCATTGATAAAATAAGTCCCATATCATATAAAATTGTTTATCCTCTTGTTTTCTAATGTCAAATGTCAAGTTATTCATTTTGGCACAGTCCATGATTTTCTAAATAATTTCCTCCTGCATAGATATTTTTTCATTTTTCTAATTCTTGGCAAATAAAATTCTAGCCACTGTTAAAACATTTACAATCAAATATTTCAATTCTTTACAATATATTTCTGGTATGATTCCCAATAAAAATGTCTTATGTGTTGTTTTGTCATTTTTTTTTCCAACCATGTGTGGATTATAGTCCAATATCTTTTTGCATCCAAGCATGTCCACCACATGTAGTAATATGAACCAGTATCTGATGACATTTCCAACATTTATCCAATTTATTCTTGAACATCCTCGCAATTCTTGTCAGGGGTAAGTTCCACCTGTGAAACATCTTATACAAATTTTCTTTATATGCAGTTGACATTGTCATTTTATAATTTTGAGACCACAATTTTTGCCATTTATCTAAATCAATCCCATATCTGAAATTTTCCCTCCATGCAATCGTTGTTTCTTTTACTTGTTCTTCTTCCAATTTAAACACTAGCAAATGTCCATAAAGTTTTTTTAATTACCTTTTCATCAGTACCCATCAAAATTTTATCTAAATCAGTCAACTTATCATAAATATCTTCTGTTCTAACATCTTCATCAAATCTAGATTGTATTTGGAAATATGAAAACCAATTCATTTTTACACCTTGTTCTTCCAACGCTTGCATAAATTTAAGTTCACTCTTTTCATTCAATATCTCATCATATCTAACTGTTTGTTCCTTTTTATACATTATTGGATAGGAAAAAGCTTCAATAGTAGATAACCATAGCGGAATTTTTAAAAAAATATTGCTGTTTTATCTTTACCCAGTTTAGAAACAATGCTTCTTGAATATAATGTCTTCTAAAATACCCCTGTGTTTTAATTCCCTTATACCAGAGGAAGGCATGCCATCCTAACAGCAGGTCATGTCCTTCTAAAGCCCCTGTCACACTGCACCAACAGATGGAAAGAGGATGTAAAACGGAGAAAAACACTTGCCATTCGTTGGTTAACGCGATGCTTCCGTTCTGTACTCACTGCCTCCGCTTTGCTTCCTCTCTATCCGTCCAGCATCCGTTTATTGACATTTCATCCGCTCAAAAAGTTTTGAGCTGCTCAAAACTTTCTGAGCAGAAAATGTGTCCAACGCGTCCGTTCTGCATCCGGTAGGCATACGGGGGACATCTGTTCTGCATCTGTCGGCATCTGTTACGCATCCGCTACATCCGCTAGGCATCCGCTGCGCATCCGCGCAACTCAAATCCTCTCCAGCAGAAAGCGGACACAGGGAGGAAGCGGAACGGACGCGGAACGGATGCGCAGCGTTAGTAGCACGGACGGAGAAAGGATGAAAGCGGAGGCAGCATGCAAAGAAAGCATTTAAAATGGAAAAAACGTTCGCAGAGGGGACCTATCTCGGATATTAAGGATGTCTAGAGGATGCCTAGACGATGCAAAAGGACACCTAGGGGAAAACCTATATTGCCTATAAAAAGGGAGAGCAACTCACCTGGATCTCACTTTCAGATCAGCAGCCCTGCTGTACAGACCTCTGTGGCCTTCATCTGCCTCTTGCTCTTCCACAGCATCCAGTCATGTCCACCTTGGATCGTAACACAGTCCTTTTGGTAGCCACCATCGTTCTGCAACAGTGCAAAGCCATCTACAGGCTCTGTGAACTCTACTACGGGAAGAAAAGGAGGCGGCCAAGAAGCGTCTGGGTCCGAAGATGGATCGGGAGAAGAGCAGAGTACGGACTGTACAACAAGCTGATGGTGGAGCTGAGGAACAAAGACCCTCGTGCATTCCAGAACTTCATGAGGATGCCGCCAGCCATGTTTGACGAAGTTGTGGAGTGGCTGACACCCAGGTTGACCAAGCAGAGCACCAACCTCTGGCCCAGCCTTGACCCTGGGCTCAAGGTGGCACTTACTCTGCGCCACCTGGCCTCAGGGACCACCTACAGGAACATACAGTACGGCTGGAGGGTGCCACACAACACCATCAGCATTGTGGTCAGAGAAGTGGTGCAGGCCATCATCAAAGAATACCTGCAGGAGCTCCTCCAGTGCCCCTCCATTGAAGAAGGCTGTAAGAAAGTTGCAGAGCAGTGGTATCAGAGGTGGAACTTCCCACACACCGTTGGAGCCATGGATGGCAAGCACATGGCCTGCAAAGCACCAGCCAAGTCGGGGTCCACTTATTTCAACTACAAGGGCTTCTTCAGCATCATCCTCTTCACCATGGTCGATGCTGACTACAAGTTCATTTACATCGATGCTTCAGGCAACGGCTCATCTTCAGATGCCCAGGTATACAACGCCAGTCATCTCAAGGATGGGCTGGCTTCCCAGATCCAGACCCCCTGCCCAACGACACGCAAGATGTGCCCTACTTCATTGTGGGGGATGATGCCTTCTCCCTCAGAACCTACCTCATGAAGCCCTACACCTCCAGATGCCTCACCTGTGAAGAGAAATCTTCAACTACAGGCTGTCCAGGGCAAGGCGGGTGGTGGAGAACGCCTTTGGCATCCTGGCCAACAGGTTCCAGGTACTTCTCACCACCATGCAGCATCGCCCACAGACTGTGAGGAGGATTGTGGAAGCTTGCTGCATCCTGCACAATCTCATGCGCACCCGCTAGCCAGTGTTGCAGAACAGGCTTGTGGACCGTCAACAAGGGAATGGGGACATGGAGCCTGGGGAATGTAGGCAAGGACGAAACCTGATAGACACTGAGGATGTGCAAGGCCCCAACAGAGCCTCACGTGAAGGGAAGAAGCAGCGCAACCTCCTGAAACACTGGTGCAACTCCCCAGCTGGAGCAGTGGAGTGGCAAGACAGGATGGTAGATGATTAATGGATGCTTCCTTCAGCCTGTCTCATCACATGGATGAGATTGGGCCATGTATGTTGGGTGGGCCTACAATGAACAGGGCATTTAATAAAGAGTTGTGTTTATGTTCAAATGTGTGGATCAATGCTTACATTAGTATTGATAATGAAGGGCCATAGGTGTGGCACCTGGGAGGGTGGACCATACAGTCACACTATGCTTGCACTGGAGGTTTATCTATCCCCACAGCTATCCCAACCCATCCCACAGCTATCTTAACCCATCCCAAGGTATCCCTGCCCATCCCACAGCTATTACCCATCCCAAAGGTATCCCTGCCCACCCCACTGCTATCCTTACCCATCCCAAAGGTATCCCTGCCCATTCCACAGCTATTACCCATTCCAAAGGTATCCCTGCCCTCCCCACTGCTATCCTTACCCATCCCACAAGCATGCAAAGGCTTAACCCTTTTTTCAAAGTTTTCACCAACACTTTATTAAGTAAATAAAATGAACCAAGTGTGTGAAGCAAAGATAACCTTTATTAACAACCGTCTTTAGTAAACTGTATGACTTTATTAAAAAATCAAAATGAACCAAGTAAAGTGTCTTTAAGCAAAGATAAAGTGAACAGGTAACAACGCAGTCTCTGGCACTATTCACAGTCACTCTGAGGCATGTCCATGGTCTCAGCTGTCGAGCGGCCAGGGACTGTGGAGGTGGTTGTGGCTGGAGTGCTGGTCTGAGGCGCCATTGGGGTGCCTGGCCCCGAGAGTACAACAGGGGATGATGTGTTCAGGAAGCTCTCAGAGAGCTGACTCAGTCCTGTGAGGTTGAGAGGCCCTTCCTCAAGGACCTGGGATGTCAGGCACAGTACTGATGACAGATTTTCTGTTGAGGGCTTGGCAGTGGGGTGGAGGAAGGAGCAGTGTAATGGGGCTGTCTGGTCTGCAGCTGTGTGAGGACTGGTGTGGGTGGCATCGGTGGGATCAGTGGAACCATTGGCAACGGTGGCGTCCGATGAGTCTGTGCCTGGACTGGGAAGGGCTGCTGCCTGTGCTGCTGGACCTCCTGGTAGCCGTAGCCCTGGTAGGTGAGGGCCTATGGAAAGCCTTGGAATGGGAGGGACATCACCTGGGGTGGAGGAGCAGACCTGGACTGGTGGGAGTTTGTGTTAACACAAAAAACAGAGGCGACAGTGGACAGCCTTGTCTGGTCCCTTTTCTTATATCTATAAAGTCTGTTAACTCTCCATTTATCATAATCTTTGAGTTTATTTATGATATATCATTTTGATGGCTTGAATAAATTTTTTACCAAACCCCATTTGGTCCAATTGTAACAGCATAAAACACCAATTCACATTATCAAAGGCTTTTTGTGCATCTATAAACATCAGAGCCATTTGTTCTTCAGGATGTGCCTCATAGTATTCCAGTGTATCTAAAATTATTCTCATATTATCAATAATCTGTCTCTTGGGCAGAAATACATTTTGGATGAATAAAATTGTTTAAGTATCCTTTCAGTCTTTCTGCCAGAATTGAAGCAAAAATTTTATCGTCTGAATTTAATAGTGATATAGGTCTGTAATTTTTAACTTGCTGTGGGTCTGTGTCCTCCTTCGGTGCAAGTGTGATATATGCTTCTGACCATGTTTCAGGTATTTTCTTCTTTGTCATAACTTCATTCATAATTTCTAATAAGTGAAGATTCAATGTTTCATGGAATGTCTTATAAAATTCCACTGGCAAGCTGTCCTGACCTGGTGCTTTCCCAGTGTTTTGCTTTTTACAGCTTCTGTTAATTCCATCATGGTTATATTACTTTTTAACATTGTTTCAATATCTTTGGGTATCTCGGGCAAATTTGCTTCCTGTAAGTATTGTTAAATTCTTTCTTCCTGAACATTCTCTTGATGGTACAGTTTTCCATAGTAATCTTGAATATTTTTTTTCTTCTTTGCATTTCCATAGCATACATGTCCTTGTTCATTTATCAGTTGATCTATTCTTCTCAAGTCTCTTTCGTTTCTCAATTTATATGCTAGCCATTTGCCTGGTTTGTTTGCATCTTCAAAATAGTTCTGCTTAGCAATTTCAATTTTTTGTGCTATTTCTTCTTTTTCCATTAGCCCCATTTTATGCTTAGTTATGTCCATTTTAATGTCCTTTTTTTGAGAAATTTCTGTAGTTCTTTTTCCAACTTCTTATAGACATCTTCTAATATTTTAAAGATTTTTTTCTGTTTTATATTTCTTTTCCTTGTATAGTCCATTATCAAACCTCTTGTATAAGCCTTCATTGTATCCCAGAGGTTCTTTAATGATGTATCCTCTTTTGTATTAACTTTAAAGAAAAAAGTCAATTCTCAATTTTCTTTTTAAAGTCTTTTTCCTTTAATATCGTATTATTTAAAGTCCGTCTAGATCTCCTTTTTTGTCCTTTCCATACAAGTGTTACTGGATTGTGATCTGCCCAGGTACTTGCTTCTATTTCAGTTTCTTGTATGTTAGAAAGCAATTTTGTTGACATCCATATCTATTCTAGACCATGATCCATGTCTATTTGAATAAAAGGTATATTGTTTATTTTCCACATTTCTCTCTCTCCATGCATCTTTTAAGTTTATCTCATCTACCATTCAAAAGAAAGGTTTTGGCAATGTCTTTCTAATTTTCTTTGCTGTTTTTTGTGTTTTACAATCCACTTT
Source organism: Laticauda colubrina (assembly GCA_015471245.1). Lineage (NCBI taxonomy): Eukaryota > Metazoa > Chordata > Lepidosauria > Squamata > Elapidae > Laticauda > Laticauda colubrina. The sequence goes on from BLBF01000019.1 coordinate 33,262,886, forward strand.
GTTGTTTATTATTCCATTAAGATCTCCCATCAGACAGATATTAGCATAGTCCAGTTCAATTATTTTCTTATGTAATTTCCTGTAAAAATCTTCTTGGTTATCATTTGGGGCATAAATTGCTATTACAAGTGTCTTTAGATTATTGTCTGTTATCTCCACCATCAAAATCCTTCCATCATCATCTGTAAAAATTTGTTCCGCAGGGATTGTATCTCTAATGTATAACACCACTCCTCTCTTTTTACAGTGTGTCAATGCTGTAAATAATTTCCCTAATTTTTGTGGTTTCAATATGTAATCATGTTTTTAATATGTACTTCTTGTAGGCAGATTATATCAAATTTTAATTTCTCTAATTTATGAAATACTTCTTTTAGTAGCTGAATTAAGCCCATTTATATTAATTGTAATCAGTTTTTCTCATTAGTTTTAGACTTTATAAGAAGGATTTGTTGCTCTAGTAGATCTTGGCTCTCGTTCTCTGAGTATACCACCTATGGCTCCTTCTTTTTCAATTACTGCTATACATTCCTCTTGAAATTCAATTAACGACTCTTCTTTTCTTGTATCTTCCTCCCTTGCTCTAAAATATTCCAGATAGAATAAATCAGCTTTTTCAACTGTATCAATTCTGTGTCTTTGTTCCTGTCAGGTAAAGATGATACTTTCGGGTATCAGCCATCTATAATTTATTCCTCTCTTAAGTAACACTTTGGTCAAAAATAAATATTCTCTTCTTATCTCTCTCACTCTTCTCGGTACCTGTTTCAGTACCACTATATTTTTGTACTTTAGTGTTTTTTCTCTTGCCGCCTGCAGCATTAGTGATTTAATTATTTTCTTCGTAAATCTGATATGAACTTCTCTTGGCAGTTTATTTCTCATCGCATATCTTGTAGAAACACGAAAAACCTCATCCATTCCATCCATCATCTTCTCTTTAGTTACCTCTAATGCTTCTGCCAAGATTTCTGTTATCATTCAAGCAAGGTTTTCACCCTTTACTTCTTCTATATTTTGAAATCTAAGATAGAATTCTGATCTATCAATTTCCCATCCCAATGATTGCAGAGATCTGCCCTTATCTCTTTCCACTTCACTCAATCGGGTATCCATATCTCCAATCTTCTTATCTCTTTGTACATCTTGTTCTTCTATTTTCTTAATTCTGTCCTTTATTGTATCATCATCTGTTGAATATTTTCAATTTTTTCATTTGTCTTTTCCATTCTTTGCTCAATATATTCTCCGTTCTCTTTTCAATATTATCTATTTTTACTTGTATCTTTTGAATTCCTTGCATAATCATCTGCAGTGTCACTTCTTTCTCCTTCTCTTGTTGTAACATCACCTGTATTGATCGTTATCCTCCAGATGGTGAGGAAGAAGAAGTCGGGGTTGAAGAAGCTAAGGTGGATATTTTTCTGCTTATCTTAAGAGTACAGTAGAAACGTTGAAAAGAAAAAGCAAGAGCAGCCAATTGCCACTCCAGTAAAATAATAATAATTAAATCAAAGCAAAAGATAAAAATAAAAAAGGGGAAGGAAAAAAATCTTCAGGCACTTGAATACCTTAATCCAATTGGTTCCAATTAGGTAGGAAAAAAGGAGAAAATATAAAAAGGAAAAAAGATGAAAAAATTAGGAAAAAAATTAAAAAGACCGAAATCTGCATATTCTCCTTGCTAAAAAGGTAAAACAACGGGAGGAGGGAGGGGGAAAAAAAGTGATCTTATTCTTGCATCAAAGCATTCAAGTCCAAATATAAAAATCCAACTGGGGGGGAGGATAGAAAAAAAAAGAAAGGGAAAATGCAATTCTGTCAATAAGCAAAGCCCTGCCACTATATGTTTGAGGCTCTTTGCTAAATCAAAAAACAAAATTTCCAGTTCTCTTTTCAAGGTCACCTCAATCTTCTTTCTTCAATTTCAAATCCAGACTACAGCTATTAGTAGTTCCACAGAAGAACACCTGCAAACAATCTGCATGCTCTTCCCACTATCTTTTCAATGAAAAGCTCAGAGTCCTTGAAAGTAACAGCAAATGTATCAACAAGAAAAAAGAGGAAAACAGTGTATCCAAGCCTCCAGATGACAGCACTACTTCCCTTTCCTTTCCCTTCCCCTCTAATATTAAAACCAGGAATAAAAAAAATAAAAAGAATCTAAAATTATTAAAAGAAAAAATGAGAAATAAAACCTTTTCCAAAGAGTTATTTTTAAAGGAAAAAAAATTAAAAAGGAAAGACCAGTCCAGTTTAAAAGTTGAAAAGCTTTAACAAAATCCAAAGTTCCAATTAAAAAGGAAGAAAAAACCTTCAGGTTTAATTTGTGCTTAATCTTGCTGCTTAAGCACTTTTATCTTCACTTTTAAATTTAATTTTAAGTCTTTTAGGGTGTTCTTTCCAGAAAAAAATAAATAGAAAATTATCTCACCAAACTGACATACTTTCCATCTTTCTTCTGTTCTGGAGCTGTCCCAGCTTTAGCAGCTTTAATGGCTGCTTCTCCACCGTGGGGAAAAAAGGGCTTCTCCTGGATCTACCAGGAACTTTGCAATGTCCCTGGGATCGACAGGATGTGCCCTCCTCTGTCACCATCTCTACAGGACAGTTTAGGTCCATTGGGACTGTGCTGCAATGGAGATATCAGCTTAAAGATCGCATGCTGTACCGCTGCAACGCAAGCTCCCGCAAATACATCAGTTTTGTAATTTGCCGCCATGTTGCTGCCCTACAGGTTTCTGTTATAGGAGCTTGTGTGGCCCGGCTGCTGAAGTTGACGTGCTCCTTGTTGAATGTGCCATGATGCCTTTAGGCACAGGTAATGATTGAGTCTCATACGCCTTGGCTATCATGGCCTTCAGCCATCTGCCTATAGTTGAAGGAGATATCTTCTGTCCCTGAGTAGTTGGCTGAAAAGATACAAAAAGGGCTTCTGTCTTCCTGAAAAGAGCCGTTTGATGTAGGTACGTATGGAGAGCTCTGCAGACATCCAGTTGGTGCCATTGATGTTCTAGACCCTGAGAAGGTCTGGGGCAAAAATTTGGGAGGATCAGTTCCTGTGCCCTGTGGAAGGTCAAATTGACTTTTGGTGTGAACGTGGGATCTGATCGAAGAATCACTCTGTCAGAATGGAAGATACAGAGGTCCTTTCAGGCCAATAAAGCTGCTATTTCAGAGATAGCTCACACTGATGTTATAGCTATAAGGAACACTACTTCGTATGTAAGAAAATGGAGACTAGTAGTTCTCAGAGGTTCAAATGGACTCTTAGTGAGTGCTGTGAGTACCTTATTAAGGTCCCAGGTGGGGTAACGATGTATCATTGGTGGGCATAAATTCGTGGAGCCTCTAAGAAAACTTTTTATCCATGGGTTGTGGGAGATGGATGTTAGACCTTTCCAGATCACCACTGAGGCAATAGCTGCCACCTGTCGTTTTAAAGTATTTGGAAAGAGTCCCCTTTCTAGACCATCTTGAAAAAATTCTAAAGCCTGTGCCATTGATGGTGAAATTGGGTCCACCTTGGATTTGGTGCACCATTTATAAAAGATAGTCCATGTGACATTATAGATACATCTTGTAGAAGGACACCGAGCTGCTTGAATGGTGTTGATCACCCTGGTCGAGAAATTATCCTGACTTAGATGTCTCAGCTCAACCTCCATGCGGCTAATTGTAACCATTGAGGGTCTGGGTGTTGGATTGGTCCCTGGGTGAGCAGAATTTTGTGCAGTGGAATTTTCCATGGTTCTTCTGTGGACAGGCCCCTGAGATCCACGAACCATGGCCTCCTGGGCCAGTGTGGTGCCACCAAGATCAATTCTAGTTTCTCATGTAACAGCTTCTGGATCACCTTGGGTATCAGTGGGAGAGGTGGGAAGGCATAGAGGAGTTCCTGGGGCCACTGGCAACAGAGAGCGTTGATGTTCTCCGCCCCCTTAGGTGGGTATCTTGAAATGAATCTGGGGAGCTGCGAATTTAGGGGAGAAGTGAATAGATCTATAACCGGCAGACTGAATCTCTGAATCATCTCCTGAAATAGATACTGGTGCAGGCACCATTCTAATTGATTGACTGTGGCCCTGCTCAGCCAGTCTGTGTGTTTGAGTCCTGAAATGTGTTCCGCTGTGATGGAGCCCAAGTTCCTTTCTGCCCAATGACACAGTCTCTCTGCTTCCCCCATGAGTTGTTTTGAGTGTGTACCCCCTTGTCTGTTGATGTGTGTTTTTGTTGTGACATTGTCTGTAAGTATGAGGATGTTTCTCATTTGAATATGAGGAAGGAAACTGCGAAGGGCCAGGCAGACTGCCCTGAGCTCCAACCAATTTATGCTGTTCAATTGTTCTGCTGCTGACCAATGTCCTTGTGCCGAGAGGGACTGGAAGTGTGCCCCCCCCATCCAAACAGGCTGGCATCTGTGGTGATGGTGAGTCTGTGGGGCTCCTTCAGTGGACAATCTTTGTTGATGGTCAGAACAGTCCACCAGTGTAGAGAGAGTAAGAGTTTTGTTGGAACAAATACTCGGATCTTGAGTTGCTTCGCCCTGATCTTTGGTAGGGAAACAAGAACCATTGGAGTGATCTAGCATAGAACTAGGCCCGAGGAATAATAGAAATACAGGAAATCATTTTTCCCAGTAATTTTGACAAATCGGCCAGAGGAACCCGTTTTAGGGTTCTGATAGTATGAGCTAAGTTCTTGATGCTCTCCTGCCTCTCAGGGGATAGAAACATTCGTCCCTGAATTGTGTCTATTATCGAACCCAGGTGAGATAAGTGGGTTGACGGGGACAAATGGCTCTTTGACCAATTAATGGAGAAATCGTGTTGTTGAAGGGTTTGCAGTGTAATTTGTGTACCAATTCTGCCTGTCTGGGTAAGGAAGATAATATCAAATTGTCAACCAGATAGCATTGGAGTCTGACAGAAATGCCCCACAGGTGGGCGGCTAGGGCTGCCAGAATCTTTGTAAAGGTCCTTGGGGCAGATGGTAACCCAAAGGGCAGGCCGACGTATTGAAAATGTTGATTGTCATCGCAGAATCTAAGAAATTTGGAGTGAGAAGGTCTAAGTAGGCTTCTGTCAGATCGATGGAAGATAAAAAATGACCTTCCCTTATGCCAAGCAGGATGGACTGCAACATACTCATTTTAAATTTGCGATAGACTAGAGTATGGTTGAGTCATTTTAAATCTCGTATTGCTCTCCATCCCTCCGAACTCTTAGGGACTACAAAAAGAAGAGAGTAGAATCCCTGGCCTTGCTGATCCCGGGCTACTGGTTGAATGGCCTTAATTTCCAGTAAGTGATTGATCGCTGTCTCCATCAAGCTCCTTTTAATTTTGCATCTTTTGGCTGTCATACGTAACGGGGGAGGATGAGTCTAGGAAGTGAGCTAGAGGTGTTACATCTTCTCTGTTGTGTAAAATGAGGAGGGGGGAGCATACATCAGAGTTAGGTTTGTATTTCTCGCTTAGCTTTCTTTTCTCTGCACAACTGCAACCCGTTATCAAAATATGCCAAGGTCAACGAACAGAGGCCTCATCACCACTTGAAGATGCCCACATGATCATATTCACAACTTCTAATTGGAAGGTTCAGTTGAACTATTGGGGGCGGGAACATTTCCATCACTTTGTATAGGTGATTCACGCGCCTAATTTCTCAGATTCAGAAGTCTATGGTTGCTACCACTTCATTTTCAGTAAAATATATCTTTTCTCTAACTTAAAGAGTCTAAATATTTCTTTCTTGAATTTTGAATGGAGCACCACTTGACACATTGCATAAAAAAGTTTGAGGGTGTGGAGTGAAACTCTAGAGCAGGCCAAATCTGATGGTGTCACAAACCCAATGGTCTGCAAAAAATTTTAATCATTCCCCCAATGGGAGCAAGTTCCCTGGAATTACCTTGGACGATGGAAACTGTTTCCTGTTCCTCTAAAAGGTTTCTTCCCCTGTCCTCCTCTACGAGGTCTGTTGGTGAATTCCGATCTAACGGGCTGTTGGGCATTCCATACTCTGGTATCCTCTGGAATCTAGTGGAGAATGGACCTTGATAATCGGGCCGAAAGGAGCCTCTCCAAAAGGGTTAATCAGTCCTGGTGTCTGAAAGATGGTGTGTTGCTTCTGGTCTTGATTAGCAGCGGATCTAAGTCAGAGCCAAAAAATTTATCACCTGAAATTGGGGAGGAAGCAAGCTTCCATTTGTGTTTGGAGTTGGCTTGCCAATGTCTAAGCCAAAGTAATCATTGGGCCGTAATCTACAATGCTATGGCTTGAGCCAAAAATATGACTAAATTAAATGTAACATTCGCAGAGAACTCTGCAGCTGCCATAAGTTTGGTGATGTCTTGATGCGCCCTAATGTTAGAATTTGGTATGGTGTCCCTAAGGTGACGAAGCCATCTGAGGGAGGTCCTAGTAAAGAAGAATCCGGCTGTTGCCATCCTTATGGCCCACGCATCAGACTAATATGCCTTTCTGAGCATGATCTCGGCTTTCTTCTCCTCCAGTTTAAGAGCATCCTCCGCCTCAGTGGGAATAGTGGAGGAGGATGCCAAAGCCACAACAGGCTCATCTACCTCAGAGATACTCAGGAAATTGGAAAAGTCTGAAGCTAAATTAAACATTTTTTTTAATTGAAGTTTCTGTGGGGTGGGTACATTGCTGCTGAGGTCCACTGTTTCTGGATCAGATCTGAAAACATTTGTGGAACTGAAATAACCTCGATCTTGTTAATGGGTTGAGAGAAAATTAGATCTTCTGATTGCTCTTGAGATTCTTGTTGTTGGGCAGAGGGAGACTTATCAAGACGAGCTGTGGTTTTTGCCTTAAATAGGAGAGATTTGAAAAGTTGTGGGAGAAATAGACCCGTAAAAGTAGGTTGGTCAGACTTGATGTCCTTGTCATCTGACATACCTCTTTCTGGGGGCTCCGCCTTCAGGGGGGGCTTCACTATCTTGAAGTGAGACTGTGTCTACTTGTTCCATTTGATCCTCTCCTTCTCCCTCCTCCTGAACCTGCTGTGAATGTATATGGGAAATCCAGGAAAGCACCCCTTGGGGGCTTTCCTGAGGATAATGCAGGTCAGTTCTGTATAGAGATCTTACAGACTGTGAGTTGCATTCTGATGCTGAGATCTGTCTGGCCATGAAGGATTGTTACACCCCCACTGCGATTCCTCTGTGGATCGCCAAATCCATCCATGCCTTCATTGTTTCTGGAACCTCAACTGGAAGGAACTCTTCCTGTTGTAAACTGGCCACCGTAGGCATGAAGGGGCTCGTCTTGAAGTCTGTGAACTTGATGTTATGGTACCAGTTGTTTGAGATGGCAAGGACAAGTCTAAGGGTATTGGGGGGTATTTAATTTGAGGTTGTGGAGTTGGACTGGGAAGCTGGGAAATCTTTCAGCCTCCCTTGTGTGCCTTTCAATTTGCTTTTTCATCGCTTTTTGGCGTCGGTCTTCTCTGTGGCCTTTGAAGGATCCTTAGCTCTTTTAGACTTGTCTTGGGTCCGTGCCTTGGCTCCACTTTTGCTTGCCATTGCAGTCTTCTAAAACATCTCAGAGATATGAGGTGACTTTATAAATATTAACATAAATAAGACTCTGTCTGTCTGTCTGTCTGTCTGTCTGTCTGTCTGTCTGTCTGTCTGTCTGTCTATCTATCTATCTATCTATCTATCTATCTATCTATCTATCTATCTA
>BLBF01000019.1:33270607-33362879 GCA_015471245.1 Laticauda colubrina
CTATCTATCTATCTATCTATCTATCTATCTATCTATCTATCTATCTACCTGCGTGTACGGTTGGCACATCTAGGCTCTTGTACCACAGCCGGGACAGGGAACCCAATTGATACTCACTCCTCCCCCTTTTTTAATATGCAATATCTAGAATTGAGGTTTTATTATATTATTGTTGTTGTTGTTGTTGTTGTTTTGTTGTTATATTTTACCTGTCTGATAGATTGAATATAAAGTATTTAATGCCTCAATATACTGAGAAGATCAAATAAGCCAAATTTGAGAACGCTAAAAAATAGGGCAATAGGCCCTCAACAGCCGTCCCCACAGGCCTCAGGCCTTGCTACAGCCTGGTGGTGCTGTGTTTGGTTATATAAATGTTTGAACTGTGAGGGCAGCCAACAAATAACAATGAGTTAATCTCCCAAACTGGAGCTAAGGGGAGTAGAATTTTCTGTCTCTTTGTTTAGAGTTTTGAGGGGAATAAAGCCTCTCAACAGTAGGCTGGGAAAAAAAAAAACACCAGCAAAGACCCCAAGATGGGGTCCTGTGGCCCTGTGGTCTGGGAAGTGTGGTGGACAGGCCCTGGATTAAAGTGACACAGACTTATTTTTGGCGCCTAACTCGCCATCCAACTAACCATGAAAATATCTACTCTGCAATGAGCGGTGGATAGGGGAGAATCAGAGCTCCAACACCCCCACCCCTGTGTTCTCTTTGGGGAAGAAACACCGCTGGTGAAGTTTGAGAGAAAACGCACTCTGCTAAACGGCACGAAAGTTTGAAAAGGAAATGGCGGGGGGGGGGAGACACAGGGAAAGCAATCGAAGGAAAGGGAAGCTTTGTTCTTGAAAAAGGCATGATTTCTGAATTAGAGTGGCAGGGAACTAATCCTCTGCCCTTATGGGTGCAAATGCGGCCGGAATGCTGGTGGCGATCCGCAATCGCTCCGACTGCTTCTTTCTAATTGCAGCTGGATCTGCTGAGGAAAATTTGGAGAAAAAATTTTGAAAAGCCAATCTGCATATGAAGAATCTATTCACCTCAATTTATTCCTGCTCCGACCAAGGAAAGCTGCCTATCACATCAAAGGCTGAGCTAAAACTGGGGGACACTAGGGAGAAGCCAGGGAGAAGCAACAGTGTCCTATTAATTAAGCCCAACCTATCCAAGCAGTGACTAAGCACTTCCTCACTCTCTGGATGCTTGGAGCAGCTCAATGGAGAACTCCCTGTATTAGTGTATATTAGCAATAACACTTAGACTTATATACTGGTTCACAGTGCTTCACAACCCTTTCTACGTGGTTTTACAGAGCCAGCATATTGCCCCATGTTTATTATATAAGGTGTGTTCTCTACCGAAAGGTTTTCATAAGTCACAAGGTAGTGTTTCCCCTTACTATAAAATAATCTCAAGGTTTCTCAATCCTCTATGAAATATAATTGCTAGAATAAGCAAAAATATGGTAGAATTGCAAGAGTTACACAATTTTAAAAATATGGCTTTGTTAAATATGACTTTGTTAATATTATCTCATATTCTTCAACATTGATAGCTGATTGCAATTTTTCCTATGAATAATTTTCAACACTGACTATTTAAAAATAAATGGTATGTAACTAAATAGACACAAGCATCATTTCTTAAGCCCATGTCACACTGCACCAACGGATGTAAGAGGATATAAAATGGACAAAAAAGCTTGCCATCCGTTGGTTAACGCGATGTACTCACTGCCTCTGTTTTGCTTCCTCTCTATCCGTCCAGCATCCGTCTATTGACATTTCATCCGCTCAGAAAGTTTTGGGCTGCCTAAAACTTTTGCATAGAAAATGTATCCAATGCATCCGTTCTGCATCCTCTAGGCATACGGGGGACATCCGTTCTGCATCCATTACGCATCTGCTATATCCGCTAGGCATCCGCTGTGCATCCGCACAACTAAAATCCATTCCAGCGGTAAACGGATGCAGGGAGGAAGCAGAACGGACGTGCAGCGTTAGTAGCACGGATGGAGAAAGGATGAAAGCGGATGCAGCTCATCCGCTCTGCATCCGCTCTGCATCCACTCTGCATCCGCTCCGCATCCTCTACGCATCCGCTCTGCATCCGCTCTGCATCCTCTACGCATCCGCTCTGCATCCTCTACGCATCCTCTACGCATCCTCTATATATCCGCTCTGCGTCCTCCCCACGTCCGTTCCTTTCCGTGTTATCCGCTCTGCTTATGCAAATTTTTGCCCCTTTTGAGAGCGGATAACAACGGATGGAACATTTTGCTCATCTGTTGTGTCCTTTTTGCATCTGCTGGGCAGTGTGACATGGGCTTTAGGGCCTGTGTTCTCATTTTTGTTTCTATTTCAAATGAAATAATCCTTTCATAATAATAAACACAATTTGTATTTATTTTCCCAATGGTTGTTTTGCCGAATTATTAGAATAACTTATTTTTCAGTGTTAGGAGTAATACAATTACTTACATTATTTCAGTGTAAAAGAATAAGAGATAAAATTAGTATCCTATTAGTTTCTCATTCTCAGTATTCCATCTGACTCATCTTTTTTTCTTTTTTCCTTCTGTATCAAGAATTTAGAAGTGGAGAAATAGGTTTAAATGTAAAGTAGGCCACAATGATACTGTATAATCAATTTCTGGCCCTTTTGCGTTAAATACCAAAGTGTTTTGAACACTTGTGGAGTATTCATTTTAGATAAATCCACTGGAGAGAGAATCATAATTCCATGGAGCACTGTTATGCAATGTTTTCCCATTGCATACAAAGAAAACATAAGTGTGGTATTACAATATCTGTTTTCTTCTATATTGTCTCCTCAGTCTATGAATGAAAGAAATGCACATACTCCTTGAATACTCACGCTATTTTCCCCTTAAGCAGAAAGTATCCAGCATCAGTTGCAGGATATATAACACCTGGGGTCCTTTACTAGCTATTTTATCAACAGTACTGTGAAGCAATTTGTAGCATGGGGGATTATCCAGGTGCTTATGGGTTTCTTAAGGCTGATATAGGCATGCTTCCTCTGCCCTGGTGCACAATCAGGCTCATCTGCCATGGTTCCACTGTTGTCTTTCATTGTGTTCCTTGTGGCTTTGGTTGTTTCCTGCTTTCCTTGTTTTTGGTGCTCTTAGTTTGTCAGCACTGCACTTCCTTTAACAAAAGAAAAATGGGCTCAAGAACAAAGCAATTACTGTGGCAAAAAGTTAACTAAAGAAGCAGGTGTGAGCATCCGTGGTGGTGGAAATTCACATGGATGACTAACATGGAGACTCTGCAATTTACATTCTTGCATCTAATTTCAGGATGCAAGAGTGGTATTTACATGATGATGTGGGTATAAATAAACTTATTAAGGTATTACCATGATTTATTACGAATGCTGCTGTAGCAAACTTTGCAGGTTAATTTCATATGGTGATCATCACCTTCAATGCAAAGACAAAATGGGGAGTGACAGAATAGGCAGAGAGAGAGCAAGCAAGCAACTAAGGAAACAAAAAGATTCGGAGGAAGAGAAGATAGAAAGGAAAATGTGGGCAGGGAGAGGAGCAAGGGAAAGAAGCTAGATTTGAGTTGAGACCCGGTCCCACTGGCCGATGGACGCAAAATGTACGCATAAAGGATACAGATGAGCAAAATATTGGGGGTGGCTCCATCCGTTTTCATCCGCTCCAAAAATTGGTGAAAATTTCCATAAACAGAACGGAAAAGAACGGATGTGGGTAGTATGTAGCGGGGATGTTAAACGGGTGTTCATTGGAAGCCTAGTGGATGAAAGCAGATGGAAGCGGATGACACCACCGAAGGGGTTTTGGGGGAGAATTTCAAAGCGGACGCATAGCGGAAGGGGCGGATGCATAGCAGATGAAGCGGATGCATCACATACGCCTATAGGAAACAAAAGGGATGCCGCACAGATGTATATTGGAGGCAAAGCGTTCACTGCGCATGCGGGGGGGTATCAATTGCGTCTGCTCCGTGGATATAAAAGGATGCAGCACGCACGCAGTCAGCATACAGGGGAAAGACATTCTGCCAGATACATCTTGCAGGAACACCATGGTTTGTCAGTCAGGCAATAAAGGCCTTGTCCCACTGCACTTACAAAGAGGATGTAAAACGTTAAAAAAAGCTTGCCATCCATTGGAAAACGCTATGCATCCGTTATGTACTCACTGCATACGTGTTTCATACGCTCTATCTATCCCTGGAGCATCCGTCCACTGAGATTTCATCCGCGCAAGAAGTTTTGAGCTGCACAAAACTTTGGGAACGGATGAACTTTCCGCCGCGTACGATGTACATCTGCGACATATACGGGCAACAAACGTTCAATGTCCATTATCATCCGTTAAATGTCTGCTGTATCCTCTCTGCATCCTCTGGCCCTCCCCTCAACTCACATCCGCTGCAGCTGAAAATGGAAAGAGGGAGGAAACAAAAGATGCATGGAACGTCTACACAGCATTAGTAGCAAGGAAATAGAAAGGATATAAGTGTATGCATCTCGTATATAAAGGATTAAAACGGATAAAATGTTTGTATCTGGGATGTATCTCATATATTTAGGATGTCTGCACTATGTCTGGAGTATGTAGAAGGACACCTAGCAGACTACCGATATTTCCTATAAAAAGGGGGAGAAAATCATCTGGATCTCAGTATGAGTGCAGCAGCCATGGTGTACAGACCTCTTCACCCTTGGTCTTGGTCTACCACATCATCAATTGTTCTCCACCATGGATCATGACACAATCCGTATGGTAGCTGCGATCATTCATCACCAGAACCAAAACCTGTTCAGACTGTATCACGTTTTACACAGAAACAGAGGAAGGAGACGTCCAAGAGCTGTGTGGGTCCGAGGATGGATCGTGAAATGAATGGAGTTTGGACTGTATGACCAGTTGATGGTGGAGCTGAGGAATGAAGACCCTCGTGCATTCCAGCACTTCATGAGGATGCCACCAGCCATGTTTGACGAACTTGTAGAGCGTCTGAGACCCAGGTTGACCAAGCCTCGCATCAACTTCTGTCCCAACCTGGACCCTGGACTGAAGGTGGCACTGATTCTGCGCCACCTGGACTCTGGAAACACATACAGAAACATGCAGTATGCGTGGAGGGTGCCACACAACAGCATCAGCAAAGTGGTCAGAGAAGTGGTGCAGGCCATTGTTAAGCCTGGGTTCCCCAACCAGGGTTAGGTAGACAAGCTAAACAGAATGTGCAGCGTTAGTCAGATAGGCACACAGATAAATGAGTGAGCTAAGCTTGTATGTTTATTAACATACAGTAAAAATAACAGATACGCTTGTGCTATCAAGAATATAGTTTATTCCATTATAAGTTTATGGCATAGTCAAATATCAGTCCAATAGTCATTTACCATGTAGTCAGTCCATTCAGGGATATTCAGTTAGCAAAGTCCATGTAGAATATCCTATGTCAGTTCACTTACAAATCAGTCCTTTGTTGTCTCTCCCGTTCGAGCAATGCAGTCTTGATTCCAAGCAGTAATTAGGGATCATCAAAGCCAGAGAGACCGAGCAAGCTGTAGTCTTGCTACTTTTATATTGTTTTCTTAACCACTCCTTTAATTGCTATTTCACAGTTAAAGCTGCATACACTCTAACATACACTAACTATGATTCATAGTTATTATTTCACCTAAACCAGTTAGGGTGAACAATGTTATCCCTAACAGCCATCATTGAAGAATACGTGGAGGAGCTCCTCAAGTGCACCACCACTGAAGAAGGCTGGAGGAAAGTTGCAGAGCAGTGGTATCAGAGATGGAACTTTCCCCACACCGTTGGAGCCATAGATAGGAAGCACATGGCCTGCAAAGCTCAGGCCAACTCAGGGTCCACTTATGACAACTACAAGGGCTTCTTCAGTATCATCCTCTTTGCCATGGTTGATGCTGACTACAAGTTCATCTACATCGATGCTTCAGGCAACGGGTCAGCTTCAGATGGCCAGGTATACAACGCAAGTGACCTCAAGGATGGGCTAGAACGCAACCTCATCATGGGTTTTCCAGGTCCAGACCCCCTACCCAATGACACACAAGATGTGCCCTACTTCATCGTGGGTGATGACGCTTTCTCCTTCAGAACCTACCTCATGAAGCCGTACAGTTCAAGATACCTCACCCGTGAAGAGAAGATCTTCAACTACAGACTGTCCAGGGCAAGCTGGGTGGTGGAGAACGCCTTTGGCATCCTGGCTAACAGGTTCCAGGTACTTCTCACCACCATGCAGCATCACCCAGAGACTGTGAGGAGCATCGTGGAAGCTTGCTGCATCCTGCACAATCTCATGTGCACCCGCTACCCAGTGTTGCAGAACAGACTTGTTGACCATCAACAAGGCAATGGGGACATGGAGCCTGGTGAATTAAAGCAAGGACGTAACCTGATAGACACTGTGGATGTACAAGGCCCCAACAGAGCTTCACGTGAAGGGAAGAAGCAGCACAACTTCCTGAGACACTGAGGAAGTCCCCAGCTGGAGCAGTGGGGTGGCACTGCTTCCACACAGTTCTTCCTGAGAACTCCCCAGCTGGAGCAGTGGGGTGGCAAGACAGGATGATAGATGATTCATGGTTGCTTCCTTGAGACTGTTGCATAACACTGTTGAGATTGTGCCATATATGTTGAGTGGTCCTACAATGAATAGGGCATTAATAAAGAGCTTTGTTTATTTTAAAATGTGTTGATCAATGAATAAATTGTTATTGATAATAAAGGTCCATATATGTGGCAGCTGGGATGGGGGACCATACAGTCCCACTTCCTCTCCTTCCTCTATTTCTGTGTAAAACTTGATACAGTCTGAACTGGGCCTTTATCATCTCATTCTTGGCTGCACTGCAGACCAAGGCCAGAAAGTTGAACATTCTTCATTCCTCTCACCTTAAGTCCAAAGAATGAATGAGTGCAGCCAATCACCAAATGGAAAGCTAACTGTGGTTTTAATATGTACTAGAGTTATCTATAATTGTGCAAAAGTGGAAAGAATGTTAATTAAATTGGCCTATTACCTACTCTGAACTGAAGAATCACTTTCCAGGCCTGAGTTTTTATTTCTACTGAAGCCTTGAAGCCCATCAGCTTTAAGGTGTTAGACATTTCTCCCATTGTTGGTGTAAATGTTTACCTATGATGTTTAGACATCTAGAGGAAGGGAAATTATGCTGGAGGAAACAATAATCCTTTTTGCTTAACACATTCTTCAGGTATATAATCAGGAAATAATCAAGGCTGGAAATATGGAATACAAGGAATAGCAGCAAATTTCATGCTGGCATAATTTTGTGCAAACTCAGGGATGGGTAGATATTGCTTAATTCAGTAGGAAGGAAGATCCGTAGAAGGTCATATACATCTCTCCCTTGCCAACTGCTGCTGATTGAAGATATCACCATTATGTACCACAAGTTGCAAAAAGAGGGCTACAAGTAGCTTTTATAAGAATAATATAACTGAACCATTATTTTGGCATTCAACCAT
Source organism: Laticauda colubrina (assembly GCA_015471245.1). Taxonomy (NCBI): domain Eukaryota; kingdom Metazoa; phylum Chordata; class Lepidosauria; order Squamata; family Elapidae; genus Laticauda; species Laticauda colubrina. The sequence continues at coordinate 33,278,145 of BLBF01000019.1, forward strand.
TCTGATAGCTGGCATTTTTTAGATGCAAAAATTCTTATTTTTTCAGCATGGCAATTGTTGACAGTTCTTGGAATTGAAGTAATATATAAACATCTGTAGGACAGACAAATTGGAGAAGCTTGGCTTCAATGATCAACTGTGAATAGCAAATAAGGAAGAAAACTCTACAGAGAATAATTATGAAAAAGCAAATATACTTTGTGTGTGTGAATGTGCGCATGCACACACATATTCTCAAATGATCAAGTACAAATTCTTTTATAACAGTTAATTTGGATTATAGAATGATTTAAATGAATTTCATAGTGGGTAAGAGAGCATGACTTATGTTAAAGATTTTCAGTGTGTGCTTCTTTTAGTAAGTCAGGTCATGGAAAAGTGCATCTTTTTTCCTATATTTACTTCTTTCTCCAATATATCAAAAATTAATACTGTCCATTCCTGTTTTATCTGTTACACAGCTTAGGAAAGTATCCCTGGCTTCTGTATATATACTGCTTTTATGTCTACAATTAGTCTAAGAAACAAAGTTTCAAGCCAATGAGATTTTATTTTCAATTAAGCAGAATATTTTCTTTGGCACTTCTAAACAGCTAATCAGCAAATTGTAAAGAAAGCTTTTTCAGTAACTGCACATATGAATGTAAAAGTGTAGTTACATGTGGTAAGCACTTACTTTGCATATAGAAAGATATATAAACTTAGTGGCTTAGTTAACAAGCCATGGTTATACATGTGAACCTACTAGTGCTGGACAAGGTAGTCTAATCTAATATAATATGAAATGGTTTCATGTCTCTTATTTATTATACTGTGTATTTCCCCACTATTTGGATAGCCTCCACTCTGCTGGTGTTTAAAAGAGTTTTGAAGACCTGGCTTTTGGCAAGGGTAAATAATATCCCCTCCTGGAATATGTGGATTTATTCTTGTTCTCGTCTGGTTTGTTGGACCCTTGCCATCATTTTCTTGTTTTAAGTATTTTTATTTGTAAAATAAATCCTTATTAGTCCTTAGGAGTAATAAATCCTTAGGAGTTGGACAATATAATAATAATGACAATGATAATAATAATAATAATAATGATAATGTATTTGGTTAAACATAAAACTGCTATGGTAGATATATATAGTTAGTAGTTTACATATGATTTAAGTTACGTACACAAAGTTTCATTTAATTTAAGATGGTGATATTGCTTGCTCAATTTGAGGTAGCAGTTCTTAAGAAAATATACAAACACACACACATGTACACATACACACATTTCCATATTATTTGAGAAGTACAATACACATATTGAGATTTTTTTTAAAAAAATAACCAACTAGGTAAGTTTGCAGTTTGGAGCTTATGGCCAAGGTCCAACATGTGCATTTTGATAGACAATCTTGTAATAATGAGAAATTGCTTAAACACCCACACAACTGCTGCTTGACAGACAGATGGTTAAAATCTTTTTTTTTTTCCTAAGTGGTGACAGCTTCCCTACTGAGAGAAGATGGAAAATCTTGTTTTTTGACTAAAAAAGTTAATGTAAACCAACTGAGAATAAAGGAATATACACTTTTCTCATGAAGGAGGGAAATAAGTGAATGTCACTAATGAACCAACCAAGACAAACTGTAATTACTTTGGCTGGGTAAGCAATGCAGATTTTATTCCATGGGAGGCGGGGTTTTCATTGATTCTTATGTTTCTTTCAGATTGAATAAATTGTATACTGTTACTAAGAATTTGTTCTGCTTCAGCAAGTAGACTATGTGAAGCTCATCAAAACATAGGATACATTCATACAAGTATGCTCCTGCAAAATGAATTATCTTCCCTTGTTCCCAAGTAATTCTGTGTGCGCTCTGAAGCTTTTCCCAAAGGGGTGGAAGATGTAAAGAAAGATATGGCAATGTATGGCAATATGGAAAGAGAGCTAGAAGTCGGTGAAATGATGGTGGGGGAATGAGTCAAGTACAGAAGAGACTCCCAGCCTTTATCAATAGTATAAAATGCTTTGAAGAAGTTTGATAGGATCAGTGGGAATACACTTCTCCATGAAGCTGCAGGTGATAATCCACCAGAAGTATTGGTGCCTTTTGCTAGTCTTTTCTTTCCTGGATCAGTAGGTACTGAAAACACTCTCTTGTATCTTTGTTATCTCTGAATTAGACTACTATGGTTCACTTATATGTGCAGTTGCCTCTGAAAAACCCTTAGAAGCTGTAGCTGATCCAACTACTTGCCTGGTGAATGATAATCTTTTTAAAAGCATCATATCTATTTTGTAAAAGCTGTATTTTTTCATTGTCAGTTGATTTCCAGACCCAATTCAGAGTGCTGGTGATAAAAGCCTACATAGCTAGGTATTACCTCTAGGTTCATTTCTTCATTTAGAATCTGTTTACCTTAAATACTTCAGGAAAAAAAATACTGCAAGCATCTAATCCAAGAGAAGTTGAAGGGTTGGGTTCTAGAAAATGATAGAATAGCATTCCCCTTAAGGTTCCCATTGCTATGCTTTCTAAAAAAATTGGTTATGTTCAGTCCGGATAAGCTTATCTAATTGTAGCAACTCCTTTTCAATATTTTTTACTAAATGTTTTAATCAATGCTTTTACATATATAGTAAATAATGTCTATACATACTGTTAACTGCATAAATCATTTCAGTTAGTTGAAGATGTAGAAAACTTGATAAATATTCTACACCTCCTTGAATTTTTCTTTTACTAAGAAAAGGAATATATTCAACAGAGTGAAATAAAGATAATATAGAATCAATATTCAACTGCAACCTAGCTTTCCTTATCAGACAGAATCAGTTTAGGATCTGGAATTAGGTTGTTACAAAATTAACTGATTTTAAAAATAACTTTGGATAGTATTATTACTTCACAATATTAAATTTAAAATTAAATGACCCAAATGAAATTCAAACTGTACTATAAAGATGCAGTATTTGTTTTATTTATTATGTACACTTATTTATATAGCCACCTCTGTTGCCATTTAACACATTCTTAACTAATACAGGTAGTCCTTGATTTACATTTGTTTGGTGGTTGCTCCAAATTACACTGAAAAAGTGATTTATGACCATTTGTCGCATATACATTGCAACACCCCCCTGGTCAAGTGATCAAAATTTGGATATTTGACAACTGGTTTGTATTTATGACAGTTGCACTGTCCTGGGGTCATGTAATAATCTTTTCCGACCTTCTAAAAGCAAAGTGAGTTAGGAAGCCAGATTCATTTAACCATACTAACTTAACAACTGCAGTGATTCACTTAAGTAAATTTAAGAATAACAGAGTTGGAAGAGACCTTGAAGGTCTTCTAGTCCAACCCCCTGCTTAGGCAGGAAACTCTATACCATTTCAGACAAATGGTTATCCAATTTCTTCTTAAAAACGTCCAGTGTTGGAGCATTTATAACTTATGGAAGCAAGTTGTTCCATTGATTAATTGTCCTAACAATTAGGAAATTTATCCTTAGTTCTTTTCTCTTGATTAATTTCCACCAATTGCCTTTTGTCCTCAGGTGCTTTGAAAAGTAGCTTGTCTCCCTCTCTTTTGTGACAGCCGCTGAGATATTGGTACACTGCTTTTATTTCACTCTAGTCCTTCTTTTCATAAACTAGACACACCCAGTTCCACAACTGTTCTTTATATGTTTTAGCCTCCAGTCCCCTAATCATCTTTGTTACTCTTCTCTGCACTCTTTCTAAAGTCTCAACATCTTTTTTTGCATCATGGCGACCAAAACTGGATGCAGTATTCCAAGTGTGGTCCTACCAAGGCATTATAAAGTGGTATTAACATTTCATGTGATCTTGATTTGATCTCTCCATTAATGCAGCCTGGAATTGTGTTGGCTTTTTTGGCAGCTGCAGCACACTATTGGCTCAAATTTAAGTGATTGTCCACTAGGATTCCAAGATCCCCCTCACAGTTACTACTATTGAGCAAGATACCTCACATATTGTACCTATGTATTTTGCTTTTCTTGCCTAAATGTAGAACCTTACTTTCTCCATGCTGCATCAAGAGCCCAGGATAGGTTGACTCCTTCCAATGTCATTTAGCTGAGTCTGTACTAAGATATAAAAGCCAGTCTCTGGGAGAGACCCCAGCTTTTGACTCAGCTCCTTTCAGTCAGTAGCTGTGTCTCTGAAAGCGTTCTGTTAGATAGCACTCAACAGCGATCTACTTTTTCCTCACTTCAAGCAGCTCCCAGGGATCTGGGCAGCTGCTCTTCCAGGAGAGCAGTGCTCTCTCTCCTGCAACGTTGGGAGCAGTGTTTTCAGAGCTCTGTGCAGGCAAGCTGGCCAGCGTCTGTAGGCCTCCCCCACACCTGCGGTTTTGAGCGATCATAAAAAATGATCTGCAAACCGATAAGAGTGCAAGCCAGCTGATCATGTGGCCGGCAGCTGCCCTTTCCTTTGCTGATTTCACTCAGGGCTCTTTATAGCCTAAGGAGCAATTCTTCGATTTCGGAGCCTGTTTCCCCTAATCAGTGGCCATCTTGGATTGAAGCCTTCCACCACGAGGTGAGCGGCCGTTTTGTAAGCCTGGGGGCCATTTTTATACCCTAAAGAGCTTCATAAAAATTTCTAAACAGTTTCTTTCTAACGCAAGAGCCTTTATTCTACAGATGAAGCAAGATAGGGCTAGGGCAGAGCTTTCCCCCCTGTGGAACAGTCTCTTAAGCCCAATAAGAGAAAAAGACATCGGCAATGCACCCAATCAGTCCAGAGGAAGGTGGCTGCTAAAATCAGAGCTAAGGCTCTAGCCCCTAAGAAGGCAACTCAGGCTGAGTTGAGGGCAGAGAAGTGCAAGCATGCAGCCCTAGAGAGGCAGTTCAACAGAACTATTCAACAGAAGGGAGCGCAACTACAGCATGCTTCAGGTGATACCCATGGGCCCCAGCCAAGCCCTCCCAGAGAAGAAGTTATCTATGAGTCTTTCCATCCTCCATCCTGGTCTCCTGAGGCTCTTGCAGTACAATCAGATCCTCAGGATCTAAGCAGATCTGGGCCTTATTTCCAACAGGCTTCTGGGCCCTATGCTCCTCCCCCTCCCTCCAGGCCTCGAACCTCTCCTTAATCTAGGCCTGAAACCACTTTCACTCCCACAGCAGCAGGTCTTTGGCCTTCTGCCTCTACCTTTGAGCATAGATCAGGGGATATCCAAGATTTAGTCTCTTTCTTCAACATCTGGAAAGGGTTCAGGCCCTTCTCCCTTCTCAATCTATAAGTTTCTTGCCTCATCACCCTGATTTACACAGGCCCCATAACCTCAGGGTCTATTCTTCTCTACCAGAATAGAAGGAGGTTGATGAGGAAGGAAGGGCTTCACTATTTGAACACACTTACTCCTCTCATTCAGAGTGTGAAGAGGACGAGATTTTTGACTAAAATCTTTCAGAGGAAGAAGATTCTCACCCAGAGCAGACATCCTCTGCTTTGGTCTTCAAACCTACTCTCTTCAGGCCATTACTCAGCAAGGCTTTGGTCACTGCCAAGCTATCACCGGAGGAAGTGGCTCCTGAGCCACAAGGAAATCCTTCTTTTTTTTTTTTTTGAAAGAATTTTATTATTTTTTTAAAAACAAACATATACAAACAAAACACAAAACATAAAGAACATAAACATCTTTTTGGAAAGCAGTTTGATCCCGGGTTACATCTTTTTGTACAGACATAAATTCAACTTCATTCTTACTTTTATATAGCATTCCATATCTTATTTATCATTTTACATTTTCTATATTGCTTCTCCCCTCTTTTCACTCTCTTAATTCTATTTTATTTATTTCATCTCAATTTAAATCATTATACTTATATCCTTTGTCCTGTTTCAGCTGTCTATTATCTTTTCTCATTAACACAAAATTTCTTCTGTAATAATTGATTGGAGTTGATGCTTTTATACCTTTCCACTAAGTTTAACACTTAAAATAATGCATAATTTTCATTCGAATTCTGCGTAGTACATACTAAAGCTACACTCAATATTTTAAAATAGGGATTTTTTTTAAAATATATAATATAATTAAAACAACAATCCATAGCAATTGAGATTATATCATTAAAATTGATATTCATTTAAGTCTTAAACATTTTACACATTTCTTTCCAAATAAGTATCATGCTTCTTTGGGAACACTTATAGATTTTGCTGAGTTACTTCCCCTCCATTTCACTTGTATTTTAAAATATTATGTAATGACAATGTTCCCATTCCTTTTTAGTTCAATTCTCTCATATTTCATTTCATTTATTTTATTCAAAAAAAAATTGCTAAATTACATTAAATATTTTATTCCATTTTATAATAATATGTTGTTCCAAGTTTCTAACATTATTTCAAATACAAATACAACAATACAGTCTTATGTACCTTTGCAGAATCTTTCAGTTATATTTTTACCTATTATTTCTAAATAAATCCTGTTTCTTTACATCTTATTTCAAACCTTTGTAGCTTCTCTTCCCTTCTTTCCTCCCTTGCTTCTCCACTCTATCCTTTTTACCCCCTTGTCTCTTAATCTCCACCCTCTTCTGTATTCCTCTTTTCTGTTGTTTTCTGACGTTGTGTCCACTTTTCACCTTATTTTTCCCTTTTTTGGTTGTTTTTTTAAAATTCTCCATTCTCTTTCCCCCCTTTCCCCTTTCTTCCCCAGATAAAGTTGCTTGTTCATTAAAGATGACTTCTTCTTCATCCCAATCTTCTTATTCTTATAGTTTCTCATATGTAGAAATCACCATTTCTAAAAAATGAAAACGGAGCCAAAAGAGCTTGTTGTTCCTCTTCTTTATATTTTATAAATTCCATTTTCAGTTCATCCACAAGTAATGCCATTGTAAAAAAAAAAAAATTAAACAACCCAAATGATTTTAATCATTCAAATAAGAATTTCCAAAAGTCCCAAAGTCACCAAGCAATCCATATACACGCAGTCTATTTCATTTAACACTTTCTTCTTAACACTTTCTTCTTCCTGGGGTTGTAATTCAGTTACAAAGTTCCAGTTAAAATGTATCTTTTAGAAGTCTTGTTATGATTTTTTTCTAGTCTTTTAAATTCCAAACAATCTCCTCCAGCCAAATCTTAATCTTAATTCTTATCCTCTCCCTTCCCACTTACAGCATAAATTTTTTTTTCCAATGTTCAGAAATCTTTATTGTCCCCTTGGCTTTAATTTTCCAGTTTGATTACCTGCTGATGCCAAAGCGGGTTTTTCCAATTTCTCATTTATCTGCTGTCACCATGAGGAAGGAGAGTGAGAAAAAACAAACTTTCCCTTTTCACTTTCATTCGCTGCTTCCAGTCTTCTTAGAGAACGATGTATCTTTTTCCAAAATTTAAATTCCAGGATATCTTGGATGCTGCTTCTCCTCCCGGTCAGCCAAAACTTTCACTTCTCAGCTTCCTCCTGCACATTCTTTTCCGCATGAAAGCTTCTTTGTGGCGGCCATTTCTGGCCGGCACTCTACCGCTTTCGGAAAAGGGAGTTAAGCCAGCTGAGGAGGGGGGGTGCGACTCCCCCCAACCCCTGCTAGGTCTCCCCTGTCTTCAGCTACCTCTACGGGGTAGCTATAGCCCCGAAGCCAGTTGACTCGGGGCACTCCAGGGGCAAGCGCAGCAGAAACTGCGCACGATCATGGATTCCTGCCACCTCCGAGCCTTGCAAACCGGAAGTCTCAAGGAAATCCTTCTAGCAAAGGGGACTTGCTCTTCTCCAAACCTGTAGTGCATTCAGAGGTTTTGCCTTCTCCCATTTTGTTCTTGGACATGGTCAAAGAACAGTGCACTTCCCCTTCAGCAGGTCCTCAACCATCTTCTCTGGATAAGTATTTCTACAATGTCAGAGCAACTCTGGACAATGCCTTGGCAGTGCCTTCTGTTGACATTCCGGTTCTGGCCTCGTTCTCATCTTCTGGCACTCCCATAGAGCAAGAAGATATCCTGAAACCAGATGATAAACATTCCGAACAGACCCTCAAGTGCAATCACCAGGCTGCTGCATGGGCTGTTCTGGCTTCAACGGCAGCATCCTTTTTCATGAGGGCATCCATATGGTGGCTGTGCCAACTCCAGAATAGATTGCCTGCTTCTGATCTTTGGTCTCACCAAAACCTTAATAAGATTATCACAGCAGCGGAATTCACTGCAGATGCCACTCTCAATTCTGCCAAATTTGCATCCAAGCCCATGGCATCATCAGTAGCAGCAAGAAGACTCTTATGGCTCCGAAATTGGCAGGTGGAGTCACACCAAAAATGGAAGCTGGCTTCAGTTCCATTTGCAGATGATAAGCTTTTTGAAGATGCTCTGGAACCTTATCTCATCAAAACAGAAATAAACGTAAAATTCTCTCTTCCTTTGGGAAGAAAGCCAATTATTGCCCTGCTCCTTATCGCCCTCCTGTTTTTTGAGTGGAGACCTCATCTCACTTCCCCCACTCTCAGAGGCCATACTCCCAATACCAAGACCAATGCGCGGAAGCATCTGTCAGGCAGTAATCTTCTACTGGTAAACGCCCTTTCGGGGGGGAGGGGGTCATTCCTTCCGTCGCTCTAATCCCTCGTTCTCTCCACCCTTCAGAGGTAGCCTCGCCTTCTTTGCCTCCAAATGGGAGGAGTCAATGAAGGACTCCTGGGTGCTCACCACTATTAGGTCAGGGTTACAATTGGACTTCCTAATTCCACCCCAAGAAAATTTTTTCATCTGTCCTGTCTCTCGGGACATTTCAAGGCAAGCCCTCATGAATCAGGCCATTGAGCACCTTCTTGAAATCAGGGCTATTCAACCTGTTACCCAACAGGAAAATGGGCTTTACTCTCGCCTTTTCATCATTCCCAAACCCACAGGGAGGTGGCGAGCCATCCTTGATCTAAAATGTCTCAACCAATTTGTAAAATACAGGTGATATAAAATGCAGACTCTGCATTCTATTTTAGAGAGCATTTGGGAGGGTGACCTCCTCTCTTCCATTGATCTCATGGAGGCTTACATCCACATCCCAATTTTGCCTCATCATCGCTGTTAGGAATATGAGTCACCGAACAGGTATTTGGGTTAGAAATATATAAACCAGGATAGGCATTTTAATACTGTCTCTTTAAGGGAATTCAAGAGTATGCAATTGGGTGTGGTTTCTCAACAGCCATAAGATGGAGCCAGAAACGTGGGTTGTTTAGTCTTAGTCTCAGAAGAGAGTGTGTCTGAGTGAGTCTCTGTTTTTCATTCTGTTGGAAAGTACTGCTGTTGCTCCATTTTTTCTAATTGACTGATATTACTGCACTTAATGTAAGTCTAATACTGAACTGTTTTTGACACTGGACTTTGTTACTGGATTATCCCTGGATTGAAAAACTGACTGATTAACCTGTGAATGACTTTTGGACTGCTTATTTTGAACTTTGCTTAAACCTTTTTGGAAGTAAAACCTACATTTACTGTACAGTGTATCTGTACTGTGTGTATTATTCAAACACTTCTCTCAAATACGTCTCCCTGCGCTCATTCTCCTAATGGGGAATTATCTCAACACTGATTATGGGCCCAGGCCATACCAGGCTTAGATAGCTTAGAGTTAGTGTGAATACACAATACTGTATACAGACAGCTGTTTACTGTTTAATTGTGGTTTACTATCCTGGTAAAGATGGCACAAGTCACTTCAACAAGTCTATCACTGATAACCCGGTTGGATGGAACAAACCATGTTTCCTGGTCTATGAAATGCAGTCTACTTCTGCTAAAGAAGGTTAATGGAATGTAGTTCAAAACCCACCAGATGTAAATGCTTGGGATCCAGAAAATGAGGATGATGCCAAGAAGCTTGTTGACTTTAAACAACAACAAACAAGCTCTTTGTATAATTGAACTAACACTGAGTGACCAGCAGCTAGTCCATATTCATGGAGAAGAGTCTGCTGCTTAGTATTGGGGGAATTTGAAAAGGATTTATGTTCGTGACAGTGTAGATGCGCACATACATCTTACACGTAAACTGTTTAGAGCATATCTTCTGAAAGGTGGAGATATGTTAGCTCATTTAAACTTCATGAAAAGAACTTTTCAAGAGCTACATGAAAAAGAACTAATATTTTCAGAGCTGCATCAAGTTTATATCATTCTTTCCTCATTGGATGAAAGTATGATGATTATGTATCTTCACTGGAAGTCCTGCCCAGAGATAAACTGACATTACTGACATTACTGGAAGATTGTTAGAAGAAGCAAGAAGACGGCAAGATAGAGACCAACTGAGGAAGGAGCAACCACAAGAAGAGGATTTATCTTTAACTGCCTATACTGTTAGGAAATGTTTTTCTTGTGGGGCTAGGGGACATATAGCTAAATTCTGTAAGAAGGGAAAACAACAGAATACTGGCAAACACCAGAAAGCCAAGAAGAATATTAGTTTAGCTATGTCTAGCAATTCATCTGTAAACCATGATTTGTGGGTTGTTGATAGTGGAGCATCACAATGCATTACTAAAGATAGAAACAAGTTTGTAAAGATGTCCATGAGTAAACAACATCATTGGCAAATGGATGGAAGATTAACTCATCAGGTGAAGGTACTGCATATGGTTCTTGTATAAATGAACATTTAACCATATTATATGTACTTAAACTGAAATTTAATTTGCTATCAGTAAGGGCTTTAGTTAATCTTGGTTATGTAGTAACCTTTAGGGGAGATAACTATAATCGAGAAAGAGGGTAAAAGTGTTACTGCTACTTTAGATAATGATTTACATATAATACATGATGACCAGTTGATGGCTAACTCAGAACAGAAGATGGCTAACTCAGTTTATAACAATGTTAAGCCACATGAAGAATGTATACATTTACTACATAGACGTCTGGGGCACATTAATTTCAAAATGCTCAAACAAATTGTTGAATTGTCAGAGGGAGTAAAATTGAAACCCTGTAGCAAGTATTTACACTGTAATGCTTGTAGTCAAGAAAAGAGTAAGGTTATTTCTGCAAACAGACTAAATGGGTTTAAGACTAAAGAACCTTTAGAGGTTGTTTTTGCTGACATAATTGATCCTAAGAAACCAAGTTTAGGAGATGCCTGTTATATTTTGAGTATTATGGACCATTACTCATGCTATGGTTTCTACTATCTTATGAAAAACAAAACAGAAACATTCCAACATTTCTTTAATTGGCTAAGGTTTGCTGAGAGAAAAATGAAAAGTAAAGTAATTACTTTAGTAACTGATAGTGGGACTGAGTTTGTTAACAAAAGATTCCAAACTATGCTGAAATTGGCTGGTGTTGAGCATAAACGTTCTGCACCTTACAGACCACAATGTAACTCATTTGTAGAACTAAGAGGGCAAATATTACAAGCCATGGCTTGCTCTATGTTATCTGATTCAGGTTTACCTGAAACATTGTGGGGTGAACCCATAATGTGTAGCAATCATGTTTTGAACAATGTAATAAATACAACAACTGGAGAATTGCCATTCACTCATTGGTATGGCAGAAAACCAAATTTAAGTTATTTACACACATTTGGAGCTCCAGCATGGGTACACATTCCCTCACAAGTAACACTGAAAGGGCAACATAGAGCTAAGAAATTATTTTTTGTGGGTTATGAGGCCAACCATAGATGATTTAGATTTTGGGATCAAGGCACAGCTCATGTTTATTATAGTGCTAGTGCAAAATTTCTTGAGCACGTTGGGTGGGATAGACTGGAACAGGAATCAAGCAATGATATTATTATTCACACCCAAATAGTCCCTAAAGATGAAATCAGTAACCACAAATAGCCATTAAAAAGTAGGAGGACAGGCACAGTTAGAAATAGAAGAACAGGAGGCACAGGAAAGTCCACCAGTTAGCTCTGTATTACCAAGATGTTCAACCCGAGTAATACGACCAACTGATAGATGTCAGGCTAGTGTTGTATGTCAAGTGAATACAGTTCCAAGTAACTATAGTGAATTAAAACTGTTTCCTGCTGAGGATCAGGCTGCTTGGCAGAAAGCAATGGATAAGGAACTGGAATCATTAAAAAGACTGGAGGTATATGAAAATGTTAAGTTACCAGCAGGTAAACATGCCTTAGGATGTAAATGGATATATAAACTGAAGACAGGTGTAGATGGGACTGTTACCCATAAAGCCAGATGAATAGCACAAGGATTCAATCAGACAGCAAATGACTACGATGAGGTGTTTGTGCCTAGTCTGAAGGCTACTATATTAAGGGCAGCGTTAGCGTGTGCAGCTAAAGAGAAATATATTGTAAATCATTTGGATGTAGAGACGGCATATCTGCATGCACCATTGCAACACACTATATATTTAAGGAAACCTTTAGGTATCAAAGATGATAATACAACTGATTGCTGGAGATTGAAAAAGAGTCTTTATGGTTTGAAACAATCAGGATATGAGTGGAACCAATGTATAGTTAAAGAATTAACTAAGATTGGTTTTTAGCTGGCATGGCTGATCCATGTTTGTTTAAAAAGGAAACTAATGGTTTTGTGTCATTATTTACTGATGACATAGCATTAATCACCAAAACTGAACAAGAAGCTACTGAGATAATTTCACTATTGGAACAGAAATTTAAGATAAAACAGTTAAGAGAAATCAAACAATATCTTGGTTTAAAGATAGATAGAACTAGGGGAGGATACAAAATCTCACAGGCAGAAAAAATTAACCATTCTGTTCCAGTGAGGATCCAATGCCTCTTGGATGACATTTTGATTCTGTCCTCTTCCATCCATGCGGTCCATCGGGATCTGCAAATTACCCTGTCATATCTCCAGAGCCACGGATTTTCCATCAACACCAAAAAGAGCCAACTCTCTCCCACAACCAAATTGCAATACTTGGTAGCAGTCATCGATACCACATTGTGCCAGGTTTTCCTGTCCCCAGCTCGTGGAAAGAGCCTTGCAGAGATCATCAGCCAGACCCAGCAACATCAAACTGTCCTCCTATCACTGCTGTCCAAACTTTGGGGGAAGATGGTCTCCTGTATTGGCATTGTCCCATTCAGCTCCACTCCCACCCCCTCCAATGGTTCCTGCTTCCCTATCAATGAGCAGGAACCAGACACTCATCCATCAGGGTCCCAGTCCTGCCACAAATCTGGAGATCTCTCAGTTGGTGGCATTCCCCATCAATCTGGAAGGGACTTCTGTTCAGGAACCCAGACAGGCTAGTGATAACCACTGATGCCAGACTCCTTGGTTGGGGTCCCATATGCAGAGCCAGATAGCTCAGGGCGTTTGGTCCAGGTCAGAGCAGACCCTTCTCATAAATTGGCTAGAGCTCAGAGCCATTTTTCTGGTGCGCAAGCATTTCAGGCAGTCAGTGACTGGCTTTCATGTTCTAGTCCTTATGGACAACATGACCACAAAGGCTCATGTCAAGCGGCAAGGAAGGACGAGGTCCAAAGTCCTCATGAGAGAAGCTCTGTGGTTGGGGTTATGGTCAGAGAAACACCTGTAGTCGATCTCGGCAGACCACATCTCTGGGGTTGACAACTTCCAGGCCAACTGGCTCAGCAGGAACCCAGTCGAGGCAGTTCAGTCCAGGTAGAATGGTTCATTCCTCTGTCTCTATTAAGGGACCTTTCCCTCAGATTCAGAACACCGGAGGTGGATCTCTTCTCCACTCCTCAAAATGCCCAAGTCACTAGATTCTTCACCAGGTTTCCTTGCCAGGGAGCGGAGAGGACCAATGCTCTTCAGTGCAAATGGCCCAAGGGTCTCCTCTACGCCTTTCCCCCGCTTCCCATCATTCCAGCAGTAATTCGAAAGATGTTGGAGGAACGAACGGAGCTCCTCTTCTTGGCACTCTATTGGCCAAGAAGGCCCTGGTTTGCAGACCTGGTCAACCTATCTGTGGCTTCTCCTTGGAGGATCCCAGCCCATCTAATCTCCCTTCACCAGGGGGATTAGATCTGCTCCACCCAGAGCCCCAGAGGTTCAGGTTGACCGTGTGGCACACTTGAGCAGCAGCGGTTAGAGGAGGCTGATCTTCCAGAAAAGATCATCCTCAGTATCCTGGCGTCTCGCAAACCTTCTACAAGGTGCATCTATGATGCCACCTGGAAGGCTTTTTCCCAATGGTGCCTCAGGGAGGGTCTCTCCTGCTTCAGCCCAGTTGGCAGAAGTTCTTAGCTTCCTTCAGCATGGACTGGAGAAAGGTTTGGCCCCCAATACCTTATGCAGGAAGGTTGCGGCCCTCTCCTTGGTCCTTTCATGGGGTTCGTTTCCTTCCTTATCCCATCACCCTTCAGTCAGGAGGTTTTTGAAAGGGGCTTCCAACCTCCACCTACCAGTGGTTCACAGGTATCCTTCCTGGGATGTTCATATGGTCCTTAATGTCCATACGAAGCACCCCTTTGAACCCTTTAGAACAGTGTCTCTCCGTTTCCTGACTCCTTGTTCCTTGTTTCCATCACTTCTGCCAGGAGGGTTTCCGAGCTTGCTGCTCTTTCCATCAGACAGGACCTTTGTTTCTTTCAAAGATAGAAAGGGTTGATAGGGTTGTTCTTCTCATTTATTCCGAAGGTTAATACCTGGTTTCACAGGTCCCAGGACATTGTATTGCCTGACTTCTGTCCTCTCCCGCACCATGACTTAGAGCGGCAGTGGCACACGCTAGACATAAGAAGGGCGCTTAGAATATACATTAAGCGCACTTCCTCCTTCAGGAAGTCAGAAGCCATGTTTGTTTCCTTTTTTCCTTCTCACTTGGAGCACAAGGCCTCTTGTCCTACTACTAGCAGGTGGGTCAGGTCTTGCATTGAACAGGCCTACAAAGCTGTGGCCCTTCCGGTTCCTGAGGTCTGATGGTGCACTCTACCAGAAGCACAGCACTTCTGCTACCTGAGCGACCCAAGCTTCCTTGGAGGAATCTGTCGTGTGGCCACGTGGTCATCCCCGTCTCCTTTCATCAGACACTACCATCGGGATGCCTTTGCCTTGGCAACTGCAGTCTTTGACAGACGGATGCTTCAACAAATGGTTCCACAGTTGGTGTGGTGAGCCAGACAAGGACCCGCCTGTAGACATGCAAGTTTTGGTATGTCCCATCCTGGGCTCTCGATGCAGCATGGAGGAGAATGGGCATTGGTAGAAGTTACTGTGAACGCTCTTTCTATCTATGCTGCAAAAGAGCCCAGCCTCTCCCTTGATTTGTCCGGAGAGAGTAAGACATATTTCTATATTCATTTTGTGCTTTCAGAGACACCTTTCAGTCTGTCAAGTATCTTCGCCAAAGCTGGGGCCTCTCCTGGGGGTTGGCTTTTATATCTTAGTACAGACTCAGCTAAATGACATCATAGGAAAGAATCAACCCATCCTGGGCTCTCTTGCAGCATAGATAGAAAGGGCGTTCACAGTAACTTCTACCAATGCCCATTTGTGAGACAAGAAAAGTTGTAAAAAGGAGCAAAACTTGCTTAAATGTCTTCCTTAGCAACATAAATTCTGGGCTCAATTGTGGGTCATAAGTTGAGGACCACCTGTAGTATTACTTACTGTTACTACTACTAATAAAAAAGTAGTTGAAAGTGAGCAAGATAAACTGAGATTCCTGAATACAAGAAAGGAAGCACTGGCACATAACCCCATTTCTCATCTCTGTGGCTGCGAGAGTCCAGAGAGAGATTGGGTTTGCTCCTGTCCTTGCTAATTGAACTGAGTCTGCCGAATTGATCTTAGCTCTGCTCTGTGCCATTGGCCACACTCCAGTTTTCGATTCAGTCCCAGCCAGGACAGACGTGAAAATTGGAGTTCCACTTGCTATTCAAAGAAGTGGAGTTTTTTTTCTTTTCAAACAGAGCCAGATCAAGTATAACAGCCACAGCTGAGCATAGCCACAGGCATAGTTCTGAAAGAATGACCCAGAAGTTTGGAGGAGAGGGGTTTCTAACACCCCCAGCCAAGGTGGTGAGTGTTAAGGGTGGAGGCCCTAGTGTGCAGTCTGTGACAGTGTGGGATTAGTTCACGCTTTGGTGGGCAGATTGGACCAAAGAAAATCAGGTGTGACAGTGGGGCAGCGGTCCATGCTATCGACAGGAGGATAGGCCTGAAAGCCAACTTTGGGGCGTGACCACATAACAACAGCCAGCATGTTCGACGGGTGGATCGGCGTGAAAATCAGCTGGGGGACACTTGATTGGCAACATTGCCAGTGCTGGGAAGGAAGACTCATTGCTGAGGCAATTGCGTTGGTGCGCCCAGAAGTACTTGTAACATGCAGGTCCCTTAATTGGTGGATCGGAGATTGCTTCGGACATAGAAGTTGCCACGAGCCTGCCAATGGCCTGAAGGTAGGGAGTAATCGGCAGGGTGTGGTTGCAGCCCAGCGTTTGGGCCCTTCAACCGGCTAGAGATAAGAGGGACCATGGTTAACAACGGGGCCTTGGGAGAAGTACAGGGGGCTTAATTGTGGCATTAACCCCTCATCCCTCCCCTCCAAGAACCAGTCTCTCCCTCTTGTGGCACAACTGTCTCTATCCTTCAGGCCAAGATGGCAGATGCACAGAAAGAAGAAGGCCATAGTCCCTCCTGGTCCAAAGGCAGATCAAGGGGCAGGCAGATAAGGAAGGCCCCTGAACCCAAAAAGCCTTCCAAGACAGAAGAGCAGGATGCCACGAGGAGGCAAAAAGAGCTTTGGAGAAACAGGTGGAAAACAGCCAGCATGCTGCTGGGGAAAGAGGTCTCAGATCACCTCCCCCGGATGAGTCAGATTCAACTGCAAGATTCCTGTATTGCAAATAGAGCTTGGGCCTTCCCCTGCACATAGGCCTTGCTTACAGGCCTGGCCCCCTGATGAGACATTAGAAGATTATTAGAACATTAGACATCCAGTTAATGGATGTGGGTAGAGATTATGAGAGGACACCTCAGGCAGCCTTCCAAGATGTGTCAGGCTCCGACAGTTACTCCAATTAAATCATGAGCTTGAGCCACATTCCCAAAACTAAAAAGGATTTATTTAATAGCCAATTCTAATCTGGGCATAGCCAATTCTGAGATACGTAATTCACTGCCACCCTTTATCCTACTTCCCCCCCCATCTCCTAGGTGTATCATCCAACGAAAAAACATCCATAGCCAAGAGTCATTAATCATGCTCTCCAATTAGATTTTTTCGCAGCAGAAGCTTCAGCCATCTAATCAGTCTTAGAAGAAAATATGAATAGAATGTACTTTCGATTTACCTGTTGCCTGTTGTTTGAAAATCCCCCCCTTTCAAGTTGACAATAATCAATTATAAAGCGTGTATATAAAATGTTTTATGAGTTGACATTTCTTGAAGGTGACCTGGACAACACACACAAAATCAATTTGATTGCAGATATGGAAGCTTATGCTCATGAAACCCCCCCAGTCTTGGTTGGATTTTCTGCATGGAACCTTGCTACAAGGCGATCAGCTTGAACATTCCTACTCTTTACGCATGATGCCTCTGATAAGGGGTAGCCCTTTCACTTGATTAAATATTGGAGTTGTCTCCTGTGCCACCTCGAATCGAGGATTCACTGCACCTCATAATGGGTTTGGCCTCCTATGACCATGGGATCTGGGGGCTCAGGAGGTAGGGTCTCAGCATTCTGTCAGGGTTCCTACAGTTATTCCAATTAAATCATGAGCCTTGGGCCACACTCCCAAAACAAAAGAGAATTTATGTTGTCTGCTAATGAACATCATTATTTTACCATGGATCTGGAATTTACCAGATTCCTGCAGGTTGCAATAGTAGATGTCCTGGTAGCTGCCGTAGTGTCCTTTTCCTCAAATCCAGTGGATCCAGAGGACAAACGAATAGAGGAATCACTTCAGTGAATACATCAGGCAGCTGCTTGGGCAGTCAAGGTTTCATCAGCTACAACTTTCTTTACAAGAGCCTCCTTGCATTGGCTCAGACAACTGCAGGATAGGATCCCCATCACTGATGTAAGGTCCATCAGGACATCAACAAACTTGTGGCAGCAGCAGAATTTACAGCGGCTGCCACCTTGAATAGTGCCAGATTCCCCACTAAGACCATAGAAACATTGGTGGCAGCCCGCAGGATGCTCTGGCTAAAGAACTGGCAGGCAGATGTCAAGCGCAAATGGAAGGTGGCACCTGCCCCAATTTGTGGGGATAAGTTGATTGGGGAATCTTTGGATCCTCACCTAATTGAGACTAGGAACAAGAAGAAGTTCCTTCCCTCTTTGTCTAGGTGTTCTGTTTACAGGGCAGCTCCATACTCCTGTAGATCTTCCTTCAGAGCAGGAGCCAGTCCAGGGTCTCCAGGATTGCAGAGGCAAGCCAGGAGTGGCCACAAGAACGAGCTGCCAAGGACCAAAGCCAGTACTCAGGCAAATGGCCCTTTCGAGGGGGAGGAAGTCGCTTTTTCCGACAAGTCTTGTTAAATGTAGTGATAATTTTTCCATTGGGGGCAGACTATCATGTTTTGTCAACCAGTGGGAATCTACAACATCTGATGCTTGGGTACTCAATACAATTAGATATGGCCTTTTGCTGGAATTCAGATCCAAACCCCCATGTTCTATGTGCCTTGTCCTGTCTCCAGGAAGGCATTACGAAGGAAACTTATGAACAACAACATTATATACAACATTTGCTGGATATTAGAGCCATTCAACCAATTCTTTTCAGTCAACAGAGAAAGGGATTTTACACCCAGCTATTTGTCACTCCCAAAGCTTCAGGGACGTGTATGCTATTCTCGATCTTAAAAGGATTAATAAATACTTGTTCTACAAGCGGTTCAAGATGCATTCACTACAATCCATTCTGAAGAGCGTTCAGGAAGGTGACTTCCTCACATCAATTGATCTCACCAAAGCATACCTGCATATCAGAATCTGCCAGTTGCAAAGGTGTTTCCTATGATTCAGATATTCTGGGAGGCATTATCAATAGAGGGTGAAGCCCTTTGGACTATCTTCAGCCCCTAGGGTCTTCACTAGCATTTGCAGCTCATTTAAGGGCTATTCTAGTAAGTATGCAACACTATTATTTTAATCTAATAATCCTCGGAGACCAGGGCCTTGAGAGACCTCCAACTGACAGTTTCCCTATTACAAGAACATGGCATTTTAATAAATAACAAAAAGAGCCATTTCATCCCCACGAGGTGTTTATTACATTTGGGGGATAAGATTGGCATGGTCTCTTGCAAAGTTTTTCTTTCCCAGGAACAGCCTACAGGCAATGGCAGACAGGATTCAGAGGGAAGAAATCCTTGGTCCTGCTGGAGAATATGGTTTCTTGCATCTCCATCGTGTCCTGGGCATGGTTACATTCAAAGATATTGCAGTGGTTCTTCTTTCCCTATCAAAAGATGGGCAAAAGCCACTCCTCGTGTAAAGTCAGAGTACCCAGGTCAATGAAACAGTCCTTCAGATGGTGGCAATCCCAGGCAATTAAGGGACACCTATTCAAAGAGCCTCCTCAACTTGTCATCACCACAGATGCCAGTCTCTTTGGATGGGGGACTCATCTTCAGTCACAAATGCACAAGGCCAATGGTTGGCAATAGAACAAAGAAGAAATATTAATTGGTTGGAACTGAGAGCAGTAAGATTAGCTCTCAAGCAATTTAAGTCCTTGATACAGGGGTCTCATGTACTGATTTTGACTGATAATGTAACCACCAAGGCCCACATTAACAGGCAGGGTGGAACCAGATCCTGTTCATTAATGTTGGAAGCCACTTCCTGGGAGCTGAGCATATATCTGGTGTGGATAATGTGCAAGCTGACTGGCTTAGCAGGGTCAGGATCAACCATTCAGAGTGGAATATTCACTCTCTTCTATTTTAGGAACTGACACAGAAGTTCGGCCATCCGGTAGTGGACCTATTTGCTTCTCCAAGCAATGCCAGACTACCCAGGTTCTTCACCAGGTTTGTGGCCCCGGGGGTGAAAGGGACCAATGCTCTCAGGAGCAGGTGGTCCCAGGGCCTCCTGTATGCCTTCCCACATCTTCTGCTTCTGCCAGCAGTCATCAGAAAGATACTGGAAGAGAGGGCAGAGGTCATACTTCTTGCTCCTTATTGGCCCAGACATCCCTTGTTCGTGAACTTGGTGAATCTCTCCTTCTCCAATTCTTGGAGGATCTCTCCAGACAAGATACCATTGCACCAGGGGCCCCTAGTCACCCAGAGCCTCAGTGATTTCAGCTGACTCTATGGTGATTGAATGGGGTGCTCTGAGACAGCAGAACATTTCAAAAAGAGTAATCCACATGATTTAGCGGCCAGGAAACCTTCCACTAATTGCATTTATGAGGCCACCTAGAAGACATTTTGTCAGTGGTGTGACAAAGCTGGCATTCTATCTCTACTGCCTCAATAGCCAATATCTTAGAGTTTCTGCAGGATGGCTTAGACTGAGGGCTCTTGGCCAACACCCTTCATAGGCAAGTGGAAGCCCTTTCTTCAGTACTTCATGTTCACAGAAAAGGGTCCTTGTCCCTCAATTAGACTATTCACGGATTTCTAAAGGGAGCATCCAATATCAGACCTCCAGTGGTCCATAGGTTTCCAACTTGAGATCTCCCTTAGGTACTCCCAAGTGTTAACACAGGCTCCCTTTGAGCCTCTTAGATCCATTAGTTTACATATGTTGTCTCTTAAGGTGGCTTTCCTAGTGGCCATAACATTGGGTAGGAGAATTTCTGAAATGGCTGCTCTATCTGTTAGGGAAAATCTCTGTATCCTCCACCCAGACAGGGTTGTTCTTAGGTTAGATCTCTGTTTCCTGCTCAAAATCAATTCCTGGTTCCATAGGGCTCAAGAGCTTATCTTGCCCAATTGTTGCCCTAATTCCACTCACGCCTTGGAATAGGCATGCCATACTCTGGATGTTTGCAGAGCTTTAAAGATCTATATTAGTAGCACACCAGATCTTCATAGGACAGAGGCACTTTTTGTATCTTTTCAACTGGTCACCTTGGTTTCCAAAGTCACACTATCGACAGTGGACAGATGGATCCTTTTCTGCATCTCCAGAGCCTATTAAAGTAGGTCTCTTCTGGTGCTTCGAGGGATGACTGCTCATTCAGCAATGACAGCAGCTTGGGTCACGTAGACACTTATAGAAGAAATCTGTAGAGTGGTTACATGCTCGTCACCCTCGCTGTTCATCAGACATTACTGCTTGGATGTCTTCGTGTCGGCTGATGCGGCGTTTGGCAGAAGGGTTGTGCAGAGCATGCATAGACATTGGCATGAGCAGGACCAGACTTGAGCCCTCCCAGGGACAGTCCAGCTTTGGTATGTCCCAATCTCTCTGGACTATCGCAGTCACAGAGAGGAGAATGAACATTGACTTACCTGAATGTTCCTTATTTGTCTGGTTAGGGGTATGGGTTGGGAGGAGCGATGATATGTGTTTTTCTCATTGAACCTACAGAGTCACATTCAGTCTGTCAAGTGCTTCACTGAAAGCTGGGGCACGGCCAACAGCGCAGTGCAGAGCTAAGATCAATTAGGCAGACTCATTCCAATCAGCAATGACTGGAGCCTACCCAATCTCTCTCTGGACTCTCTTCGCCACAAGGAAGAAGAAACATTCAGGTAAGCCAATATTCATTTTAACTGTGATTGAAAAGAAGAAAATGTGGATAAATGATGTGGCAATAGCAGAAATTAATAAAATAGAAAACAAAGAACTATTTGGTGAACATCATGAAGTATCAATATTTGAAAATCAATGCTGAAAGTTTATGGCATAAACTAATAATGGGTTATATTAATTTTTTTGTTTTATATTTACAACAAATCCATCTTTCAGTGTGTCAGTGTGTTGACTGGGTACATATATATTGTGCTAACAATTATAATTAACATAGTTTCCTTGCAAAAAAAATCAGTAGACACATTTTCTTTATAAACCATTGTCATTTACATATTTTATCTTTATAACAATCTTAATTTATTTCTGTATATATTCATCTACTTAATTTTAACTTATTTCTTTTTTTCCAACCATTGATAAAATAGATCCTATACCATATAGTATTCAGTTTCTTCTTTTTCTTTAATTACCAATGTTAATCTATTCATCTCTGCACATTCTAATATTTTCTTAATCACATTTTCCTCTACTGGAATTTTTTTACTTTTCTAATTCTGAGCAAATACAATTCTAGCTGCAGTTAATACATGAATAATTAAATCTATTTTTTTTTGCTATAACTTCCAGGAATATTTCAGGTTTTAAATCTATAGGTTGCTTTATCATTTTTTCCAACCATGTATGTTGGAATGTACTTTTGTCCAGTATCTTTTAGCTTTTAGTATCTTTGTGCATGCCCACCACATATGGTAGTATGATCCAGGTATCTGATGGCACTTCCAACATTTTGTTGATTTGTCTTTAAACATCTTTGCCAATTTTGCCAGGGCTCGGCAACCTTTTAGACTTCAGGAACCACCAAACGCATAATTTTAAATCCCAGTGACCATTAACTGGTTCTGTGGGTGTGGCCTAATTTGTGGATGTGGCTTGGTGTATAATATGTAAATATTATAAATATTATAAATATTTATATAAATATTGAATATTTTTTATAAAAAAGAGCAACTTTTATCCAAAATCGGGCAATGCAGGCAGGCAGATTGAGCTGCTCTCAGAATCACAGATTCATTCAGAAATCTATCTGCCATCAGCTAGCTCAGTCTGTCACATAAAATTTTCTTACAAACGAACTCATAAAATTTGCTAGCAAGCAAACTCACAAAATTAACTCACAACACACTATGCATGTAAATATTGAATTTTTTATTTTAAAAAAAGATTAACTTTAACCCAAAATCAGGCAAAGCAAGCAGGCAGATTGAGTTGCTCACAGGATCATTCAGTGATCTATCTATCTGCCATTGGCTAGCTCAGTCTGTCACATAAAATTTGCTTGCAAGCAAACTCGCAAAATTAACTCACAACACACCATGTATGTAAATATTGATTTTTTTATTAAAAAGAGCAACTTTTACCCAAAATCAGGCAAAGCAGGCAGATTGAATTGCTCACAGAATCATTCAATGATCGATCTATCTGCCATCAGCTAGCTCAGTCTCTCAAATTTTCTTGCTGTGAGTCTGCACTGAATTTGCCTACAAGCAAACCTTCAGTCCTAAGGGAGGTTTGGCTGTACACTTAAAAGCAGAGCCGAACATATAAAGACTAGCTAGAAAGCAAGAAATGCAATCATTTCCTGCTTCCTAGCTAATCTAAATCTCCCATCACAGTAGAAGAGATGATAGTCGGAAAAAGGAAAAATAGCAATTAAGCAGGCAAGTTTACCGGGTAAGGAATGAGTAGGCGGGGAGGGTTCCCATTGGCCATGTGGGTGGTGCAGCCTTGTGTTTCTGCACAGCCTGGATTAATTGCCTTGGGGGGTGTTCTGGGGGTGAGATTTCTTTGCAGCCCACCCAAATTTTCTCACAGCCCACCTATGGGCCGCAGCACACTAGTTGGCGACCACTGATCTATAAAACATACAAATTTTCTTTGTATGCTGTCGATATTGTTAATTTATAGTTTCTTTCTCATAGCTTCTGCCACTTATCTAATTCTATGGCATACCACAAAAAATTTGCCTACGCTATCATCATCTCCTTTACTTGTTCTTCTAGTTTTGACACCTAATAAATAACAGCAATTTTTTAATAAACCTTTCTTCTGTTCCTGTTAGTATTTTATTCAGTTCTGTCAACTCCTTACAAAAACCCTCAGCTTTAACATCTTTTTAATAGCTTGATTGTATTTGCATAAATGAATATTAATGCATATCAACCCCTTGTTTATTCAACCCTTGTTTAGTTTTGAGCTCACCCTTTTCATTCAGAATATCCTTGTATCTAACATTAGTTCCCATTTTATAAACATTTGGATATATAAGTGCTTCCATTGTCGATAACCAGACTGGCATTTTCAAATAATGTTGTCTGATTTTCTCCCGTGTTAACAATAAAACGTTTCTAAAGCCCATGTCACATTGAACCAATGGATGCAAAGAGGATGTAAAACGGACGAAAAACCTTGCCATCCGTTCGAAAACGCAATGTACTCACTGCCTCCGTTTTGCTTCCTCTCTATCCGTCCAGCATCCATTTATTGATGTTTCATCCGCTCCAAAAGTTTTGGGCTGCCTAAAACTTTTGCGTGGAAAATGTATCCAGTTCGTCCGTTCTGCATCCGCTATGCATCCGTTACGCATCCGCTATATCCGCTAGGCATCCGCTACGCATCCGTGCAACTCGCATCCACCCGGATGCAGGGAGGAAGCGGAACAGACGCGGAACGGATGCAGAACGGATGCCTAGAGGATGCAGAACGGAAACAAAGCGTTTAAAATGGAAAAAACGTTCGCAGAGGGGACCTATCTCGGATATTAAGGATGCCTACAGGATGCCTAGAGGATGCCTAGCGGAAAACCTATATTGCTTATAAGAAGGGGGAGCAACTCGTCTGCATCTCACTTTCAGAACAGCAGCCCAGCGGTGCAGACGTCTGCAGCCTTCATCTGCCTCTTGCTCTTCCACAGCATCCAGTCATGTCCACCGTGGATTGTAACAAAGTCCTTTCGGCAGCCACCATTGTTCTGCAACAGTGCGAAGCCATCTGCAGGCTCTGTGAACTCTACTGCGAGAAGAAAAGGAGCCACCCAAAAAGAGTCTGGATCCAAAGATGGTTCGCCAGAAGAGCAGAGGACGGACTGTACAACAAGCTGATGGTGGAGCTCAGAAACGAAGACACTCGTGCATTCCAAAACTTCATGAGGATGCCTCCAGCCATGTTTGACGAAGTTGTGCAGCGGCTGACACCCAGGTTGACCAAGCAGAGCACCAGCTTCTGTCCCAGCCTGGAACCTGGGCTAAAGGTGGCACTCACTCTGTGCCACCTGGCCTCAGGGACCTCCTACAGGAGCATGCAGTATGGCTGGAGGGTGCCATCCAACACCATCAGCATTGTGGTCAGAGAAATGGTGCAGGCCATCATCGAAGAATACAAGGAGGAGCTCCTCCAGTGCCCCTCCACTGAAGAAGGATGGAAGAAAGTTGCAGAGCAGTGGTATCAGAAGTGGAACTTCCCCCACACCGTTGAAGCCATAGATGGCAAGCATGTGACCTGCAAAGCGCCAGCCAAGTCGGGGTCCACTTATTTCAACTACAAGGACTTCTTCAGCATCGTCCTCTTTGCCATGGTCGTTGCTGACTACAAGTTCATGTACATCGATGCTTCAGGCAACGGCTCATCTTCAGATGCCCAGGTATGCAATGCCAGTCACCTCAAGGAGGAGCTGGAAGGCAACCTCATCGTGGGTTTCCCAGATCCAGAACCCCTGCCCAACGACACACAAGATGTGCCCTACTTCATCGTGGGGGATGACGCCTTCTCCCTCACAACCTACCTCATGAAGCCCTACAGTTCCAGACTCCTCCCCCGTGAAGAGAGGATCTTCAACTACAGGCTGTCCAGGGCAAGGCGGGTGGTGGAGAACGCCTTTGGCATCCTGGCCAACAGGTTCCAGGTACTTCTCACCACCATGCAGCATCGCCCAGAGACCGTGAGGAGGATCGTGGAAGCTTGCTGCATCCTGCACAATCTCATGCGCACCCGCTACCCAGTCTTGCAGAACAGGCTCGTGGACCTCCAGCAAGGCAATGGGGACATGGAGCCTGGGGAATGGAGGCAAGGGCGAAACCTGATCGACATTGAGGATGTGCAAGGCCCCAACAGAGCCTCACATGAAGCGAAGAAGCAGCGCAACCTCCTGAAACACTGGTGCAACTCCCCAGTTGGAGCAGTGGAGTGGCAAGACAGGATGGTAGATGATTAATGGATGCTTCCTTCAGCCTGTCTCATCACACTGATGAGATTGGGCCATGTATGTTTGGTTGGCCTACAATGAACAGGGCGTTTAATAAAGAGTTGTGTTTATGTTGACATGCGTGGATAATTTTTACATTATTATTGATAATAAAGGGCCATAGGTGTGGCACCTGGGAGGGTGGACCATACAGTCCCACTATGCTTGCACTGGAGGTTTATCTATCCCACAGCTATCCTTACCCATCCCACAGCTATTCTAACCCATCCCACAGCTATTACCCATCCCACAGGTATCCTAACCCATCCCAAAGCTATCCTTACCCATCCCACAAGCATGCAAAGGCTTAAACCATTTCTAAAAGTTTCCAGCAAGAGTTTATTAAAAAAAAGAAATGAAGCAAGTGTGTGAATCATAAATAGACTTTATTAACAAGAAGCTATAAAACAGAAATGAGTCTCTGGCACTCCTCTTGGTCGCTCAGTCTCAGGGGTGAAGGGTCCATGTGCTGTGCAGGTGGCTGGTGCTGGAGTGCTTGTCATCAGCTCCTCCAGAAGCAGAAGCAGCAGAAGCCCCAGCCCCAGAAGAGCGAGCCTGTGCTGCAGAAGCCCCAGCAGAACCAGAGTGAGGGCCAGGGGGCGGGATGGTAGCCCTGTCCCTCTTGCCAGGGCTGGCAGCAGATGGCTGAGGCTTGCTGTGCTTCCGCATGGTTGTGGGGTTGCTGGCTGGCAGGAACCAAGGCTGGCAGCAAGGCTGGCAGCAAGGCTTGCAGGCAGACATGCAGGCAGGGCTGGCAAGGTAGCCAATCCATCCGGCAGCAGGTCTTTCCTCTGAATGGCGACCTGCTTCCGAGCTGCTTCCGTTATATCCGCGGGGCTGACGCAATGCATCCCCCCCACATGCGCAATTAACGCTCGGCATCCGCTAGGCTTCTGCTGTGCATCCGCTTCATCCGTTCGGCGTCCATTCTGCATCCGCTGTATCCATTCCGCATCCGCTTTGCTGAGGCCCCCAGGAAGCCCTGCGGTTTCGCCATCCGCTCCCATCCACTTCCATCCGCTAGGCTTCCGTTCCGCATCCGCTTTGCATCCGCCCTGCGTCCTCCCCGCGTCCGTGTTATCCGCTCCGGTTATGCAAATTTTTGCCCCTTTTGAGAATGGATAACAACGGATGGAACATTTTGCTCGTCCGCTGTGTCCTTTTTGCATCCGTTGGCCAGTGTGACATGGGCTTAACATAACGTCTTTGGAAGTAACTGTCTTACTTCTTCCATACCATAAAAAAGCATGCCAGCCCACTTGCATATTATGACCCTCCAATGTCAACAATCTTGTATTCCTTAATACAATAAATTCTTTCATCCATGTTAATATTGTGGCTTGATAATATATTTTCAAATTAGGTAACCCAAATCCTCCTCTGATTTTTGCATCCTGTAACATTTTAAGATTAATTCTTGCTTTCTTCCCTTGCCATATATATTTCAATATTATTCTATTCAAATCATCAAAATATTTTTTCCTCTAATTTTATCAGAATTGTTTGGAACAATATAGTAATTTTGTAATATATTCATTTTAACTGTTGCAATTCTTCCTGTTAACGATAGTTGCAGATTATTAAATTCTTCCAAATCTGTCTTAATTTGTTGTTTCAGTTTATAATAGTTATCTTCTTTAATGGCTCCACGTCTAGCTGTAAATTGAATCCCCAAGTATTTCATTTTCTTTTGGTCTGAATACTTAATCTATCCATTAACCCTCTTTTCTGTTTCTCTGTTATATTTTTTATCAAGATCTTAGTTTTTCCTTTATTTATTTTCAATCTTACCTCTATTCTTTTGTCATATTTATCAACTTAGGTACTGTTTCTTGTGATTCTTCTAGTATAAAAACCAGATGGTCTGCAAATGTCTGTAACTTATATAAACTGGTAATGTTGATTCCAAATATTATTAGCATACTGAGTGCCATACCCAAAAGTCTTGGACAATACTTTCGAAAATCTGTACATTGACAAAATTTATATTACTGTTATTTACAAAAAGACACACTGCTTTGAATCATACATATACTACAACAATACATTGTTCATTCTAGATTCTTGGGAAGAACCTGATGCGAATTAAGGCCAAACCAGTTGAAAAGTTGGCAACTGTAATTTCAGATTGTTGTGTATAATAATAGCATCAAGCCTTTGGATAGTCCTAGGAAGCTTTGGGAGTCAATTTTGACCATTGCACACTGTATTAAAGCCAACAAAAAAAACAAAAGCAAAAAATATAATAATTCAATGATGGATCTGATGATAATCTAGTCCAGTCTACAATCATGTTAATAAAAATCACATTGATAAGCTCACACAAAACTTAGATATGTCTAATAGAACATCCAAGTCTTCTGTGACTTAAGAAATGCTAGGAGCAGAGTTAGGATAAACATATAAATGGTTATCGTAACACACACATAAAAAACCCTTCCAAATACATGCATAATTGCACTTACATATTTATCTAAGGGAATAATTTGGAAGGAAGGCATAGAACATTTTGAAGTATTTGAGATCTGATAAAGTGGCTTGTGTACAGCTGAACCTCCTGAAAAAAAATATTTTCAATTAGCTATTTAACTTCCTTTTATATAGTGCTTTCTATTATAGATGCATATTTGACAGATTGTCCTATGTAATTTATTTTTAAATTATACTCTTTCCCTTTTAATAAACTACCATTTCTTCCCATGTCTTACATGGGTCTTCATTTTTTGATTTCCCAGTTGCAAAGCATGCTATTTTAAGAAATTAACATCAGCTATGCAAACAAAGAACTTTAACACTGCAATGTGATTAAATAAAACTGTGAATTATCCATCTTCCAACAGTACTTCCTAAACTAAGTGAATACAGATACTAGAAATTATTGTGTCCTTCAAGAATAATATATTAATTTACTCACAATATTTAGATGACCATCATGATATATTTTCCAGGCATTATATAAAAAACAAAAGCAAATTGGATATTTCATATTTTTATCAGTTTTATTTTATACTTTGTGATATTCCGAAATCATATCTATGATATCAGTCTTTGAAAAAATGAATGAATAGCAAAAACACAAATTATGTTAGGGTACATCATAGGGTCCATATTTGGTATTAGCTTGGAGAAGAAATGATATAGTACATGTAATGGTCTTTGGATATAATCACAAACATCTAGCCTTGAAATTAATAGAATTAATAAAGTTTCAAGTTTCTAGAAAATGATTTAAAAATTGGCAGTATTAGATTTTATCCTATTCTACTTAAATGTTCAGGTATGTGCTCAAGCCAGAACATCCTCACTAAACCCTTGTTACAGGGAGAAAATAAATTTCAGTGCATGGAGATTTTCAGCTGAGCTTAAAACAGACTTTTGTAATTTCGTCCAAATATGCAACATTTTCTTTTGTTATTGAGATTAGATATTCCATCTGTATATGCCTTTTAGAATTTTCTTTATAAAAAATTGTAAAACAACAGTTGTATGTAACAGGTGGCCAACGATTTTAATTATATCTAGAATTACAGTTAAATAAAACAGTTATAAGAAAAAAAGATAATCAACCTCTTTATAGGCAATTTTTAAAATGTTTATGAAATATACAAATTGTGTTAATAAATGCCTTAGATTTAAAGACATTGCACATTTTCTTAAGGGATGAGACCAGCTTCTTATTGGAAGCGGTCTCATCTCATGATGTTATTTCATTTCCATTGTTTGTCATATTATAATTTGACTAACAATCCCCCGCAAGCATGATGCCACAAAAATACAATTTTTTACATTACATTGCTTATAAAAATATAATTTCAAAATGATAAGCAAACATGTAAAATAGTGCATGGGTGATTATTTCTAAAGATTGCTTACTATCTAATACTTATCCATCAAGCCACTAACTCTCTCTCAACAAATCGATGATAGCAAAACTGAAAGGAAATGTAAAGGAGGGGGCAGCTTGATAACAAAAAGTCAGACAATAATGAAACATTTTATTTAGAGAACATGTGGTGAAGAACAATGAAAATAATCTTGCAAATATGTTTTAATTTTAGCTATTGATCATTTGAAAAGCTTCATCAAGGCAGTCAACCCAGCTGGTAAAAAAAAGAAGTAAAACTACAGAGAAAAAACAGATGCTGTTTCTGAGCACAGCTTTCTGAAACAAACACAATACAGTACCAAAATAAAAATTATTCTGAAACAGTTCCAAACTTCACATATCAGCAGCTTAACGAGACCACTTATTGTACCATTCTTTCCTTCTTCTCTTTCTTTTTTCTTTTTGAGATCCGGAGTACAAGTAGAGGTCAGTTTGTTTTGCATTTTAATAAACAGAATGATGGGAGATAACAAATTAATTCATACGATAACACTCTTTGTTATTCTTACATAAGAAAACAGTTGCAAATGTAGCTGATAAAATGTATCAGAAGCGGATTGATTTTTATTATTTCATTATTATCTTCATCATCCCTTAACTTTTTCAAGACTCTTCCAGATTAATTTCTAGACTTCATACTTTATTCATAATTTTCAGATTAATTTCTTTTGATATTTTAATTTGTAAATATGTGACATCTATGGGACTTTTCCTATTGGAATGCCTTAATCTTTTTAATATGTGAAGGCTCTCTGTTATTTGAAATGAACTTTGAACCTGGTGAGAAGTTTGTTGCTTGACACAAATTTCAGCATAATGATCAAAGATACAGTTCATATGAGAAGCTAATGAGAATTTTCCATTGCCTTCTAAGATATTTCTTTCCTCAAGGAAAAAAAAAGCTGTATCTGACCTTTGGAAATGTGCAGTCTATTGATTCCTTTTTAATATTTTTTCTTTGTATTATTTTGCAATTGCTGACAAGAAAATTTCAGTTTACAGCTGTAAAGATAATTTGTACCGAGGTGTGTCCCTTTCCCCCCCAAAAATGGGCAGAAGCAAAAATGGGATTTATTAAAATCTTACACATAGATAGGAAACTTAAAGATTTAGCTTGAGCTTCAATTCAAGTCATTTTATAGATTATTTCACATACAGAAATTAAGATACAATAATGTTTTATTCCTCATTCTTGTATTTGACCTAAGTAAAGTAGATTGGGTTGAAACAGTAAGACAGAGGTGTGTTTGAGATCAGTGGATGAGCTTGTAGTCATTTGAAGTAAAATCCTAAATCAAAATACACTTGAATAAAGAGGGCGGAAATATAAGTAATGTCCATGATTTGAAATCTCAATTTTAATTTCAAAGTACTTTATGCCAATTCATGATTTGTAATAAGTATGTCAGAACAATAGAGGGCAATGTTAGAAGTGAAAAAAAATAAGTGCAAAAAAGACAAAGTATGGGAAGAACCAACTTATAACACATACAATTTCCAGTCAGATTCATGGTTTATAGGAACAAAGAGGAGTCAACCTCTCTTAAGTATTTTTATTTTTTATTTTATTTTGTCAAGTGATTGTAAGATAACAGGTTTAAGTATAAAAATAGTTATGAATACATGAGATACATATAAGAAAAATAAAAAGAAACAACAGAACAGGGACAGTAGGCACGTTGGTGTGCTTATGCACGTTCCCTAAAGACCTCTTAGCAAAGAGGCCAATAGTGGACAGTCTAAGGTAAAGTTTTTGGGGTCTGAGGAAGAAACCACAGATTCAGGTAGAGTAATCCAGACATTGACCATTCTGTTGCTGAAGTCGTATTCCTGCAATCAAGTTTGGTGCGGTTTACCTTGAGTTTGTATCTGTTGTGTGCTCTTGTATTGTTATGGTTGAAGCTGAAGTATTCATTGACAGGGAGGACATTGCAATATATAATTTTATGTATTATACTTAGATCGGACCAAAGGTGGCATAGTTCTAAGTTTTCTAGGTCTAGAATTTCAAGTCTGGTGACATAAGGTATTCTGCAACGAGTAGAGGAGTGGAGAACTCTTCTTCTGAAATATTTCTGGACTTTCTCAACTGTGTTAATATCGGATATGTAATACGGGTTCCAGGCTGATGAGCTGTATTCAAGTATTGGTCTAGCAAATGTTTTGTATGCTCTAGTTAGTAGTGTGATATTACCAGAAAAAAAACCTACACAAGATTAGGTTAACAACTCTTAATGCCTTTTTGGCTATGTAGTTAAGTGGGCTCTAGTACTGAGATCATTAGATATGAGAACTCCAAGGTCCTTGACAGAGTTTGGATCATCAACAAGGTCTTGACTATTCGGCTTGTATTTTATTTTCTGATTTCTTTTGCCAATATGTAAGAGCATTTGTTCAGATTTGAAGTTGCCATTTGTTTGACCATTCTGATACATAGTTGAGATCTTTTTGAAAGGTAGCAGTATTGTCAGTGGTGTTGAATAGCTTTATATCATCAGCGAAGAGAATGCAGT
This sequence comes from Laticauda colubrina, assembly GCA_015471245.1. Classification (NCBI taxonomy): domain Eukaryota; kingdom Metazoa; phylum Chordata; class Lepidosauria; order Squamata; family Elapidae; genus Laticauda; species Laticauda colubrina. The sequence continues at coordinate 33,310,456 of BLBF01000019.1, forward strand.
TGCTCTTAATATGATCACCGGGGTCATTTATATAGAGTATGAAGAGAGTTGGTCCAAGAACACTGCCTTGGGGGACACCACTGTTGACAGGTACAGAATTTGATAGGACGCTCCCGATTTTGACCATTTGTTGCTTATTTGACAGGAATGTTTCTATCCAGTTATGCAATTGTCCAAAGACACCGTAAGATTTTAGTTTTAGGAATAGTTTGTCATGTACCATTGAATCAAAGGCTTTACAGAAGTCTTATGTAAATTGCGTCTATTGCTTTGCCTTGATCGAGTTGTGTAGTCCATATGTTTTTGCAGTGTAAGAGTTGCAGATTACAGGATAGTTTTTTCTGAAACCAAATTGTTTATTAGAGAGTAGGTTGTTTGTTTCTAAGTGAAGGATAAAGGGTTGGTTAATAATTGATTTCATGACTTTACAGGTGATGCAGCATAAAGAGATTGGTCTGTAATTTTCAACTAGGCTGGGGTCTCCCTTTTTGAAGATGGCGATAACCATGGCCTGTGACCATAGTTTTGGCAAGGAGCTGGTCCTGAAAGATTTTTCAAAGATTATGCTTAGAGGTTCAGCTATGGCAGTGGATAGCATTTTTAAGAAGTTGGAACATATTCCGTCCGGACCTATAGATAGAGATGGTTTTAGATTGCATAGTGCTTTTTCAACATTGTCTTCTGTAAAATTGATATGTATTAGATCATTTTAGTTGTCTGTGGTTCGACTAGGGAATACTGGGCATGATCCATTGCTGTTTACAGATACTGAGCCAAAGAATGTGTTTAAAAGGTTGGCTTTAATGGTGTCATCATTGCAGTTTTTACCATTAGATCCTTTCAAGGGTGGGATGGACCTTGAGTCTTTTTGTTTTTCTGCTAAAGTGATTGCTTTTTGGATTGAAGCTTCCTTATTGTTATGGATAATTTGTTTTTTCCTGGTTTTGGGAGTTGTTATTGGAACATATAGTTTGATGATTCTTTTGACTTCAAGTAAAAATATGTTCTGATAGTCTTCAACAGTGTTGCATCCCTTGAATAGAAATTGCCAATCAAGAGATGAGAGATCGTTATCTATAAGATCATAGTTGCCTTTTTTGAAGTTATAATTGGGGATCCCATCGTTATGATGTTTTTTGTGTGGACGTATGTTGAGACAAAAGTCAATCATGTTGTAGTCACTGTTGGAAAAGGATTCATTAATTTGTATTCTGTAAACTGAATTCAAACTGTTGCAGAATATGAGATCGAGGCAGTTGTTAAGTCTAGTATTTTTGGTAATCCAGTCCCAGATTTGTTACTGCATTGTAGAAAGTTGCATAGATGGATTCAGTTGTAAATTTGTTTAGGGTCCAATTAATATGAGGTAGATTGAAGTCACCAAGAAAGATCAAAGCGTGTAGGCAGGATTCTGCCCATGTTAGTAGTGTATTTAGCTTGTTTACATGTTCGATGTCATAATCAGGAGCTCTGTAACATAGTAAGAATCGAAATGTGATATTTAAGGACAGTTCACAGATGATGGCCTCAGAAAGAATAAGCTCCTGGGTAACTTGGATGTTTTTTACATATAGGGACTTTTTGTGGAAGATAGCAACACCTTCTCCTCTACAAATTTTGCAATCTGATAGGTAAAGTGATCGCCCCTTATTGTGGTAATGCAGTCAGGGAGAGATATGTTGAGCCATGTTTCACAAAAAAATATGATGTTGAATTTAGCCATATTTTATAAGAGGAGAAATTCAGGTATTTTATTCACAAGGCTTCTTGCATTGAGTAGCTTGCATTTAAGGCCAGCTGTAGTTGGAATTGAGGTAGTTAGGGGCGTGTGTGCCTAATTTTGAGTGATTATTATTATTTATTATTAGCAGGTTGAATCCAGTGGGAATTCTACTCCAAATTTCCTCCCTTTGAATTCTGATCTGAGACTACTTTGAATTCAGCCTAGATTTGACCAGCAAAATGTTATCTCTAGTTATTTAGAATTAGGCAATCTCTGTGTATAGACAATAATGTGTGGCAGAGATTGCTTTTTAATGGTAAATCTGGTTTGTACTTTCACAATTTGTGAATATGTCCAAGTGCTGCATTCAACTGAATCTTTTAAAGTGAAGTACTATTTTAAGTTCACTGCTAAAATCAATTAGTCCTTGGTTTGCTTTTGGGTTACAGCTGTGCAGTTTTAAGGCCTTTGTGAACCACCAAAAAAGATTTGGTGGGTAGGTGCTGTGCTGATTATGGACTTCTCATTCCTGATTTAAAATTTCAGCTGCTTAACTGGTAATAAACAATGGCCTTTTACTTTCCAGAAATAGTGATATAGTAAAATACTCGCATAACAAATTAGATTGAGATTAAATGGAGGGTTTTAAATATGTAATTTTTTGCACATTAACTTTGTATAGCAGAGAGCTAGTGCTTGGACCATTTTCAGGCTTGTTTGTATGTTGTATTAATTATTATTCATTCAACACTTTGAATGTTGAAGAAAAATGGAATAGTAGGAGTACAATATGTGATATGTTTCAAAAATTGCCTACTATCTCTCTATAATAGGATAGCGTGGAAAGATGACCTATATCACGTACATGGAGATCAGCATAGAATCATAGGGCTGGGAGAGAACTTGGAGATCTTCTAGTCCAACCCTCTGCTCAAGGCAAAAGTTCTTATTCCATCCAAGACAAATAATTGCCCAATCTTTTTTGGAAAACTACCGAGGAGCACCCACAACTCTACGAGAGAAACTGTTCCATTGACTTATTGTTCTCACTGTCTGGAGTTTTGTTCAGGGGTTTGTCCTTTGTTCCAAGTTGGATTTCTCTCTGTAGTTTTCACTCCTTTGCTTCTTTTCCTGCCTCCCATTTTATTGTTTGTTTTGTGGGGAATTAGACTTAACTGGGTTTACTTTGCTATTACTTTAATCTTCATTTCTTCATCGTCCTATTAAGAATATTAATGCGAAATCCAATACCATAATATAACTGGGGTTTGAAATGAGTCTGGCTTTTGAAACTCTCATTGGCTACATTTTGGCACTTTTCATTGCATCAGCTCAGGCCCCATGATTTAAAAGCCAACTACAGCTACTACAGCTTGCATTTCCTAACATTGTGATAGGAAAATATTACAAGTTTGGGGTTTTATTTCTGCTTCACAAATAGATTACTACTAACAATATAGAAGAATAGCAGCTGTTTAAATGGGTCAGTATAGTTACGTTTGATCAATAACACGCAGGACTTGCTGTCCTTTGACTTTAGCCCTTTTCTAATCTGCTAGAAACTGCCTTAACCATACTTTAAATACCGGCTGTATTTGCATCCAAATTTATTTTTAAAAAAGTTTTCCAGTGTCTTCTGAGGCATTGATCATATTGGCTCCATTATCGGATTTCATAATATTTGCTAAAGCATATAATAAGTACTTTTAAAAAGCTGCCCTGTGAACTCGGCACAATAGAGCTTGACGGCTTTAGATGATCACTATTTCTTTCCATTAAACAAACCACAAACTCTTATGTATAGTTTTTGTCAATATCATTTAAATATATCATAGTGGAATCTTGTATTATACTGTAAAATGCTTAACTAGCAATGAACAGTATGTTAAAACTACTGCTACACAGCCCAGCAATTGGAAGGCATGTCTTTGTTCTCTAACCTGAGCACCAGCGAACGTTGAAATATAAGTGTGCTATCAGTGATGTAGATAAGGAGCAGAGTGAGGGATCCAGTGGGGGTTGGAAGCAGGCATCCCAAGAGGCAGGAAGCAAAGCACAGATAGCCTTCAGGGGATGGCAGAGACCTTGGGAGGCCCAGGACGAGGCCTGCACTACACCTCCCAGGGCTTCCACTGGAGCCCCTGAGGCACCCCAAACTCAGTTTAATGACCTACTTTAATAACTCTGTCAGAAAGAGCTGGGACGGAGAGTTGTAAATAATATGACTATTTCACGTCATGGCTATTAAAGCATCTGACCATAAAGAGCAGGTTAAATTACTATCATGAGTCAAGGATTAGCTGTGTAGCATACTGAAAAAGATCTTGTCATTATTGGAAATGGTAGTATGTATGTTATAACTCTTCTCAAAATTTTCCACATATTTCTAGATAAAATAATTTAAGGAAATATTTTATTAATAACAGCTAACTGTCTTTCTCCCCCTTCTTACCTCAGAGTACTTTGGTATAAAAATATCAATAAGAGACCAAAACAGTGACCATAACATGATTGACTTTTGCCTCAACATACGTTCACACAAAAATCATTACTACGGAATCCCCAATTATAACTTCAAAAAAGGCAACTATGATCTTATAAACAACCATCTCTCATCCCTTGATTGGCAATTTCTATTTACTGGATGCAATATTGTAGAAGACCATTATAACATATTTTTACTTGAAGTCAAAGGAGTCATCAATCTATATGTGCCATTAACAACTCCCAACCCCCCCCCCAAAAAAAAAAAAAAAACAAATTACCCATAACAATAAGGAAGCTTCAATCCAAAAAGCAATCACTTTAGCGGAAAAACAAATCTGGTCAACTCTGGTTGAGTTGCCAACTTCAAAAGCCAATACAAAAATTTATGCCACCAGATAAAGACAGAATGAATCAATTATCACAATAAACAAGAAGAAAACCTTCTATGCACGAATTCCACTCGCTCTTTCTTCAATTTTGTAAACAACTAAGGAAAAGACTCAAGGACTATCCCATCCCTGAAATGACCTAATGGTAAAGACTGCAACAATGACATCATTAAAGCCAACCTCTTTAACACATTCTTTAGCTCAGTATTTGTAAACAGCAATGGATCATGCCCAGTATTCCCTAGTCAAACCACAGACAACTAAAATGATCTAATACATATCGATTTTACAGAAGACAATATTGAAAAAGCACTATGCAATCTAAAACCATCTCTATCTATTGGACCAGATAGAATATGTGCCTACTTCTGAAAAAAGCTACCCTCTACCATAGCAGAACCTCTAAACATAATTTTTAAAAAATCTTTCAGGACCAGCTCCTTGCCAAAACTATGGTCAAAGGCCATGGTCATCCCCATCTTCAAAAAGGGAAACCCCGGCCTCGTTGAAAATTACAGACCAATCTCTTTATGCTGTGTCACCTGTAAAGTCATGGAATCAATTATTAACCAATCCATCATCCTCCACTTAGAAACAAACAACCTACTTGTTTGAATACAATTGAATAAACAATTTGGTTTCAGAAAAAACTATCCTGTAATCTGCAACTCTTACACTGCAAAAACATATGGACTATACAACTCAATCAGGGCAAACCAATAGACACAATCTACATAGACTTCTGTAAAGACTTTGATTCAGTGGTACACGACAAACTACTCTTAAAACTAAAATCTTACGGTATCTCTGGACATCTGCATAACTGGATAGAAGCATTCCTATCAAACAGACAATAAATGGTCAAAATTGGGAGCATCCTATCAAATTCTGTCCCTGTCAACAGTGATGTCCCCCAAGACAATGTTCTAGGACCAACTCTTCATACTCTACATAAATGACCTCTGTGATCATATCAAGAGCAACTGTATTCTCTTCGCTGATGATGTAAAGCTATTCAACACCACAGACAATACTGCTACCCTTCAAAAAGACCTTGTCTATGTTTCAGAATGGTCAAACAAATGGCAATTTCAAATCTCAACAAATAAATGCTCTTTCCTACATACTTGCAAAAAAATAATAATTAGAAAATAAAATACAGGGTGAATAGTCAAGACCTTGTTAATGATCCAAACTCTGTCAAGGATCTTGGAGTATTTATCTCAAATGACTTAAGTGCTGGAGCCCACTGTAACTACATAGCCAAAAAGATGTTAAGAGTTGTTAACTTAATTTTATGTGACTTTTTCTCTGGTAATACTACACTAATAACTAGAGCATACAAAACATTTGCTAGACCAATACTCAAATACAACTCATCAGTCTGGAACCCACATTATGTATCTGACATTAACACAGTTGAGAAAGTCCAGAAATATTTCAGAAGAAGAGTTCTCCACTCCACTACTCTTTGCAGAATACCTCATGCCACCAGACTCAAAATTCTAGACCTAGAAAACTAGAACTACGCCGCCTTTGGTCCGATCTAAGTATAATACATAAAATTATATATTGCAATGTCCTCCCTGTCAATGAATACTTCAGCTTCAACCATAACAACACAAGAGCAAACAATAGATACAAACTCAAGGTTAACCGCACCAAACTTGATTGCTGGAAATACGACTTCAGCAACAGAGTGGTCAATATCTGGATTACTCTACCTGACTCTGTGGTTTCTTCCCCAAACCCCAAAAACTTTAACCTTAGACTGTCTACTATTGACCTTATCCCTTTCCTAAGAGGTCTGTAGGAGCCATGCATAAGCACACCAACGTGTCTACTGTCCCTGTCGTTTTATATTTTTTTATTTTTCTAATATGTATCCCTGTATTCATAACTATGTTTTTACTTATACCTATTATCTTATAAGCAATTGATAAATAAAAAAAAATAAAGATGTATTCGTAATTTTATTAATAAAGGAGAATATTTGTAGCTCATGTTAAAGAGAGGAGTCCTTGGTGCTCTCTGAGCTTGGTTGTTGTCTTACAGATGCTTCATTATTCAAACTAGTAACATCATTAATGCTAGTAAGGAATGGGATTTGCTATGTTTATATTCTAGTAGCTTCCCCTGGGGTAGTTTTAGAGGTACTTTGGTTTACTGTTGACTTGTCTGGCAACCAAACAAGCCAATACAGCACAACCAACACAAGCTCTAAAAAGGATAACACTGCCATACATCAAGAATTTCTCAAAAACTATCAACTAATGTTGGTAATGAAACATCAGCAAGAAAATGACCAAGCTTAGAGAACACCAAGGATCCCTCAGTAGTTAATTTATCAATATGCATATTACACAATGATCTGAACCAAAAAAGAGAATAAATGGTATTAATAACAATTCATGGACTTATTTTTTCTGGCATAGGTGAGAAAAAGAAAAATTGAAGCATTATTTTTATAATCAATATTATGATAGTTTTAAAAAAATTCTGATACAGTTTGGCTGAGTTTTAGAGTATGTGCCGTGTTTCTCATATAATAAGGTGGGGTCTTATTTTTTTTTGAGTCACAAAAAAATGGCTAGGTCGTCTTTTCGGGGGTGACTTAATTCCCCCCCTTTGCATCTTCGGGCAGGCTGGCAGTGACGGCTTGGATGACCTTGGCGTTGGTGGGGCACTTCGTATCGGGGTTAACACAGGCAGCACCATATCCGGGTATGCAACAAAAGTACTTCCTAATGGCAAGCTCCCCCACCATTCCCCCCATTTCGCATGTTTTAATATAGGCCTTAATTTGGGGGGGGGAGGAGCTTAATTTCCTTTTATACCTATAAAACATGCTGGAACTTCCTATTGGGGGAGGCTGTATTGTTGGAGAAACAGGGTATCTACAATTCTGTGGCTCTGCATAGCTTTTCATGGGGAGGGACAGATACAATTTTTAGAAACTCATATTGAGACTTGGAGGTTGTATGGAGATCTCTCCTTGGAAACCCTGTATTATTCAATCTAGGGCAAATTTCAAATTTTATTTGACTTAATTTAATTAAATTAAAAATTAGAATTTGATAGCTATATTTGGATATGTTCATTGGCCAATAATCAAAAGGAGCTATATGTGCCTGAACATTTTTGCTTGTAGGATCAAGGTAATAAAATTAAACAATCTTCGCAATGAAATATTAAACAAGTGGCTGATCCTTTCTTCTTTGCATTCAATTATATGGCTACATTTGCACTGTTCCTTTCCCTTTTCATACAAGATTCTCTCTTAGTGATGTATACTGTGATTTCCCTAAAGCATTGTTAATTTTAGCAGGACGGTGCTGTCATACATGCTTAAACAATTTCTCTAAAATTTTACAAGAATTTAAAAAGTCATTAATATGTTAACAAAATCTAACAGGCTTTCACTTTTCTTTAAAAAAATCAAACGAAGTGCAGAAAATATAAGCATTGATAATTACTTTTATAGCAACATCTATTCACAAAACCGTTGTATGTGATACAATAAACATCTTGGCTTATGTATATTTCCAAAAATGGTCCCTCATTCACATGAAGTAGAATTTAATTGGTAATCCCAGGTTTTTATTATTTCTAACCTTCATTATACCGGTAATAGCTTGTACTTATCTATACAATATTTTTCTGATGACTGCTATACAATTACAATAAAAAAGAGCTCGCAGACAATTCTTGCTGAACAACCATTCAATCAGTTGCCATTTGAATGGCAATGCTGAATGAATGGTACTTAGACCCAGTCCCTGAAGTTAATGTCTATCACAGCAGCTGTCTAGTCATGTGATAAAAACTTGGACATTTGGTGGTCTACTCAAACTTACAGTCATGGGGTGCTTCAACAACTTCTTCAATTTTTCTTCCCTCTCCAACTCTGACCTATTGTTCACCCTTCACACTGGTATTCCTTGGAATTGTAGCACTGAGGCTGAAATAGTTTGGCCTTCCATAGTCTTAAATAGCTTGACAAAGAAACACATAGACTTGAAGCCAGAGATCTTTTTATTGGGAATTTTACCTGATATATATAATAAAGACTTGAAATATTTGATTGTAAATGTATTAACAGCGGCTAGGATTGTATTTGCTAAAAACTGGAAGAATGAGAAAATACCATTGCAGGAAGAAATTATTAAGAAAATATTGGAATGTGCTGAGATGAGTAGATTGACATTTGAAATTAGAGAACAAGAAGATAAACAATTTTATGCAATTTGGGTTTTTTTTTATCAATGGTTAGATGATAAAATACAATAATAGAGCATTAATATTATATATATGAAGAGTTTTTAGGATTGATTTGTTATGATTATACGATAAATTATAGAATAAACTGTTTGAAGTATTGTTATCTCGCAAAGCATGAATGATTAAAAGTATAGTCAGAAAAAGATTTTTTTTTTTTATTTTTTTTTAGTAATATTAGAATATGGATTGACAATATGAGTGGTTATGCAATATAATTGTAATTGACACTATAAAATGAATGCACAAAACTGATGAACCAACCGATACACCGGAAGTATATATGAGAGTAGATGTTTTTAATGTTTTGTATGTTTGTCTGTTTGTAGAAAATTAATAAAAACTTTATAAAAAAAAAAAAAAACACATAGTCTTAAATAGCTTAACCTTCAGGCCTCTACTTCAGTGCCAGTGTCACTGGCATTGATGCTAAAGTATTATCTCAATCCCTGTGTTACAGCCCATACACCCCGCACCCCAGCATGAAGTTCCAGCCATTCCCATTGCCCTTTACTTCTTACACCCTGTTATGCCCAGATGACCTTTGGTGTCTTCCTTCCACTGCTGATAAAGTATACCTGGCCTGACTCGATATGAGGTAGTTGCTGGGTATACTCTAGAGCAGTGGTTGCCAACCTGTGGGCCGTAGCACACTGGTGGGCCTCAAGAAAATGTTGGTGGGCTGCAGAGAAATCTCACCCCCAGAGCATCCCCCCCCAAGCAATTAATCCAGACTGCGCAGAAACACAAGGCTGCGCAGCCCATATGGCCCACGGGAACCCTCCCTGACCACTCACTCCTTACCTAGCAAACTTGCCTGCTAAATTGCTATTTTTTCTTTTTCCGACCCTCAGCTGTTCTGCTGTGCCGGGAGATTTAGATTAGCTAGGAAGCAGGAAATGGTTGGATTTCTTACTTTCTAGTCTTTAGATCTTTGGCTCTGCTTTTAAGCACAGCTGAACCTCCCTTAGGACTGAAAGTTCTATTATTCAGTGCAGACTCACGGCAAACTAATTTTATGTGATAGACTCAGCCGATGGCAAATAATCACTGAATGATTCTGTGAGCAACTCAATCTATCTGCCTGCTTGCCTGATTTTGGGTAAAAGTTGCTCTTTTTTTAATAAAAAATTCAGTATTTACGTACATGATGTGTTGTGAGTTAATTTTGTGACTTTGCTTGCAAGAAATTTTATGTGACAGACTGAGCTAGCTGATGGCAGATAGATAGATCTCTGAATGAATCTGTGATTCTGTAATCAACTCAATCTGCCTGCCTGCTTTGCCTGATTTTGGGTAAAAGTTGCTCTTTTTTTATAAAAAAACTCTTGCAACTACAGCCACTTTTCCCATATTCAGTAAAAACTCAAGAACCTTGAGTTCACTAGGGAAATTCAATAACATATTTTAAAGACTTCATACGTTTTATGTATTTATTTACTGTACTTATACCTGCCACAATCATAAGATTCTGTGGGAATCTTTTAGGATTACCAAGACAAATTAGCAAAAAATTTTGTGTAGTTTTTAAAAAAAGATTTTTATTAGTTTTCAATAAACAAACATGCACAAACAAAACACAAACCATCAAAACATAAAACTTCTTTTTGGAAAGCGACTTAGTCCCGGGTTACATCTTTTTATACAGACATAAATTCAAAATTCATGCTCACTTTTTATCCCATTTCATATCTTATTTACCATTCTACATTTTCTATATAGCTTCTCCCCTCTTTTCACTCTCTTAATTCTATTTTATTTATTTCATCTCAGTTTAAATCATTATGCATATTTCTTTTGTCTGTTCTATTTCAATTTTCTATTATCTTTTCTCATTAACACAAAATTTCTCCTGTAATCACTTATTGAAGTATGACGCCTTTAAATCTTTCCCCTATATTTGACACTTAAAATAATATATACTTTTCATTCTGATTCTGCTTAGTACATTCTAAAGTTACTTACTATATTATAAAATAAAAAAGAATATGTTTATAATATAATTAAAAGAATAATCCATAGCAAATTAAACTCTGTTATTAAATCCAGTTTTCTAACATTTCAGACATAAATACAGCAATATAATCTTAGGTACTTTTGCACTCTCTTTTTTTAATCATATTTTTACCCACTATTTTTGAATATCTCATTAACACTAAGTTTCTCCTGTAATCACAGATTAAAATATAATGCCTTTAAATCTTTCCCCTAAATTTAACACTTAGAATAATATATACTTTTCATTCTGATTCTACTTAATACATTCTGAAGCTACTTATTATATTATAAAATAGAAAAGAATAATAAATTTATAATATAATTAAAACAATAATCCATAGCAAATTAAGCTGTATTATTAAATCCAATTTTCTAGCATTATTTCAAATATAAATACAACAATGTAATCTTGTGTACTTTTCTTTTTTAATCATATTTTTACCCAGTATCATGAAATAGATCTGGTTTCTTTACATGTTGTTTTAAACCTTTGTAACTTCTCTTTCCTTTGTCCTTTCTTTTCCTCTCCAATCCTGCCTTTACCCCCTTGTCTCCTAGTATATATTTTGTCAATTCTAGTTCAATTTTCTATTATCTTTTCTCATTAACACAAAATTTCTCCTGTTATCACAAATTGAAGTATGACATCTTTAAATCTTTCCCCTAAATTTAACACTTAAAATAAGATATACTTTTCATTCTGATTCTACTTAGTACGTTCTGAAGCTACTTACTATATTATAAAATAAAAAGGAATAATAATGATATAATTAAAACAATAATCCATAGCAAATTAAGCTCTATTATTAAATCCAATTTTCTAACATTATTTCAAATATAAATACAACAATACAATCTTATGTACTTTGCAGAATCTCTTTTTTAATCATATTTTTACCCATTATCTCTGAATAGATCTTGTTTCTTTACATCTTGTTTTAAACCTTTGTAACTTCTCTTCCCTTTTTCCCTTCCTTCCTTCTCCAATCCTGTCTTTTTACCCCCTTGTCTCTTAATCTCCACCTTCTTAATCTCCACCTTCGGTATTTCTCTTTTCTGTTGCTTTCTGACATTGTATCGATTTTTCACCTTATTTTTCCCTTTTTTGGTTGTTTTTTTAAGTCTTAAATTCTCTATTCTCTTTCCCTTTTCTTCCCTGGCTAAAGTTGTTTGTTCATTAACGATGGCTTCTTCTTCATCCCAGTCTTCTTGTTCTTGTAGTTTCTGGTAGGTATAAATCGCCATTTCTAAAAAGTGGAAAACAGATCCAGAAGAGCCTTTCCCTTCTTGATCCTCTTCTTTTAGCTTTTTAAATTCAATTTTCAGTTCATCAACAAGTAGTGCCATTGTAAAAAGTTTCTTTAGACAACCCAGATATTTTTAGTCTTCCAAATAATAATTTCCAAAAGTCCCAAAGTCACCAAGCAATCCAAATACACACAGTCTGTTTCATTTAGCACTTTCTTCTTTTTATATTTTCTCTTCCTGGTGTTATAGTTCAGTTATAAAGCCCCAGTTAAAATATATCTTTTAGAAGTTTTGTTACAGTTTTACGCTAATCTTATAAATTCCAAGCAGCCTCCTCTAAGAAAATATTAATATTAATTCTTTTCCTCTCCCTTCCCACTTATAGCAAAAAAAGTTTTTTTTTCAGTGCTCAGAAATCTTAATTATCCCCTTAGTTTCAATTTTCAATTTAATTACCTGCTGATGCCAAAATGGGTTTTTCCGATTTCTCCATTCATTTGCTAACACCGTAAGGAAGGAGAGTGAGAAAAAACAAACGTTCCCTTTTTACTTTCATTCGCCGCTTCTTCCATATTCGTCAGGAACGATGTAACCTAAATAAAACTTAAATTCAAGGATATTTAAATATTACTTGTCATCCCGGTTAGCCAAAAACTTTCACTTTCTCAGCTTCCTCCTGCACATTCTTATCCGGATGAAAGCTTCTTTGTGGTGGCTATTGCTGACCACCGCTCCCCCACTTTCGGAAAAGGGAGTTTAGCCAGCTGAGATGAGGGGTTGCAATTCCCCCAGACCCCTGCTGAGTCTCCCCTATCTTCAGTTACCTCTACGGGGTAACTATAGCCCCCAAATCCAGCTGGATTGGGGGCACTCCAGCGGCGAGCGCAGCAGGAACCGCGCACGATCGTGGATTCTTGCCGTAGCCGAAGCCTTGCAAACTGGAAGTCCCCAATTTTTTTGTGTAGTTTTTTGTATGAAAACCAGCTATTTTTCTGCCAACTTTTAGTGGTCCAATTTGGAGATCTTTTTATTGAAAGGTGACTGCCAGAAATAGGCTGAAGCTTTCTTGTCACAGTTTAGGGAAATGTATGACATTCTGTAGTTTAAATTTTTGGCAACTGAGTGAATAAGGTAAGTAACATGCCTTCCAATTCCATAGAGCCTTTCGTTAAATTCCAATATGTTGCATGTCTGTTCCTTGTGGACTGGAAAAGAAAGAACAGTGTATCAGAAAAAAGAGAAAGTGCGGGTCAGAGAATGAAACGGTACTCTTACCTATCATGGACTCTGTTCTGATCCTAAAGCATACCCATCATATTGTCAGTGATATGGTACTTTATGATGTTTATCAATTTTTTTATCATTGATATCAACAGCAGATATTTTAAATCTCAATGCTGGGGTATTTTATTTCTGTTTATGGTTTTATAAATTAGATTACTGAAAATGTCCCCCATTTTCCATTTTTAAGATCGGCTTATATCAATGGGGGCTATTGTGTTTCACAATGTGGCAATTTTTGTGTTCTGTACCGATTAAAACATACTTGTAGAGGTTTAAAATATTAATAATTGCAGAGAATTAATTCAGGTCTATTGCTAAATCTACCATTTTGTTCCAGTGGAGTTGCCAAGATCAGCAATAACCAAGCTATCTTCCTTACGTGATCTTCCACTTCACCTGCAAGATTTCTACTATCAAGGCTTCTGTTTGGCTACCATCTATCCCTTTCTGCAACCTAATAAGAATGAGAAGACAATTCAGGAGCAAATCTTCAGGGCTGTCCTGATCAAGAAAATGGAAAGGTAAATATCTTTTGAGAAAGGGGGAATAAAAATTGACAAAGAGATTTCCTGCTGAGCTTTGTTCCAGTTCAGAAATTATAGCAGTGTCACATTATTATTCTCCCATGAGGTGAGCAGAGTATCCAGTGATGGAAGGTGCTTCAGTCTCTTCTTGGAAGGCTGGGCTTAAAACTTGAGGACACTCCTCCTCCACGAGACTCCTCCTTAGCATCCCCAATTTTAGCTCAGCCTTTCTTCAGACAGGTTGTGTTATTGTTTTCCTGGTTGGAACAGAACCCTGACGATTTAGCTGATTTAGCTGATTTATTTCTCAGGTCAGGTAAAACCATAGTTTCTGTCACCAACTAACCCCACCACCCCTGGGAATCTCCAAAAGTCATTTCGCTTGTTTTTTTTTTTTTTTTAATGTTCCAGCCTCCTGAGGCTAAAGCAGAGGCTTATCTTTCCAAGCTGCCCTGAGGCTAAAAGCCTCTCGTTTCAGAGACGCTGCCTTAAACTTCATGGAGACCTGGGAAGCGGGGGTCCCTATCACCAGTCCATTGGATAATAGAGAACTTGAACTGCTGGATTCGACAGGCAATAAGGGCAGCTAAACTGATCTAATTATCAGTTAAAGACCTCTGTGCCCTCATAGAGGTGCCAGTCTGGAGGGGGGTGTTCTGGTCTCCATATTTGATATTACAAGTACTTTATTCAAAAATTGACTTGATTGACTTAAATTCTACAAATCTTTAAGTTATTAAAATGTGTGTGTGTGTGTGTGTGTGTATGTGTGTGTATATATATATATATACATATATGCTGTTTAGCTTCCTTCGGGTATTATCCCACGTCATTGTAGTTCTGTTAAAGTTGTACCAACATTTCAGCAGAATCTCATCTGCCATCCTCAGGCTTCTGTATAGAGTTAGTTCCTGGTTTCAAATTTGAGGCTGGTCCATTCTGATTGGCTGGGAGCCTGGATCTGTGTTCATTGGACTTGGAGTTTGATTGATTGGTGTTTCTGGTTTCTTCTGTCTGTTTTGTGGCTTTGATTGGCTGGCAACACTCTGTTCTTGTGTTGGAGGCTTTCAGTGCAGCTTGGCTCCGTGTGAAGGGACGGCTGCTCTTCATTAGCAAGCTGCTATTCATTAACAAGCTGGGTTTCCCCTGGGTGCCTGGTGGGGGGGTGTTTGGGTTGGAGCTATCAGAGGGAGTCTGTTTTTGCCCAGGTGTTTGCCTGGCTTGTGGTGTGGAGATTTTTTTCTTTGAGAGTGCAGGCTTCCAAATGATTGATAGTCTGGTGGAATCATCTCTTCTATTCATGCTTTCAGGTCTTTTTTCAATCTCTATGGCTTCTCTGATAATTCTGTGGCTGGGGTTTTCTATACTGACTAGGGTTTTGGTGCCTTTGAAGTTGATGCTATGACCTGTGGCTTTCATGTGTTGGATGAGTGAGGAAGTGTGTTCCAGCTTTTTTACTGCATTTTTGTGTTCATCCAGGCGGGTACTTATTCTTCTATTGGTCTGTCCAATGTATGTGGCCGGGCATGATGCACAGGGGACTTCGTATATGCCTTGGTTTTCCAGATCAATTTTATCTTTGGGGTTTCTAAGGATGGCTGCTATTTTTCTGTTTTGAAGGCAGCCTTGATGTGATGCCTGTGTAGTATCTTACTGATTTTGTCTGTAGTACCTCTTATGTAGGGCAGGACAGCTGTTCCATAGGTCTGTTTGACGAACAAACACAGACAAACACAATATAGAAGCCTGATGATGGCAGATGAGATTCTGCCAAAACGTTGCTACAACTTTGAAAGCACAACTACAATGACGTGGAAAAATATCCAAACAAAGTTGAACAGCATACATATATACATGTACATATACATGTACATATACATATACATGTACATATACATACATACATACATATATATATATATATACACACACATATATGCATCTACATATATATATATATGTTTTTATACGTTTTTGCGAGTACTTACATGTGTGCTGTACAGCTTCCTTCGGGTATTATCCCACATCATTGTAATTGTGCTTTTAAACTTGTAGCAACGTTTCGGCAGAATTTCATCTGCCATCATCAGGCTTCTGTATTGGGTTTGTACCTGAAGGAAGCTGAACAGCACACATGGAAGTACCCACGAAAACTTAAAAACACACACACACACACACACACACAAACACACACACACACATATATGTATGTATGTATGTATGTATGTAAAGTTTTTGCGGTTACATACATGTATGGTATTCAGCTTTGTTTGGGTATTTTCCCACATTATTATAGTTGTGCTTTTAAAGTAGTAGCAACGGTTCGGCAGAATCTCATCTGCCATCATCATACCCAAATCTCTAAGCATAATCTTTGAAAAATCTTTCAGGACCAGCTCCCTGCCAAAACTATGGTCACAAGCCATGGTTATCGCCATCTTCAAAAAGGGGGACCCCAGCCTAGTTAAAAATTACAGACCAATCTCTTTATGCTGCGTCATCTGTAAAGTCATGGAATCAATTATCAACCAATTCATTATCCTCCACTTAGAGACAAACAACCTACTCTCTAATAAACAATTTGGTTTCAGGAAAAAACTATCCTGTAATCTGTAACTCTTACACGGCAAAAACATATGAACTACACAACTCGATCAAGGCAAAGCAATAGAAGCAATTTACATAGACTTCTGTAAAGCCTTTTATTCAGTGGTACATGACAAACTACTCCTAAAACTAAAGTCTTACGGTATCTCTGGACACTTGAATAACTGGATAGAAGCATTCCTGTCAAACACATTACAAATGGTCAAAATTGGAAGCATCCTATCAAATTCTTTCCCTGTCAACATTGGTGTCCCCCAAGGCAGTGTTCTAGGATCAGCTCTCTTCATACTCTACATAAATGACCTCTGCATCATTTATGTAGAACTGCGTTCTTTTCGCTAATGATGTAAAACTATTCAACACTACCAACAATACTGCTACCCTTCAAAAAGACCTTGAAGATGTATCAGAATGGTCAAACAAATGGCAATTTCAAATCTCAACAATAATAAAATAAATGCTCTGTCTTACATATTGGCAAAAAAAATCAGAAAATAAAATACAAGCTGAATAGTTAAAACCTTGTTGATGATCCAAACTCTGTCAAGGACCTTTGAATTCTCATCTCTAATGATGTAAATGCTAGAGACCGCTGGACTACATAGCCAAAAAGGCATTAAGAGTTGTTGAGCTAATCCTACATAGTTTTTTCTCTGGTAATATCACACTACTAACTAGAGCATACAAAACATTTGCTGGATCAATACTCAAATACAGCTCCTCAGTCTGGAACCTGCATTACGTATCTGATATTAATACAGTTGAGAAAGTCCAGAAATGTTTCACAAGAAGAGTTCTCCACTCTTCTATTTGTTGCAGAATATCTTATGCCACCAGACTTGAAATTCTAGACCTAGAAAACCTAGAACTACGCCATCTTTGGTCCAATCTAAGTATAGTATATAAAATTATATATTGCAATATCCTACTTGTCAATTAATACTTCATCTTCAACCATAACAATACAAGAGCACACAATAGATACAAACTCAAGGCTAACCGCACCAAACTTGATTGCCAGAAATACGACTTCAACAACAGAGTGGTCAATGTCTGGAACACTCGACCTGATTCTGTGGTTTCTTCCCCAAACCCCAAAACTTTAACCTTTGATTGTCTACATTTGACCTCACTCCTTTTCTAAGAGGTCTGTAGGGGGCGTGCATAAGCGCACCAACATGACTACCGTCCCTGTCCTTATTGTTTCTTTTATTTTTCTTATTTGAATCCATTTCATGTATTCATAACTATATTTATTCTTATATCTATTATCTTGTAAGCATTTGACAAATCAAATTAAATAAAAAAATAAAAAATACAGTCAGTAAATAAAAAAATAAAAATTTCCAAGGACCTGTTTGGGGGTTTGATTAAGCTTCTATAGAACTCTTGCTTTAACTCTTGTTGTGTGTGTGGGGTGGGGGGGGCGTGGCAGCACATTTTGTGACCATACAAATTTATAACAGCACTGAAGTTTGTTATGACCATTTTTCACACTTACAACTATTGTGCATCCCCATGTTCACATGATCAAAATTCAAATATTTGGCAACTGACTCATATTTATGACTATTTATCCCAGGGTCACCTGATCACTTTTTGCTATCTGCTGACAAGCAAAACCAATAGGGAAGCCATATTCACTTAACATCTGTTACTAATTTAATAACTGCAGTGATTCACTAAACAACTGACAAAGGTCATAAAATGGGGGGAAACTCACTTAACAACTGTCTTGGTTAAGAACATACATTTTGGGTTCAATTATGGTCGAGGACTACCTATGTTGGAAATATGGAATGATGAAAGAGTTATAGAAAAAGTCCAATCCAATTGCAATTACTTAGGATATATATTTAAAAGTAAGATGAGGAAAGAATTAATAGATTTGGGGAGTAGCATAGCAGTGTTAATATTTATATATCTGGAGCATTCTGCCCTTACACTATTCAGCCATCCAGGCATAAGCGAATTTAACAGAATAAGAGAGTTGGAAAGGACATTAGAGGTCTTCTAGTCCAATGTGTGCTGCTCAGGCAGAAAATCGCTGTGCAATCAATTTTATAAACCAAGTTATTTGAGCAGATTACAAACAATGTACTGTATGACACTGAGTCTCTGGTTTGAGATCAGAATCCAGGGACAAATGATACAGCTTGATTTTGATGTAATTCTGGTGCCTTTGGTGGTTTCTATCAGAACATCAAATGAAAATACATCCATGACATGTATGTTGTATTTATTTAGCTTATATACCTTACAAAGGCAATTAAAAACAAACATTCTCACTTATTAAAAACTGTGAATTGCACTTAATCTTCATCCTGCAATCTCAATTGCTACCCATAAAAACCTCATACAAAGTAAATTGTAAACTATCATAATATGTTTATTAATTTTGCTGCCAGGCAAAATAAGTAAATGTACTCAAATCTTTATAAGAATCCAGAAGGCTTTGGGGCTAGTCATAGAATAGAGCATTTGAATGTATGAGCTAAAAAGAACAAAATCGAGAGGCAGGAGAGTGTGACGTCTTGGTTTGTAAGTGCTGAATGTTTATTGTATCAATATTGTGTCTTATATTAAATATTAATACTAAACAAAAATCAGAGGATTGCAGTAAAATTTGGATAAGGAAAAAGTAAACCCACTAAATTTTAAGGCACCTTTGAAGATTTTTTCAAAGTAAAAGAATAAAATTCTGCGCCTCCTGTTTTTACATCAGGTTGTCCAGCATGGACATCATATTATAGCATGGATGGTCTTCTGTCATTTTGGAGAAGAAAAACTAAATCAATTCAGATTACAAGGCAGTTTTGATTGATGATAAGAAAGAATAATGTTGATTAATACAAGCTGTTTAATAATAAAAGAGGAAGGTCTTTGCTTTGAAAAATGATTTTTTTCTTAATTAGAAACTGTTCTTGCCCAGGACTTCTGGAAACCAATGTGATACTTAGTCCTTTAAATACTCTGAAAATACCTTTCTGAGTACCCATTTATCCCTCTCCTGATTAATGTATTCTTCATTAACTACCTTCTTCAGAAAACCAAATTGATGATCACTTGAAAGTTATAAAAATACTTACTGTATCCTTTAATTTGCAAACTGAATGTGTGTTGTATTTGAAATTTGTAGCTCTAAAAAGGTCCTTCCTGCTTGCTGCTGTCCATAATGAATCCTGGGCTGCCTTGACAGTCATTTTTACTTTTTCATTCCCTAGTTCCATAGTTCTGAATGTGACAGAACTTAATTTGTAGTTTCCATTTTCTTCCTTTTTCTCCTTCCTTCCTTCCTTGGAATATTGTATGTATGTACTGTATATATGAATGATATGGTTGGAAAATTCAAAATATTATATTTTACTCTGCCTCTTTAGCTAATATTTAGTTACTATTTGGGCTCAAGAACAATTTGTACTTTTCATTCAGATTGGAACAACTTGTCTACTAGATCAAGAAATTAAATTATTTAAAGATCAGATATAAATAATGCGTAACAAGAGTGAAGGCAGTATGTAGAAACAAGGTAATATTTTACTAAAAGTGTTGCTTTAAAAAGATTAGACATTAAATGTATAAGTCCATATTCTGTGATACTTCATGAAAATAAGGATGGTGTGTTTTTCATATACATTAAATTTTGCTTCAAGACTATTTATTTATTGGTATAGGAAATCTATAAATTTCTTTAATTCCCTGTTGTATGATTTGATGCCGTGTAAGAAGTTTAGTATATTTAGTATATTAAATTTGAATAAATTTAAGATAAACTAAGCTTTGCATAAAATTTGATAATATTGGTGCTATGTTATAATTGAGAGCTCTTTTCTTTTTAGACCTTTGCAAAGAGAACCTGTCAATGAATGGAATACTTTGAAGATTAAAAGTTGCTTCTTCTCAGATCAACTTCCAGATAAATCAAAAATACCAGACCTTATTAAAAAAGTAAGTTGATAGAAAATGCTTGAAAAATAATAAAATGTAAATGCAAAATCATAAACGGAAAGCCTTTAGAATTCACTACATCTCTGGAACCCATTGCATTCCTTTATTTAAGTTAGCTATGCAATTTAAATGAATAGTGTAATTAACAATAGAGTTATCAAATTCTAATTTTCCATAAGTTTTTAAATTGCAATTTTATGGACATGCCCATCTCGCTTTCTTGGGAAAAATACACAGCTTTCTTATAGGATGTTCTTACAACTTTCTATCTAATCTTGCATCTTGTTATCCAAGTTATAAAGTAATCTAATCCTGTTTACTTTTTTCAAAGCAGCCAAGATGAGTTAGGTCCTGCCATCCAGTTGAGCAGTAAAATTGGATTGTTCTGCAACAAACCCTGCCCATTTTTATATAAGAAAATTGAGTGGATTGGATCTACAAAGGAGGAAATAGTGTGATAGACTACTGTGAAGCAGCAGTTTTCCAGGAAGGAAAGAGTATATTCCAAGGAGGGGGAGACAAAAGACAACACAGACAATAACTAGTTTGGAGAAAGAGGATGAAATTTAGGTTAGCCATGCTCTAGAATATTCCAGAGTACAATAATTAGGGTTAGATCAGCATAGTTTAGTCTGATAAGATTCTGTCTATGTGGTGCAAGTTTAATAGGTTTAATAAAAGTTAAAATGATGCAATTGACTTGAATTGCAATTGACTTGGAATTGACTTAGACTTGGAGTTCAGATTATCCTGTAAAGGAAGCAGAATATTTTATAGATGAATTATATAAACAACTTGCTTGGCAGACTTTCCTAACTTTTCTAAAACAGGTTCTTTTTTCTTGGCTCTTTTCTTGAATTGTTGGAATCATTTGAGACAGCTCAGTTCATCCTGAAATGCCTCATGCTTATTCAGTGTGCATTGGAAAGCAATGAATGGAAAGAGCAATTGCCACACCCTTGTGCTGGTAGTTGCAAACATTTATTTTCAAGGCTGTTAAGAGTACAATTTGTTACAGCAGTATGAGTTGAAGATCCATTTTAACTGAGGGAAAAAGATAATAGTTGGTGTGTGTGTGTGTGTGTGTGTGTGTGTGTGTGTGTGTGTGTGTATGTGTGTGTGTGTGTGTGCTTTATAGTGAATACAGATCAGAGATATGTATCAACAAAGGAGAAATATTTAAACTGAAATGATCTTTCAGTCACATTGCTTTTGTTTTTATTGTTTTACCAAAATATTTGGTTAAATATTTCAATTTAACATTTTCTTTCTAAGAGGAAACTAATATTGCATATAGTTAAGCATTAATAGTATCATAAAAGTGAATATGATTAAGATTATTAGTATTAGTACATTGAACATATTTTCAGTATGCTGATATTTTTAAATTAACTTAAAAATATTATTTCAAATAATGAAATCTAAAGTGTTTTAATTGCTTAAGTATAACTGTCCAAGATCATAATGTAATACAGTAACACTATTTATGTCTTTATTTCTTTAAGTATTATAAAACTTCAGTTCAATTTCAGTTTAAAAAACAATTGCATAATACTCTAATTTAAAACTTAAATTAGAAAAGTTAAAATGATAATATTCTAATACTTTACAATACAGATAGTCTTTGAATTATAATCATAATGCCTGCCTCTTATTGTTGCAAGTCAGCCCATTATAATCTAAGTTGTGACAAATGTTAAATGAATTGCTGCAAATAACACTGCTGTCCCCATTAAAATTGTTAAATGCACATGTGGGTCATTAAGCGGAGTATGAGGTGAATTAGGGATGAGGGAAATTCTGGACACCTAATGCAGGCACGGGCCCATGTTCCAATCCTGAGATGCCCAATGCTCTGCTTCCTGTTCATTGGAATCCCACATGCCCTTCCCCATTGATCACTGCCTTAAGCCCCTGTCATACTGCACCAACGGATGGAAAGAGGATGTAAAACGGAGAAAAACACTTGCCATCCGTTGGTTAACGCGTTTTGTACTCACTGCATACATTTTGCTTCCTCTTTATTCATCCAGCATCCGTCTATTGATGTTTCATCCGCTCAGAGGGTTTTGAGATACTCAAAACTTTTGCGCGGAAAATGTATCCAATGCGTCCGTTCTGCATCCGCTAGGCATCCGCTAGGCATCCGTTCTGCATCCATTACGCATCTGCTATATCTGCTAGGCATCCGCTACGCATCCGTGCAATTCGATCCGCTCCAGCGGTAAACGGACGGAGGGAGGAAGCAGAACGGACGCAGAACGGACGCACAATGGATGCAGAACGGATGAAAGCGGATGCAGCTCCGCAAAGAAAGCATTTAAAGCGGAAAAAACGTTCGCAGAGGGGACCTATCTTGGATATTAAGGATGTCTAGAGGATGCCTAGGGGATGCAAAAGGACACATAGGGGAAAACCTATATTGCCTATAAAAAGGGGGAGCAACTCACCTGGATCTCACTTTCAGACCAGCAGCCCTGCTGTGCAGACCTCTGCAGTCTTCATCTGGATCTTGCTCTTCCACAGATCATAACAAAGTCCTTTTGGCAGCCACCATCGTTCTGCAACAGTGCAAAGCCATCTACAGGCTCTGTGAACTCTACTACGGAAAGAAAAGGAGGCGGCCAAGAAGCATCTGGGTACGAAGATGGATCGGGAGAAGAGCAGAGTACGGACTGTACAACAAGCTGATGGTGGAGCTCAGGAACGAAGACACTCGTGCATTCCAGAACTTCATGAGGATGCCTCCAGCCATGCTTGACGAAGTTGTGGAGCGGCTGACACCCATGTTGACCAAGCAGAGCACCAAATTCCACCCCAGCCTGTACCCTGGGCTCAAGGTGGCACTCACTCTGTGCCACCTGGCCTCAGGGACCACCTACAGGAGCATGCAGTACGGCTGGAGGGTGCCACACAACACCATCAGCATTGTGGTCAGAGAAGTGGTGCAAGCCATCATCGAAGAATACATGGAGGAGCTCCTACAGTGCCCCACCACTGAAGAAGGCTGGAGGAAAGTTGCAGAGCAGTGGTATCAGAGGTGGAACTTCCCCCACACTGTTGGAGCCATAGATGGGAAGCATGTGGCCTGCAAAGCTCCAGCCAAATCAGGGTCCACTTATCACAACTACAACTTATCACAACTTCTTCAGCATCATCCTCTTTGCCATGGTCGATGCTGACTACAAGTTCATGTACATCGATGCTTCAGGCAACAGCTCATGTTCAGATGCCCAGGTATACAACGCCAGTCACCTCAAGGAGGGGCTGGAACGCAACCTCATCATGGGCTTCCCAGATCCAGACCCCCTGCCCAACGACACACAAGATGTGCCCTACTTCATCGTGGGGGATGACGCCTTCTCCCTCAGAACCTACCTCATGAAGCCCTACACCTCCAGATGCCTCACCCATGAAGAGAGGATCTTCAACTACAGGCTGTCCAGGGCAAGGCGGGTGGTGGAGAACACCTTTGGCATCCTCTCCAACAGGTTCCAAGTACTTCTCACCACCATGCAGCATCGCCCACAGACCGTGAGGAGGATTGTGGAAGCTTGCTGCATCCTGCACAATCTCATGCGCACCCGCTACCCAGTGTTGCAGAACAGGCTCGTGGACCTCCAACAAGGGAATGGGGACATAGAGCCTGGGGAATGGAGGCAAGGGCGAAACCTGATA
Organism: Laticauda colubrina; assembly: GCA_015471245.1. NCBI lineage: Eukaryota > Metazoa > Chordata > Lepidosauria > Squamata > Elapidae > Laticauda > Laticauda colubrina. The sequence goes on from BLBF01000019.1 coordinate 33,334,620, forward strand.
GACACTGTGGATGTGCAAGGCGCCAACAGAGCTTCACGTCAAGGGAAGAAGCAGTGCAACCTCCTGAAACACTGGTGCAACTCCCCAGCTGGAGCGGTGGAGTGGCAAGACAGGATGATAGATGTTTAATGGATGCTTCCTTCAGCCTGTCTCATCACACGGATGAGATTGGGCCATGTATGTTGGGTGGGGCTACAATGAACAGGGCATTTATTAAAGAGTTGTGTTTATGTTGACATGTGTGGATCAATGATTAAATTGTTACTGATAATAAAGGGCCATGGGTGTGGCATCTGGGAGGGTGGACCATACAGTCCCACTATGCTTGCACTGGAGGTTTATCTATCCCACAGCTATTACCTATTCCAAATGTATCCCTGCCCACCCCACTGCTATCCTTACCCATCCCACAAACATGCAAAGGCTTAAACCACTTCTAAAAGTTTCCACCAAAACTATATTAAAAAAAAGAAATGAGGCAAGTGTGTGAATCAAAGATAGACTTTATTAACAACAAGCTATAAAAGAAAAATGACCCAAGTCAAGTGTCCAAATAAAGTCCACAGGTAGCCAGCCAGCCAGTCTCTGGCACTCCTCTTGGTCGCTCAGTCTCAGGGGTGAAGGGTCCAGGTACTGTGGAGGTGGCTGGTGCTGGAGTGCTTGTCTGAAGCGCCATTGGGGTGCAGCATCAGCAGAGTTAGCACCAGCAGAAGCACCACCGCCAGAAGTAGCATCATCAGCTCCTCCAGAGGCAGAAGCAGCAGAAGCTCCAGCCCCAGAAGAGCGAGCCCGTGCTACAGAAGCCCCAGCAGAAGCAGAGTGAGGGCCAGGGGGCAGGATGGTAGCCCTGTCCCTCTTGCCAGGGCTGGCAGCAGATGGCTGAGGCTTTCTGTTCTTCCCCATGGTTGTGGGGTTGCTGGCTGGCAGGGAGGCTGGCAGGAACCAAGGCTGGCAGCAAGGCTGGCAGCAAGGCTGGCAGGCAGGCAGGCACCAAGGCTGGCAGGAAGGCTGGCAGGCAGGCACCAAGGCTGGCAGGAAGGCTGGCAGGCAGGCACCAAGGCTGGCAGGAAGGCTGGCACCAAGGCTTGCAGGAAGGCTTGCAGGCAGGAAGGCAAGCACCAAGGCTGGCAGGAAGGCAGGCACCAAGGCTGGCAGGAAGGCTGGCAGGCAGGCAGGCACCAAGGCTGGCAGGAAGGCTGGCAGGCAGGTAGGCACCAAGGCTTGCAGGCAGGTAGGAACCAAGGCTGGCAGGCAGACTGGCTTGCAGGGAGGCTGGAAGGCAGGCTGGCAGCAAGGCTGGCAGGCAGGTAGACAGCAAGGCTGGCAGTGAGGCTGGCAGCAAGGCTGGCAGGCAGACAGACAGCAAGGCTGGCAGGGAGGCTGCCAACAAGGCTTGCAGGCAGGCATGCAGGCAGGACAGTTAAGGCTGTCAATCCGTCCAGCAGCAGGTCTTTCCTCTGAATGGTGACCTGCTTCCCTTTATATCCGCGGGGCTTACGCAGTGCATCCTCTCCGCATGCGCAATTAACACTCGGCATCCGTTAGACTTTCGCTGTGCATCCGCTAGGCTTCTGCTGTGCATCCGCTTCATCCGCTGTGCATCCACTCTGCATCCGCTGTATCTGTTCCGCGTCCGCTTTGCTGTAGCCCCCCGGAAGCCTAGCGGATGTGCCATCCGCTCCCATCCGCTTCCATCTGCTAGGCTTCCGTTCCGCATCCGCTTTCCATCCGCTCTGCATCCTCCCTGCGTCCGTTCCTTTCCGTGTTATCCGCTCTGGTTATGCAAATTTTTGCCCCTTTTGAGAGTGGATAACAATGGATGGAACATTTTTCTCATCCATTGTGTCCTTTTTACTAACGTTTTGCATCCGTTGGGCAATGTGACAGGGCCTTTACCTTTTAATGGAAACCTTGTTCTGGAAGCTCTACCATATTTGGAATGAAAGCAAGCTATTCTGTTCCTTGATATCCCTAATCTGTGTCGGAAACCCTTTTTAGAATAGCTAAAATGAATTGTGGGCCCTTCAAAATGTTACTTACTTCCAGAAGCAAAACCTAGGAAAAGGGAGCCCGTTCTTTCCCAGTCCTACCACTGACTTGCATGCATGCCCACTCCACTTATCTTGTCAGCGAGAAACACTGGGCAAGGAAAATACTGGGCATGCCTACCTTTTTTGTTTTTCCCATTGTCTATCCTCCTGCCAATTTCCTCTTGCCTTTCTGAAGCAAAATAGAAACCAGTTATCTAGCCTTTCAGAGCTTTCTCTGAAAGCCAGCTGACTGGAGCAGAAAGTTCTGAGAGCAATCACCATTTCCTATAGAAAATGGTGTCTGCTTCCAAGAGGCATGCAAAGCAAGCCTAAGCACTTCTGAGTCCTGAGAAGGTTGGGTGGGGGAGAGCAGATGAACATTGCAGCATCCCCATGGTCAATTGTAAGGGTGAATGACTGTGGGGAATTGCAATTGTCATAACTTTGAAACAGAATTGTATGCAGTCTGGGGGCATCCTTTGTAACTTTGAACATTTGTTAAATGACTTGCCTTATTTTGAGGACTACTTGAAAAATACTTTTTCAAAGTATTTAATTTAGTTCCTAAGTTTCTGTTTTTTAAATTAAGTGTCCAGAAATCAATGTATTTATTGAATTATGTAGGTACATAAAATAAAGAAAAGAATGGACAGGTATGCTACTACAATATATAGTATAACATTTTGAAAACATTTGTAAAATAAAAGAATTGTGGACATTTTTCTTGGATATGATGATGTGAAAACAAACATATGTTCTTGGCTATTTTTTCAAAGTGCATATGTTTATTTTTAGTTGGTGTTTTGCACTGAAATAAGAGCTTTGGCAATATAACAAAAGCATTTCATGATATGCCCAGAAGATATGTTGATTTTAGCCTATTTTCCTCGTGACTTTCTAGAAAGTTTATCTTTCTGGCTAAACTGAAAATAGTTGTGGAAAAAGACTATAGTGTTTGAACCCAGCATTCCAGAAATTGTCTGAAGAACAGAGATTTGAAAGTAACACTTGATTCCCGCTTGTTTTTCAATTCAGGAATGAAATGTTAGTTTCAAATCTCTGTTGATATTTTGTATATGCACATATGATTTATTCAATATACTTTGCATACTTCAAAATATAGTGCTTGAAAACAGATAAAGATTCATTGTAACATTCTTAGATAAAAATAAGTCAAAATCACAAGTTTATCCTCTTTTTTAATTCTCTGATCTAGTAAATCCATGATATGTTATACATTATCCTGTGCAGCATTTTGGATTCACTGACCAGGGGATATTTTGAAGAGGAAGAAAATTAATATAGTAATTATTTACAACATCTTAAAGTTGCTGTGCATTTTCCCAAAATTGTGGTATCTTCATGCTTTGAGGCAAATTTTGAATCCAAAGTAATGCACAGTCCTAAAATAAAACTCACATATGTGATAATGCTTGAAGGTTATAAGGAATAAGTTACATTAACTTCCAGATTAATGGAAGATTTATTTCTTTTTAATTAGCCCAATTTGCAATGACTCCAAATATTAGCACAGCTCCTGGCTGCCTGGTTACCTGCTGGCTTGGATGGTTGATTAATTGGTATGAAGTTGGGCCAAAATCAATATTAGTTAATATGAATAGTTGCCATCCATTTCAACTTTTCCTGGGACATTCTAGTAGTATCTCTGATCCTGACCATCTTGCCTCCCCTTGTTCTCCCTTCTATTTTTTCAACCTAATCAAGCATTGTCATTTTTTCAATTCATCATTCACTTCCATTACATGTGAGCTTATGCCTGTCAATTATTGCCATACAGTTTCATAAACATATATTATTTAATTTTTTTGTTCAAGTTGTGTATTTGATACTAATGACTCATGATCTATTCTACAGTCTGCACCTGGAAGTACCCAGTTTAATAGGTAATGTCCTTCCCATTTCCTTTTATGTATTTATTTACTCTTTCATTCTAATACTAAACTGTCCATTGATGCAGAATCTCTGCTTATTAATTTGTACTTATTTATTTACACTTATTTGTATCGATTCTACACACTTTATAATTGTAAAACAATAAAATAAATAAACCAATTAATACAAGACCATTATAAAAAACATGTTCATCTAGTCCCATTAAAGTGCAGTCTGTCTACATGGTGATCTCCTCTCTGAGAGCTCCCTGTATAAATGAAGCCTTAATTGTAATTAAGGGAGAGTAGAGAGTGGAACAAACTTTACAGAATCAAAAGTACAATTGCAGAAGCGCTTATATATAGTTTTCAGTACTTGGGACCTGGAGAATTTTCCATCATTATGTATATGTGTGTATGTATGTATGTATGTATGTATGTATGTATGTATGTATGTCACTTTGCTATAGCAGTTAACCCAAATCAGATAGCCACATTTTGTGCCAGCTCTGGCTTGTAAGTTGTCTTCAAGAGGAGCTTCATCTAAGGTAGTCTAAGCAGGAAATAACACAGTAGTGAGTCACTGCAGTTTACAACTGGTGAATCACTAAAATTGGCTACAAGCCCCCCCCCCCCCCCCGCTTTGATTTAGGTTATTTAAAACAGATGCTGGCAATGAAAATCAATTAACTTCACAAAATTCTACTAACTCTATCTCATATATTATTACATTTTTTTGCTCAAAATCTTACTTAAATTCCACATTCTTTTTCTTCAGGATTTATCATTTTAATAATCCATTAGTAGAGGGTCATTAAGTTGCATTTATAATATTATTTATATATTTATTTGCCCAATATATATATATCGCTGCCCATCCCACAAAACAAGTGACTCTGGATGGTGTTTTCAGCTTTTTGCTGAAGAAAAGAAATAAACCATAAATGTGATTTACAATTTAAAGATTTAAAAAGGTAACTTACGGAAAGAAGCAAAATATGATATAATCTTAGAAAAACAAAATAAAATTAAAATGTATCTCTAACCACCTTAAAGAAGATCAGAAGCAAATTGTAGCAATCTTTTTTTCAGTTATTTTTTTTCTATTTTTGTCCCGTCACCCCCCACTATTTATTGCTCATTTATTGTCTTTATTTCCTCTTATTTTTTATTTTGTTAAAAAAAATCAAATAAAATGTATTACGTAGCAGTACAAATGCATATGTAATTTTCATCATTCTTTCTTGATTTTGTATAAGAATATAAGTACATTATATTAAGCTTTTCTCTTACCACAAAGAAAACACTTCCATTTGGAAAAAAATAGAATTTCAAAATAATGTCTAAAAATTTTGAACTTCATTAATATGTACTACTGCTACAGACATTCCAAAAATATGAATATGCTTTTATACAGCATGCTGGAAGTCACCAGGCTAACAGGAAATTATTTACTAATCACTGTGGCAGGGATTTTAATTTAGCCATCTCCCAAGATTAACTCTGAGCTTTGCACACTGTTATGCTTAGGCAAGCTTGCAAGAAGGCTTATCCAGGCAAATGAAGAGTACATTTTGACAGCTTTGACTATACTGCTTGAAGCCTTGATTAAAATATCAATGACTAAAGACTATGATTCACAGTTTTAAGAACTTTTATTCTGGACACTTAGGGTTAGGGTTAAGATAACAGTTAAGAAACTAGTCAGTTAATCTTTTTGTGTCGTGCAATTTTATTTCAACAAATACAACCGCTAACAATTTGAGTGGCTGCTAAATTAAGGTTCAAATTATATTCTGTTAAACTGGTAAACCAGACATCTGATAATTAAGAGAAGGGCCAAAGTAATTGTAAAAGTAACGCGGTCTACCTCGCATTTTTCTGGATGGAACAGTAATATTCTCTCTATAAAGACATTGCTTTAGTCATTTTTCTTTCTCAAATTTGTGAAGAAAGATCAGTTGATTATGTGCAGGGTGGGATTCAAAATTTTTAACAACCAGTTTTGTGGGTGTGGCTTGGTGGTCATGTGACTGGGTGGGTGTGGCCAACTCAATGTCACTCACATCAAGTGGCGCTTCTCCTTGCTTGACCTCTCATAACAATAGGGATGCTGCAATGGTCATAAGTGTGAAAAATGGTTATAAGTCACTTGTCAGTGCCATTGTAACTTTGAATGGTCACTAAATGAACTTTTGTAAGTCAAGGACTATCTACAAAAATACAAAAAGCCTCTTTGCTTGCAGAAAGCTGCCCAAAATATCAATCATTAGATTAAACATACCTGCAAGCCAGAGTTACAAATCAGGCAGGGTGTTTCAGAGCACCTTGAAGAATTAAAATAGTTTAAGGCTTGGTCACACTGGCCGACGGATGCAAAACGTATGCAAAAAGGACACAGCGGACGAGCAAAATTTCAGGGGTGGCTCCATCCGTTGTTATCCGCTCTCAAAAGTGCCCCAAATTTGCATAAACAGAACGGAAAGGAATGGAAAGGAACGGACGTGGGGAGGATGTAGCGGGGATATAAAGCGGATGTTCATAGGAAGCCTAGCGAATGAAAGCAGATGGAAGCGGATATCACATCCGCAGGGCTTCCGGGAGAGAATAGCGAAGCGGACACGTAGCGGAAGAAGCGGATGCGTAGTGGATGACGCGGATGCATCATGGACGCCTATAGGATGCATAGTGGATGCATAGCGGATGTATAGCGGATGCAAAGCGTTCACTGTGCATGCAGGGAGGATGAATTGCGTAAGCTCCGCGGATATAAAAGGATGCAGCTGGTAAGCAGTCACCATTCAGAAGAAAGACCTGCTGCCAGAGACATCTTGAAAGAACAACACGGGGAAGAGGAAGCCTGTGCCTACTCAGCAAGCCCTGGCAAGAAGGACAGAACCACGATCCCACTCCCTGGCGCTGACTGAAGCTGCTGGTGCTGGTGCTCCTGGTGTTGCTGCTGCTTGTGCTTCTCCTGCTGGTGCTGCTGGTGCTTCTTCTGCTGATGCTGATGCTGATGCTTCTCCTGCTGCTGGTGCTTCTCCTGCTGGTGCTGCTGATGCTTCTCCTGCTGGTGCTGCTGGTGCTTCTCCTGCTGCTGCTGGTGCTTCTCCTGCTACTGCTGCTGTGGTGGACCAGCCCCAAGGCCCTCAAAGCCCTGCTGCTGAAGGCCCTGAAGCCCCTGCTAGAGGGAGGAAGAGGCAAAGGAAGGAGAAGGGAGAGAGAAACAGTACACCATTTCCGAAGACCATGAGGAGGAGGTGCTGGAATGGCTGAGGGAGAACGAGTACCTGTGGAGGATAGAGCCACAGGCTCTATCGCGACACCAAGAGAAAGCAGGCAGCTTAGAGAGAGAAGATGGAGAGCCTGGGCTACACTTCAGATGTCCTCCTGGGGTGATGGAAGCACATGCACACCTGGTATGGCAAGCTGCACCTGAAGAAATCCGGGCAGGCCGCTGTCAAGCTCACTGACCAGGAGACCTATGTCATGGCCAAGTGCAGCTTCCTGGAGGGTGAGATCTGCCACCGAGGAGCAGCCCCTCTGTCAACCCTCTCCCTCAGACAGCCCACAGAGAGCCACTCCTCTTCCAGCCAGGAGACAGCTACCTTGTCCAGGCTGGTGTCTTTGGAGGGCCCCACGACAGATACTCCCCCGACAGCTGCACTCCCCATGCTGGAGGACTTGGAGGATCCCCTGTCTCAGATGGAGCAAGAAGAAGCAGCCACCAGAGACCAAGCCACCCCAACCCCCAGCTCCACCTCCACAGAAAGCAGGCAGAGAGGCAGACCGGAGGTACAGAGGCACACTATCCTGCTGGAGATCAGGGACACCATCAAGAACAGTACAGATCTCCTCTCTCAGCTGATACACTTCGAGATTCCATCCTCAAACTTTAAGGCCTTCCTCACCTATGTGACCCAGACTCTCATGGACATGCCCGAGGCCCAGTACCAGGTGATGGAGAGGATCACGGCGCTGCTGCACCACCCTCCAGGCCCAGCTGAGCCTGCTCCCACCCACTCCAGGTCTGCTCCTCCACCCCAAGCGATGTAACAGCCCATCCACGGATTTCAACAGCCCCTCGCCTACCAAGCTTACCACTACCAGGACTTCCCACAGCAGAGGCAGCCCTTCCCAGTCCAGGCCCAGGTTCATCGGACGCCACAGATGCCTCGCCTGACCCAGCTGCAGACCAGACAGCTCCACTACACTCCTCCTTCCTCCATCCCACAGCCAAGCCCTTCGTCAGAACATCTGTCATCGGTCTTGGGCCTCACATCCCAGGTACTTGATGAAGGGCCTCTCAACCTCACGGGACTGAGTCAGCTCTCTGAGAGCTTCCTGCACACAGCATCTCCTATTGTACTCTCGGGGACAGGCACCCCAATGGCCCCTCAGACCAGCACTCCAGCCACAGCCACCTCCACAGTCCCTGGCCCCTTTACATCTGAGACCATGGGCACGCCTCAGAGTGACTGAGAAGAGTGCCAGAGACTGAGTTGTTACCTGTTCATTTTATCTTTCCTTAACTTGGGTCATTTTGCTTTTTAATAAAGTCATACAGTTTGTTATTAATAAAGGTTATCTTTGCTTCACACACTTGGTTCAATTTTTTTACTTAATAAAGTGTTGGTGAAAACTTTGAAAAAATGGTTAAGCCCTTGCATGCTTGTGGGATAGGTAAGGATAGCTGTGGGATGGGTAAGGATAGCTGTGGGATGGGTAAGAATAGTTGTGGGATGGGTAAGGATAATTGTTGGATGGGTAAGGATAGGTGTGGGATGGATAGCTGTGGGATGGGTAAGGATAGCTGTGGGATTGGTAAGGATAGCTATGGGATGGGTAAGGATAGTTGTGGGATAGGTAAGGATAGTTGTGGGACAGATAAACCTCTAGTGCAAGCATAGTGGGACTGTATGGTCCACCCTCCCAGCTGCCACATATATGGCCCTTTATTATCAATAACAATTTATTAATTGATCAACACATTTGAAAATAAGCAAAACTCTTTATTAATGCCCTATTCATTGTAGGGCCACTCAACATACATGGCGCAATCTCATCAGCGTTATGAGACAGGCTCAAGGAAGCATCCATTAACCATCTACCATCCTGTCTTGCCACTCCACTGCTCCAGCTGGGGAGTTGCACCAGTGTTTCAGGAGGTTGCGCTGCTTCTTCCCTTCACGTGAAGCTCTGTTGGGGCCTTGCACATCCACAGTGTGTCTATCAGGTTTTGTCCTTGCCTCCATTCACCAGGCTCCATGTCCCTATTGCCTTGTTGGCGGTCCACAAGTCTGTTCTGCAAGACTGGGTAGCGGGTGCACATGAGATTGTGCAGGATGCAGCAAGCTTCCACAATGTTCCTCACGGACTCTGGGTGATGCTGCATGGTGGTGAGAAGTACCTGGAACCTGTTGGCCAGGATGCCAAAGGCGTTCCCCACCACCCGTCTTGCCCTGGACAGCCTGTAGTTGAAGATCCTCTCTTCACGGGTGAGGTATCTTGAAGTGTAGAGCTTCTTGAGGTAGATTCTGAGGGAGAAGGCGTCATCACCCACGATGACGTAGGGTACATCTTGTGTGTCGTTGTGTAGGGGGTCTGGATCTGGAAAACCCATGATGAGGTTGCGTTCCAGCCCCTCCTTGAGGTCACTGGCTTTGTATATCTGGGCATCTGAAGCTGACCCGTTGTCTGAAGCATTGATGTACATGAACTTGTAGTCAGCATCAACCATGGCAAAGAGGATGATACTGAAGAAGCTCTTGTAGTTGTAATAATTGGACCCTGAGTTGGCCTGAGTTTTGCAGGCCACGTGCTTCCCATCTATGGCTCCAACGGTGTGGGGAAAGTTCCACCTCTGATACCACTGTTCTGCAACTTTCCTCCAGCCTTCTTCAGTGGTGGGACACTGGAGGAGCTCCTCCACATATTCTTCGATGATGGCCTGCATCACTTCTCTGACCACAATGCTGATGTTGTTGTGTGGCACCCTCCAGGCATACTGCATGTTTCTGTATGTGGTCCCAGAGGCCAGGTGCCGCAGAGTCAGTGCCACCTTCAGTCCAGGGTCCAGGCTGGGATGGAAGTTGGTGTTTGCCTTGGTCAACCTGGGTCTCAGACGCTCCACAACTTCGTCAAACATGGCTGGTGGCATCCTCATGAAGTGCTAGAATACACGAGGGTCTTCATTCCTCAGCTCCACCATCAGCTTATCATAGAGTCCAAACTCCACTCTTCTCCTGATCCATCTTCGGACCCAGACAGCTCTTGGACGTCTCCTTCTTCTCCTTGTGTAGAAAAGGTGAAACAGTCTGAAGAGGGCTTGGTTCTGGTGTTGAATGATGGCGGCTACCAAAAGGAGTGTGCGATGATCCATGGTGGAGATCAATGGATGATGTGGAAGAGCAAGATTAAGGCTGAAGAGGTCTGCACACCACGGCTGCTGGACTGATAGTGAGATCCAGGTGATTTCCTCCCCCTTTTTATAGGAAATGTTGGTTTTCCGCTAGGTGTCCTTCCACATACTCCAGACATCCTACAGACATCCTAAATATCCGAGATACGTCCCATATACAAACGTTTTGTCCATTTTAATGCTTTATATCTGAACTGCATCCGCTTTCATCCTTTCTATGTCCGTGCTACTAATGCTGTGTGGACGTTCCGCATACCTTTCACTTCCTCCCTCTTTCCGCTTTCCGCTGGAGCGGATGTGAGTTGCGTGGATGCCCAGAGGATGCCGACAGGATGCAGCGGATGTGTAATGGATGACAACGGACGTAGAACGTTTGTTGCCCGTATGTGTCACGGATATAGATCGTACGCGGCGGAAAGTTCATCCGCTCAAAAAATTTTGTGCAGCTCAAAAGTTTTTGAGCGGATGAAATAGCAGTAGACGGATGTTTGACGGATAGAGCGTATGAAAGACGTACTCAGTGAGTACACAACGGATGCATCGTGCTTTCCAACGGATGGCAAGTGTTTTTCTCTGTTTTACATCCTCTTTGCATCCATTGGTGCAGTGTGACATGGGCTTAAAATGCAATGATAACTATCACCAGCCAACTCTTCTTCATAAAGTGAAACCCTTTAGAAACCCATTAAGCTCTCCAGAAAGAGCATACCCAGGAAAAGCAATCTTTAGATCCATTTGCACCACTTAAAGATACCAGCTGGTCTCACTCATTTCACAAGATATCCTAAGGAGTTATCCAGATTCTAAGGAAATTATCTAAGGAAATTATCCTAAGGAAAGGTCACATGCCCCCCAGAAAGGCAGCAAAAAATCATTGCCAAGCTTGCCTCCTGCCTCCTGGAACTACACCCCAAAAGGACAGTGCCAGATACCATTAAAGTAGTGAAGGAAGACCCCCTCTCCAGATTAAAAAAAACCAAAACCATGAGGCAGGAAAAAATTCAAACATAATACAAATAATTAAACCACAACAGTAGCTGTTGCTTGTTAAACCACTTACCAGAACAAATAGAGATAGGAACTAATCAGATTTCTCAAACCAATTTCTTTTCAGAAATAGAGATTAATCTTTTTTCCTTCCAAACAAAGCTGAATAGGAAAAATTATCAATAAACATAGGATTAAACATCACTAAGCACAGAATTAAACTTCACCAAAAACCAGTTTTAGACCAAAACTCAGAAAGGGTATGTAAACTCAAGTTTGAATGACATTCTTTCTAGCTAGCCAAGAAATATTTCCAGTGGAGTATTTCCTCCCAACAACAGTGTAAAAAGCTTAAAACAACTGTTCCCCTTTAAGAAAGTATCAAGGAAAAAGAAACCTCCTGCTGAGACAGTAAATCTAGGCATACTGCCAAGAATGTAATAAGGGTGGGAAAAAACTAAAGAAGATTTCTTCTAACTTCCAGTTCTCTGAACTGTTTAAAAAGTTAACAAGAGGTTCTATAGAACTGGTGAGAACTGGTGGAATCCCACCACTTATTATGTGCTATGTTGCTTAATTTTTACCAGGATAATCTCTTCCCAACCTGGCCTTTTAAATCTTTTCATTACTGCTGTTGTTGAATTTACTCTCTTTGTTGCTATCAGTCACTTCTTCTGTTTCCTTCCACCTTTCCCAGCATTATGGACTTATCAAAAGTGCACAATGAGCTGATAATTTGCATTTTATTATTTATGTGAGTGTGAACATTGGATTAATTTGATCATTGATCTATTTGTATATTTTCTATCCTACCCATTGTTTTTCTCCAACATCAAAGTACAAAATCATAAAAATACTTTTCTATCTGCTTTTGTGTTAGATCAGTGGTTCTCAGCCTTCCTAATGCCGCAGCCCTTTAATGCAGTTCCTCATGTTGTGGTGACTCCCAACCATAAAATTATGGCTTGGTTCCTAAGACCATTGAAAACATGTATTTTCCGATGGTCTTAGGCGACTTCTGTGAAAGGGTCATTCGACCCCCAAAGGGGTCGTGACCCACAGGTTGAGAACCACTGTGTTAGAGTGTCACAGGGAAAACTATTGCTATACATATCTGATTTTATAAAATAGACAGGTGGTATTTAAGTATTTCCCCCCCTAGGATTTACATTGCTATTCTACAAGTGCTAGTCTGTATTTCTTGATTATTGGTTCTTTTACAGAGTAGTATTACCAGCATTTCATAAGTTACTGATGTTTCTTAATCAAGTTTTAAACATACTTCTTATCCAGCATTCATCAGTAAAAATTCATCTTATAATTAAGGCCAGTATACAGCTTTGTTTCATTCCTTTTATGACCTATGATGTAAACAAATTACCTAAAACTAGTCTGTTTCAGCATGTTCCATCTGGACAGTTACTTCTTGTTCCATGTATAAATTTTGCATGATAATAATGATGTTAAAGACCAAACAATGATAAAGTAGTATTATTATTTCTCTGAAACACATTTAATAATGAATGATATATTCAGAGATCTCAAAAATTAGTAGATTAGCCTGGTTTACATACTGGCCTGAATAGTTCATTGTTTAATATTGGTTAATGAATACATCAAATAGTGGAGGTTGATGCTAAATGGATGGCAGACATTCCACTCCCCTCCCTACTCTCTGCTCTTCCTCAGTCCATATTTTTGATTATCATATTGATATATTCTTGTGTAGTTTTATCATTGTTTATTGTTCTTTTTATTTTACTTCTGTTTGCACTCCTTTCATCTTTTTATTTTTGAAAACCATGGCAAAATAGACAGGAAATAAATTTATAAATAAGTAAACAAACCGTATTTGGCAATCAACTACTAGGCCATGAATTAGCTGCATGTATCCAAGACATTAATTGAATATAAAATTACACACTTGCTTAGCACAATGCATTACTTTATCAATTATCTCTTGGAGTGATAAACTGAAAATTATTTTATTATTTGTGACAGTATGTTAAGACCATTAATTATTATCTCTATTTCTTATTAGGTTATATTTCCATCAGATTTCATGAGACAGCAAGATATGAAGATTTAAATATCTATCTGCATTCTCTCAATTTTTACTGAAACCATTCCCCTGGTTACAAGAAAGAGTGAGACCATAGTCTCTTTTTTATAAACTCCTTCTGATTCTTGTTTTATTAAGTTAGATATGGCATTCAATTATAAAGTTATATCTACTGCAGATATTTTTATCCTTAAATCTGAAGTAATATGATTACCACTTTATCATTTAAATGTTGTTTAAGGCAGCATGACTGATATTTACTTGTTTTTTTTTAAAGAACAGAACTCATGCATATCCATAATAGAAATATTTTTGCCTTACATTTTTACTGGAAGCAGATAGGCATTCTTTTTTTTTATACATAGGATATTGATTGTTTTTCCATAAGAAGGTCAGTTCTTTATTCTTATTGTACAGATAAGGAATTCAGGCTGAAAAATATAATACTGGCATTTTGCTGAGTTGACAGTTTGAATTATGTAAAATCAAAGTACAATTATTTTGCCTATTGTCTCTTCTGTACCAGGCTAAATGTATGGTAATATTCTTTAAAAGAATATTTTTGGAAAACACACTAATACTTATGCTGTTGCTCAATAATTTCTTAGTATTGGGAAGAGTAGTGGTTGACCAAAATATACAACAACTTAGTTTGTTTTGTGTTCAAAAATGCAATCAAGTCTCTAGTTAACCATAAATAAGAAAACAAAATAGTTCAGTAAAGCTAAAAAGGATGGGAAATATTAAGTTTTTCCAAAAATTAGCTTTGGAAAATATTCCTTCATTTACAGCATTCCTTCATCAAGTTGTTTTTTGCACTCACTGAAAACATTTAAATCAATATGTGCATATTATAAATATGCCTAACACTGAAAATTTGTTTACATTAGAGGCAGAAGAAACAAGGTATTTGGGAGAAGATAATACATCTTCTCTACCTGAATTCCATGTTACAAAAAGAAAACAAACATATACATTGCTTTTGTTAGTGGTTTAGATTTCTTTTTCATGCTGTTATATTTATTCCTTAGAATTGCAAAAGAATGTTTGCTACCGTATCAGACATGCTAATTGACACATAATGCTATACAATTTTACATTTTTTTCCAGCCTGAAAAAAATGCCAACATTAACACAATTCTTCTTTAGTTCAACTTCTCATCAGTGAAGCATGGATTTAATGATGATGGGGGGGGGGGGGGAATACCATCAAAAGAGAATATAATACAGCCATTAGCTTTATAAACCATACCACACTGAACAGCAAACAAGATATAATATAGAGTAGTACAGATCTCAGAACGCAATTTAAAAGGATCTCTCTTAGAACAACTTGTAGAAAAATAAGACTCTGAAAAAAGAGATGATGCTAGTTTGCAAATGGCTGAGCTTGTATAAAAGTAAAAACCACCAAAGACATAAATTAAATTGAAATACACACAGAAAAAAGAAATTAAACTTAAGACAATTCTTAGCTAGCCTTAAGGCTAGGTCACACTGGCCGACGGATGCAAAACGTATGCAAAAGTACACAGCGGATGAGCAAATTTTGGGGGGTGGTTCCATCCGTTGTCATCTGCTCCAAAAAAGTGGCAAAAATTTGCATAAACAGAACGGAAAAGAAAGGAAAAAAACGGACCTAGGTAGTATGTAGCAGGGATGTTAAAGGGATGTTCATAAGAAGCCTAGAGGATGTATATAGGATGCAAACCGTTCACTGCTCATCCTTTCTATTTCCCTGCTACTAACGCTGTGTAGACGTTCCATGTACCTTTTGTTTCCTCCCTCTTTCCGTTTTCAACTGCAGCGGGTGTGAGTTGCGAGGATTCCCAGAGGATGCAGAGAGGATACAGCGGACATTTAACAGATGATAAACGGACATAGAACGTTTGTTGCTCGTATGTCATGGATTTACATCGTACACAGTGGAAAGTTCATCTGCTCAAAAAGTTTTGTGCAGCTCAAAACTTCTTAAGCGGATGAAATCTCAGTGGACAGATGCTCAAAGGATGAAACACGTATGCAGTGAGTACACAACGGAAGCATAGCATTTTCCAATGGATGGCAAGCTTTTTTTAACGTTTTACATCCTCTTTGCATCCGTTGGTGCAGTGTGACATGGGCTTTAGCCTTTTCTTGTTCTTGTACAGAATAGCCTTCTAAACAGAAGGGTATTCTGTACAGGAACAAGAAAAGGCTAAGGCTAGCTAAGAACTGTCTTAAGTTTAATTTCTTTTTTCTTTTTGAAATTACAAAAACACTTCCTCTCCTGGAGAGGGAGGGAATAGAGATATATTTGGCCTTTGTGAGCTATTAGATGTATCTGTCCCTTAGGAAGATGTAGATTCTGTGTCAGATGTGTTTGCGTGTGTGTAACTTTGAGTCAATGTTAACCCCTGATGACTACCTGGATGAGTCTTCTGCAGTGTTCTTGGCAGGGTTTTGAAAAGGATTTTCCATTGTCTGCTTCTTAGGGCTGAGTGACTGGGCCAAAATCAATTACATGGCTATGGGCTCAAGATAGGACTAAAACTCACTCTCTCCTGATTTGTAACTTTGTTCCTGAACCACTACACAAAGCTTGTTCTCTATCTGACATGAGGGAATGTGCATTGAAATAGGTGGAAATGTGTTCGTGACAGCTTATTTGTCCAAACACTATACTTTATTTTTGCCCATTAAAAGGAAGGGAATCATCTAAATGCATTTCTTGCCTTATTTTCTACTTTTACAAGTTCTTGTAATTATCCAACTGTAGCCAAACCCACAGATTTTATAAACTTATTTCAGTACCTTTCATAATGATTTCCAGATGAAATTTTTCATCATTTGTCAGTTATGCTACAGACAGAGTCAACATTTTATTCTGCTACCCAGAGTTGAACTGCATTTCCTATTTTAATGGCCATTTCTCTAATTTGGAGTTTTCTTTTCCAAGCTTTTCATTTTCCTATGTGTGGGCTATGATATTTTCTCTGAATTTCTGCATCAATTAAAAAAACAAAAATAAGGCCATTAGGATGCTTTTCCTGTAAAAATGCATTGATAATTTAAAAAGCATGTTCCTAGTCAGCAATTTTAATTGAAAGAAATGTAAATAATTTCAGAAGGTTTATGGTAGTCGGAATTTTTTTCTCTTTTGCTGACAATGTTTAGAGATCATTTTGCTCATTTAGTAAAATATATTTAATTCTTTATTTATTATTTTATTATTCAATAGTTTATATTGAAATTGGTCATACAAAACAAAACCCTGTAGTCTCTTGAGAAATCGTTTTTATCAAACTCACACCTAATAGGGAGAGTAAAGTAATTTGATCATCCAATGACTTGACTTGTTAGTTTATTTATTTATTTAATGGGAAAAAAATCTTGCATCATATATGAAGTCAGCTACCCAAATTGCAACCAACATTAATACAGGGCAAAGTAAATCCAAATTCAGTTACTGGAAATTATGAGGTTAAACATTTAACTCATTCAGAAGAAGAAAGGATATGCTAGAAGAGGAATACAAAAAGAATGGTAGCATATGTATGAATTTCTGAAATAGTAAATTTTCACTAAATAAAGTTTTATGAAGTATGATTTTTTTATGATACAGGTATTGTTGCTGAAGGAATACTGCTGTATCTTTGTTTCCACTCACAGATTCATCTTTTCACCTTGCTTTTCCACATCCTGTACATAAAACTTCCCTCTATGCTACTTAAATAATGCCACACAATCACATCTGTTTTCTGAGTTCTTTATAGTTATTTTCTGAATAGCTTTGGTTTACAGTTCTGCTTTCAGTGCTGCTGCAATTCAATAGTGCTAACATTTTCTCCAAGTATCTTATGATTTTCTATTAAAAATTAAATGATTTATAAACCAGTACAAAATTGAAGCAATGCAGTCTTGGAGTTTAAGAAAAAAGTTCTCTCTAATATAGGTAGAACCATACAAACTTTGATATATTGGAGACTATTCTCCTAATATAACATATGTTGTGAATTCAATATGTCATGACACTAAAAATCCAAGCCTATGAGTTTTTTTTTTTTATACTAGAGTTATTTTTATTTTTAAAGAAAAAATGCTAATAGAGTCTTGGATTGTAGTGTATCAGTCTAATGGGACATTTTATGCACTAGAGAAAAATACACTCTAGTTTCTTTACTTCTTTGAAGCACTCATATTCCTAAAGGACATTTGGTAAATTAAAATATTATCTCTCCTGGTTCTATAGATTCAAGATGCTGCAAGACGGGGCCTGAAATTTGTTGGGATATTACCTCAGCATGTTTCCCAAATGAACTCCAAGAGTATTAGTGCTGTAATATCTATCAGCAACAGCTCCCCAGAATTAAAATATGACAAGAATTCATTTGATATTCCTGAAGATTGTTCTTCATTAAATTTTGAAAAGGATAATGGCAGTGATGTATGCAAAGTCCTAGCAACAGAAGAAGAATGTAGTGACCAGCAGATGAACTCTAGTGAAGATCTAGAAGGTGAACAGGCAATTACTGGGCATATTAGCTTAATATCTTCTGGAGAACTTGGAGGGAAGCTTCAAGGTGAGCATGCAGATTCTTCCTTAAGACTATTGAAAGTAGGTTTGGGCTATGGTCTTCATTTACTGTTTGATAAATGTTAATAAATTTTGCCATTCATTTTTTTTACGAATGACATTTTTATATAATAGATGATAATTTATAGGACATATACAATAAGAAATATTGAATTACTGGTTTGTTTTGCACAAAAATAAGCTAATATTTGTTTAAGGTAGGTGGTTTTTTTTACATTTGAGTTAATATATTAGACTCCCTTATAGGAGAGATATTTAGTGATATATATATTGTAATATTATTGCAATTATTTCTTTTTCTTTGGAGGCCTAAGACCAGTGGTGAGATTCAAATTTTTTTTACTACCGGTTCTGTAGGTATGGCTTGGGAATGGCTATATGATCATGTGACTGGGTGGGCATGGCCAATTTAGCAGTCCATTTTGCCAATTTAGCAGTCTATTAAACAATACACAGCAGCCCCCTTTTCTATTCTTCTTTTTAATACTGCATAAGGTTTTTGCTCCTGATTTTTTTTTTACTGGGGGAAGAGGTTGACAATGCCTGAGGAAGGAAAGGCATGCTCTTCACAGGTCTCATGGCTATATTTAAAGGACCAGCTAATGTCATTGGTGTTGGGAGATTCATTGGTAAGGTGATAGTGACTTTATGTGTGATGTTCACTGGTGCAGTAACTGGAATTGGTAAATTGACAGGTGTGGTGAGTGTTAACGGACAACTCTTTGGGCTGGAGATGTTAACTATGCTCAAACCATTGGCTGAGCTTCTCATATTCATTGCAGCAGCCAAAATGCGAGGAGCTGCTCCTTTGATATTAAGGGAATTTTGCCCCATTTAACAACCTTTCTTGTTACAGTTGTTAAATAAGTCACTGCAGTTGTTAAGTTAATAACACAGTTTTTAAGTGAATATGTCAAAAGGTCGCAAAAATTGATCACATGATCCTGGGACACTGTAACTGTCATAAATATATAAATTACTTGACAAATATCTGAATTTTGATAATGTGACCATGAGGATGCTGCAATGACTGTCAGTTGAAAAGCAGTCATTTTAGTGCCATTGTAACTTCTAATGGTCACTAAATGAACTAACTTAACTGCAGTGATTCACTTAACAATTATAGTCATAAATTGGAGCAAAACTAACTTATAAATTGCCTTACTTAGCAACAGAAGCTTTGGACTCCATTGTGGTGTTAGTCAAGGACTACCTCTACAGTAGGAATCTATTAGATCCGTTTTAGGCTAACAGATAGTCTTAAAATTCATTAAACTATAATCTCATTTTATCCAACTGATGGAGTAGCTAAATTGATAAAGAATGTTGTTAGCTTGAAGGGGAGCTACCACATTCCTGAAATTTTTGGCTGCCAGAGACTAACAGGGTCTTTTCCAACAACTTCTACAATATGAATATACTCTTAAGTTCTTACTCTTACACCAAAACTTTCTAAAATGTACAGATGAAAAACTCTATAGAGTTTCAAAGGGA
This sequence comes from Laticauda colubrina, assembly GCA_015471245.1. Taxonomy (NCBI): domain Eukaryota; kingdom Metazoa; phylum Chordata; class Lepidosauria; order Squamata; family Elapidae; genus Laticauda; species Laticauda colubrina. The sequence continues at coordinate 33,354,082 of BLBF01000019.1, forward strand.
ATACTTAAGATAGTGAATTTCATTAACGTGTTGATGGCTATTTACAGTAAAGAGGGTATGTTGGAAGATAGCATAAAATAATTTCCACCAACATTCAAATTAAGAATGGAATATAAAATAAAATCTGAATGATAAAATATAAATAAAAGTGAGAAAAGTAAAACTAAAAAGTAATTTTAAAAATCTGGATAAAGTATTTTGAAATCAGGTGAGTTTTTTTTAGCCTATACCTACCTACCTAAGTTTGGAAGCGAGATTATCTATCTAGCTATCTCTCTATCTTGTCTATCTATCGATCGATCGATCGATCTATCATATATCTGAGTTTGGAAGCCAGATTATACATGATACAGAATCTGAAATTTAGAAGTCTGGATTTCCCCCACCTCACTCACGTGCACCGGACGAAAATTTTCACTGAGAAAATTTTCTTCACTGCAGAGAGAACTTAAGGGAATGGATAATGGAGAGACTATGATAAGTCCCACATCAAGCTTGGCAGCAAAAAAAAAAAAAAAAAAGTCAAGAGACTAACACAATTACAGGGAGCTGCTCTGCTATATTAAACCCTTGTGATTTTGTCTTCTAAAAATTAAGAAGAAACCTGTTTCCAATTCCTCCTTATTACTCAATAAAGGTAGCATCCCTCAGTTCAAGGCCAAGGGCTTAAACACCCCCACACATATCGATCCAAACATCAATGCAAAACCACAGTTCATCCTATTCGAAAAGGACCCTCCAAAAAGAACAGACTTGTAGGCAGCAAATCAGACGCAAATCCCAGGGAGAACCATCTATGTATGAAGCCAAAGGACAGAGGAGGAGGAGGAGGAGGGAGCAGATCAACCCGCAATCCTGTAAATCCCAAAGCTAGTGCCCCTTAAAGGAGAAGACCCCTTGAAAGCGCATACACATGGACATACATGCAAGCAAGCAAATAAATAGTTTGCTACAATCAATCTTATCAGGGAGCATGCTTTGGAATCAGCCTGTGCGCAGAATGCCTCTGGCTGCCCTCACAACGGCCTGCCCTTTGTTACTGCTGCATAAATCACATCCATGCCTGTTGGATCAGGCTCCGGAGCAAAACCCCCGGGATAGAAACCATCCTGTTACACTGCCAAGCGCCCTGGATATACACACACCCCATTTGCGCAAGCAATGATCCCAGCCTTTTGCATGGCTGATCACACAAAACAGTGCAAACTTACCACAAAGCACCCACACAATAGGTGCAGTTGCCAGCCCTTTTCTTTCCCCAGCCATGTCTCTGGAATCCCCCATGCCTGCAAGATCAACTCTTCTAGTGGGGATGGGAATGCATCTCCTTGCTAGGCCCCAAGCACAGCCCCCATACAAACCCCGTGGAGCTGAGGATATGGCTTCCTTCCTCCTTGCAGTGCACTGGCTGTTTTACCTGCTGATCTTCTGAGCAAAAGGAAAAGCCCGTCCTCAATCGCATGCTTGCAGCCAGAGCTGGGTTTGGAAAATGCATGGCTGGGGTGGAGGAGTGATCCTCCTTAAAAAGCTCCAAACCATTGCTGCTGCTTCAAGCCTAGCTCTGGCTTCAAGAGTGCTAATTCTTTAAAATTTTGAGGAGTTGTACACATGGAACGCTGGGGAAATCAGTGCCTGCAGAGATTCACCATCATGCTGATGAGTACTTACGGACCGAGTAGGCTTTTTGCTGTTTTTGTGAACAGCCCAATAGAGGTGGGAAATGGGACCTTTGGGCCTCAGAAACTGCAGGAAAGGTAGTGGGAAAAGCAGACAAGTACGCAGGGCCTCTGAGACAGCGGGGTGATTGCAGTCACTCACCTAGGCAGATCAGGACAGCTTAGCTGAGCCACGTATGAGGCAGCTAGGCCAGGATTTGGGCCTTGCTGCTTGCAGACTCACCAAGACTGCGGGGCAGCGCAGCTGGGCCAAATGGAGAGTGCCGCATAGGATGCAGCTGAGTCAGGCAAGTTGGCTGGCCCTCAGAGACTGTGTGGTCGAGGCAAAGCAGGGAGCCAGATGGAAAGCAGCAGCAGCTATGCTGGACAAGCAGATGAGATGAGAAGTGACTGGGTGGGATGGGGGCAGGGCTGGCCAGAAATTTTACCACTGGTTCACTTGAACCAGCTGAATCCCATCACTGCCTAAGACAGTGTAGTATTTTTGAAATTCTCCCCTAATTTTGTTCCCACATTAACACACTGAAAAGAGTTGAACAGAGAAAGACTAGCTGAGTCAAAGTCACCAATTAAACTCTGCTCAAATATGATCTCTAAATCCTTACTTACCACAATGGCAGGAAAATCAAACTTAACCATAGCTTGAAAATAGTTTACAAATGCTTGCTTTTTTTGTAATTGCTGTTTAATTATAACTTGGAATTTTGACTTCTTTCTGTGCTCTATTCAAAGTTGTTATTAATCTCAAAAAAAAAGAGATAGCTATAAAAGGAAGCATCTCTTAGATAAAATGTTCTTGTTTGCTTTTGGTGTATCTTCCACCTTCCTTATTTTTCTTTTGATATCCTTTTCTCTGCTTAAACAAACAAATAGATGTTGGAGAAGACCTGGATTATCTGTTAGAGGAGTAATAAATACAAAGCATTCCTGCAAGGGGGGAGATATAAGAAAACAATTCAAAATAATCCTGCTTTGATTTTTGTTTTTGTTTTTTGGTGTAAGAAGAGTCAGAAAGAAACTGATAGATTTTTAGTATTCTGTTATGACATTACAATAATAAAGTAGTAGTCATGGAATTTTGTGCCTGTTTCCTAATCTGACTTAATTTGAAGAGCTAACTTCTATATCCAATTTTATTTCCTCTTCTAGAGTTCCTCCCTATATAGCAGAATAAACTATGCAGTTTGCTACTAGTTTATAGGGGAAGAAAATGTCAAAATATTATTCTTAACAAAAAAACTTTATAAGTTTCAGTTATGCAGAATATATCTAAAGCAGTGTTTGCCAACTGGTGGGAAAATTTTGGTGGGCTGCAGCATGCTGAGACGGGGAGACGGAACAATCCTGCAGTCTCCCATGTCATGGTTGCTGCCTCCTGCCTCAGCCAGTCGAGGAGACTGAGCAGCAGCGGGAAGAGTGTGGAACTCCTGAGCCTCAGGAAGCAGCTGCCCTCAGGTGAAGATGTGGCAAGGAGAACCCTGACCCCTTCTTCTTCTTTGCCAGAAGTGCTCAAACACTTAGCAGGGAGGAGGAGGCTTGTCAGGGGCCAGAGCGCTTTGTGCATGAGCGCTTCTGTCAAGGAGGAAGAGAAGCTTTGGGGAGGGTTTGCTTTGCTCCCCCTTGCAACTTCTTCCCCTGAGAGCGTCGCTGGCAGCCACTCAACCTCCTCGATGTGCGGATCCTTTCTTCATGTTATTAGGGTGTTTCTCTATCTCGATGGCTTCCCTGATTATTCTCTTGCTGGAGTGTTCAGTGTTGGATATTAATTTGGTTCCTTCAAAATTAATTTCATGTCCTATGGCTTTAAGGTGCTGGAAGAGGGAGGAAGTATAGAGAAACACCCCATAACATGAATACACAGGACGATACTTCCCACCTACCAGACATCTGGAAGCCAGCCCTCATCAATATATGAGTCCCAGCCATGAAAACCAACACCAGACCTAAAGCAACGTGGGACACCACCGCCAATCCCCTTCATCAGACCCAGGCCCAAGCCCATCCTATAAACGAAGCACAACCACCATCCAGAAAACAGACCATGGCTGCTTCGCCAGCTGTCGCACCCCCGACCCCAAAACCAAACAAGCTGACACACACCAAGAACATAGACACAGACCCCAAACTCGAAGCCAGACTAAAACCCAGAATGCTACATCACAGCCACTCACTTAGGACAGAACATCAGAAAACTCAGGAAATTACACCACAAGAACTCAAGAAGTTACAACACAGCAAATGACCCAGGATATCACAGCACAAGACCAAAGATACCACAGCAATAAATCCCACAGCAATAAATCTCACAACTATGAACCAAGCTGTTACGACACAGGAGGCTAATGGAAAAGAGATCAAAACACAAATGACCCAGGAGATTACAATGCAGGGCCCAGGATACCACAACAAAAGAACCCGTAAGCCCATCACACAACCCATTACCCAAGCCGTTAAACACAGGATCCAGGATATCTCCACAACAAAACTCACAAGGCCATCACACAGCCCATTATACCAACATCAACTCTATCAACCAATCAAGAGGCAGCAGCGCAGCCAACCAGCCCAGCACATCAGCCCCCACCCCCAGTGTATATAGAGAGACGGCAGCTCCAATCACACACTGCTTGCACTGGCACAAAGCCAAAAGCACCAACCTGAGGAGGGCAAATGGGACCATGCTGAGACATCGCCAAGATACTATTAATCTTACACGGGAAAAGACCTGAACACACCTAGACCTATATACATACATACATACATACATACATACATACATACACACATACATATATACATACATGTTTTCTTAAGTTTTCACGGGTACTTACATGTATGGTATTCAGCTTTGTTCAGGTATTTTCCCACGTCATTATTGTTGTGTTTTTAAAGTTGTAGCAACGTTTCGGCAGAATCTGATCTGCCATCATCAGGCTTCTGTATTGTGTTCGTCTGTGAATCAGACTTTTTTAAATTTGGGGCTTGGCTACTGCTGTGCCAGAATAGTTTTTTCTTCATCCTGATTGGTTGGGAGTCTTGGTCTGTGTTTATTGGTCTTGGAGTTTGCTGTGTTTTGGTTGATTGGTCTTTCTAATACCTTCTGTCTGTTTTGGGTTTTTTTGTTTTGATCGGTTGGCAACATTGTGTTCCTGTATTGGAGGCTTTTAGTGCAGCTTTGCTCCGAATAAATGGATGACTATCATTTATTAGGAAGCTAGGTTTCATCTGGGTGCCTGGTTGGGGTGTGTTTGAGCTGGAGGTATCAGGGGGGGTTTGTTTGCGCCCAGGTGTTTGCCTCGCTTGTGGTGTGGAAGCTTTTTTGTTTGATAATGCAGGCTTCCAGATAATTGACAGTCTGGTGGAGTCATGTCTTCTATTCATGCTTTCAGGTCTTTTTTCAATTTCTATGGCTTCTCTAATAATTCTGTGGCTGGGGTTTTCTATAGTGGCTAGGGTTTTGGTGCCATTGAAGTTGATGTTATGACCTGTGGCTTTCATGTGTTGGACTAGCGAGGAAGTGTGTTCTAGCTTTTTTAGTGCATTTTTGTGTTCATCCAGGCATGTACTTATTCTTCTATTGGTCTATCCAATGTATGTGGCAGGACATGATGCAGAGGGGACTTCATATATGCCTTGGTTTTCCAGGTCAATTTTATTTTTGGGATTTCTAAGGATGGCTGCTATTTTTCTGTCTGTTTTGAAGGCAGTTTTGATGTGATGCCTGTGTAGTATCTTACTGATTTTGTCTGTAGTACCTCTTATGTAGGGCAGGACAGCTATTCCATAGGTCTGTTCATCTTCTAGGTCTCCATTATGTCTCAGTGTGTTTTTGTGGATCAAGTCGGTGATTTTGCTTTTGTGGAAGCCATGAGCTGTCAGTATTTTAGTCAGGGTGCATAGTTCAGTCTTTATGTGTGTCTTGTCTTTCAAGCGTTTGGTATATATATATATGTATTTGTTTTCTGAGGTTTTCGCAGGTATTTGTATGTGGATCTTTGGTTATTCGGGTTTTCTCCCACGTAAAACTGGAAGTATTTTAGCGATGTTTCGACAAAATCTCATTCATCATCTTCAGGCCTGTGTCTTCGGCCTTGTGCTTCTCAGAGTAATGTGAGCTTGCAGCTGTTTTTTCTTTTGAACTGCCAGTGGAGGTGTGACTTGACTGGATTGGGGCTTGGCTGTGTTCTGATTGGCTGGGGGTATGTTCTCATTGGTTGGGGGCCTGGCTGTGATCTGATTGGTTGGGGGGTTGGCTGTGCTCCGATTGGCTGGGGGGGTGTTCTGTTCAGGTGGGGGCTTGGCTGTGGTGGTAGCATCTTGTGTGGCCCTCATGGGCGTGGGTCTGGTGTCATTCTTCATATTAGGTATTCATTTGTTAATGAGGGCGGGTTTCCAAATGGCTGGTAGACGGGAGGCATCATCTCTTTTATTCATGCTGTGTGGGCGTTTTTCTATCTCTATGGCTTCTCTGATTATTCTGTTGTTGAAGTGTTCGGTTTTGGCGATAGTTCTATCAATCTCATGTTCTGTGGCTTTGAAGTGTTGGACTAGGGAAGAGGTTGGTTCTTTGATTGAGTTCTTGTGTTCTTCAATGCATGCACTAATTCAGTTCAGTCTTTATATGTCTCTTGTCTGCAACTACAACTACAGCCCCATCCTGAAATTGCAGCTTCATATGTACAAAACTCATACCACTTCTTAGAAATGATCAAAGATCTACATGTGGAACAAGAAGATCTGCTTGTAAGTTTCAACGTGGTTTCACTCAAGTCCCGATAAAAGAAACTCTTGAAATTATCAAAAATAAATACCAACCAGCTAAAGACCTCATGGAACTAACAGAACACTGCTTAACCAACACATATTTCATATACAAAGGACAAAGATACAAGCAAATTGAAGGAGCCCCTATGGGATCACAACTGTCACCCGTCATTGCAAACCTGTTCATGGAAGAATTCGAATCCATTGTTATCTGCTCTTATAAGGGGCAAAAATTTCCATAACCGGAGCGGATAACACGGACGCGGGGAGGACGCAGGGCAGATGAAAAGCGGATGCGGAATGGAAGCCAAGCAGATGGGAGCGGATGGCGCAACCGCAGGGCTTCCGGGGGGCCTCAGCGAAGCGGACGCGGAACGGATACAGCAGATGCAGAGTGGATGAAGCGGATGCACAGCGGATGCACAGCGGATGAAGCAGATGCAGAGCGGAAGCCTAGCGGATGCACAGCGGAAGCGGAACGGATGTCGCGTGTTAATTGCGCATGCGGGGGGGAAGCATTACGTAAGCCCCCCGGATATAAAGGGAAGCAGCTCGCACGTGGCCAGCATTCCGAGGAAACACCTGCTGCTGGACACTTCGAGTTCCTTGCCTACCCTGCCTGCATGCCTGCCTGCCAGCCTTGCTGCCAGCCTGCCTTCCAGCCAGCCTTGGTGCCTGCCTGCCTGCCTGCCTGCCTTCCTGCCAGCCTACCTGCCAGGCTTCCTGCCAGCCTTGGTGCCTGCCTGCCAGCCTTCGTGCCTGGCTTCCTGCCAGCCTTGGTGCCTGCCAGCCTCCCTGCCAGCCAGCAACCCCACAATCATGGGGAGGAAGCGAAAGCCTCACCAACCTGCCGCCATCCCTGGCAAGAGAGACAGGGCCAACCTCCCGCCCCCTGCCCCTGACTCTGCTTCTGCTGGGGCTTCTGCTGAAGCTGCTCCTGGCGGTGGTGCTTCTGGTGGTGCTGGGGCTTCTGCTGGGGCTTACTCTGTTGAAGCTGCTCCTGGTCCTGCTGGTCCTGCTGGTCCTGCTCGTGCTCCTGGTCTTGCTCGTCCTGCTTGTGCTCCTGGTCCTGCTCGTGCTCCTGGACTTGCTGGCCCTGCTGGTACTTACTCTACTGCTGCTGATCCTGGTCCTGCTGCTGCTGCTGATCCTGCTGCCGCTGCTGCTGCTGCTGATGATGATGATCCTGCTGCTGCTGCTGCTGCTGCTGATGATGATGATGATTATGATCCTGCTGGTGAGGATGATGATGATGATGATGATGATGATTCTGCTGGTGCTGCTGCTGCTGCTGGTGGTGTGGAGGAGCAGCCCCTACTACCTGGGAGCCCCTCTGATGAGGGTCCATCTGGTCTAGCCAAAGGGAGAAAGAGGCATATGCGACAACGGGAGAGGAGGCAATACTATATTGAGGAGGTGCACGAGGATGAGGTGCTGGAGTGGCTGAGAGAGAACGACTATCTGTGGCGGAAGGGACACTGGCTGTACAGGGACACCAAGCGGAAGCAGGCTGCTTGGAGAGAGAGGGCAGAGAGTATGGGTTACACTTCGGAGGTGCTCCTCGGCTGGTGGAAGCACATGCACACCTGGTACGGGAAGCTGCACCTGAAGAAATCTGGCCAGGCCACTGTGAAGCTGACAGACAGAGAGACCTACATCATGGCCAGGTGCAGCTTCCTGGAGGGTGAGGTCCGCCACCGAGGAGCACTTGCAGTCCCTCTCACAACCCTCTCTCTCCGGCAGCCTGCTGAGAGCCAGTGCTCTTCCGGCCGAGAGTCAGTCCCTGTCTCCAGGCAGGTTTCTGTGGAGCGTGCCACGGCGGAGAACCCATGGACAGGTGTGGTAAGCATGGTGGAGTGCGTAGAGGACTCCCTGGTGCGGTGGGAGAAAGGAGACATCGAGTCCACCACAGTCCTAGCCGCATCCACCCCCCCCAGCTCCGCCTCCGCAGAAAGGCAGAGAGCCGGACAGCAGGAGGGGCAGAGCCACACTGTCCTGTTGGAGATCAGGGACACCATCCGCACCAGCATAGATCTCCTCTCTCAGCTGGTCCACACCAACTCCTCATCCTCCAACCACAAGCCCTTCCTCACCTATGTCAACCAGAGCCTCAAGGAAATGGCGGATCCACAGTACCAGCTGGTGAAGGACTGGATCATCAAGCTGCTTCACAACCCTCCAGACCCAGAGGAACCTGCTCCCACCCAGTCCAGGTTGCCTAGATACTTCCAATTCTACACGGGAGAAAACTCGAATAACCAAAGATCCATATATATATATAAATATATATGTATGTATGGATGGATGGATGGATGGATGGATGGATGGATGGATGGATGGATGGATGGATGGATGGAT
>BLBF01000019.1:33362889-33399080 GCA_015471245.1 Laticauda colubrina
GATGGATGGATGGATGGATGGATGGATGGATGGATGGATGGATGGATAGATAGATAGATAGATAGATAGATAGATAGATAGATAGATAATTTTAATATTTAATTTGTATTTAATATAAAAATGTTTTATATTAAATGTATTATTTTTTTAAAAAAGTATATTAGTGGTCCTTGGGATTTAAAATTATGAGTTTGATGGCCCATGAGAGCTACAAGGTTGGCAACTCCTGATCTAAAGCATGGCCTTTGTTGATTTCTCACCAATTAAATATCAGTGTCTATTTTTAGGGATAAGCCTTCAGAAAACGTGGCTTATGTCAGCTGTGTTAGGGTTCTCCAGCATTTTATAACCAGTAGATGCATTATTTTGCCATGTACAGGATTATAAAATGGCTTCTGTGAAGTGCATATGCTTGCTCACAAAATGTCTGTAATAGGGATGATGGGCAATCAGTAAATTTAGTAATAAAAAATATCTGTTTTATATAAAAGCAATTTGCTGATTATAAAAGGCAAGTTACTGGCATAGAAACAAGAAATCAAGGTAGACTCTGACCTTGAAATGCCACAACAAAGCAGAATGCTTATTTCTTTGGAGGAGCATTAATAACGCTATGGGGAAGAAAACACCAACAAACTGTTCCAGCACTCATGCCACCAAATTAAGGTTGGGAAAAATATGTAGGTTCTTATTTTGTGATTCTAGGTTTTTCAAGCTATTAAAGTAATAAAACTCTTTATTTTTTAAAATTAAAAAGCTTAGTACATAGCAAATATGTTTCGTGACTGTTGGTCTTAATCTGGGTATTTTATTAACTTTCCAAACTTTGGTCATGTACTATTACACAGGCACACTTGTGGCATTGAAAGGCTGCAAAATAATCAGAAAAAAAGAATGAAGAAAAATAATAATCTTTAGACATAGAATGGTTACTTTTCCTTGTCTCAGATACATATCCCCTTTATCAGAATACAGATTCTGCAACCAAAGGACTTATATGGAATAACCTTCCTACAAACACAGTTGGCTAAAATAATAACAACAAACTTAAAATGTTACTCTGCAAAACAAATAATTCTCCATAAATCAGGGCTTAAGGGCCTCATTGTGTCTTCATCAGTATTAAGGTTCTCACTGCAAAAGAAAGTGGAATTAATCTACTTTTCATTTTTCAATGTTATTATTACTTGATGCTTTCAAAATAATGCAACTTTAAATAATTGCCGCTTTATTTTTCATCAGTAAAGGGTGTAATGTAGTAAAATTCACTGCTATCACTCCACCTAGTGATAGAAAATGCTTATCGATCTTTGGGAAAGAGTATTCTGAAACAAGCTAAAATTGACTGGACTAAAAAAATAAAGTAATAGGAGATTCTCCTCCATGCTGCTTGGAGAGCCCAGGATGGGTTAGGCTCCTTCTGATGACATCATCAAGCTGAGTCTGTCTTATATAAAAGGAGCAGCATGTGGGAGTGACCCCAGCTTTGACTCAGCTTCTTTTGATGACAATTGAGCTGGTGTCTCTGAAAACAGTTTTAGTCAGCAGCAAAAATCAACAGCAATCTTAGATCATTGGCACAGCTCCCGGGGACCCGGTGCAGCTGCGCCTTCAGGAGAGTGGGGCTCCGCTTGCAATGCCAAGGATTCGATGTTTTCAACCCAAGGAAGACTGTAAGTAAGGGAGAAGCCCTTGGCCTTCCCCTACAGCTCTTCCTTTGCGATTTCGGCTGCCACGATCGTAAAGATCGTATTGGCAATAACCGTGCCTCGCAGCTGATATGAAAAACAACAAAACCCGCGGTTTTTTCCCTTTCTAGGCAATTTCGCCAGTCGGGGCTGTTTCCAGCCTAGGGATCGACTAAACAGCCTAGGGATCGACTAATAGCCTGCAATTCATGCGAGAGGCCATTTTGAAAGCTTCCTCTTCCCACGCACATAGTGAGCAGCCATTTTAGGTGGCTTCATCTACCAACGGCGTGTTCCTATCCCCAAAAAGGGCTCTAATTCAGGCTACTGCATAGGCAACACTTAGTGAGGGTCGGTCCCAGCACCTCTTGTGTCTGTTTATGCTAACTATGGATCAAGACAAGATCCATGCAGAGCTTTTGGGCCTGAACATCCAAGGCCTCTAGACTGCCAAAAGAAAAAGAAGGAGACAACGCTCTCAATCTGTTCAAAGGGAGGTAGTGGCCAAGATCAGGCCAAAGCCTTGGGCCCCAAGAAAACATCCCAGGCGAACTAAAAGCAGAGAAATGAAGACATGTGGCCTTGGAGAGACAGTTCAATAAGACTATTGAACAAATGAGGGACAACTGCAACAGGCTTCTCAACCAGCCTATTCTCTGGTGGTTCAGGCAAGTACTTCCAGGGGGATGGGGGAAACTCCAGCTCCTCTTAGCCACCTTTAATCCTGATCCCCAGAGAGGCTTCAGGACCAAATTGGGCCTCAAGACTTGAACAGATCAGGAACCTACTTCATACAGGCTCCTTGGGACCATTTTTCTTCTCTGCCATCTGTAGCCCAAAGTAGCTCTCAACCAAGACCAGAGGCTCATTTACCCCAACAGCGGCAAACCTTCGGCCCCCAGATCCTCCATCGAGTGGTAGACCCTCTGACATCCATGATGTAGTCTCCGTAGCCATCAAACAGGGCCTAGCAGAAGGGCTTCAACACATCTTTAGACCCTCAGACAGGTCCCAGCCCATTTTTCCGGCTGACTTTTAGGCCCAGATCCCCAAAAGGGGACAACCTCACCTTGTGGAGCACAGGGCCCCTCCTACCCATGCAAAATGGGTTGATTTTGAGCAGGGAGACCAAGCAGAACCATCTAAATGTAGCCCCTCTCCTGCATTTGAACAGGAAGAGGGAGAAATCTGAGACCCCAACCTCTCGAAGGAAGAGGAGGACCTGAGACCTGATCAACTTCCCTCAGCCACAGTATTCAAACCTGCCTTATTTAAACCCCTCCTCCACAAGGCACTGGTCACAGCCCAGTTGTCCTCGGATGAAGCTGCCCCCGAACCTCAAGTGGTGCAGTTGGGGCATGGGGATTCCCTCTTCTCCAAACCCGTTGTTCACTCAGAGGTCGTTCTATCCCCCATCATTTTCTGGACTTAGTGAAGGAGCAATTTGCTTCCCCCGCCCATTGTCCCATGATAGGTGTTTTTACAATACGGGCCCTTTCCTAGCTACCATACCTTGCAGTTCCCTTGGTAAAGGCCCCAGTCATGGCTTTCTTCTCAAGCACTCCAACTGAGCCTTAGGACATACTAAAGGCAGAGGACAAACACACCCAACAAACATGAAGTGTAACTATCAAGCCTCTACTTGGGCCATCTGGGCCTCAACTGCTGCATCGTTTTTTACAAGGTCTTCCATCCGCTGGCTGCACCAACAGATTTGGTACCTACACCCATCAGATTTTAGATCACATCAAGATCTCAATAAAATTATAGCAGCAGGAGAATTCATGGCAGATGTCACCCTTAACTCTGCCAAGTTCTCCTCCAGGGTCATGGCGTCGTCTGTGGCAGCGGGGAGACTGTTATGGTTACAAAATTGGCAAGCAGAGCCCTGGTGCAAGTGAAAGCTGGCTTTGGCCCCCTACACCAGCGGGAAGTTGTTCGGCAATGTTCTTGATCTATTCATCGTTGAAACAAAGAACAAAAGAAAAATTATTTCCTCAACAGGGAAGAAGGCAGACTTCCGTACAGGTGGCCCCATATCGGTCACCTCCATTCAGGCCCGAAAATACTTTTTGCTTCTCCAGGCTGCACAAAGCGCATTCCCAGTGCCAAGAACAACGCCCCAAGGCACCCGGTAGACAACAGCAAACTGCTGGTAAATGGCCCTTTTGTGGGGGAGGTGGTCGCTCTTTTCATCACTCTAAATAATCCCTTGTTCTCCTCCCATTGGAGGTCGTTTGGCCTCCTTCGCTTCCAGATGGGAGGAGTTAACGACAGATGCCTGGGTACTTAATACAGTGAGGTTAGGGTTGCAACTAGAATTTCTGTGGTTACCCTCGGAAAATGTTGTGTTCTGCCTTGTTTTCCAGGACAGTTCATGAAGGACCATTCAACATCTGGTCGACATAAGGGCCATTCAACCAGGTCCTGAACTCCAACGGGGACGTGGCTTTTATTCTTGGCTTTTCATGGTCCCTAAGGCTTGGGGGGGGAGCCATTCTGGACCTAAAATTTCTGAATGAGTTTATCCCATACAGGCACTTTAAAATGCAGACTCTGCATTCTATTCTAGAGAGCATTTGGAAGGGTGATCTCTTCCATTAATCTCATGGAGGCTTACCTCCACATTCCCATCTGGCCTCATCATTGCTAGTTTCTCCATTTCTGTTACCAGAATTCCTATAACCAGTATTGAGACCTTCCCTTCAGGCTCTCGTCGGCATCCAAGAGGAGCATATTTGCGGCATTGGTGGCTTCGCTCCAGTCTATTCCAGTGAGGATCCAATGCTACTTGGATGACATTTTGATACTGCCATCGTCCACCCACTCCGTCCATCAAGATCTATAAACCACACTCTATTGCCTTCAGTACCATGGCTTTTCCATCAACTCCAGGAAGAGCCATCTCTTCCCCACAAAAAAATTGTTCCACCTGGGAGCTGTCATCAACACAATTCTATGCCAAGTTTTTCTGTCTCCAGATCGAGGGAAGAGCCTTACCAAGATCATTTGGCAGGTTCAACATCTTGAACTCTTGTCTCCCTGTCGCTGTTGTCCAAACTATTAGAGAAAATGATCTCATGCATTGGCATCATTCTGTGAGTAAGGCTACACTCTCAAGCTCTACAATGATTCTTGCTCCCCTTTCAATGAGCAGGAACCAGCCACACGTCTGCCAGGGTCCAGCTCACTCCACAGACCTGTCGCTCCTTCAACTGGTGGCTCTCCCCAGCTCTTTGGAAAGAGCCCTCTCCCCAGCCCTTTTTAAGGAACCGGACAGACTGCTCATCACCATCAGTGCAAGTCCCCTGGGTTGGGGGGGCCCACATGGATGGGCACATAGCTCAAGGGATTTGGTCCCGGATGGACAAGACCGGCCCTATAAACTGGCTAGAACTCAGAGCCATATATCTAGCACTGAAACATTTCAGGGACAGGATAGCTGGATGCCATGTGCTAGTGTTGACAGACAATATGGCCACAAAGGCACATGTCAACAGGCAAAGGGGGAAAAGATCCAGGGACCTTATGAAGGAAGCTGAACGATTGGGGTGGTTGGTGGAGAAACACCTGCTATCTATCACAGCAGACCACATCTTGGGAGTCAAGCCGATTGGCTGAGCAGGAGCCTAGTCAACCAGAATGCAGAATGGTCCCTTCCCCAGTCCATATTCAGTGATCTCTCCCTCAGGTTCAGGACCCTGGATGTAGATCTCTTCGCCTCTCCCCAAAACACTCAAGTAACAGGTTCTTCACCAGGTTGCCTTGTCAGGGAGCAGAGGGGATCAATGCACTTTGGAGCAGATGGCCCACTGGTCTCCTCTACACTTTTCCCCCTCTTCCCATCATTCCGGCTGTCATTCGGAAGATATTGGAGGAACAGGTAGAGCTGATTCTCCTGTCCCCCATTGGCCCAGGAGACCCTGGTTTGCAGATCTTGTGAACCTATCTGTAATCACTTGTGATCCCAGACCACAAGATCTCTCTTCATCAGGGAGCCCTGCTCCACCCAGATCCCCAGTGGTTCAAACTAACCATGTGGTGATTGAGCGGCAACTGTTAAGAGAGGCTAATCTCCCAGAAAGGGTCATCCTTACTATACAGGCATCTTGTAAACCATCTAAATACACATCTATGATGCCACCTGGAGGTTTTTTTGTCATTGGTGTCAAAAATAGGGTCTCACTCCAACATTAGCTGAGGTAGCCTACAAAGCTACAGAACTATGCCGGTACGCTAGGGCCTGACAGCATGCTCCAATAGAAGTGCTGTGACTTCAGCTGCCTGGACCACTCAGGCACCCCTAGAAAAGATTTGCAGAGTAGCTACATGGACATCCCTATCTCAGTTCATCAGACACTACCACCTGGACTTCTATGCCTCAACGATTGTGTCCTTTGGCAGACAGGTGCTTCAGTGAGTAGTTCCAACTTCAGAGTGATTAACTAGATAAGGACCCTCTTGAGGACATGCAGGCGCTTTGGTATGTCCCATCCTGGGCTTTCATAGCACCATGGAGGAGAATGGGCATTGGTAAATTTACCTGAGAATGCCCTTTCTATCTATGCTGCTAGAGACCCCAGTCCCTCCCTTGTTTCATCCGGACTATAGTAAGATATGTTATTGTTCAAGATTCTGTTTGGCTTTCAGACTAAAGTCTGTCAAGACCTCAAAGCTGGGGTCAGTCCCACAGTCTGCTCCTTTTATACAAGACAGACTCAGCTTGATGATATCATCAGGAGGAGTCTAATGCATCCTGGGCTCCCTAGCAGCATAGATAGAAAGGGCATTCTCAGGTAAATTTACCAACTCCCATTACTTTACAACACAAGAAAAGAGCAAAAGAAGCTCTGAGGTTCATTTGGAGGAAGCTAATGCTCTTGGTAGACTTATTTGGGGGGGAGGGAAATTGGCTAAAATTAGGTATGGTCTGACATGTAACTGGATGGGAACAATTAGCATACATAAGAAGAAAGACAAATTAGGGGTTAATTTTAATACCATTGATTTCTGTATGTATATTACTTCATTTTCTTCTTGCCAATTTCTGCCAGATTCAGCTTTTTTTCGGTTTACTTCTTCTTGACTGAAGATGATGCACTTCTCAGAGATGTCTATATCTTCTAGATAAAGGAAACAAATTTTGAAAGTTTTGTGTTGTATAAATTGCAGCATATATGAAGTCACAATGACATTAGACTAGCTTAAATGTTGAACATTGATAAATTTTAGATAATAATATTTGCAGTTATGTAGATTAATAAAGTTTGTTTTCTTCATAAAGTAAATATTTAGACTCCCTTTTATTTAGCCTTGTTTAGTCTGATGGCATAATCACTTTAGAGAAAGAACAAAATTAGTAATAGTCCTGTGTCAAAAATTTAAAACAGGTTCCCTGTAATTGTCATGCTTATTTTTTATCCTTTTTCCTGCAAAGCTTTTACAAATTACACACACACACACACACACACACACACACAAACATACTTTTTATTCATATATGCACATAGATACAAAACAAACAGCTCACCTTCACAATCTGTATCTCTCTGGTTTTGAATATTTATTTCTACATTACATCATGCAACATTATAATTAATATTGTACCTACTATTGCATAAAAACAAACATCTGTAGATAGCATGGAATCTGCTGGTCTAGAACAATGGTTGCCAACTGGTGGGCCACAAGTATATTTTGGTGGTCTTCAGAGAAATGTCCCCCCCAAAGCACCTCCCTCAAAGCAATTAATCCAGGCTGCACGAGAACACAAGGCTGCATTGCTCACATGGCCCACCCAAGCGCTGGTCCCCACCCTTCAGCTGAGCGCAAACTTGCAAAAAGCAGCACAGCCGTCGTGACCAGGATGAGGTAATGGTGCTGTTGCAGCAAGAGGGGGCTGGTGGCACAGGCGGGCTGAAGTGACGATGGAGATGGCCGGAAGGTGCAGGAGTGCCATGTGACTTGCATTTGTGTGACACTTCCAGCTTGCCTCTCCTGGCCTGGGCTCTTCCTTGATAGCCGCAGGCTCTAGGGATGGCCCGGGGCAGGAAAAGAACCATCTGGTGATAGTGGGAGTGGGTAAGTCTGTGCTCACCATCCAGTTCAGAGGCACAGAATGGGGCATCATTCGCATCATCAGTTTTCTTGTCCCTCTCAGCATTCTGATCTGTTATCCGTTCCCTCCCCCCCCTCCATGGCCCCAGCTATTGCTGCCCAGGGAAGGCACAGGAAAAGCAAGCAGAAACATAGCTCTCACTGGGGCAAAAGAGCTGAGATCGAGGAAGGCAGAGGCAACAGAAGATACAAGCTGCCGCCTTTGAAAAGCGCCGCTTTCTGTTGCCTTTGCCTTCCCCCGATCTCCGCTCTTTCGGCCCAGCGAGAGGTATGTTTCTGCTCACTTTCTTTTCCTCTGCCTTCCCCAGGCAGTGATGGCTGGGGTGGGGCAGCAGAAAGTCAGCAAGCCAGGCCTGAAAGAGCACAGAGACTTGCAGGTGAGCGCCAGAGGGTCAGAAGACACTCTGACATCTCTCAGGGAGTCCTCTTGTGTGGAGGCCAAAGGATGTCGAGACCAGAAAAGCTTGAGTTCTCAACTGCACAAACAGTGATGAGGAAAACTATGGGGCTTCTAAGGCACTCAGCTCAACCTAACCTGGAGTTCCCGTCTGTCCCGCGACAATCCAGCAGCGAAGGTAGGATGCCCAGACTAAAAGAGCGCTGAGGAAGACGAGGTCTTTCACCCCAGCAAGAGCTATGTTTCTGCTCGCTTTTCCTGTCCCTTCCCCGGGCAGCGATGGCTGGAGCTTTGGGGCCAGGGGGGCAGCAGAGCAGAGCACTGAGGGATGAGAAAACTATCGATGAGACTCCCCAATTCTGCGCCTCTGAACTGGATGGTGAATGCACACTCCTCCCCCTCCCACCACCACCAGCCAGTACTTCTCCTGCTCCAGGCCGTCTCTACACCCATGGCTATCGAGGAAGAGCCCAGGCCAGGTGAGGCGAGCTGGAAGGTGGAGTCCCATGCAAGTGCAAGAAGTGCTGCGCTTCCTGCACCTTTCAGCCATCTCCATCGCCACTTCAGCCCACCTCTGCCACCAGAACCCTCTTGCTGCAACAGCACCATTATTTTGTCCTGGCCAGCAAGGGCTGCACTGCTTTTTGCATGTTGCACTACCCACAAATTTGCATATTACAGGTGCCAACATCTACAGCGGAGATTTCCAACCCCACCACGAGTGGGTCCCATATTCCAGAGCTGCAGTAGTCACAAGACTGGCCCTTTGATCATCCCAGAGCAGCTCATCCATGGCAGGCCGTATGATTACTGCAGCTCTGAAATATGGGACTGACTTTCCCACCAATGTTAGCAAGCCACTGTCAGTCAAAATTCATATTAGTGGTCCCCAGGGTTTGAAATTATGGTGATCTCTGAGGTCCAAAAGGTTGGCAACCCCTGGTCTAGAAAGCAATCCCTTTTGTGGATTTGACAGAATTTTTACAATCTCCTTTAATTATCAAGTGAATGTCATCTTTCCCCTTCTAAGAATTTTTTGACCATTTGAAAATTGCCAATATCAGGCCACACTTCTAAGTTACTGTCTATGTTACTTTCTGCTGCTGTTTAAATCTTGAATTGGGTTCCAAAGTGATCTAGTTAACCCTTTTACTAATTCTGCATTATTGCCAGAACAATAGATACACAACTTTACAGACTTAAATTGATTCCTTCTGAAGAGTTAATTTATATTACTGTGTATTAAGAGATTAACATTTTGATAATATTTATGCTCTTTTGCCATGGATATATAGCATACATAGCAATTACTCTTGGGTCAGATGTTTCAGCAGAAGCATTTATTATTTATCTTTAAGTATTTATCTTCAAAGTATTTATTACTTTTCAAAACAAATTAGAACTAAAATGCCTAGCATTAAGAACATTTTCATTTAGGAAGGACCATGTTTTTGCTTTTTCTTATGCATTGCTTACACTGTTTTCTTTGCTTTGAAATCCTTGCATGATTGCTAAGCATAGTCTGAAGTAAAAATAGGAAGCATAAAAGTAGTTGAGCCTGGTATCAACATTTTAGGAGGGAAAATGCCTATTTAGCTAAAGGGCGCACAAGTTACAGATTTTAACATGTAAATTTTAGTTCTGATTAGTCACCTTTTTGCACTGATTTTAGGCTAAGTTTATTTTTCAAAAGAGCAATTTGTTTCTCCATTATTATAAACTTCTCAGGTAAAAAAAATCTGTGCAACATTTTGTTTTGTTTTACATTCTTGATTTTGATTTTATTTCAGTGTCTAAATTGGAATTCAGTGAATTTATATTTCAGTTTCATGCCATATTGTAGTTAAAATTCATACAATATTGGAAGATAGAAGAAGTTACATTTTAGACCAATTACTGTGCATTAACACCAAGTAAGTTATTGAACTAGTACTTGAAGGAAATCATACATACGGTATATTAGTATATTTTAGGCACCACTTCCTTTTTCCTTTTAAGAATATTTCTAAAAACATACATATTGGTGGTGTTTTATGATTCATACATCCAACAACTAAGAATGAAGCTGTGTCACCATATTTTTTCGGTTTATCATTCTTTCCTAATTTTTTATTTATTTATTTTATTTTATTTTGTCAAGCGATTATAAGATAACAGGTATAAATATAAACATAGTTATGAATACATTAAATGGATACATATTAGACAAAAAAAATGGGACAGGGATGGTAGGCATGTTGGTGCGCTTATGCACGCTCCCTACAGACCTCTTAGGAAAGGGGTGAGGTCAACTGTAGACAGTTTAAGGTTAAAATTTTTGGGGTTTAGGGAAGAAATCATAAAGTCAGGTGGAGTATTCCAGACATTGACCCCTCTGTTGCTGAAATAGTATTGCTGCAATCAAGTTTACCTTGAGTTTGTATCTATTGTGTGCTCTTGTATTGCTATGGTTGAAGCTGAAGTATTCATTGACGGGTAGGACATTGCAATATATAATTTTATGTACTATACTTAGATTGGATTGAAGTTCTAGGTTTTCTAGGTCTAAAATTTCAAATCTGGTAGCATAAGGTATTCTGCAACTAGTAGAGGAGCAGAGAAATCTTCTTGTGAAATATTTCTGGATTTTCTCAATTGGATTAAGATCAGATATGTATTGCGGGTTCCAGACTGATGAGCTGAATTCAAGTATTGGCCCAGCAAATGTTTTGTATGCTCTAGTTAGTAGTGTGATATTACCAGAGAAAAAACTATGTAGGATTAAGTTAAGAACTCTTAATGACTTTTTGGCTATGTAGTTACAATGGTCTCTAGCACTTAGATCATGAGAGATGAGTACTCCAAGGTCCTTGACAGAGTTTGGATCATCAACAAGGTCTTAACTATTCAGCTTGTATTTTATTTTCTGATTTTTTTTTTGCCAGTATGTAAGACAGAGCATTTATTTTATTATTGTTGAGATTTGAAGTTGCCATTTGTTTGACCATTCTGATACATCGTCAAGGTCTTTTTGAAGGGTAGCAGTATTGTTGGTGGTGTTGAATAGTTTTACATCATTAGCGAAAAGAATGCAGTTCTACATAAATGATGCAGAGGTCATTTATGTAGAGTATGAAAAGAGTTGGTCCTAGAACACTGCCTTGGGGGACACCAATGTTGACAGGTACAGAATTTGATCGGATGCTCCCAATTTTGACCATTTGTAATCTGTTTGACAGGAATGCTTCTATCCAGTTATTCAAGTGTCCAGAGATACCGTAAGACTTTAGTTTTAGGAGTAGTTTGTCATGTACCACTGAATCAAAGGCTTTACAGAAGTCTATGTAAATTGTGTCTATTGCTTTGCCCTGAGTTGTGTAGTCCATATGTTTTTGCCGTGTAAGAGTTGCAGATTACAGGATAGTTTTTTCCTGAAACCAAATTGTTTATTAGAGAGTAGGTTGTTTGTCTCTAAGTGGAGAATAATGGATCAGTTGATAACTGATTCCATGACTTTACAGGTGACGCAGCATAAAGAGATTGATCTATAATTTTCAACTAGGCTGGGGCTCCCTGTTTGAAGATGGCGATGATCATGGCTAGATAGGTTTGGCAAGGATTAATTGTATTCAGCAGTTCTTTTTTTTCCCCCTAAAATGGAATTGCTCATCCTGTTTTGGCTATGATCTATCTGTGTTACCATATAAAATAAAGATTATTATTCATTCATATTATTTGCTTCTTTTTTAAAATATTTTGTTTTGAAAAGGCAGGATTTTTTTTAAAGATCAGTTTTGGCTGAATTAGAATGCATTGTATTTAGTAAATTATTTCTGTTGCTCTTTCATGAGGTGTATTTGATCTTGTTCGTCTTTCAGTGAGCTTTGCTTATCTACATACCTTACTGTCTCTTAATTATGAATAGCAAAATTCATAATTAGTTTATTTTACCCACTTTGTATAAGAATATATCCCTATACAGTAAGATACATGTGGAATAATTTTGGCTTATTTTTCATACGCTATGTTGAATAATATTCCTGGGTGAGGGCAAATGTTTTTCTATTTTTATTATCATTCTCTATAAAACCTAGGCTTCATGTGTGGTAGGATTTATCAGTCCAACAACATTCATGTTTCAAGTTTCTTGTGTGTAAAATATTCACTACGGTTGGACTTAAGCATAACACACAAAATTATCTGCTATAATGTCCTACTAGTCAATGACTACCTCAGCTTCAGCCACAATAATACAAAAGCACACAACAGGTACAAACTCTATGTAAACTCCTCCAAATTAGATTGCAGAAATACAACTTCAGCAACAGAGTGATCAATGCCTGGAATGCACTACCTGACTGTTGTTACATTCTCAAACCCCACTCCTTTAACCTCAAACTATCCATTATTGACCACATCCCATTCCTAAGAGGTCTGTAAGGGGTGTGCATAAGTGCACAATCCTGCCTACCGTCCCTGTCCTATTGTCCCAATTTATTCGTACCTATTTCCAGTATCCTTATGCATGTTTATACTTATACCTATTATTTTGGAAGCAATTGACAAATTAAATAAATAAATAAATTCTGCAATTTGGAAGAACAATTGGAGTGCTAAAAGCGGAACAAAAAGAAAAAGAATGGTTTAACTTTGTAGTAACCATTGTCATAATCACTAATGACAAGGGGAAAAATGTGCAGGAGTTTTCCCTGAGGCAAAGAATAAACATTTTTCAAGCAGCCCCAAAATGTCTCATTCTTTAATTATTAAAAACAAAAAGCATTGTTTGTATCTGTTCAGGCAATATATAAAATACCACCTTAGCATAAACAATATTCTGGGAACTGTTGCATTGGAAAAAAATAATAAGATTAAGTTATAGATAATTGCATTGCAGTTAAATTACTTAGAGAAAATAACTAATTCATAGATTGTGATTTTTCTGTACAGTAATAAAAACCACTAGACTTTTCACACATTATGAAAATGAAAGAATCTTGCCAAAAATGGAAATATCTGGAATTAAAGGAAGTAACTGCTTGCTTTTTCTGGATAATAATTATGCATAGTACTAGGAGGTCATGAAATCAAAATAAAACAAGAACCATGACAATCATAGCAGAAAAGATCTGCTTTGCAATCTTCATTGCAAAGATTTCTGAGTGAAGAGAAATGTGCGCCATGGCACCATTTGTTACTCTAAAACAGTGTGGCAGATAGTATAATATAAATATAAAAATAATATTCAAACTTGTATATACTATTTATCTTTATATTAAATGTTTATTATTTATTCATATTTTGGTGTAATATACAACCAGTCTTTTTTAGTAGGGTTTTCCAAATTCTATGATTACAAAAATATATATACTGCTCGCTCCCTCAGTGTTGCAAGATATTTTAAATTTTCAAGGCCAATATAGTCCAACTAGACCTTTCTCAGATACTACAACTCAAATTAATTCACAGGTAGAGTTAGGGATACTGTGAAAATTTTTTTGAAATATCAAAGGCAGATTGCACCAAGAAAGTTGGCAATCTATAATATAGTCTCCTGCTTGATTTTATTTATGCAGCTATAAGTGGCAAGATTTGATCATCATATAATTTAAATATATTAACTATATTTAATTAATGCTACATGTTTATATTAATTACATACTGCAGATCATTATGTATGTTAATTATAAAATCATTTTATTTGTGTTAATTATTCAAAACTTTCAATTTTACACGAGAAAATTCAGGTTGTGCTTGTCAAACTTACTATATACTATATAATATAATGCAGTATTCTGACTTAATGCTCTCAAATTGTGTAAGAATCATGCCCCAGGACTTCAGATCCTAGCACATCTGGAAAAAGATAATGCATCATGTTTTCTGGTCCTACAGTTGCTGTTTCAACTCTTATATTTTTGTATAGAAACTGAGATCTTGGCACTCTTCAACCAGCCAAAGACCTTGCAGACACCCAGCCAATACTACACTGTAATTGTACCAGTAAAATTCATCAACAGTGGAAAAAGCATTTGTGCCTTAGAAGCCAATTGGCTCGAGGACATGACAGATCACTTCCGAAAAGGGAGTACATTGGTACATGGCATCTTCAATCTTGGAATGATAAATGGTAAGAAATTCTTCTATGTTACTCACCTTAATTTCCTTAAATCGGTTTCAGTTTCTGATTCTTAATACGTAGCTTGCTTTCTGGCTTCAATTACATATTTTTTAATAGATAGAAATTATTAACCATTGTTTAAAAAATTGTGCTTGTTGCCCTTTGAAATTACATGCTATTCTGAATGTGAATTGCAAGTAGGCGAGAATAATCTTTGAAGCAGCAGCTTCTCATCTAAGTTTCTGTAAAAAATACTGTTTTGTGGAACAATAATCAGATGGGAATGGATCTTTAAAATTTAATAAAAAGCAAGCCATGTAAAAATTTAAGTTCAAAGCCTGTGAGGTATGTCTGAGAGAAAATATATCTTCAGATTCAGATTAACAGACTTGGAAGGGACCTTATAGGCCACCTAGTCCAACTCTGTCCAAGAGGAGAGAGACCCTACACCATTTCTGACAAATTGTAGTCCAATCTCTTCTTGAAAGCTTCCAGTAAGCTCCCACAACTTCTGAAGCTGTTCCATTGGTTGATTGTTCTCATTCTCCTTATTTCCAGGTTGAATCTCTCTTTGTTCAGTTTCCATCCATTATTCCTTATCTGGCCTTCAAGTGCTTTAAAAAACAGTTTAACCTCTCTGTGATAGTCCCTCAAATATTGGAACATTGCTATCGTGTCTCCCCTGGTCCTTCTCATCACTAGACTAGCAATGCCCAGTTTCTACAACCATTCATAGTATGTTTTAGCCTCAAGTCCCCTAATTATCCTGATTGCTCTTTCTTCTCTGCACTATTTCTAGAGTCTCAACATCTTTTTATAGTGTGGTGACCAAAATTGGATGCAGTATTCTAGGTGTGGTCTTACTAAGATTTTATAGAGTGGTATTAGTACCTCACTTGATCTTGGACAGATTTAAATTGACAAATTTAAAATCGGAAGGCATCTTCTGATGTGTGTGTATGTATATATGTGTGTGTGTGTATGTGTGTATCATTTGTTGGTGAGGGTCCCAGCCACGAAAACCAACACCAGACCCAAAACAACATGGGACACCACCGCCAATCCCCCCTCATCAGACCCAAGCCCATCCTATAAACAAAACCATTATCCAAAAAACAGACCACGGCTGCTTCGCCAGCTGTCGCACCCCCAACCCCAAACCAAACAAGCTGACACATACCAAGAACACAGACACAGACCCCAAACTCGAAGCCAGACTAAAACCCAGAATGCTACATCACAGCCACCCACTCAGGACAGAACATCAGAAAACTCAGAAAATTACACCACAAGAACGCAACAAGTTGCAACACAGCAAATGACCCAGGATACCACAGCAATAAATCTCACAAGGTCATCACACAACCCATTACCCAAGCTGTTACTACAGAGGAGGCTAATAGAAAAGAGATCAAAACACAAATGACCCAGGAGATTACAATGCAGGACCCAGGATACCACAACAAAAGAACTCGTAGGCCCATCACACAACCCATTACCCAAGCTGTTAAAAGATCCAGGATATCTCCACAACAAAACTCACAAGGCCATCACACAGCCCATTATACCAACATCAACTCTATCAACCAATCAAGAGGCAGCAGCGCAGCCAACCAGCCCAGCACACCAGCCCCCACCATCAGTATTTTTAGAGAGACGGTGTTGAGGTAATTCCCCATTAGGAGAATGAGCGCATACAGGGAGACATATAGAGAGTAGTGTTGAAATAATATACACAGAGCACACAGATACACTGTATAGTAAATGTAGGTTTTTACTTCCAGAAAGGTTTAAGCAAAGTCCAAAATAAGCAATCCAAAGTCATTCACAAGTTAAATCAGTCAGTTTTCAATCCAGGGATAATCCAAATATCAAATTCAAGTGTCAAAAACAGTTCAGTATCAGACTTACATTAAATCCAGTAATATCAGTCAATTAGGAAAAACGGAGCAACAGCAATACTTTCCAACAAAAGGAAACAAAGATACACTCTCTTCTAAGACTCAGACTAAAACAACCCAGGTTTCTGGTTCCATCTTATCGCCGTTTGAAAAACCACACCCAATTACAGTTTTTGCAATCTCTTAAAGACATAGTACTAAAATGTTTATCCTGCTTTATATATTTCTAACCCAAATACCTGTTAGGTGAATTATATTCCTAGCATTCTCCCCTTTTGGGTAAGATAATATGTACAACCTTACATTCTAAGTCCATCATCTTCACAGCTAGCCTTATGCTTTATAGAGCCTTGGGCCTTTGTAAAATGATCTGCTACATTATTTCCTGACATACAGTATTCTAGCTTCATCATTTTACTTTGCACACATTGTCTCACATTTAAATATCTTAAATCTGTGTGTTTCGTTCTTGTTTTAACAGCAATATTTGAAGCCATCTGTATTGCTGATTGGTTATCTTCATAAACAACAATAGATTCTGTTATATTAATTCCCATATCAATTAATAATTGCTTATACAAAACTAAATCTGTACATAGTAAAGACAAACATTGTTTGTCCTCCATTGTTCACAAACTTAGATGTTTCTGTCTAAAAGATCTCCATCCAGTCAATGCTTTTCCCAATAATACAGCAGTACTCGATGTAGATTTTCATGTATTTATGTCTGTAGCAAAACTTGCATCAGCATACGCAGTTAAATTCAATTCATCTTTTGGCTCCAAATACAATGCATAATGCATTGTTTGTTTCAGATATCTTAACACACGTTTAGCAGCTTGCCAGTGCCTTTCAGTTGGCTCAGCGTTAAATCTCGCTGATTGATTGATTGGCCTTGACCAATTACTGAGATAAGATAAACTACCAATCAAGGACTGATAAATGTTCTTATCAAAAACAGGACTTTGAACATCACTATGGCTAAATTCCTGGCTCATTGGTGTCTTAACCAGCTGTCAAAGTTCCATTTTATAACTTTTTAGTAATTGGTTAATTTTATCTGCCTGTGAGATCTTGTATCCTCCCCTAGTTCTATCTACCTTTAAACCAAGATATTGTTTGATTTCTCCTAACTGTTTTATCTTAAATTTCTTTTCCAATAGTGAAATTATCTCAGTAGCTTCTTGTTCAGTTTTGTTGATTAATACTGTGTCATCAGTAAAAAATAGCAATAATGAAATTATACCATTACTTTCTCTTTTAAATAAACATGGATCAGCCATGCCAGCTACAAAACCATCTTAGTTAATTCTTTAACTATACATTGGTTCCACTCATATCCTGATTGCTTCAGTCCATAAAACTCTTTTTCAATTTCCAGCAATCAGTTGTATTATCATTTTTGAATAATAATACAACCTTTGAATAAACTTTGAATAAAGTTTATAAACTTTGGATAACCTTTGAATAAAGGTTTCTTTAAATATATAGTGTGTTGCAATGGTGCATGCAGATATGCTGTCTCTACATCCAAATGCTTTACAATATATTTCTCCTTAGCTGCCCACACTCATGCTGCCTTTAATGTAGTAGCCTTCAAACTAAGCACAAACACTTCATCGTAGTCATTTGCTGTCTGATTGAACCCTTGTGCTACTAACCTGGCTTTATGGGTAACAGTCCCATCTACACCTTTCTTCAGTTTATATATCTATTTACATCCTATGGCATGTTTACCTGCTGGTAACTTAACATTTTCGTATACCTCCAGTCTTTTTAAAGAGTCTAGTTCCTTAACCATTGCTTTCTGCCAAGCAGCCTGATCCTTAGCAGGATACAGTATTAGTTCACTATAGTTACTGGAACTGTATTCACTTGGCATACAACACTAGCCTGATATCTATCAGGTGGTCGTGTTACTCGGGCTGAACGTCTTAGTAATACAGGGCTTACTGGTGGACTTTCCTGTGCCACCTGTTCCTCTATTTCTTCCTGTCCCTGTTCTCCTACTTCTTCCTGTGCTTCCTCTTCCTCTTTAATGGCTATTTGGGGTGTACTGATTTTATCCTGAGGGACTATTTAGGTGTCAAAAATAATATCATTGATGGATTTCAATCAAAAAAGAAGAACTGACCTCTTCCCTGGTCCAACACCTCAAAGCCACAGGACATGAAATTGACTTTAAAAATACCAGAACTATCGCCAAACCGAATACTTCAACAACAGAATAAACAG
Source organism: Laticauda colubrina (assembly GCA_015471245.1). Lineage (NCBI taxonomy): Eukaryota > Metazoa > Chordata > Lepidosauria > Squamata > Elapidae > Laticauda > Laticauda colubrina. The sequence continues at coordinate 33,381,328 of BLBF01000019.1, forward strand.
AGAAGCCATAGAGATAGAAAAACGCCCACACAGCATGAATAAAAGAGATGATGCCTCCCGCCTACCAACCATTTGGAAACCTGCCCTCATTAATAAACGAGTACCTAACATGAAGAATGACACCAGACCCACACCTACGAGTGCCACACAAGATGCTACCACTACACTTCAACGTAGAAAAAAGACTCACACCCACACAGAAGATGAGACACAACCACGGACCAGAAGCCGTACCGCAGCTGCACCACTACCCGCTTCAAACCCCTCTGACTCATACAAGAAGCGAACTGACACCCACCATGAAGATGTGGCATGACCACGAACGCGAAGCCAAACAACAGGATCACAGCTCACCAGCTCAAATCCCCCAGCAACTAAGACTAACCTGAGCACAACCAAGCCCCCACCTGAACAGAACACACCCCCAGCCAATCAGAACACAGCCAACCCCCCTACCAATCAGAACACAGCCAACCCCCCAACCAATGAGAACACACCCCCACCCAATCAGAACACAGCCAAGCTCCCACCCAGTCAAGTCACACCCCCACGAGCAGTTAAAAGGAAGAAGCAGCTGCAAGCTCACATTACTCTGAGAAGCACAGAGCAGAAGAAACAAGCCTGAAGATGATGAATGAGACTTCATCGAAATGTTGCCTAGATACTTCCAATTTTACGCTGGAGAAAACCCGAATAACCAAAGATCCACATACAAATACCCGTGAAAACCTCAGAAAACATATACATACATACATACATACATACATACATACATACATACATGTGTGTGTGTGTGTGTGTGTTTTAGTTTTCGCGGGTACTTACATGTGTGCTGTTCAGCTTCCTTCAGGTATTATCCCACGTCATTGTAGTGCTTTTAAAGTTGTAGCAACGTTTCAGCAGAATCTCATCTGCCATCACCAGGCCTCTGTATTGAGTTTGTATGTGGATCAGGCTATCACAGCCGTTGGTTTTAAATTTGAGGCTAGCCTACTATTGTGCCAGGATGGTTTTTTTTCTTCCTCCTGATTGGTTGGGAGTCTTGGTCTGTGTTTATTGTTCTTGGAGTTTGTTTGATTGGTGTTTCTGGTTTCTTTTGTCTGTTTTGTGGCTTTGATTGGCTGGCAACACTGTGTTCCTGTATTGGAGGCTTTCAGTGCAGCTTGGCTTTGAATAAAAGGACGGCTATCATCTATTAGGAAGCTAGGTTTCATCTGGGTGCCTGGTTGGGGTGTATTTGAGCTGGAGGTATCAGAGGGAGTCTGTTTGTGCCCAGGTGTTTGCCTGTCTTGTGGTGTGGAGATCTTTCTATTTGAGAGTGCAGGCTTCCAAATGATTGACAGTCTGGTGGAATCATCTCTTCTATTCATGCTTTCAGGTCTTTTTTTAATCTCTATGGTTTCTCTGATAAAGCTCAAACACACCCCAACCAGGCACCCAGATGAAGCCTAGCTTCCTAATATATATATTCTTAAGTTTTCGCGGGTACTTACATGTATGCTGTTCAGCTTCCTTCGGGTATTATCCCACATAATTGTAGTTGTGCTTTTAAAGTTGTAGCAACGTTTTGGCAGAATCTCATCTGCCATCATCAGGCTTCTGTATTGAGCTCGTCTGTGAGTCAGGCTATCACAGCCATTTTGTGCCTGTATGACCTCCCTACAATGCCTGGATATGCTCCTCATGACGTGGCGGATGGTCTCCTGAGGGATCTCCTCCCACACTTGGACTAAAGCATCCCCCAACTCCTGGACAGTCTGTGGTGCAAGGTGGCATTGGTGGATGGAGCGAGACATGATGTCCCAGATGTGCTCAATTGGATTCAGGTCTGGGGAACGGACAGGCCAGTCCATAACATCAATGCCTTCATTTTGCAGGAACTGCTGACACACTCCAGCCACATGAGGTCTGGCATTGTTGTGCATTAGGAAGAACCCAGGGCCAACCGCACCAGCATCTGATCTCACAAGAGGTTTGGGGATCGCATCTCGGTACCTAATGGCAGTCAGGCTACCTCTGGCAAGCACATGGAGGGCTGTGCGCCCCCCTAAATAAATGCAACCCCACACCATTACTGATCCACTGCCAAACCGGTCATGCTGGAGGATGTTGCAGACAGCAAAATGTTCTCCACAGGGTCTCCAGACCCTGTGATGTCTGGAGTCATGTCACATGTGCTCAGTATGAGCCTGCTTTCATCTGTGAAGAGCACAGGGTGCCAGTGGCAAATTTGCCAATCTTGCTCTTCTCTGGCAAATGCCAAATGTCCTACACGGTGTTGGGCTGTAAGCACAGCCCCCACCTGTGGACGTCGGCCCTCATACCACTCTCATGGTGTCTGTTTCTGACCATTTGAGCAGCCACATGCACATTTGTGGCCCGCTGGAGGTCATTTTGCAGGGCTTTGGCAGTGCTCCTCCTCTCCTTCCTTGCACAAAGGCAGAGATAGCAGTCCTGATGCTGGGTTGTTGCCCTCCTACGGCCCCCTCCATGTCTCCTGATGTACTGGCCTGTCTCCTGGTAGTGCCTCCATGCTCTGGACACTATGCTGACAGACACAGAAAACCTTCTTGCCACAGCTCACATTGATGTGCCATCCTGGATGAGCTGCACTACCTGAGCCACTTGTGTGGGTTGTAGACTCCGTCTCATGCTACCATTAGACTGAAAGCACCGCCAGCATTCAAAAGTGACCAAACCATCAGCCAGAAAGCATAGGAACTGATAAGTGGTCTGTAGTCACCACCTGCAGAACTACTCCTTTATTGGGGATGTCTGGTTAACTGCCTGTGCTTTCCACCTGTTGTCTATTCCATTTGCACAACAGCATGTGAAATTGATTGTCAATCAGTGTTGCTACCTAATTGGACAGTTTGATTTCACATAAGTGTGATTGACTTGGAGTTACATTGTGTTGTTTAAGTGTTCCCTTTATTTTTTTGAGCAGTGTAGTTCTTATTGATGCCATTATGAGAAGTGAACAATTTGAGAATTTGGCTGGAGTTCTAAAGATACTTAACATTATTGCCTTTCTGCTCTTAAAAATAAAATTGTTTATTTAAGAATTTAAGGCAGTGTACATGGAGATTTTAGGCAGATTCCTTTTGAATTGTTGATTAAATGCACATGCATTTAGCTGTAGCAGGCCTCCGATTTTGATTTTGATGATGATGATGATATTTTGCCTAATGCTAGTGTTAAAGAAGATGAGACAGTATTGCCATTGTAATTGCAAGGGAAACTCTATAACAGAAAACAACAGAAAGAAAATTCCTTTTTGTTATTTTAAAATAGATGTATTTTAGCACTTAATTTCAGGAACTAGTATTATAGTCCTTTGCACGGCACTGAGATAGGCTGGAGTCCCTTGGTGGCTATCAATGTTTTTGCCCTGATTTCTACCTTTAAATAAAAAATCTCTAAAAATATTGGAAATATGGCAGACTGCAAAGTTTCATTAACTTTCTTAGAAAATAACAATGTCCTATGTGTTATCTGAAATAATGCCCTCCTGGAAGAGAAAGAACAGAAGTAATCAGCATGCATCCTGCTGAGGGATAAGGTTAGAAGAGTTGACATGTAACATTATGATACTTTGGTGCTTTATGTCCCATGACGGCTTTTTTTTTTTTTTTGAGAATCAAACCCCTGCACAATTGTGAGAGTATCTACAATACATTCTTAAATCCCAAATGTGCACACTAACTCAAATAAGTTGGGAATTTCCAATGTAGTGCTCACTATATTCTATGCATAAAGCATTATTCTTTGAGTATGAGTACCTACATGCAAAACCGTACCATTGAATTGTATTTTGTTAGATAGGGCCCTGTATTTAACCTTTTGTAGCAAGTAACAGAAAACTCTCTTATACTGATTAGAGAAAGTAGATACTTGAATCTGGATCTCTAAAGGACCAGTCCAGCACGTTAATCAGCAATAACATTGTAATAATAACAAGATACCAATTCCATTCTACAGAATATTTAGCAAGTTTGCTATTAAAGCCCTCATAAGGCCATCATCAAATGAAATGAGTAATAAATATGAATATTGAATCAAGCAATTCATATTTTCACTTACTGAGTGATGGAAAATTTGATTCATTGTAAAATCTTTACATACATGTTTGTGAGTATGTATAATTTTCATATAGGATGTTCTACATATAACTCAAATGCACAAATAGACATTGCCAGGTATTACAACTATTTGTGTTCTTGTTACTAGGTTGTGGCAGAAAAGTCACTAAGCTACGATATTCACAAATCATAATCAAGGAAAGAACCTCCCCGATAAAAAGCAGCCATAACTGAGGTTGTACATCTATAAAAGGCAGTTTACAGGACAAACACCTATATTATATATGGGCCATTGAATTTTATAATAATAACTATAATGCAAACTTTCTATGGAGTGTTTAATAGTTCAAAGGAAACAGAGAACACAAAGGCACATTGCTCCCCAGTAGTATGATTGTCATCATAACAGAAGATTTTTCTCCCCATAGCAGCCTTGTAAATCATGTGCAGGAACATTAAACTGACATTTTGCCCAGCAGAATAGCATCAAATATTTATATACCCAAGTTAAAATAGTATTTTGAGCTCAGTGAGGGAGCATCCCCCCATTAATAAAAAATTCAGTGATAATGGAACCTTCTCTTTTAAAGAGAGGGATTAACCTTTTACATGAGCTGATTGAAGGTAAAGAAAAATAATTATTATGGCAGAGCTTGAGCTGAAGAGACTTAGTATTTAGTTTAATGGCTATGTGATATCGTGATTAGAAAATGAGGCATCATTTGGCCAACTAGCATTAAGGTTTAACTAAGTAAATAGAATATGTTGAGATATATAGGTTTAATCACACAAAAATAGGGCAAGTAAATAAGTTAACTACTAAGGGACTTAATGAAAACAAGAAGGTTTAAATAGATGGTCTTAAAATAACACCTACATCAGAAATTCAGTTCTTGGTGACTTTTCATAATTGGATTGCCAGTGCATTGCGCAATTTGCCACTAAAATGTAGGGGAAATGTTTGTTTGCCAAACAGAATTGCCATTGTGGAGCTCTAAGTAAATGGAGGCAGGGTAGTTAATGCTGCATCAATAGGGGAACAAATTTGTCGGTATTTTAAAAGCAAGGTGCTTTATCTTTTTCTAATGGGATTTCAGTTGGAATGATGACCTCCGTATATTTCTCCAAGTTTTTATTAGAAAGAAAAAGTAGCCCAGAATTTGTGATTTGCTATCTTATGTAGGGAAATACTTCAAAAAGCCCTTATAAAAGAATTAGTAATTCAAGATCATGCATCGACAGGAAATAGAGTTTAGTGGGCTGATGTGGTGTTTTGTTTGTTGTTTTTGCCAGCTGCTGATGTTCATCATTAGCCTTTCCTCCATTTCTACCTTGCTTTCTTCCTACCATTCCTCCTCCTCCTCCTCCTCCTCCTCCTCCTCCTCCTCCTCCTCCTCGGCAGCCTTTAAGTTCAAAAGACGAGTCTAGGAATATTCATTTGCTCTTGATATGGCTTACTCAAAATGAGGCTGGTGCTTTCGTTGTACCACATTTCCATCTATTCTTTTCTGAGACTTCAAATACATTGTGAAGTAGAGTGACATATGACATACTTATTTGCTGATTTCTATAATCATTTTTTCTTCTGACTGGTATGAAAGAAATGTCTTGATTATTTGCACTTGACACATCTCAGTAGGTATCTTCTTCAGTGATATAAATTGACCACTGGGCAATCAGGATAGATAATCTACAGCCAAGTACCCTTTTCCTGGTACATGTTCAATGATGAATTGATATAGTTGTACTTATCAGTGACCATTGAGTCATATTGTCTTAATTTGAAGCATGAAGTGTAACAACTTAAAACCTGATGATTAGTGAAAAGTTTAAATGACTTCCCTATTAAATAATAATGTGGATATATAAGTCCCATTAGATGGCTAGACATTCCTGTTCTATGTGGAGTAACTTGTTTCTCAAAATAATAGGTTCCTGCTACTTAAGGCAGTGGCCTACATCCCCTAATGGACCTTGTTTGAGATATTTCTGATATCTCCATTGTCAAGTGTTATGAAAATCTGGACTCTTAAGGAATAGAGCTTGGCATATAGCGTACTTCACGTTCTGAAATGCTCTGTCAGGTTCTTCAGTTTGTGTAATTTTCATTGGTTTAGCTTTCTGAATAAGATAATACATTTTAAAAACTCATATATAATCTTCACAGCATTGTGACATTGACATTTCCATTTAGGTCAATATACATATTTACATTAATTTTTGTTTCTACTGTCTAACCAATTATACCACTTATCTCAGACCGTACAGACCATATCTTCTCTATCTTGCAGTTCCAATGCGAGTTTGAGCATCTCTGCACAATCCATTGCTTTCTTTATTATCTTACTGTCAGGGGGAGGGTACTATCTAGTTTTCAACTCTGTGCGTATGTGATTCTTGCCACTATCAATATATGTGTTATAATATGTTTAATTTCTTTATCAAATGCTCCTCTAATTATTCCTGTTAGAAACCTTTCAGGTTTGAATTCAGTTTGGAGGCCAATAATTTCCTACAAACAATTCCTTATTTTATTCCAACATTTTCTTGCTTCAGGACATGACCACCACATATGAAAGAAGGTACCTTGTTTGTGCTTACATTTCCAGCATTCTGCATTCATGTTTGGATATATTTTAACCAATCTTGTCCATGTTAGATGCCAACAGTAAATCATTTTATAAAGGTTTTCCTTATAGGCGGCCATTGTTAATTTATAATTTTTAGTTTTCCCATTCCTCTAACTGAATGCTGTAACCAAAGTTTCTTGCCCAGGCTATCACATTTCCTTTGACTACTTCCTCTTCCCTATCAAATCTTAGTAGGTAATTGTACATTTTGTCTATAAATTTTTCTTCTGGTCCTAATAACATTTTATCTATATAAAATATAAATATAAATCTGCTATTTATATTGTAGGTAAATATTTAGTGATATGTAATAATGTCACACTGGTCAAGTATACTGTAGTAATAACAATATAAAATGATCTAAGATGTTACTTAGCATTTAAAGAACTCCTATTAGATGTCAATTAGAGAACTACACCTTATATTAACAGTTAAATATTTCATCTATCAATCAGGACCTTAATTTCATTGATGACTAATCACTTCCACTATAATTATCACAACTTATATAAATATAAATCAAAAAATGTGCATAACAGATAACTATACAGAACTCTATAATTATCACCAGTAACATATTATTATTTCGTAGGATTACATTTGCTTCAGGCCACAGAGTTATTTCCTTTCTTTCGCTTCCTTCCTGTTATTTGCTGTCTTCTTGTAAGGAACTATTTTCAGTATTAAATGTCAATCCAATACTGTTCCCTTTTTCCCCGCATCAGCGGTCGTATAAGCCTCTTATCACATATTTGTCCCTTATATTGTTTTTCTAGCTTCTTCCCTTTTCTCCATTTCTCTTCTTTGGTTGAAAAGTTCTCCTCTCTCCAAATGTTGCTCTCCCACCAAATCGCCGCCCATCCTGGAAGCTTTCACCCCCTCCAATCTGACACTTTTTCACCATTGATATGTGTAGATCTTTACTCCTCTGCTAGGTAATTTTCCCTTTATGGCCCTGGGCTTCACCACGTCTGTCGATGTCTCCATCTGCTGTTTTTAATTCTTCCTTCTTTCTCTACATCTGGCTGTCACAACCACGAGTCAGCCATCATGCGGATGACTGTGCTTTTTCGCTCCGGGTTTGTGGGCTGCCTCTTTGTCACAGCGGGTGGGTGCCTTCCACCTCGCTGCTCCCAGAGTTTCCTCACTAATCAGCGAATCCCTCCAGGATCAATGTGCCCTCAGAAGGCCTCCAGATGTGAAAAATTCGGATCTAGGGAGTGGAGCTCCGCTCGCCCTTTTCCTCTCTGCAGCTACGAGAGTCCAGAGAGATTGGGTAGGCTCAAGTCCTCAGCCTATTGGACTGAGCCTGCACATTGATTGACGCTCTGCCCTGCACCATAGGCCACAGCTCAGTTTTCAACTCAGTCCAAGCCAGGACAGACGTGAGTTGCTAAGGCTCCACTTCACATTGGAAGAGGAGACCTTTTCTTTAAAAAAAAAAAAAAATCTGTCTTCAAAAGCAAGGAGATCTGCAAATAAGGAGGGGTTTTGGCTGCCCCCAGTCCAGGAAGCACTCAGGGCAATGGCCCCAGTGCTTGAGCCACACCGCAGGGGAATGGTTGGAGTGGTAGCAGTGATAGGCCTGATAAGGGCTTCAGCTGTTTTGCATAGCAGCAGAACAGGCGATCAGCCTGATTTTTGATCAGCTGCAAAGTGCGGTAGCGCAGCAGCAAGCGGCAGGAGCAGGCGATTGGTGCACTAGGAGTACAGCACTGCGCTGCAGTAGTGCAGCAGCAAGCTGCTTGATCGGGCAATCATCCCGACCCAGCTGGTCAGAACCAATACATGGTAGCATTGGTGCAGAAGAGGATTGGATTGCAGACAAGGAGGCAAAAGATTCAAGGCCCAGCTGGTGGCACAGATTCAATCACATTGCCAGCACTGGGATTGCAGGTACAACGTTGAGGTCTCATGGTGCACCAGTAGACCTCTATGCAGGTCCCTTTTGCTTATGGTGGCTGGCAGGACATGTCTGCAGCCCAGCAATAGGACTTTCAGATAAGTTTCACTGGTCTTGGAGGTAAGAGAAGCTGTTTGTTTTACTTGGGCTTAAGGGGCTGAGTAAAGAATGAAAGTGGAAGTAACTCTTCATCCCCTCTCCTCCTCCAGGAACCAGTCTTTTCCTTGGGCAGTTCTACAGCTCATATCCCACCAGCCAAGATGACAGATGCACATAATCTTTCTATATCTAGGGCAGATCAAAAGGCAGGCAAAAGAAAAAGGCCCCTGAACCCAAACAGCCTTCTAGGTCTAAGGAACAAGATGCTATTAGAAAGCTGAGAACACTGGAGAAGCAGGTGGAAAAGAACCAATGTGCCTCTGGAGTAAGGAGCCTCGGATCACCATCCCCAGATGAGTCAGTTTCTTCTGCACAGCCTCCAGTGTTACAGATTGAGCCTGGGCCCTCCTCTGCATGTAGGCCTTGTTTGCAGGCTTGGTCCCCTGATGAGGCATGTGATTCTGCAGACTTGCTGCTACTAGAAGGGGGCAGGGATTATGAAAGGGTCCTCCAGACAGCATTCCAAAAGGAGTCAATGGAACCTCCTCCTAGGAGGCATAGACTGGGGTGGAAGCAACTTTTACCCCCATTGCTGCAGGCCTGTGGGATCCTGAAGTTGCAGAACAAGTATTGCCTGCTCACTTTGAGGCCATTATTTCTAAGGCCATAAGACAGAAAATTGTGGAAAGCTTTCAAGTGATGAGAAGAGAAGGCCAGAATCTGTGGCATCTGAATATTCTATTCTTTCATACCCAGATCCTTCTATGCATTCCAGAAGTAGGCAGTCTTTGATGGGCAGTGCTTAACTTGACCCATCCCTACACAGCCATATATCTGTGGCCCTAGAAGGAGACAAACAAGAATCTGACTTCTCTGAGGAGGAATGCATGGCTCCTGAACTCATAAGTTCCAGGCATTATTGTTCAAGGCCAAGAAGTTAGCGCAGTTGGGGCCAGAGACAGATGTTGGAGACATTTAGGGAGATGCACTTGCACTTCCAGACCAATTCTTTGCTGAACCAACTGTATGCCCTGAAACTGTTCTGCCCCCAAGACTATTTTTAAATATCATTAAGAAACAATTAGAATCCCCGGGCACAGCAGCCACACTGTTGGCTCTTTACATGGCTTCACCACTTAAAGGATAGAATTCCTGCTACTGATGTCTGGGTCCATCAGAACATCAACAAGCTAGTAGCAGTGGCTGAATTTACGACTGATGCCACCTTAAACAGCACCAGATTCACAACCAAAGCCTACATCAGTGGCTGCCCGTAGAATGGTCTGGCTAAAAAATTGGCAGGCATATGGGCAGCGCAAATGGAAGGTGGCATCTTCCCCAATTCGAGGGGAGAAAGTTTGGGAAAGTGCTTGAACAGCACCTTGTTGAGACTAGAGACAAGGAGAAATACCTCCCCTCCTTGGCTAGGAGTTTAGGTTTCAGGGCAATTCCATATTCCTGTAGGTCAACTTTCTGGGCAGAGGGTAATACCTGGGCTCAGGGACCGCAGAGGCAGATCTTTAATTTCCAGGAACACCCACAGAAACAAATGGCCACAGTATTCAGGCAAGCTGCCCTTTCATGGGGAAGGAAGTTGCTTTTTCCACTGCTCCCGTTAATTGTGGTAGTAGTTCTCCCATTGGGGGCAGATTATCCAGTTTTGCTGCTCAGTGGGAGGCTACAACATCTGACGTTTGGGCCTAAATACCATTAGACATGGCCTTTTCTTAGAGTTCAGATCTATGTGCCTTGTAGACTCTTTTCTTAGAGTCCAGATTCTATGTGCCTTGCCCTGTATCCAGGGAGGCATCTCGTAGAAAACTCATGGAAGAAGCTATTCAATACCTGGTGGATATTCAAGCCATCCAGTCAGTTCCATTTAGTCAGCAGAGTTGGGGATTTTACTCCCAGCTGTTTGTTATTCCTAAAGCCTCAGGGGGTTGGCGAGCTATTCTTGACCTTAAAAGGCTCAATAAATTTCTGTGTTACAAGTGTTTCAAGATGCATTTGCTACAATCCATTTTGGAGAATGTTTCGGAGGGTGACTTCCTCACCTCAACTGACCTCAAAGAGGCATACCTACATATTAGGATTGATGTTAGCCCAGATGTTTTCTGCACTTCAGCTATGCTGGGAGACATTTCCAATATAGGGCCATGCCCTTTGGTTTATCTTCTGCTCCTCACAAAGATATTGGCTCCTTTGGCAGCTCACTTAAGAACTATCTCAGTAAGGATGCAATGTTACCTGGATGATATCTTAATCCAATCATCCTCACAGAACAGGGCCTTTAGGGATCTCCAGGTGACAGTTTCCCTTTTACAAGACCACAGCTTTTTAGTTAACCATAAGAAAAGTCACTTCATTTCAACTAAATGTTTATTACATTTGAGAGCAGACATTAACATGATATCCTGTAAGGTCTTCCTGTCCCAAGAATGTAAAGATAGCCTTCTAGCATTATGGGAAAGGTCAGAAAAGTAGATAAGACTCTTTTGGCAATTCTCTCCCAACTTTTGGGAAAGATGATCTCTTGCATCATTGTGCCTTGGGCTAGGTTACATTCTAGAGCACTATATTGGTTCCTATTGTCATATTAAAAGGCGGGCAAGAGCCATTTCTCATGCAAAGTCAAGATTCTTGGGTCAGTCAAACAGTCATTACAATAATAGTCTTCACATGCAATATAGGAAGGTGACTTATTAAAGGAGCATCCTCAACTGGTCATTACTACTGATGCCAGTTTCTCCGTTTGGGTAGCTCATCTGCAGGCACAATTGGCTCAAGGACAATGGTCTGCTCTGGAGAAAACAAAAAATATCAATTGGTTAGAGTTGAGAACTGTAAGATGGGCTCTCAAGAAGTTCCGAGTCTCTATACAGAATTCTCATGTTCTGATTTTGATGGATAATATTACTACCAAAGCACATATTAACAAGCAAGGAGGCACCAGATCCAAGATGGTTACTGGTAGTGGATCTGTTTGCCTCTCCAAATAATGCCAGACTTCCCAGGTTTTTCACCAGGTTTGTGACACAGGGAGCAGAAGGAACCAATGCCCGCAGGTGCAGGTGGCCTCAGGGTCTCGTGTATGCCTTTCTTCTTCTGCTTTACCAGCCGTCATCAGAAAGATATTAGAGGAGGAGGAGGTCATATTTCTGGCTCCTTACTGGCCCAGACATCCCTGGTTTGCAGACCTGGTGAATCTCTCCATCACCAAACCATGGAGGATTCCCCCTTATAAAGTTTCATTACACCAAGGGGAAATAAGTCATCCAGAGCCTCAGTGGTTCCAACTGACTGTGTGGCAGTTGAGTGGAGTGATTTGAGGAGACAAAACATATCAGAGAAAACCATCCACACTATACCAGTGGCTAGGACACCCTCCACTAACCACATTTATGAAACCACATGGAAGATTTTCTGTCTGTGGTGTAACAAAACTGGGATCACTCCCATTTCTGCTTCAATAGCCAACATATTAGATTTTCTGCAGGAGGGACTTGACCAAGGGCTCTCGGCCAACACCCTTTGTAGGCAGGTAGCAGCCCTCTCCTCTGTTTTGTATATTCATAGGAAAGAGACAAATTCATTTTGTCTCTTAACCTAACTGTCCCCTTATTCCTAAAGGGAGCTTCAAACCTTAGGCCCCCAGTGGTTCATAGGTTCCCCACTTGGGATCTCTCTAAAGTGTTAAAGATGTTAATGAGTGAGCCATTTGAGCCTCTCAGATCCATCAGTTTACATCTACTATCACTTAAGGTAGCCTTTCTAGTAGCCATCACTTTGACTAGGAGAATTTCTGAGATGGCTCTTTCAGTCAGGGAAGATCAATATAATTTCCACCCAGATAGGGTTGTTTTGACATTACACCCTTCTTTTATCTCCAAAATCAATTCGAGGTTTCACAGGGCCCAAGAGCTGATATTACTAAATTTCTATCCCAATCCTAAACATAATTTGGAAGGAGCGTGGCATATTCTGAATGTTCGTGGGATGTTAAAGATTTACATCCAGAGAACACGTCCAATCCATAAGATAGAGGCACTTTTTGTATCCTTTCACCCGAGCACATTAGGCTCAGAGGTGACTCTTGCTACAGTGGGTAGATGGATCTGTGCTTGTATATCTAAGGCCTATCAGAGTAGGCCTTCCTGTGCCTCGAAAGGTGACTGCCTACTCTACCAGAAGTTCGGCAACTTCGGCAACAGCATGGGCCACTTTAAGCATCCATTGAAGAAATCTGTCAAGTAGCTACATGGTCATCACCATCACCATTTATCCAACATTACCAATTGGATGCCTTTGAATCAGCTGATGCGACATTTGACAGAAGGGTTCTGCAAAGCATTCATACATGTCAATATGAGTAGGACCAGACTCAAGCCCTCCCAGGGACAGTCCAGCTTTGGTATGTCCCACTCTTTCTAGACTCTTGTAGCCACAGAGAGGAAAATGAACATTGATTTACCTGAATGTTCCTTGTCTCCTGTGACAGAGAGAATCCAGCCCCATCCTTATTCGTCTGGTCTGGGTGTGGGTTGAGGAGGGCGATGATATACATCCTTTTTATCTTTGAAACTATAGAGTCACATCCAGTCTGCCAGGTGCTTCATTGAAAGCTGGGGCGTGGCCTACAGCTCAGAGTGGAGCTTCAATCAATGCACAGACTTTGTTCAATAAGCTGAGGACTTGAGCTTACTCTCTCTGGACTCTCTCCACCACAGGAGAAAAGGAATATTCAGGTAAGCCAATGTTCATTTTCTGCACTGCCATGACGTCAGCACTGGAAATCTCCAAAATGAATTGCTTTTAAATTATTCAGTTAAATCAGATGGAGGTTGGCTTCCATTTGACATCTCTGTGGCTTATTATGTACCCTATGTATTTGATATCCAGATAGGCCCAGGTTATATTTTGCCTTTTGCCGTATTGCATTTGGTAAATGCTTAAAGACATGATAAATATGTGCCAAATGATCTTTCCAGAAATCTGTAAAGATGTCTGTATTATCTAAGTCAGGGGTTCCCAACCTGGGGTGCGAGACGATATTCCAGGGGGTGCAAGAAAAGTCCAGGTAAATAATAGGATATTGGCTATATGCTGGCATCTTTATTTTCTTCTGCAATGAACTAACTTTGTTTTCATTTTAGAGTTAAGTATCGTTATTTAGTGGCCGTCACATACATAGCTGAACAGATTCACTCCTACCATGTATTTAATAATTAAATAATTCAGTCCTACCATATATTTACCATACATTTCAGGGGGTGTGAGGTTCGAGTGAAATTTCTTTAGGGGTATGGGGCGAAAAAAAGATTGGGAACCACTGATCTAAGTAATACAGCTTTATATCACCATATCAGTAAATCCTTGGGTCCCTGAAAAGTTGTTGGACTTTGTGGAATCAAAACAACATTACAATTGTGATAGTGGAAGGAAAACAAAGCTTTACACTTTGTGTATCAATGAATTTGGGCATGTGAATGTTTCCCATATGTGGTATATACCAGTACAAATTAAGTCCAGCACTCATAATGGTTACCAGCAATGCACTGCAGAATTCAAATGGAAATGTACTAGCTCTTTGACTGTCATTCATGCTAATACATTTTAGCAGAGATATATCCTATCTTTTATTATTTTTTTAACATGGTAAGAAGAATCTTGGATTGTGATAAATAATGCACAGACTGTTAACAGGTGATAACTAACAGTACAGTTTATAGAATTTGTTTGTTTCGGCACAGATACCTTCCAGGGCATGACAGATGGAATGTTCATCTTTGAAGATCCTTCTGTAGATGGTAGCAGAAGTGTCCAAGGCTATGATGCTATTGTTGTAGAGCAGTGGACAATCTTAGATGTAAGCATATCATTTTGATTTATTTCCAACATCTTGATTCACAACTCAATGAGAAATTAAAAGTTTTAATCTAATGTCTGCATTTTTTTTTAAAAAATATGTTTTTATCTTGCTTACTTCATTTTCCACCCAATTTCACACTGCATTAATGCTCTCACCAATGTTGTGGTTGTTGATCAGCTTCAATGTTTTCTTTTTTATTGTGCATTCATCATGATTTCTATTGTAGCTTTTTAAAAATAATTGCTAAGAAAATTCTCAGAAATAGAATTTCTTTCTTACAGTAAATCTGTGTAGAATAAAATTATTAATATCATCTTATACAGAATTTATTTGAGACTTCTTACATTGTTATTTCTTTGTATGGAATGTATAATTCATAAAGCAAAGCTCTTTTTTTAAAAAAAAATGAAGATTCTTTTTTATTGTCAAGTCTCCTTATAATGTTTACTTATTCCCACTTAATTCCAAAATAATTGTGCAACTCTTGAACAAAAATAAGCCATTTATTTAAATAGACTTTCAAAAAGAAAAATGATATATAAAAATTATATTCTGTGATTAATTTTCAAGCAGAGATTAAAAAATAAGTTTAAGAATATTTACTTTAACAGTATATTCAAGCAGATTTTTACAGTGCTCTAATTAAATTAATATTAATTAAAAAAAAAAACAAATTCAGCTGCTAATCAAAACACAAAGAGCATGTAAATACAACTTATTTATTTATTTATTACATTTATAGGCTGCCCATCTTGCTGCCAGCTGATTCCAGGCAGCCTTTTAGCAAGATAAAAACAATGTAAAACTTTAAAATACTAAAAGAATAAATATGAATAAAATTAACATATATGGCCAAGGAAGTAAACAATATACAATGGGATGGATATAAAATCTTCTTTTAATTCACTAACACCTCCAAAATGGAACGTCTCATTGAGATCCCTAGCCAATCAATAGAACCAGTTTTAAATCCCAGAAGCTCAAGAAGGTGGGGCAGATATAACCTCAAAGGGTAGTCTTTATTTAATGAGGCACTTTAGTAAATCTAGCTGGAAAAAGTTGCCAAGTCATGTGTTCTGAAGAACCATAAAGGTCAGTGTGTATACAGACGTATGTACATACATACATAAACACAGTGCACAAATACATACAAATATATGATTTCCCCAAAAAACAGTATTTCAGGAAAAAATATGATGAGCTAATCAGGATTTAATTTGATTACCATAATTGTAAATATTATAGTAATATAAGAAGTCATTACTTGCACAGTCTTCACTATCCAAATAAGATCAAACTATAGGAATAAAGATTCTTTACTGTGTGGATCAGTCCTACTAAATTGACTTCATGGCTATTTTGTTGGTGGTAAGATAGCATCTCTAGGCTGCTCTGTTAAAGATTGTGCCAAGTTCTAATCCCTATTTGTTTGGATCTATTGCAAAAAAATTGTTTTCATTATTCAGCCTTTGGCCTAGTTCCTAAATGGAACTAGGAGCTGAATATCAGAAGAGGGGTAAGTGTTGTTTAATGTTATGTCAATCACCCTGGTTACATATTGATTTTAGGTCAGTGTCTTGCTCTAAACTCCAGTCCTATGAACAAGAAAATTCACAGGAATCAAAGAAACAGAGTCTCTTTTGAGTCACAATCAACTATTTTTTGTTAACAACATGGAAGTTGTTGACATTCTCATTTTTTAAAACACATCCTAATCTAATGTACCATCCTGAGATTTCTTGGCAATGTTCTATCCAGTGAAGTCCATTATTCAGACAGAACTGCTTAGTTTTTGCAAGCATTAATAACAATTTGCAAGCTTAAGACATGGGAAGGGAGAGTCCAAAGTAAAAATGAAATCAGTTGACAGGAAGACTGTAAATCAAATAATCTAGGGTAAAGGCACAGCAGAATTTGGGGTTCAAAACCAAAGTAATATAGAAATAGATAAGAAGTACAAGAAGCTACTGCAGGAATGTCAAAAACATTTTGCCTGTAAAAATGCCAACTGATGGGAAAAATGTCAGGTGTAGGTTCAGTGTTGCATATCTCTAAGCATAGGCATCTCTCTTGTTTAAAATATTGTAGAACTTTATTTGTGCAGTTTTACTACATCTAGTTTTTGAGAATGTAGGGACAGATTCTAGGATCCAATCTAGGTTGGTCACTGAGATCAGATATTTATTTTTCTGAGCTTTCAGACTTGTGGTTGAGCACATCCTTAGGGAACTTCTCTCTAGCAGAAGTTAACCTCTGCTCTTGGTGACCAGCTCAGATTGGATCCTGCAACATTATCCTGGGACCCATATATTCACTTTCTTTCATGACAGATTTTAGTATTTAAGGGAAGATAGCAAACAGAGACTATCAGTTTTCTTTTACCTCCCTTGTTTCCAAAACTGCTGCTGGACCCAGTCTTACTTGCTTCAGGAGCTGTGGCTCTACTGGTTTCTTTTGATCTTGCTTTAGCAAGGTCGTCTCATACTCCTGTGGAGTTGTTTTTTAATATGCCACTTTTCTTCCATGATGGAATTTCGAATGATAGACTTATTGTTAGTATCTCATTCAAACAATGGCTAAATGTGGATAAAATCTGCCTTCTGACCATTCCTAATACTATATTAGCAGTCGACTGAAGGCTTGATTAAATGATAGTTTCTCTTAGCTTTTCACTTGCTTTGTATATTGATGTGGGTACGAAACTCATATCTTAGAATTGTTATCATAAGAGTTACACAGACCTTAAAATGTTCCTTTCTGAATGTTCTGAGATATGTAATTCAAGTTGCATTTTCTCTGCAGTTTAATTCAACAACATGACCTTCCTTTGAATTTGAATGGGCATTACCATTGTCATTTTAACAAAAGCAAAAAAACCTTGGCATGCTTCATTTCTACAAATAAAGTAGCTTCTCAACTGTAAGCAACAGGAATATGTTCATGATACTTCTCTGTATGTGTGTAAAATGTCAGTATGCAAAAAAAAGTAAAAGATGCCACAGTGCGGTATCTGCTATCCCGCATCAGATGGGCGTCTCATGATAGGGAGCGAAGGAGAGAGAAACGACAGGAGACGAAGTTCCTCGCGATGAGTGCTCCCTGAATGCCCGGGTACACGCTCTTTTATTATGCTCATTCAAAAGGGGGTGATTGTTTATTCAGAACCTAGG
>BLBF01000019.1:33399480-33413558 GCA_015471245.1 Laticauda colubrina
GCTCTCTGAGAGCTTCCTGCACACAGCATCTCCTGTTGTACTCTCGGGGACAGGCACCCCAATGGCACCTCAGACCAGCACTCCAGCCACAGCCACCTCCACAGTCCCTGGCCCCTTTACATCTGAGACCATGGGCACGCCTCAGAGTGACTGAGAAGAGTGCCAGAGACTGAGTTATTACTTGTTCACTTTATCTTTCCTTAAAAGATTTTCACTTTACTTGGTTCATTTTGCTTTTTAATAAAGTCATACAGTTTGTTATTAACAAAGGTTATCTTTGCTTCACACACTTGGTTCAATTTTTTTACTTAATAAAGTGTTGGTGAAAATTTTGAAAAAAGGGTTAAGCCTTTGCATGCTTGTGGGATTGGTAAGGATAGTTGTGGGATGGATAGCTGTGGGATGGGTAAGCATAGATGTGGGATGGATAGCTGTGGGATGGGTAATGATAGCTGTGGGATTGGTAAGGATAGCTGTGGGATGGGTAAGGATAGCTGTGGCATGGGTAAGGATAATTGTGGAATGGGTAAGGATAGTTGTGGGATGGGTAAGGATAGTTGTGGGATAGATAAACCTCCAGTGCAAGCATAGTGGGACTGTATGGTCCACTCTCCCAGCTGTCACACATATGGCCCTTTATTATCAATAACAATTTAATCATTGATCAACACATTTCAACACAAACTAAACTCTTTATTAATGCCCTGTTAATTGTAGGGCCACTCAACATACATGGCACAATGTCATCAGTGTGATGAGACAGGCTCAAGGAAGCATCCAGTAAGCATCTACCATCCTGTCTTGCCACTCCACTGCTCCAGCTGGGGAGTTGCACCAGTGTTTCAGGAGGTTGCGCTGCTTCTTCCCTTCACGTGAAGCTCTGTTGGGGCCTGGCACATCCACAGTGTCTATCAGGTTTTGTCCTTGTCTCCATTCATCAGGCTCCATGTCCCCATTCCCTTGTTGACGGTCCACAAGCCTATTCTGCAACACTGGGTAGCGGGTGCGCATGAGATTGTGAAGGATGCAGCAAGCTTCCACGATGCTCCTCGCAGCCCCTGGGTGATGCTGCATGGTGGTGAGAAGTACCTGGAACCTGTTGGCCAGAATGCCAAAGGCGTTCTCCACCACCCGTGTTGCCCTGGACAGCCTGTAGTTGAAGATCCTCTCTTCACGGGTGAGGTACCTTGAAGTGTAGGGCTTCATGAGGTAGGTTCTGAGGGAGTAGGCGTCATCACCCATGATGAAGTAGGGCACATCTTGTATGTCGTTGGGTAGGGGGTCTGGATCTGGAAAACCCATGATGAGGTTGCGTTCCAGCCCATCCTTGAGGTCACTGGCATTGTATATCTGGGCATCTGAAGCTGACCTGTTGCCTGAAGCATCGATGTAGATGAACTTGTAGTCAGCATCAACCATGGCAAAGAGGATGATGCTGAAAATGTCCTTGTAGTTGAAATAATTGGACCCTGAGTTGGCTGGAGCTTTGCAGGCCATGTGCTTCCCATCTATGGCTCCAACGGTATGGGGAAAGTTCCACTACTGATACCACTGCTCTGCAACTTTCCTCCAGCCTTGTTCAGTGGTGGGACACTGGAGGAGCTCCTCCAATCATTCTTTGATGATTGCCTGCACCACTTCTCTGACCACAATGCTGATGGTGTTGTGTGGCACCCTCCAGACATACTGCATGTTTCTGTATGTGGTCCCAGAGGCCAGGTGGCGCAGAGTCAGTGCCACCTTCAGTCCAGGGTCCAGGCTGGGACGGAAGTTGGTGTTTGCCTTGGTCAACCTGGGTCTCAGACGCTCCACAAGTTCATCAAGCATGGCTGGTGGCATCCTCATGAAGTGCTGGAATGCACGAGGGTCTTCATTCCTCAGCTCCACAATCAGCTGGTCATAGAGTCCAAACTCTACTCTTCTCCCGATCCATCTTCAGACCCAGACAGCTCTTGGACGTCTCCTTCTTCTCCTTGTGTAGAAAAGGTGAAGCAGTCTCAAGAGGGATTGGTTCTGGTGTTGATTGATGGTGGCTACCAAAAGGAGTGTGCGATGATCCATGGTGGACATCAATGGATGATGTGGAAGAGTAAGACCAAGGCTGAAGAGGTCTGCACACCATGGCTGCTGGACTGATAGTGAGATCCAGGTGATTTCCTCCCCCTTTTTATAGAAAATATCGGTTTTTCACTAGGTGTCCTTCCATATACTCTAAACATCCTCCAGACATCCTAAATATCCGAGATATATCCCATATACAAACGTTTTGTCCGTTTTAATGCTTTATATCCGAGCTGCATCTGCTTTCATCCTTTTTATGTCCGTGCTACTAACGCTGTGTGGACGTTCCACGTAACGCTGTGTGGACATTCCTTTCACTTCCTCCCTCTCTCCGCTTTCCGCTGGAGCGGATGTGAGTTGTGTGGATGCCCAGAGGATGCCCAGAGGATACAGCAGACGTGTAACGGATGACAACGGATGTAGAACATTTATTGCCCGTATGTGTCGCGGATGTATATCATACGCGGCGGAAAGTTCATCTGCTCAAAAGTTTTGTGCAGCTCAAAACTTTTTGAGTGGATGGAATAGCAGTAGACGGATGTTTCACAGATAAAGCGTATGAAAGACGTACGCAGTGAGTACACAACGGATGCATCACGTTTTCCAACGGATGGCAAGCGTTTTTCTCCATTTTACATCCTCTTTGCATCCGTTGGTGCAGTGTGACATGGGCTTAAGACAGCTGAGTTATGTAGAGGAAACTGCAATATATATATGGCTTTTAACAGCCACACGTGTCCTGCTTCTTTCTTACTCCAGTTGTATAGATGTCAGATTCTATTAATTCCAATAAGCTTTATGTGATTTAGCATTAATTTTTTTTTCTCCTTTCAGTTATTCTTTCATAGAGTGATCCTTGTCATAGCTTCATGTCCTTTTGTTCCCTAAACCTAATTTGTTTCACTCCAAGAGAGAAAGATTGATGTTTTCTAATGCCAAGTGTTGGCTGCTTGAATTTTGATAGTAATGATGGTTCTTGTTTTTGTCTAGCTCCTGGTAGTCTTTTAGAATGCCTTTTTATTGTTGTTGTTCATGGTGGTGGTAAATATCATCAGTATTCTAATCAACTTGGGGCCCGATAAACTGTAGGAAGGTGATGATTCTTTCTGAAGTATCTCTGAAGAGCAAGTTTAATTTTAACTTTGAATTCCTTTGCCTCAGGAAAACAGAAATCACATGGATTACTGAAATTTTACTTTGTTGTGAAAGGTTATAACAATCTTGAAAGCCTGACAGCCTGTCTACCCATCTTACACTGAAAGGAAATGAAATCTCGAATTTTTTCCTTGCCCCTTCTCTGTAGCTCGGTTAAGATGTAAGATGCTGTCTTCTATGAGGCACAACAAAATAAGCCAATCTAAATTTATTCCATCTTAATGTGAAGCAAGTGAATTGTGCTATTCTAAATTAATGAAGGTCAAGATAAGGTAGAAAGGTTGCTGGATTTCTCTGCAGTTAAAAAAAGATCCAATATGTCTCCTAAAGGTGAACTGATGCTAAGAGCAGGATCAAATTTTGACAAATGGCGAAAGTCATAGATTTATCTATCTGTAGGAACTTGATCTGCGAGAAGAATGGGGGCTTTCTACTCCTATTTTACCACCTGCAATAATTGATATGCTGGCATGGGGTGAGGGAGACTGAAGTCCTCAGCATTTTGGCCCTGTGGATTAAGTAAGAAGGCTTTCCAGACAAGTAGAAGAGATTCTCCCAATCTGCTTTTCTGGAAATTTAATGCCCCACATGGCCTGCTGACACATGCAAATCAAAGGGGTTCTGAAAGGAAAAACTATGAGACCCTCTGCTTAAAGGAATAACAGGGAGTGATGTTCCTTTAAGCAGGAGTAATCTGTTATTTCAGTCAACATACATGTCCCTCTATGACCTGACATAATGTTTGGGGATCATGCATGATCTTCTGTTCAAGATCTACCCTTATCATGCTGGCATGCTGGCACTTCCCCTGCTATTTCTGGATGGCAGAAGTAGCAAAGAATATTTTCAGCCATGCTTTTGTGGAAAACAGACTTACATTATTTCTGAATAAGGAATATATAGCTCAGACTGGAAGAGCATACAACTTTCCTGAAGCAGAATAATAACTGAGGTATAATATCTAATGTACAATACGTTGTTCTACCTTAGAGAAATAAAGATTGATCATACCCCACAATTTTGCCCATAGTCAATTATTTTTATTTTTCCCCACAACTACCAAAGAAAAGAGAGACAGTCCAGGTTCAGTCCTTGACTATTCAACACAGGATTAGAAGAATTATAGGTAGCCACTGCCAACCCAGAATACAATTTTCTCAACCAAATAGGCCACAGTTCTATATCAGAATAAAATGCTTAATGATGTTCTTTAATTCATATTTATATTCAAAACCACAAGAACTAGAGCCTTAGTTTTGTTTTACCTTAGTTGATGGACTATAAATTTTCCAGTGAAAAATTTCCATGAAAACGATTCAATGTTCTGCCTTTGTCATTGGGTCAGCAAAGCTTATGTCAAATGCCTCTTTCAGATTAGTTCATCTACCGGTCTCAGCTATGGGGAAACAAAGAAAGGCTGCAAAGCAAAGCATTCTCAGTTCAATGTTCGATGTGTAAATATATTTGTTAAGTGCATAGGGATTGTGGGCCTATAAAAACAGTTTGATATCTGCAGCCAAACAGTTGGAGCTCTGAGTAACAGGAGGGCCAGTGGTGATGTGAAATTCAATCTTCTCAAAGGTCCTATTTGCTATTTTCCAGAGTGAAATAGAAAGGAGGAAGGAGAAAATGAGGTATTTGTGGCTTTGGGGGCCCTCTTTCAATATAGATTAAAAAATGAACCTATTAAATTGTATACATACAGTATGTGGTTTCTTTATGTGTAAATCCTCACATGTGTTTCCCTACCTTGAAAATCTTCAAAATGCCAGATGTCAACTTTTGCATAGATCACTGGTAGATAAAACAATGTGGTTTGGCAGCAGTTTCTGTCTGTCACTGGAAATACTGCAGTTTGAATATGAGGAGCATTTTTCAGACCCTTTTTATAAGAAGTTTGGACTAAATCGTTGGTATGAAAGTAAACAACAGTCTGGATAAAAATAACTTTCCATTGTATTTTTGATGCATACATTTTAAAGACTTAAAAAAAATATAAAACCTTAGTGAAAATGCTCTTAAATTTTGCTAAAATATATATGAGAAAATATTTCTCCACAATTTCTACACAGGTTAATTCAGATATATATTTACTTAACTTTCTTTGTAGCATTTAATGTGGAGGTATTAAAATTAAAATTTGCATGCAAGTAGAAAAATAACAGTATATATATATATATTGGGCAATCTGTGTCTATTGTGAGAGCATGCTACCACTATGGGATATCCATACGAATAAAAGGACATTTGGGCAGGGATGGTAGGCACACTGGTGCACTTATGCATGCACCCTACAGACCTGTTAGGAATGGCATGAAGTCAACAGTAGACAGTCTAAGATAAAAATTTGGGGGGGTTGGGGAAGAAACCATAGAGTCAGGTTGTGTACTCCAGGCATTGACCACTCTGTTGCTGAAGTTATATTTCCTGCAATCAAGTTTGGTGTGGTTTACCTTAAGTTTGCATCTATTGTGTGCATGTGTATTGTTGTTGTTGAAGCTGAAGTAGTCATTGATGGGTGGGTAGGGCATTGCAGTAGATAATTTTATGTGCTAGGCTTAGGTCAGATCAAAGACGGCGTAATTCTAAATTGTCTAAGCCTACAGTTTCAAGTCTGGTGGTATTCTCTTGCAAGTAGAGGAGTGGAGGACTCTTCTCAGACAGATGAGTATATTCAAGAATTGGTCTAGCAAATGTTTTGTATGGTCTAGTTGGCAGTACAATATTATCGGAAAAAAACCTACACAGGATTAGGTTAACAACTCTTAATGCCTTTTTGGCAATGTTGTTTCAGTGGGCTCTGGCACTTAGATCATTGGAGATGAGTATTCCAAGGTCCTTGACAGAGTGAGGGTGGTCTACAAGGTCATGCCCGTCCAGCCTGTATTTTATTTTTTGATTTTTTTTCCAATATGTAAGATAGAGCATTTGTTGGTTGACATTTGAAGTTGCCAATTGTTTGACCATTCTGACACATAGTCAAGGTCTTTTTGAAGGATAGCAGCATTGTCAATGGTGTTGAATAGTTTTATATCATCAGCAAAGAGAATACAGATGCTTTTAATAAAAGGTCATTTATGTAAAGTATAAAGAGAGTTAGTCCTAGAACACTGCCTTGGGGGACACCACTGTTAACAGAAGGATTTGATAGTGTGCTCCCTATTTTGACTATTTATTGCCTGTTTGACAGGAATGCAACTATCCAATTATGCAGGGGTCTGGAGATGCCAGGCTTTAGAGATTTTAGTTTTAGAAGTAGTTTGTCATGTACCACTGAATCAAAAGCTTTACAGTAGTCTATGTAAATTGCATCTACTGGTTTGCCCTGATCGAGTTGTGTAGTTCATATGTTTTTGCAGTGTAGGAATTGCAGGTTACAGGATAAATTTTTCTGAAACCAAATTGTTTGCCAGAGAGTACATTGTTTGTCTCTAAGTGGAGGATAATGGATTGGTTAATAATTGATTCCATGACTTTGCAGATGATGCAACATAAAGAGATTGGTCTGTAATTTTCAATTAGGCTGGGGTCTCCCTTTTTGAAGATGGGGATGACCATAGCTAGTGACCATAGGTTGGACAAGGAACTGGTCCTGAAATATTTTTCAAAGATAATACTTAGAGGTTCTGCTATGGCAATGGAGAGCTTTTTTAAGAAGTAGGCACATAATCCATTAGGTCCAATAGATAGAGATGGTTTTAGATTGTGTAGTCCTTTTCCAATGTTACTTTTTGTAAAATTGGTATGTATTAGATGGTTGTAATTATCTGTGATATGACTATGAAATATTGTGCATGAGCCATTGCTGTTTACAAAAACTGAGCCAAAGAATGTGTTAAAGAGATTGGCTTGAAAGTTTCATCATTACAGTCTTTACTGTTAGGTCCTTTTAGGGGTGGGATGGATCTCGAGTCTTTTGAGTTTGTTGTTTACAAAATTATAGAAGGAACAGATGGATTTCGTGCACCGAAGGTTTTTCTCTTGTTTGATGTGATTGGTGCATCCAGTCTTTATCTGGTGGCATAAGTTTTTGTAGCGGCTTTTAAAGTTAACTACATTGCCAATTTTATTTTTTCGCCAAAGAGATCTTTTTTTGGATTGGAGCTTCCCTATTGTTATGGGTAATTTATTTTTCTTGGTTTTGCGGTTCTTAGTGGCACATATAATTTAATGATTCTTTTGAGTAAAAAGATGTTGTAATGGTCTTTGGCAGTATTGTAGCCAATGAATAGAGTTTGCCATTCAAGAGATGAGAAGTCAGTGTCTATGAGATAATAGTTGGCTTTTTTAAAGTTAAAATTGGGGATCCCGTTATTATAGTGATTTTTGTGAGGATGTATGTTAAGTCAAAAATCAATCATGCTGTGGTCACTGTTGGAAAAGGGTTCTTTTATTTGTAGTCCATAAATTGAATTTAAATTGTTACAAAAGATGAGATTGAGGCAGTTGTTGAGTCTAGTATTGCTCCAGTCCCAGATTAGTTACAGCATTGTACAGGATTGCATGTATGGATTCAGTTGTACATTCATTTTGGGTCCAATTAATAAGAGGTAGATTGAGATCACCAAGAAAGATAAGAATGTGTGGGCAGGAGGTTGCCCACAATAGTAGTGAAGTTAACATGTACGATGTCATGATCAGGGGCTCTGTAACATAGTAAGAAGCAAAATGTGATATTTAAGGACAGCTCACAGACAATGGTCTCAGGAAGAGTAAGATCTTGAGTAACTTTATTTTTTTTAGATATTTTTTAGATTTATAGAAGATAGCAACACCACCTCCTGTACGGATTTCATGATTGGACCGGTAAATATGATAGCATACCAATCGTGCCTACCGTCCCTGTCCTATTGTATTTTTTTATTTTTTCTTATAAGCACCTATCTCATGTATTCAAAACTATATTTATTCTTATACCTATATCTTGTAAGCGATTGACAAATTAAATCAATACTAAAAATAGTCTCTTACTGTGGCAATGGAGTCAGAAAGGGATGCATTCAGCCATGTTTCGCAGACAAATATAATATCAAATGTAGCCCTATTTAGTAAGAGAAGGAATTCAGGTATTTTATTTATGAGGCTTCTTATGTTAAATAGTTTGCATTTAAGGTCAGTAGTAGTTGGTATTGAGGAAATTAGGGGCGTGCGTACCTAGTTTTGGATAAGAACAGACAGAAACTTTCTCACAAAAATGAGAAACTTGTGTACTGGCAAGGAAGCACGAAGAACTGATAGTGGCATCCAAGTCAAAATAGACAAGATAATATACACAATGTCATGTTTGTGTACATGAATGCAATATTGATGCACATACAAAAGAGAAGGGACTTCTACTGCAAGGTCATGATAGTCATGTTATCTCTTTTGAACTATCCTTCCCTTGATACTTCTCGTTAATATACTAGAAGAGAGAAATTGAGGGAAAACAGAAAAGAGCAGGTCACAGTGGCTCAATGCTCCCGACGTCTGTTCTTTTTGTGTTTTTACTTCTTTTTGTTCCTGTATTTTACTCCATCCTGCAACGGACTAACGGACTATTGAGAAGACCTAATAAGCATAGGACAGCAACTCAAAACTAAAATCACCTATACAGAATCCCACAATATCCCATTGGAGCTAGCAAGATCTCCGGGAGCTCCATGGATTGTTGTTGGATCAAGCAAGCGTAGGAGATGGCATAGGGAGAGAAAACAGAAGCAGGGATGCAGAGAGAGCCTGCTAACTTAATTGAGGAAGAGACCACAGAACCCCCCGTTACCATCTATGTTCCTCACAAATGCCAGATCTCTTGTAAATAAAGTGGATGAACTACAGCTGCAGATTTCCCACAATCACACAATTCGTGAGTGCTGTCTGCTAATCGTCACAGAATCCTGGCTGCACCCGTAAATCCCTGATGCTACAGTGGAGTTAGCAGACCGGACCTTGCATCATCAAGATTGCAATGTAGCCTCCGGTAAGAGAAGGGCAGGGGGCCTAATTATTTATGTACGCAAAGACTGGTGCACAAACAGCAAAATAGCAAACAACCATTGCTCACCAGATTTAGAGGCCATGACTGTTCAGTGTAGACCGTTTTATTTGCCACAGGAGCTAACAGTAGTTACCATTACTGCTGTATATTTACCTCCAGATGCTAATGTTAGCATGGCGCTCAGTCACCTTCAAGACATAATTACTACGCAACAGAGAGCTCATCCTGAGGGCATTCACATCATTGCTGGGGATTTCAACAGAGCATGCCTAAAAACTGTGCTCCCCAAACTTTACCAACATGTTAAGTGCCCAACCAGGGGAAAAAACACACTTGATCATGCGTATTCAAATATTAAGCATGCTTATAGAGCAAAACCTCTTCCCCACTTAGGACAATCAGACCATCTCACCCTGCTTTTACTACCATCCTACACTCCCCTTAGGAAGAGAACAAAACCTAGCAGTCAAATTATTAGATGCTTGCCTGAAAATGTCCTCTCCCAGCTTCAGAACTGTTTTGTCCATACAGATTGGAGCATCTTCAAACAACAGGACTTTGAGTTATACACAGAGACTGGGCTTTTCTACATGAAGACCTGTGTAGAAAATGTCACTGTACACAAATGCATACGGACCTTCCCAAACAGAAAACCCTGGATGACCAGCAAAGTTCAGACTCTGATCAGCTGTGACCTGGCTTTCAGAGCAGGTGACACCTCACAGTACAGCACTGCCAGAGCTGAGCTGAGAAGGGGCATCAAACATACTAAAGAGATGTATAGAAGGAAGGTCAAGGGCCACTTTACTGACAGTGACCCACAGCAGATGTGGAGGGGGATACAGGCCCTGACCAACTATAAAGGCCAAGGCCCAACAAACAGCGAGAGCAGTAGCACTCTGGCAGAGGAGCTAAATAGCTTTTTCACACGCTTTGAGACCACCAAGAA
This sequence comes from Laticauda colubrina, assembly GCA_015471245.1. NCBI lineage: Eukaryota > Metazoa > Chordata > Lepidosauria > Squamata > Elapidae > Laticauda > Laticauda colubrina. The sequence continues at coordinate 33,409,623 of BLBF01000019.1, forward strand.
CCTGGACATACTGCCTCACGAGGACCACGATGCTGCACCTCTTTCTCTTCAGGTGCATGAGGTGAGAAAAACACTGAGAGCAGTAAATCCCAGGAAAGTTGCTGGGCCTGATGGCATTCCTGGTGCAGTAGTTAAAGCGTATGCTGACCAGTTGGTAGAAATACTTACAGAGCTGTTCAATCTATCTTTAACACATGCCATCATCCCACAATGCCTGAAGGCTGCAACCATCATCCCAGTTCCCCAAAAAACAAATATAAACACTCTCAATGATTATAGACCCATAGCGTTAAGCTCCATTATGAAGGTTTTTGAGCGACTAGTTTCACAGCACATCAGAGACTGCCTCCCACCCTCCTTTGATCAACATCAGTTTGCTTATAGAGCACACCGATCTACAGAGGATGCTGTGGCCATCACACTTCATAGAGCACTGAGTCATCTGGAGAACAAATAGAGCTATGTGAGGTTGCTCTTTGTGGACTACAGCTCTGTATTTAACACCATCATCCCAGATATACTAGTAACCAAACTGTATCTATAGGTTCCCACCCCCACATGTTCCTGGATTAAGAACTTTTTGACAAACAGACCACAATCTGTTAGACTTGCCCCCGACTTTCTTCCATTATTACACTCAGTACTGGTTCCCCCCAGGGTTGTGTCTTGAGCCCCCTGCTATATGCCTTGTACACCTTTGACTGCTTACCAAGCCATGCAACAATCACCATCAAAAAGTTTGCGGACAACATGACCATGATTGGTCTCATCTCTGGAGGGGATGAGATAGCATAAAGGGCAGAAGTCGAGAACCTGTCTTTCTGGTGTTCACAGAACAATCTGTCACTGAATGTCCATAAAACCAAAGAACTGATTATGGACTTCAGGAAGCATGGACAGGACCACGCCCCACTTATCATCAATGGAGAACAAGTGGAAACTGTCCCAATGATCAGATTCCTTGGCATCCGTATTTCAGCTGATATCTCCTGGTCTCCTAATACCAAGGCCATAGTGAAGAAGGCTCAGCAGCGGCTGCACTTCCTGCGAATTCTCAGGAAGAACAATCTGGATAAAGAAGCTGTTGCTGGCTTTCTATAAAGCCTCTGTGGAGAGCACTCTGACATATTGTCTAGGTGTGTGCTATGCAGGCTCCACAGTTGAGGAGAGGAAAACTGTACAGAGAGTGATGGACACAGCTCAAAAGATCATTGGTTGCCCTCTGCCCTCCCTGGAAGACTTAGCCAGGTCCCGCTGTCAAAGCAGAATCAAGGCCATCTTAGAAGACCCCTCACACCCTGGCAGTTATCTTTTTGACCTGCTGCCATCTGGATGGCGTTTTAGGTCAATAAAATCCCACTAAACTAACATAGTTTCTTTTTCTAGGCCATCAGAACTGCAAATAAACATGAAGTCACTACCTTATTAAGATGTGAAAAGATGTGAAATCTCAATACCCCATTCAGATGAATAATAACATATTACAGTACAATCCATCTCTTGTGTATTATACTCTGCTAAGCGTTAGTGTTGGATGTATATTTTTTGTATATTCGTACATATTGTACTCTCAAATTGCAAACTGAGACATGAGTGCTCTATTTTTCTTATCTTCATTTTTAAGTGCTTTGGTTTTATTGTATTGCGAACAGTTGCTGGGGTGCATACACAGTTCCGTTGTACTTGTACAATGGCAATAAAGTTCTTCTAATTCTTCTAATTTATGACCTAAAATGTGTTTTAGGCATTTGGTATTAGCTGCTCAAGATTTGTTGATTCTGGAGGAGATAAAATAACACTCTTGAAATGGACCACAATGGGTTCAAAAATAATAAAAAAAGGAATATGAGTAAAGAGAGTCATGTCTTCCTGCAGTGCCTACCCCCCCCTCCCCCCCCCCCCTTCTATACCACTGGAACTCTGCAGTACTTGGGTTTCTTTCCCATTTGTCTATCATGTAACACATCTTCTAAAACTCTTTGGACTTCATGTTGTGGAAGGAGGGGCAGACCATGTGTCTCTGGGCCATGCAGCAGTGATCCAAATGCAACCATCATTTTGTCCTGCCTGTTTGTGGCAGTTTGTTCCCAGACTATGTAGCAGTGATCCTAATGTAGCTATTTTGTGTGCAGAACAAAATGCACAGCTACTTTTGCAACCATGGCATGTAGCTGCGCAAAACAAAAAGATATTCCAGGGTTCTGGAACCACCTCAGAGCTCTTCAAAAGGTGAGGAGAGGAATGTTTGGCCTGGTGCAATGGGAATCAGGTCCAAGGTCTGGTGGGAATGGGGAAAGGCCAGTTGGATACTAAAGCATGGGAAGTAGAGCATGGAGTGTTTTCCACACTTCACATAACGATCCACACATTTGTTTATGTTCCACTGGGGAGAGCAGGAGTGGAGTTGTTAGATGATGTGTTTTATTCTACAGCTGCCAGTTTTGATCCAGAAATTGGTGGAAAAATTGCTTCAGATGAACTTTTTCTAGTTTTATACAAATGTGGATTATATTATTTTGTTTATTACTGGTTTTATTTTAAAGCCTGTATTGTTGAGAAAAACCAGGGACATTACTAATACATGTTGCTTTTCTTTATACTGATTTGGCCTAGATATTCTCCCCTCCGTATATCTCAAAGTACATAGCTTTTTAGATATTCCTAATGAGCCAGACTGTTGCTGAGAATAGGAAAAAATTAATAAACACCAAAATAATGACTAAGATTAAATTCTTTTTATCTGCTACAAGAGTAGAAAATAGCCAGCTCAACATTCTTTAGTTTTTTGACACTCAATTACTTACCAACTGCAAGAGAATGGGGAATGAGTTCATTAAAATTGTGTTCCCTTTCACACATAAAATAAAATGTCTTCCAATATGACTTGTAGAACATTTTACACTCTTTCCCCCTTTTCTTTTAAAAGAATATTGAAATGTTAACTGAGATCTTTCTTTTGAGGTTTAAATATGACTACTATTATTTATATCCTTATATATGGTGTTAGAAATGTTAAGGTTTTTATTACATATAAAGTTATGTATGAAATTACATGCTTGTGCTTTCTTTTTCATGTCCTTTAAGTATTACTTTAAAGAAAGAATTAGTTGGCCTTAAGTGTAAGAGAAATAGAACCAAAATGGGGCCAGTGAAAACAAATTATATATATTAGAGTGTAAAAAATGCTTCTTGTTATTTTAAAAACAATAACAAAATATCAAGATAATAAAAATAGACTCTATGCACAAAATATTTTATTTTGTTTTATTTTTAAAGTTTTCCCCTTTTTTAGAATGGAAGGGAAGATTAAAGCACTTGGTGTTTTTTTCTTTTTCATCTTTATAATCCAAGGTTTTTTTGTGCGTATTAGTATTGGGCTTTTTATTTCTTTCATCATATATGTTTTTTGTAAGATAGGTTATTATTTTTTTAAATACATACTCTTTTATACAGTAGTAATATATGTGTCATTGTATAGTTATTTAATTTATACAATTAGATATTTATAATTAATGGTTTTAAAAAAATGTTGATAGCACTGTTTTTGTAGCTTGATAAACTATATTTAAAAACTGCAATATATTTTTTTGAAAGACTTGGATTATGTATATCCCCATCTAGTTATAGAGTTTTATAAGAAGTCCAAATACTGTGCCCTACATTGTAACTCTGCCTCTACCGACATCTTTATTTTTTTCCTTAGTAGGAAAAAATTCTGATAAAAGCATGAAATACTTTGTCTCCTCAGACATAATTCTACCATGACCAGGTAGGAGCAATCAGAAACAAAAAGGAAGGTTAAATCTAAATAATCATAACAATAAGTTGTAGGAGCATAGTAGTAGTAGTAGTAGTAGTAGTAGTAGTAGTAGTAGTAGTAGTAATAATAATAATAATAATAATAATAATAATAATAATAATAATAATAATAATAAT
>BLBF01000019.1:33413568-33458182 GCA_015471245.1 Laticauda colubrina
ATAATAATAATAATAATAATAATAATAATAATAATAATAATAATAATCTGTGAATACGCTAGGCATGCCTATAGAGAAAAACACCCGTGATAGCAAATGGCAAAATGATGGCAAATGGCAAAAATTTTGCAGCTTCTGCAAAAACCAGACATAAACAGTTGTATTGCACAAAAGCTTGATTGCCTTAGGTGCCAACAATATTTAGTCCTGCCCTGGGTTATAAGGGAAGATGACACTCCCTAGAAATGACTCCCTATTCAGCAGCTCTTGGCCATTAAAAACCTGGCAAGAAAACATAAATTTGTTTGGCAGTAACACACCACAGAGCCGTAATAACCAAGGCAGTGAATTTCTGCTTTGATTGTGTTAACTGCCAAAGCATCTACTGTACTTATGACCAAGAGGGGGACTCCATAGCTTTGAAGCCTGCTGACTGGTTTTTTAAAGGTTGAAATCCAACCCATTCTATACAGTGTTCCCTGTAGGAAATGGTTGTTACCTTGAGATGGGCCAATTCTCAGCAAATCTATTCTTCATAGATCTTTTTATAAATTGGGATTCTGCCCATTTTCTCTAGATAAGGTTTATATCATGCGTTACATTACTGTTTGAAGTCAAACAATCCTTTACCTATTGTGTGTTTGGACAATAATTCTATTTGAGTTAGACCCTGATGTGTAAAGCATTATTTAGTGCTTGTTTGCATACTTGCTGATGAGAAATAACAAATTGGTGATGCTCATATGCCTACGGGTAATGTAAAGAACAAAGCAAATTGCAAAATGTTTGTTTGCTGTTGCTACTGGGATGTAAATGACCTGGGCTCATTATTGCCCTAATGTTTAACACACCATAAAATGCTCTGGAAATCAGAAGCAGGATTCCCCCTCCCCTGTGTGTCCTTGGCCCATCTGGTGTAAATGAAGAGATTCTCGCTGTATTTTAGTTGTCACCATGCTGTTTCTACAATCCAAAGCAGGATTGCCCGTGCTATTTGAGCTGAGATTTTTGTACTGCTTGAATACTCTTTTGTCTGGAAGGAGGTAATTGTTCTCTTTCAGCTAATATTGCAGGAGGCCATTCATCTAGGGAATCTCCAACAAAACTAAATGAATTATTCCTGTTGATTTGATTCATCAACTGCCACATGGAAGGTTTTGGAGCATGGAAAGAAATGTGTTTTCTCCTATTTAAACAAGATTATTTATCCCTTCAGCAAAATGAGCTTTTATTCCTGAAAAATGAGCTTTTATTCTTTTTCTTTTGAAAATTTTTTCCCAGTTTTGCTGAATTTGGTAAAACATCTAACCTTTTAATAAACAGTCATTATGAAATAGACTCACTTTTAGCATTTCATTCTAATTGTTTAATTTCTCTCTCCTAGGGGGTTCATGTACAGGCAGATTACATCCCCTTGTTGAACTCTCTTGCAGTATATGGTTGGCAGCTGACCTGTGTGCTTCCCACTCCAATTGTAAAGACAAAGAGGTATGGTCAAGAGACAGTCTTTCCTTAAGTCTAAGAGTCAGTCATAAAAATTGTCATTAATCTTGCAATAAGCCTGCACAGAAGCTGCCTATATAACAATAGAGTATGAAGTGTTCATCCCTTTCTCTTTGCCTATAATCTTACAGTGCAAGTAGAAAGCAGTCTTTGGCAAGTACATGGGAGACTATGCAAGCTGCAGATGGAAGTCCTTTGAATTACTGAGACATTATCAATTGTTTAATTTTCTTTTCCTGATAAAAGTATGGTTGAAATCATTCCTCCTTGCTGGCTCATATCTCAGATTGTCTTTCATGTGGGAGTGATATTCACCTGCACAACATCTCACACTTTCTCAAAGAGTCTTTAATCTCCAGACACAGAGATCTTTTTGGAGGGGGCTGTGGAAAGCTACAGGGGAAAGCAGGAAAATTTCATCCCATGAATACAAATTATTGTCATAGAATTCAAAGATACAAAAGCTATATAGCTTCCATGCCATTTGCTGCTACTATCCCTTGTATGTCTGCCGTTTATCTTTGTTCCTTTGTAGAAGGCTTAATCTTTAAACATCATTAGCACTAGATCCAGTGTGCCAGGGTGGTATCTTAAGCCAAAAAACAAACACAATTCCCCTGCCTCTCTAAAAAAGTACTGAATTTTTACTTGTGTCTTTAAAATGGTAGCCAGGATATAATGTAGAATTAATGAGGAGCTTGATTAGCCCTACTTAATATAATGCGTTAGCCTTGAATTGCCGTCCCCAAAACAATGCAAATACTTAATTTCCATCCTCACCCCCTTAAAGATAGTCCTCCACAACCACATATAGATTGTTCTATTTTTCATAGAAAATGACTAGGCAGTGGTAGCTTGGTTTATCAGTTTGAATTCATTCATCAACATGGATTATTGCTGATTTCATTCATTTTTACATTCTGTTTCCTGTAACTTCAACTACATCTGTAGTAGGTTAATCTATTACTAACCATTCTGATGGAGGGGAGCAAATTACATTAGGATTGAAGCACCCACAATTGTATTTATTTAAGTATTAGGATTGCAACATCCATAAAGGGGAGGTTCCTGCTGCCAGGGAGATGTGCGCTGACATAGAAGGCAGATGGGCTTTCTTTTGACCTTTGTCCCCCAGCAACAGCAAAACTGTTTCCTTCAATTCAGCTGCCAAAATTCCATTCAGATTTCATTTCACTATCAATTGGAAGGTTCGATTCAGATATTAATGAACTTTTTCAATATGAATCTATTTAATCAGATGTTTGAAAGCTAGTAATTATCATATTATATGTTTTTTATTTCCATAAACTAATTATCTACTGAATGGCTGTAGATGATTGGCTCAGTATTTGCAAGTATCTTTGTAGCTATGAAATAAGCCACTCAATTAAAGCATAATCCTGAATGGTTAATTAGAAAGGACAGCAAATATAAGAAAGAAATTACCTCAAATGTCTTCATAGGTGGTAGCACTTATTCTGTATTGCCAGTGCTTAAAAATTAAACAAGATCAAGCCTGATTAATATTTGAATAGAAGGCCTCTGTTGAATACCTAGGCTATAACCAGACTGAAAAGATGTCTTGGAACCAAAAACAAAACAAAATACCTGTTCGTACATGTCCATTAGTCATCAGAGGTTGACCTTGACTGAAACAAGACTTTATTTTAATAGATACAGGTGAAACTCGAAAAATTAGAATATCATGCAAAAGTTCATCTATTTCAGTAATGCAACTTAAAAGGTGAACCTAATATATGAGATATGCTCATTCCATGCAAAGCAAGATAATTCAAACCATGATTTGTTATAATTGAGATGATTATGGCTTACAGCTCATGAAAGCCCCAAATCCACAATCTCAGAAAATTAGAATATTGTGAAAAGGTTTAATATTCTAGGCTCAAAGTGTCCCACTCTAAGCAGCTAATTTAGCCATAACACCTGCAAAGCGTTCCTGAACCTTTAAATGGTCTCTCAGTCTGGTTCAGTCGGAAGCACAATCATGAGAAAGACTGCTGACCTGACAGTTGTGCAGAAAACCATTATTGACACCCTCCATAAGGAGGGAAAGTCTCAAAAGGTAATTGCAAAAGAAGTTGGATGTTTCCAAAGTGCTGTATCAAAGCTTATTAATAGAAAGTTATGTGGAAAGAAAAGTATGGAAGAAAAAGGTGCACAAGCAGCAGGGATGATCACAGCCTGGAGAAGATTGTCAGGAAAAGGCCATTCAAAAATGTTGGGACCTTTCATAAGGAGTGGACTGAGGCTATAGTCAATGCATCAAGAGCTACCACACACAGACAGATCCTGGACATGGGCTTCAAATGTATTCCTTTCATCAAGCTGCTCCTGAACAACAATGTCAGAAGCGTCTTACCTGGGCTAAAGAAAAACAGAACTGGTCTGTTGCTCAGTGGTCCAAAGTCCTCTTTTCTGATGAGAGCAACTTTTGCATCTCATTTGGAAATCAAGGACCCAGAGTCTGGAGGAAGAATGGAGAGGTACACACTGCAAGATGCTTGAAGTCCAGTGTGAAGTTTCCACAGTCTGTTGATTTGGGGAGCCATGTCATCTGCTGGTGTTGGTCCACTGTGCTTCATTAAGTCCAGGGTCAACACAGCTGTCTACCAGGAGATTTTGGAGCACTTCATGTTGCCTTCTGCAGACGAGCTTTATGGGGATGCTGACTTCATTTTTCAGCAGCATTTGGCACCTGCCCACACTGCCAAAAGCACCAAAACCTGGTTCAATGACCGTGGGATTACTGTGCTTGATTGGCCAGCAAACTCACCTGACCTGAATTCCATAGAGAATCTATAGGGCATTGCCAAGAGAAAGATGAGAGACATGAGACCGAACAATGCAGAAGAGCTGAAGGCCACTATTGAAGCATCTTGGTCTTCCATAACACCTCAGCAGTGCCACAGGCTGATAGCTTCCATGCCACGCTGCATTGAGGTAGTAATTGTTACAAAAGAGGCACAGGCCAAGTACTGAGTACATATGCATGCTTATACTTTTCAGAGGTCTGATATTGTTCTATGTACAATCCTTGTTTTATTGATTGCATGTAATATTCTAATTTTCTGAGATTGTGGATTTGGGGTTTTCATGAGCTGTAAGCCATAATCATCTCAATTATGACACATCAAGCTTTGAACTATCTTGCTTTGCATGTAATAAGTCTTTCTCATATATTAGTTTCACTTTTAAGTTGCATTACTGAAATAAATGAACTTTTACACGATATTCTAATTTTTTGAGTTTCACCTATACATGTAGTGTACTGGGGAAAAAAGTTGGTTTTTGATTTAGCATTGGCCTCATGCCTGTTTCAGGTTAGGGTTGTAGTTAGTGCTACAGAGCCTGTGTGATGGAGTGGCATTGAGTGAGAAGACCAGTTTCAATCTGCATCAATGATGGAAGCTCACTGGGTGGCTTTGGAATATGACAGAGAATTTCTCAGCCCTACCCATCTCATATTTTCATGGAAAATAGAAGAAAGGAGCACTTATGCTCTTCCTTGAGCTTCTGGAAGGTACAAATCTTAAAATAAATTATATTCCAGACAATTACATAAGTATTCTGTGTATATTAATCCATTGCCCATATCTCTTAATTGATGGGATATGGGCAACAGTATGTTGGAATATGAAAGAGTGTAAAATTAGAAAAAACTTATCAATAAAGAAATGAAAAATACTTTATTAGATTCAAATATGTTTTTCTTTTCTCCTTTTAGGCAAAAACAAATTCCATTAGCCCTTAAACATAAACTAATTTATTATGGTGCACATGTTTTGGCCTTTAAAGTGTCATCTTGTGTTTTATACAGATTTATAGAAGTCCTTTAAGCCTTTTCATATGTATGAAGATCCTAGTTTTGTTTTGCATTTGTGAACCAAAGAATGTTTGAGGAGATCTTTAAAATAAGGCCTTCAGAATTTGGGCTGAATACAGTCAAAATATGTAAGACCATTTTTAAAATGGATCTGGCATAGTTCTCCCAAATTGCAGTAAATTATGATACATATTCTTTTTCAAAAATCTTCTCTTGGAAATAAAGGTGATATAGTATATGTGACTATATTTTTGGAGAGAGTTGGAGGTTGGACTGTCTATCTCAGGCCTTACTATTGAGACTTTAGTTAACGAAACAATGAATTAAGATACAATCTGTACAGTCTTGAGTTTTGTCAGACAGTGAATACAACAGGTGTTTTCTTTGCTTACATTCATAACAGCATGAGGATTCCTACTATAAGAATTACTCATTTTAAGAAATGTTTATTGATTAAAAGTTTATTTTTCAGTTCAAAAAACATTTTAATAGCTAAAAAAATATGTGTGCCCACTTAATATCCTTTTATACCTTGGATGGACCTTCCATCCTGTAGGGCAAGGAGTATCTATAGTCGGCAAGCCTTATTACAAATCACATTAGTAATACTATTGCTAAATTTGCAGATGATACAACAGTGGTGGGACTTATCTCCAGGGGGGATGAGTCTGCCTACTGAGATGAGGTGGACCGGTTGCTTTCGTGGTGTGGAGACAATAACTTGGTCCTCAACACCAATAAGACCAAGGAGCTCATAGTGGATTATAGAAGGAACAGATCAGACATCCAGCCCTTGCTTATCAATGAAGACCGAGTGGAGCAGGTGGTCAGTTTTAAGTTTCTGGGTGTTACCCTAAAAGAGGACCTGGCCTGGGCTGCCCACATTGCAGCCCTGGTCAAAAGGGCCCAGCAGAAATTATACTACCTGAGGCGTCTCAGAAAACAACAGCTGAATGAGAAACTGCTGGTGACCTACCGCTGCACCATAGAGAGCATTTTAACATACTGCACCTCTGTATGGTTTGCCAATTGCACAGTGGCAGATAGGAAAACACTCCAGAGGGTTAATATCATTGCCCAGAAGATCATTGGTTGCCATCTCCCCTCTTTGGAAGAAGTTTATAGCTCCCGCTGCCTTAAGAAAGTTCAAAACATTCTCAAAGATCCATCTCATTCTGGGCAACCTTTTTTTTAACTATTACCATCTGGCAGATGGTACAGAAACAAGGACAAATAGGCTGAAAAACAGCTTCTATCCCATGGCAGTAGCTCTTTTGAATTCTACTGTATAGTGCAGTGTTGGTGTGGTGTCGGGGGTTTCCAGTTCAATGTGTGAAAAGTGAAGGATGTGTGTTTGTGCTTATTTTCATTGTCATGGTCATGATGTGCATTGAAGATGGTGTTTGATTTCATTGTACAAGGTGCAATGACAATAAAATAAACTAAACAAAAGCTGCTGTTGAAAGAATTTCTTGAAAAGTAACAGGAAGGAATTGTTATTCAATTCCTGAATAACCATATTAAATTAACTCATATTAAATTTAAACCAATTTTAGTTTGTAATGAAAGTCTGACACATCACTCAAGGGTCAAGTCTTCTGCCTATAGATGGTCTACAAATTGTGTCACAATGAAAGAAAGTTCAGAAGAAGCTTGTAGACAATTGACTAATACTAATCCCAGTGGCTTAGCCAGGTGAAGAACTTATTGTGTATGTTTCAAAGTAATTTTAGTGGATAGTCCTTAATTTTAAAGGTGAACATATGGAAAACATTCTCAAGCTAGTGTTTTTAATTTTTATTTTGTAGAGATGGAAAACTAGCCACAAAGCAGATTGTCTTTCTTCAGAGACCTTTCCTGCCTCAGAAAAACAAGAGGAAGCAACCTAAGGTATGTAGCCTTACACTGTTCAGTGTATTTATCTTGACAAAGCTTGCATATTTTAATTTAATTTAATTGAGTAACTTATACTTTAATAAGCAACATGTCAATTGCTTATTTAAATTTGCTGTTATTTTCAGTTATGGCTGAGTTATCAAAGCTACCTAGCAGCAATAAAGTATATAGGTGATCAAAGAAGTGGAAGCAAGGACAAGGAACTTGTGGCTTAACAGCTTTTAGGTGAAGTAACACACAACTCCTCTTAGTCGGTTCAGTCAGCCTTGAGGAAGGCTAGGAATTATAACTTAACAGTAGTTGGAATATGGCTTGCTTCCTTTCCATCTCTCCAATGAGTTATTACTCTCCCACCCTTTTGCCTTTACATGTTTAATGCTGAACTCTACTTTGGTTAACTGAAAGGAAAAACATGTCAAAAGTAATGTCACAAAGTAAAATGTTTCAGTTTATGATCTTAATTATTCAGGAAAAGAAAAAGAACCAAAATATCAAGTGTTACTTGGTAGGGATATGTCCAAATTCACAGGTAATAGTGTGAGACTTCGGAATGGCACGTTTAATTGCAAAAAGAGGCATATATTGTCAAATTAGATCTGAATGAGCTTATTGAAAATGGGAAACTTGTCCCCTTGTCAACCATAAGAGAAATTTAAAAGGCTGTAGTATTTTTTATTGTGTCAAATGCTACAGAATTTGCAGCACAGTTTAAACAGGAAGAAGATTACTACTGTGTTTCTCACATAATAAGGCCGGGCCTTATTTTTTTTTAAGCCCCAAAAAAATGGCTAGGCCATCTTTTCGGGGGTGACTTAATTCCTCCCCCCTTGCATCCTTGTGTGAGCGGGCAAAGACAGCTTGGATGTTTACTTTGGAGTTGGTGGGGCACTTCGTATCGTGAGACCTTCCTCCACCATTGCTTTCTCTTCTCCCTTGCTGCCACGGCGTTTAGAGCAATGCCGTGGCGTTTGGCGCAGCCACACACAGCCAGCCAGGGCTCCTCCCTGCAACCAGAGCCCGGCAGAGATACTTGGCTTCAGGCGCTCCTATCACCGCTTTCCCTTTGTTTTCGAAGGTAAAGCCAATTATTCTAAAAACGACGCCCTACTACAACATAGCCTCCCCTGCCCAAGAGGGCAGCCCAACCCCACATGGGGAGGCAAATCTCCCAGGGCCGTAGCACAGGATCACCCCCCCCCCCGGGAGAAGCGCCCAGCTGCCATCCCTGCCTGGCACTGGGCAGAGTGCGAAGAGCTTTGCTTGGGGTGCCCAGCGCAGCTGACAGGTGGGACCTCCTTCCCAGCAGTGGAGCTCTCACCAAGGCAGTGAGCACCTCCCCTCCAGACCCTCTGCTCACCCCGCCCATCCTTTCCATCCCTCGCCCAGCCCAGCCCCATGCATCTCCAAATGCGCCGGCAGCTCCAAATGCTGCAGCAGAACGGGCATCAGGCAGAGACACTGGCTTGGCGGAGCTCAGCTCGGAGGAGGAGGACAAGTCACCTTGCCTCCATGTCCATTGATGTGTGGGCGCTATCACTGCCTCGGGCGGCCTCTCCCAGTGGCCCCTTCGGGTTCGCACTGGAGGGATTTGGGAAGAAAACCAAGCTCAGGTCAGCCCGGCTCTTTTGCTTGGCAGGTGGGCGTGCATCCGTGGCTCACTTTCCTGGTTCTGTCCAGCCTGCACGGCTCTGGCGCAGCCCTGGCAGGATGAGCAGAGGGTCTGGCAGGGAGGTGCTCGCTGTCTTAGAGAGAGCTCCGCCACCGGGAAGGAGGGCCCACCTGTCAGCTGCGCTGGGCGCCCCAGGCGAAGCTCTTCGCACTCTATCCAGTGCCAGGCAGGGATGGTGGCTGGGCGCTTCTCCCAGGGGGGCGATCCTGCACTGAGGCCCTGGGAGATTCACCTCCCCATGTGGGGTTGGGCTGCCCTCTTGGCAGAGGAAGCTATATTGTAGTAGGGTGTCATTTTTAAAATAATTGGCTTTACCTTCGAAAGCAAAGGGAAAGCAACGACAGGAGCGCCTGAAGCCGAGTGTCTCCGCTGGGCTCCAGTTGCAGGGAGGAGCCCTGGCTGGCTGTGCGTGGCTGCTCTAAACGCCGCAGCAGCAAGGAAGAGAAAGCAATGGTGGAGGAAGGTCTCACGATACGAAATGTCCCACCAATGCCAAAGTCAACGCAGGCAGCACCATATCCAAGTATGCAACAAAAGGACTTTCTAACGGCAAGCCCCCCTCGCCATTCCCCCCCATTTTGCATGTTTAATATAGGCCTTAATTTGGGGGGAGGGGCTTAATTTGATTTTATGCCCATAAAACATGCTGGGAGAGGACATATTGTTGGAGAAACACAATAATGTAATCAAAACTTTTTGAACCTATACTTTTTCAACAACTATTATTTAAATTTCTGTTGTTAAGTGAGAAATTTGTTAAGTGAATTTTGTTCCATTTTATGATCTTTTTTGCCACAATTGTTAAGTGAAATGCTGCAACTCATAAATTAGCCACCCAGTTGTAACATGAATCTGGCTTCCCCATTGACCTTTGCTTGTCAGAAGGTTGTAAGAGGTGATCTCATGTCCTTGGGAAACCAATGGTCATAAGTATGAATCAGTTGCCAAGCATCTGAATTTTGATCACGTGACCATGGGAATCTGCAAGGCTGCAGATTCTGCAAAGCTACAAAGATTATAACTGAAAAATGGTGATTTTGAATGGTTACTAAATGAACTGTTGTAAGTCGAGGACTACCAATACAGCCTCAACTTTTTACTTTTACACATTAGTATATCACTAGCCATTTCTAAATCTATCTAATCAGCAAAACCAAAGACATTTATTTTTCATCACAAGCACAAAATCCAGAAGCTATATCCAAATGAAAACATATTTAAATATATTCTTCTCTTTGAATAAAACAATCAACGTAACCATTTCTGGTTTATCTTCCTTGCTGAGTAAATAATGTATATTTCTATTTGCACTTAATAAACTTAATAAACTTTATTAACAAAATTCATGTATTCTTTCAGATTCTTTAACCTTAAAGGGGAACATTAAACAAAATTTGCTTTAAGAACATTTCTAAACTCAAAACATTTTAATACGTTTTTTTAAAACTTCCTCTTAACATATATACCGGTACTTTAAAGTTCACTTTCTGACTAATAAAATTCCAATTAACTCCAATAAACTCATATTTAGACCACTCCCTCCAAGTTACCATTATAGAATATTTTTTTCTTTATACAACCTTTTTAAAGCTCCAAACTTTTCTTTAAGGTAATACATCTTTTTCTTTAACTTTCTCTTAATTTAAATACTTACTTAAGCATTTTAGCATTACATATAAAAAGGAAAAAGTACATTTTTAGACTTTAGATTAAGACTTTCTTTCAATTTTAAATATCAAAACAATGAAAATCCTTCCTAATTCCAATTGACTCATTGAGTTTAAGTCACTCCTTCCAACTTGTCTTCATGGAATAAAATCTTCTCTGGAATGTTCGTCAAGTAGTTTTAAGCTTCTTTTTCTTCTCAAGGATTTCTCAACCTTGTTAATGTCCATTAGGAAAATATCCCAAAATTATCCTTTTCAGTTACAGAAGTAAAAGGTCTCCTTTCAGTTCTGTTGGGCAGTTATATTTAAACCATCATAATAAAAATATGTCAAATTTATATTCCAAAATTGCAATGGACTGCATTGTTAGCTACTTGTGAAATTGCTTTGGTTGTTTGGTAACTTCCTACACATATTTGCTAAAGAGAGATTCTTTTAGCTTAATAAAATTAATAGTCCTTAAAAATGATTAAGAAATGAAAGGCATAATTTATTTTCCATTTGAAAAATAATTTCCAAAATGTCTGCTTCTTCAACAATGAACTGATTGAATCCTCGACCCCTAGCTTTCAGCACCCAAGCTGCTTTGAAGCATAGCTCCTGAAGCTACTTGCAGACCTTTGCTGTACTGGAAGATCTTGAGGGATAATTTTAGGATGTTTCCTAGCACAGGAGAGTCATAGAAACTAAAAGAATGCTGTTGGTAAGTTGAAAAAGCTACAGTCCAGGGGAAAAAACCTTCAGGGATCCTTCCCAGGTTGGTCATCTTTTCACCAGAAGTCAGCATTTTTTTTTATTCATTTCAAATTATTTTTTTGATTCATTTCACAAAGAAATAGTATTATAACTGCAATAGTGGGAAAATGGCATGCAGAACTAAGCAGCATTCATCATATTGCTAATAGATAGGCACCAACCATACTATGACACAAAGAGAAAGTAATAAATATTTAGTGTAAAGCCACCAAGAATAGTTTGAAGAAGTTGCATCCCATCCTCACAGCACTGATATCAAGTTGGTCTAGTTCTCCAGTTCATTAGTATATTCTGAATTGAGGGGGCAGAATCAGTTCCTGAAATCTAAATGTTTATACACTGTTCCTTCCTTTCCTATCAGTCATGACCCTCACCCCATTACTGGATCCCTATAACTAAAAGTATCAGGTATAGGCCCCAGTTTCTTGTATCTCTTTGCTGCCATTTAGTGGTAATATGGATTTTTGCATCCAAGATTTGGTAGTGCTGCTTTGTCTATACCAAGGGTCAGCAACCTTAAACACTCAAAGAACCATTTGGACCCATTTCCTACAGAAAAGAAAACACCTGGAGCCATAAAACCTGGGTGGGCATGGCCAACTTGATGTCAATCACTCCCACCCAGTCACATAACTGCCCCAGCCACGCCTACCCAGCCAGTCATTAGGGCAGAGAACCAGTTAGTATTTGCCCCCTCTCTCCCCCCTCCTTCCCTCTCCCAGTCTCTCTCCCATATAACAAGAGGAGAGCAGAGAAAACATCTGAAATTGAAATCATAGAGCACATAACAAGAAAATGCGTCAGGGAGAATGCACACCTCTGTTATGAGCTATCACCACTTAATTTCAATGTGAGGAATTTCGATTACTCTTTCACAATTTGACTTCTCCCTGGTGGCGCTGGATTTCTTTAACAGCACAACTCAGGAATGATGGGAGTGTAGTACAATAGCCTCTGGAGGGCCATCACATCCTTATTCCTTCCTTCTTTTCCTTTCCTTCCTTCCCCCCTCCTCTGATTTCACCCTTCCTTCCTTTTCCTTCCTTCCCCCCTCTTCTGATTTCACCTTTCCTCCCCCCCGATTTCTCCTTCCTTCCTTCCTTCCTTCCTTCCTTCCTTCCTTCCTTCCTTCCTTCCTTCCTTCCTTCCTTCCTTCCTTCCTTCCTTCCTTCCATCCCTCCCTTCCTTCCTTCCTTCCTTCCTTTCCTTCTGTTCTGATTTCACTTTCCTTTCTTCTCCTCTCCTGATTTCACTTTCCTTTCTTCTCTCCTCCTGATTTCACTTTCCTTCTTTCCTCCCCACCTCTCTGATTTCACCTTCCTTTAATCCTGTATATTATGCTTTGTTATTGTTAGTATTTATTAAAGAATGCTGAATAAGAGCTTAGAAGTGCTCAGCAACAATAACAGCAACTATTGTTTGTGACTGAAGCTATCCCAGGCTGTTATTGACACACATACACACACACCCCTATTTTTATTCCAGTTTCCCTGGGTCCTTGGGAAAGGAATGGCATATTTTCACATCTCTGTCTTTAATAATCAGGACTTTGCACTGGCACAAGATTTAAGCACGCATTCTACAGAATGTCTCTCCTACTCCCCATCCAGAAAAAAAACAGGACTCAGAAACATGAACCTGGAAATCCAGGGGGGAATCCCCAGTGGACTTGGGGGAGTAAAGAGAGAAGGGGACTACCAGTCTGAGAACTTGGTGCAGTCTGGAGCTGCTGTGTTTTATTTATCCAGTTGCTTCCAACCAAAGCCCTTCCTCATGGAAAATGCTCTGAAGATGGTGGGGAAGCAAAGAGCCAACCTATACCATGGAAGGGGTTCTCTATCTGCTCCCCCCCTCACAGCCTTTTAGCCATTATTGTCCCACCTTGTGACCCTTCTCCTTAAAATGAGGCTAGGAAGAAAGCCAGGAGGAGGGAATCTATGGAGGAGGGAAGAAGAGACCCTGGCAGATCCCTCTCTGAATAGACTCCCGCCCAGATTTCAACTGATTTCCTCACTGATCCTCCAATACAGACCCCACCTTCTTTTTTGGACTCTGGACCACCAGGCCTATTTTCCCCATTTATTGGGAGAAATTGGATTTTTATTGGGGTTTCCCCCCACCCAGTGCCAAAATAAAAGCCAGACAGACTTCTCCTAGAATCCACCTACCCTTCTCACTGCTCCCTTCCCCATACCTCCCATTCAATTCCACTTCGGGATAGAGGAGCACGCTAGAAACGCATATTGGGGCAACGTTGGAGCACATCAGATAACAGATAACAGATAATCAGAGTTCGAAGGGACCTTGTAGGTCATCTAGTCCAACCCCCCCACCCAAGCGGGAGACCCTACACCATTTCTGACAAATGGCAGTCTAATCTTTTCTTGAAAGTCTCAAGTGAAGACACTCCCACAACTTCTGAAGGCAAGCTGTTCCATTGGTTGATTGTTCTCACTATCAGAAAATTTCTCCTTATTTCCAGGTTGAATCTCTCCTTCTTCAATTTCCATCCATTATTCCTTGTCTGGCCTACAGGCACTTTAGAAAATAACTTGACCCCTTACTCTCTGTGGCAGCTCCCCAAATATTGGAAGACAGCTATCATGTCTCCCCTGGTTCTTCTTTTCACTAGACTAGCCATGGCCACCAGTAACTGTTCTTCATATGTTTTAGTCTCCAGTCCCCCAATCATCCTGGTTGCTCTTCTCCGTACTTTTTCTAGAGTCTCAATATCTTTTTTATAATGTTGACCAAAATTGGATGCAGTACTCTAGGTGTGGTCTTCCTAAGGCTTTATAGAGTTGTATTAGTACCTCACTTGATCTCAATTGTATCCTCTGTTAATGCAACTTAGGATTGCATTAGCTTTTTTGGCGGCGGCTGCACACTGCTGGCTGCACATATTTAGATGGTTGTCCACTAAGACTCCAAAATCCCTCTCATAGTTACTGCTAACTATGAGTCTTCTGACACTCCAGTGCTCGGCCCGCAACTCTCCGTGCTCTTCCAGGCCTGGCTTGCTGAGGTGGGTTGGAGCAGCCCTGATGATTCTGCTGTTCCCACCACGACCTCAGCCATCAGTGCCTGGCTTCCTCAAAGGCGTGGCACTTTCAAAGGCGGCAGCTCGCGTCTGGAGGTGCTGAACAGTATTCTACTGTGAAACCTGGGCCAGGCCTTTCTACTGTCCAACTGGCCCCTCCTCCGGCTTGGTTTTTGTGCTCTGCAGGGGAGGAGAGTGCTTACCCACACCGTCCCTTTTTTTCTCTAGGCCCCACCAACAACAGAGGAGGAAGACTAGGCTTGGGGGATGACCCCCACCCCCAAGATCTGCCCCCGCTGTTCTCCTCCAGGCCTCTTTGCTGTGGCAACAGCAAATGTACCAAAATGAAGGCAGAATCCTGTTGCTGTGCAGAGCCTCCCATAATAAGGCTCTGGACATCACCATTGCCACAACAAGGTGACAGCTCTTTCATCCCTCTGTCATGACGGAGCCACAGCAGAGGGATGAAAGAGCCGCATGCCGGGATGCCAACAGCCGTCTATACTGTACTCTCCCCAGATTGTTCTGGCTCTGATTTTACTCTGAACTGATAAATCATTTGTATGCTCTGGTCATAATAGAATTAAGTTTTTTCATAGTTCAATGTGAATGATTTATTTAAAGAAGAAAATCTAGAAATAGACTGTCTATATCCATGATGGCAAACCTATAACGCACGTGCTAGAGGTGGCACGCAGAACCCTCTCTGTGAGCATGCACACCATTGCCAGATGCTCTTCTGGTTTCTGGCATGCCAGCCAGCTGCTCTTTGCGGGTGCTGGAAAATGGCCCAAAAAAACAGACCATTTGGGGGGGGCTTTTTCAGATCATTTTCAGGGCTTTTTCTGGGCCAAAAACAACTTGAACAATGCCCTGAAAAATGCCCCCAAAATAGTCTGAAAATGGCCCAAAAACAGCTCAAAGAACAGCCAAAAAACAGGCATGCGCACGGTGTTCCAGTACCCACACATGCACATGTGCTTCAGTTTGGTCACTCGGTGTTGAAAAGGTTCACCATCACTGATCTATATGTTCCTTTTGGATGGACAGAAATTTGAAGGAAAACTCTTGGTAAAATTGTGATGCTGCAAGGTGATCACTCAATACATGTCAGCATTTCTGTCAGAAAAAAGAAATAGGATGTGAAAGGGATCAAACTGAACAAGTTAGCTGCATGAATTAGGAAAATGTTTAGATGGCATGATGTTGACCCAGTTTGGTTAATCTACTATGGTAATGAGGAGTGCAGAATAATTCAGACTGCTAATCTTAATTATTTTGGAAGCTAGGAGTGTTCTTTGGGAAGCTTAATTAGCCAGAATTTGTCAGCTAAGGAATTGTGCAGAGCAATTCTATTAACTTGGTTGTGGTGAGTGAGTGAGTGAGTGAATGAGTGAGTGAGTGAATGTAGTAATAGTAATAATAATAAATCAGATATCAAACATCTGCCTATTCCCATTCATTGGAAAGGACTCTATAGCTGGATAAAAATGCCATATCCAATCTAAACATCTAAACCATTATCATTGTCACATAGTCAGCCAGATGTTTAGACTTGATTTGGCATTTTTATCCACCTATCAAATCTTTCCCAAGTATCAGGAATAGACAGATGTTGATGTTTAACAGTGTTAGAGGTATTGTTACAAGATGTAAACTGTTCCAAGCTGTCTTTTACTGCTTAATTATATCAATTAACTGATGTTGAATTCTTGACAATGCCAATGGTGTTTAAGTGGAGCTCCAGTAGTTTTGGGATTGCACCCTAGGCATTTATTGGTACTACCCTTGCTTTCTTTTGCCAAGTTATTCTATGTCTATTTGCAGATCATTATTGCAGTTATTATAATAAAAATAATTGGAGTCCTCTTAGTGGTACCTAAAAGATTCCAAAATATCAGGAAATATTACATTTATCAAACTCAAATAACTTATTTTTACCAAAAAACACTCTGCTTCAACTGCACTTATTCTTAGATATTATTATAATCATTCTTAGGACCCTGGTTAGGACTTGACTTATTAAGTTTCCACTAGTCTTAGACCATGCATCTAATTGTAGATTACTCCCACATTATACATTGAGGCTGAAAGAAATTGAAAGGAAAAAAATACATTGAAGTTGAAAAATAATAATTGAAGTTGCAAGATTATAGCATAAACCAGCCAGATGGCAGTTGGGCAGCACTTAAGAAATCTGCACATTGATAAAATTTCCATTTGTCAATTACAAAAATCCACAATGCTTGGATCTAAAGATGTACTACATTGATACATTATGACATTCTAGGTTCTTTGGAGTAATTCAATACAAATGAAATCCAATATTAGCTAGAAAATTGACAGCTGTAATATATTGTTGTGTATAATAATACATCATACAGAATATTTTCTTCCTTGCCAATGTGTAATATTTTTCAAGAAATTGAGTACTTTATTGTTCAAATTGAAGCACACAAGAAGATATAATATACAAGCATTCATCAGGTACATGCAATATCTAATGCATTTTAGTTTCAGTTAATATTAAGTTTTTGCAAGGTCTCAGAATCAATAAAATAATCTTTAGACAATTGAGAACCCTGGAAAGATGCAGTTGCTGTAACAAGTTTGCCAATTGGCACTGTTTTTCTGCTTTTGCATATTCCAGAAAACCTTGTCAGAATAAAATTTGAAGCACCTTAACGCCTTCCTTTTGCGGAAGGCTTCCTATTTTCATATGTCAAGAAAACATTCTAACTACAGTGAAATGTTTTAGTTTGTGAACTAAACATTCTTTAAAGAAAAAAATAATTTGCTGGAGCCATTAAATCATGACTAACACATTTTAAAAATACAACTGATAAAAAGCTGTTGACATTGGGAAATTAACTTTTTTTTTCTTGAGAAGCTTAAAGATATATCTGTAGAACAGTATTTAATACTCAAAGTAATGCCTTTTTTTCAAAATAATTTCTATTTAAAAAGCAAGATTGTGCTGTCTTAGCATATCTTTTAAAAATTAAATTAATATTAAGCTGGCAGTTGAAGATTTTTCCTGATGCCTCTTCTTTTTCAAGCATAACTGTATTATTGTATCTGTTTTCAGTTTCATTGGAGATTCTCTAAGCAAGACCAACACCAGCAAGAGAAGAAACCTCTGAAGGCAAAGCTAAGTGCCAGAGCCCAACAGCAGCAGACAGAAGAAACGCAGGAGTCAGAAGCTACAAATGGAAAAAATTCAGAAGCACAGCTTTCCACAAATGATTTACAATTCCCAGTAATTTCATATCAGCAGCTGGCTTGTGCTGAAGACAGGACTCTTGAGCACAGAATGCCTTCCTATGACAAGGAGATGTCTGCAGAAACATGGAGTGCGAGACAGAGTGGTGATGAAGACATGGGGGGCTTCTGCCAGAACGGCACATATGAAAACTGAAAGCCAGACGTTTCAAGACCATTGTACCACAGCAGATGACGGGATGTGTGAAGCAGAAGCAACAGGAACTGACTGGATCCCTGAGGTATTAGCTGATTGTGAGGGGCAAATATTTGCTAAAATAAAGGACTCATTTTGAATATCACAAATACAACTCTACAGTAGATTTGGTTTGATAATGTTGAATTTTTATAGGTACGTAGAAGAAATGTTAGCACTGCTGTATCTTCATGTTACCAGTAGATGCAAACTCATTCAGTTTTTTGCTAATCATGGAATTCAGTGGATAAATTGATATTTAATATAATATTTTTAAATAAAGTGTTGATGTATACCACTTTTTTATTCTCTTCCAGAGAATGGAATTTAGGAGTTTAGAAGCTTTAAAGAAATGATGAGAATTAGATTTTGTCTTAAGTGCATCCATTTGTATTGTCTTTGGATTAAACAACCTTTTTCAGAATTTTAAAGCAATAATGGGGATTAATATTTTATTTGAAAAGCCACTAGTGATGGAGAGGCAGAGTACACAATAATTTTCTATATACTTGTCCAATGTATGTTTACTATTTAATCACTTAATAATCCACACTATAAAACAATATATTTATTTTTCAAAAAAGCACATTAAGTTGTATTAATTTAAAAAGATTGTTCCTGTCATCTTCTTGTGTTGCAAAGGGAAGAAGTCTTGCTCAGAATTTCACAGAATAATATTAATTATTTCATGGAATAATTGGTGCCAGAATGAAAGCCACTGTGGTCTTGAAATATATGGGTGAAGATTAAGAAAAATAAATTTCCTACATAATGATTCCATACAATGTGACTTTTGTCATACTTTACAAATATTAGCTTTTATAACAAAACTTGTGTAATTTAATTTGTAAACCTCTAACTATACTTGAATTTAATTGTACATATTTGTAGTTGCTTCTCTTATTACCAATTCTCTATTTGGCTACTGTTCAGATTTTGTAAAGTGTTTTGAAAATGCTGTCCTTATATAAATTGAAATTTAGGGATGATAAAAAAAATACTGTTTCTTTTCCCAACTGGCTGATTCATGTTTGATAGTTCCCATTAGTTTTTCTGTAAAGTATTTTGATTCAATAAAACATGGTCTCTCTAGATACACATCATGCATACTTAACCTGTTTTTTTAACTGCCAGCTTAATGTACAAGAAACAGTAATTTACAGAACATTTTATAACAGTGTGGAATACTTCAAATGGACACATAAAACATAACGGAAGAATAGCTTAAAGCATTTGTTCAATGCACAAACCAAGACATACTATCAGTTTAGTTCTCCATACCCCCCCAACAACTGTAGAATGCTTACTTACTCTGGCTACAGCAACTTAGCTAACTATTCAGAAATAACTCCATTTACTTTTAGCATTCAATAAACCCCAAAGTAAGCCAATGCCTTAAGCTTTTGCTTAAATACAAATAACATGTAATCTATGTGCATCCAGGGAGAACATAATAACATAAATAATTTAGAAATATTTAAATCTGGATTTGGCTAACATTTTATTATCTAGAGTGCAGAGTTTAAAACATACTATCCAAAGAGCTCACAGGATATGGTAACTATAGCAATGTGGTTAACACTCTTCCTGTTTTTCATGTGTGTCATAAGACATGTGTAAGGCATCCAGAAAGTATCCATGATATCATTCACTCCGAGACATTTTCTCTCCAATTGATTTATTTAGAAACAGATCTGGCATGTCAAAGGCAATTTCCCAGTGAAAAATTTTCATGCGTTACGCAGAATCCACCTTCTCCCTTCTCTCCTCCCACTTCTACACTTCATAAATCATGAGAATCAATTAACTGCCACTAGAATTTCTTAATATGACATACAGAATAACCTTGAACTTTTCAACTCCTCCAACTCTCTTTAAAAAAATATGGCAGCTGAATTTCAAAGCTGACAGGCGTCCCCCCCCCCTTGAAAACTCCTCCTAAAGAAAAAGAAAAAAAACACAGGGTTAATAAATTAACCCCTCTCCACGAGGACTCTTCGGTTTGTGGGGAAAATCCTCATGGAATTGGTTAACCAATTAATCAGCATGAACATTCCAACTCTTTACCCAAATAGCATCTGAGATGGGGTATCCTTTCTATAAGACCAAATATTGCAATCGGCCACGGTGTAATCTAGAATCGAGAATTTTTTGAATCTCATAATGGGTTTCCCCCTGTACCATTAATGGTTTAGGGGGAGTGATTGGCAGTGGTCTTATCATTGATACAGTAGCTGGTTCTAGTAAACTACAATGGAACACTGGATGAATTTTCCCCAATAGTCAAGGAAGACTTAATTGGATAGTGACCGGATTGATTATTTTTGAAATTGGAAACGGACCCAAGAACTTTGGACCTAGCTTCTTAGTGAGCAGTTTCAACCTAAGATACTTGGTCGACAAATATATTTTGTCCCCCACTTTAAAAGGCAGTTGAAGGGATCTACGTTTATCCGTCTGTTTTTTATAATTTTTTTGCAGCTTCGTTCAAAGCTTTTTTGCTATCTTCCTACCCTTTCTTTCATGAGTTCATCCATTCTGTTAGGGACTTGGATGAGGGAGGTTGTCTAGGTAATTCTGGCATCAGGACAAACTCCATTCCAGTGTTGATTTGGAATGGAGTCAATCCCGTGCTGCTATGTACTGCATTATTGTAAGCAACCTCTGCAAAAGGTAATAACTCAGCCCAATTTTCTTGTTGATAATTTACATAGCATCTAATATATTATTCAATCATGGTGTTAGCTCTCTTTGCTGCTCTGTTACAAGCAGGATGGAAAGCTGAGGATAACCTTTCAGAGGAACCAATGGATTTCAGAAATTCTCTCCAAAATTTTGTGATAAATTGCAGCCCTCTGATATTACTCTACGAGGTACTCCATGTAATCTATAGATGAACAGCTTTGCAAGCTTTTTCGCAGATGGAAGTCTTTTGCAGGCTATAAAAATGGGCCTGATTAGAGAATAAGTCAATTATAGTCCAAATGATTGTATTCCCTTCACTCTTAGGTAGTTCAACAATAAAGTCCATTGCGATTTCTTCCCAAGATTGGGTTGGTCCAACGACTTGTTGCATGAGGCCAGGAGGTTTTCCAGTTTTGTGTTTCATTATAGCACAAATTGAACAACTTTTTACATAGTCCTTGACATCAGATTTCATTTTTGGCCACCAGAACTGTCTTCTCAGTAAATGTAGGGTTTTTAGGAATCTGAAGTAGCCTCCCAGTGGGAGTCATGGCTACACCTTAGTACCAGTAGTCTTAGAGTTGTGGGTACATAAAGCTTAGTCCCTTTCCAAGCCAGTTTATCATTCATTGTCAACTCAATTTGATGGTCCAGGAACCAAGGATTGGTCAATAGGGCCATTTTCAACTCCGCAGTCAGCTTATCTTCCAGGCATTTGGGTTTGCCGTTGGCTTGGGCTCGAGTGGTCACTTGGCCTGCTGATTAAGCATCTAAAATTAAGGCTTGTACTATTTCCTCTCGGTGGCTGTCAAACTTTTCTGGACAGAGCATCCGCCAGTACGTTTTTCCCTCCGGGCATATATTTAACGTTGAAATTGAATTGCTTGAGATATTGGGACCTGCGGACTTGTTTGGGCAATAATCTAGGGGTCTTTAGAGCCTCAAGACTCTTAAGGCTAGGTCACACTGGCCGACGGATGCAAAACGTATGTAAAAAGGACACAGCGGATGAGCAAATTTTCCATCCATTGTTATCCGCTCTCAAAAGTGCCCCAAATTTGCATAAACACAGCAGACAACAACAGAAAGGAACAGACGTGGGGAGGATGTCGCGGGGATGTAAAGCGGACATTCGTAGGAAGCCTAGCAGATGAAAGCGGATGGAAGCGGATGATACATCCGCAGGGCTTCTGGGGGAGAACAGCGAAGCGGACGAGTAGCGGAAGGAACAGATGCGTAGCGAGTGACGCGGATGCATCACCGATGCCTATAGGATGCATAGCGGATGCATAGCAGATGAAAAGCATTCACTACGCATGCAGGGAGGATGAATTGCGTAAGCTCCGTGGATATAAAAGGATGCAGCTCGCAAGCAGGTCACCATTCAGAGGAAAGACCTATTGTCAGAGACATCTTGAGAGAACACCATGGGGAAGAAGAGGAAGCCTGTGCTTACTCCTGCCAGCCCTGGCAAGAAGGACAGAACTACCATCCCACCCCCTGGCACTGACTCTGAAGCTGCTGCTGCTGCTGCTGCTCCTGGTGCTGCTGCTGTTGCTGCTGCTTCTCCTGGTATTGCTGGTGCTGCTGGTGCTTCTCCTGCTGCTGCTGGTGCTTCTCCTGCTGAGGCTGCTGCTTCTCCTGCTGCTGCTGCTGTGGAGGACCAGCCCCAAGGCCTTCAAAGCCCTGCTGCTGAAGGCCCTGAAGCCCCTGCCAGAGGGAGAAAGAGGCAAGGCAAGGAGAAGGGGGAGAGGAAACAGTACTCCATTTCCGAGGACCATGAGGAGGAGGTGCTGGAATGGCTGAGGGAGAACAAGTACCTGTGGAGGAAGGACCACAGGCTCTATCATGACACCAAGCGGAAGCAGGCAGCGTGGAGAGAGAAGGTGGAGAGCCTGGGCTACACTTCGGAGGTGCTCCTCGGCTGGTGGAAGCACATGCACACCTGGTACGGGAAGCTGCACCTCAAGAAATCTGGCCAGGCCGCAGTCAAGCTGATGGAGAGAGAGACCTACGTGATGGCCAAGTGCAGCTTCTTGGAGGGTGAGATCCGCCACCGAGGAGCAGCCCCTCTCACAACCCTCTCTCTCAGGCAGCCCACAGACAGCCAGTCCTCTTCTGGCCAAGAGTCAGCTCCTGTGTCCAAGCAGGTATCTTTGGAGCGCCCCACGATGGAGACCCCCCCGACAGCTGCACTCCCCGTGCCGGAGCACATGGAAGATTCCCTGACGCAGATGGAGCAAGAAGAGGCTGCTGCCACCAGAAACCACCCCCAGCTCCACCTCCACAGAAAGCAGGCAGAGAGGCAGACCGGAAGGGCAGAGCCACACTGTCCTCTTGGAGATCAGGGACACAATCAAAGCCAGCACAGATCTCCTTTCCCAGCTGGTCCACTTTGACATACTGTCCTCCAACCGCAAGCCCTTCATCACGTACGTGAGCCAGACCCTCATGGACATGCCCGAGGCCCAGCACCAGGCGATAAAGGAGAGGATCACAGCTCTTCTGCACCACCCTCCAGGCCCAGCTGAACCTGCTGCTACCCACTCCAGGTCTGCTCCTCCACCCCAGGCGATGTCTCAGCCCTTCCACAGATTTCATCAGCCCCTTGCCTACCAAGCCTACCACTACCAGGACTTCCCACAGCAGAGGCAGCCCTTCCCAGTCCACACCCAGGTTCCTCGGACGCCACAGACACCTCAGCTGACCCAGCTGCAGACCAGACAGCCCCACTACACTCCTCCTTCCTCCACCCCACAGCCAAGCCCTTCCTCGGAACATCTTTCATCAGTGTTGGGCCTCACATCCCAGGTACTTGATGAAGGGCCTCTCAACCTCACGGGACTGAGTCAGCTCTCTGAGAGCTTCCTGCACACACCATCTCCTGTTGTACTCTCGGGGCCAGTCACCCCAATGGCGCCTCAGACCAGCACTCCAGCAACAGTCACCTCCACAGTCCCTGGCCCCTTTACATCTGAGACCATGGGCACGCCTCAGAGTGACTGAAAAGAGTGCCAGAGACTGAGTTGTTACCTGTTCACCTTATCTTTGTTTAAAGACACTTTACTAGGGTCATTTTGCTTTTTAATAAAGTCATACAGTTTGTTAATAATAAAGGTTATCTTTGCTTCACACACTTGGTTCATTTTTTTGTACTTAAAATGTTGGGGAAAACTTTGAAAAAAGGGTTAAACCTTTGCATGCTTGTGGGATAGGTAAGGATAGCTGTGGGAGGGATAGCTGTGGGATGGGTAAGGATAGCTGTGGGATGGATAGCTGTGGGATGGGTAAGGATAGCTGTGGGATGGGTAAGGATAGCTGTGGGATAAGGATAGTTATGGGATAGATAAACCTCCAGTGCAAGCATAGTGGGACTGTATGATCCACCCTCCCAGCTGCCACACATATGGATGGCTCTTTATTATCAATAAAAAATTAATCATTGATCCACACATTTCAACATAAACAAAACTCTTTATTAATGCCATATCCATTGTAAGGCCACTCAACATACATGGCACAATCTCGTCAGTGTGTTGAGACAGGCTGAAGGAAGCATCCATTAAGCATCTCCCATCCTGTCTTGCCACTCCACTGCTCCAGCTGGGGAGTTGCACCAGTGTTTCAGGAGGTTGCGCTGCTTCTTCCCTCCACGTGAAGCTCTGTTGGGGCCTTGCACATCCACAGTGTCTATCAGGTTTAGTCCTTGCCTCCATTCACCGGGCTCCATATCCCCATTGCCTTGTTGACGGTCCACAAGCCTGTTCTGCAACACTGGGTAGCAGGTGCGCATGAGATTGTGCGGGATGCAGCAAGCTTCCACGATGCTCCTCATGGTCTGTGGGCAATGCTGCATGGTGGCGAGAAGTACCTGGAACCTGTTGGCCAGAATGCCAAAGGCGTTCTCCACCACCCATCTTGCCCTGGACAGCCTGTAGTTGAAGATCCTCTCTTCACGGGTGAGGTACCTTGAAGTGTAGGGCTTCATGAGGTAGGTTCTGAG
Source organism: Laticauda colubrina (assembly GCA_015471245.1). Taxonomy (NCBI): domain Eukaryota; kingdom Metazoa; phylum Chordata; class Lepidosauria; order Squamata; family Elapidae; genus Laticauda; species Laticauda colubrina. The sequence goes on from BLBF01000019.1 coordinate 33,438,089, forward strand.
GGAGAAGGCGTCATCACCCACGATGAAGTAGGGCACATCTTGTGTGTTGTTGGGTAGGGGGTCTGGATCTGGGAAACCCATGATGAGGTTGCATTCCAGCCCACCCTTGAGGTCACTGGCATTGTATATCTGGGCATCTGAAGCTGACCCGTTGCCTGAAGCATCGATGTACATGAACTTCTAGTCAGCATCAACCATGGCAAAGAGGATGATGCTGAAGAAGCCCTTGTAGTTGAAATAATCGGACCCCAAGTTGGGTGGAGCTTTGCAGGCCACGTGCTTCCCATCTATGGCTCTAACGGTGTGGGGAAAGTTCCACCTCTGATACCACTGTTCTGCAACTTTCCTCCAGCCTTCTTCAGTGGTGGGGCATAGAAGGAGCTCCTCCACGTATTCTTCAATGATGGCCTGCACCGCTTCTCTGACCACAATGCTGATGGTGTTGTGTGGCACCCTCCAGGCATACTGCATGTTTCTGTGGTCCCAGAGTCCAGGTGGCACAGAGTCAGTGCCACCTTCAGTCCAGGGTCCAGGCTGGGACGGAAGTTGGTGCTTGGCTTAGTCAACCTGGGTCTCAGACGCTCCACAACTTCGTCAAACATGGCTGGTGGCATCCTCCTGAAGTGCTGGAATGCACGAGGGTCTTCATTCCTCAGCTCCACCATCAGCTTGTCATACAGTCCAAACTCCACTTTTCTCCCGATCCATCGTCGGACCCACACAGTTTTTGGATGTCTCCTTCTCTTTGTGTAGAAAAGGTGAAACAGTCTGAAGAGGGCTTGGTTCTGGTGTTGAATGATGGCGGCTACCAAAAGGAGTGTGCAATGAACCATGGTGGAGATCAATGGATGATGTGGAAGAGCAAGACCAAGGCTGAAGAGGTCTGCACACCACGGCTGCTGGACTGATAGTGAGATCCAGGTGATTTCTTCCCCCTTTTTATAGGAAATGTTGGTTTTCCACTAGGTGTCCTTCCACATACTCTAGGCATACTCCAGACATCCTAAATATCTGAGATACGTCTCATATACAAACGTTTTGTCCGTTTTAATGCTTTATATACGAGATGTATCTGCTTAATCCTTTCTATGTCCGTGCTACTAACGCTGTGTGGACGTTCCCCATACCTTTCGCTTCCTCCCTCTTTTCGCTTTCCACTGGAGCAGATGTGAGTTGCGCGGATGTCCAGAGGATGCTGAGGATACAGCGGACGTGTAATGGATGACAACGGACGTAGAACATTTGTTGCTCATATGTGTCACGGATGTAGATTGTACGTGGCAGAAAGTTCATTGGCTCAGAAAGTTTTGTGCAGCTCAAAACTTTTTGAGCGGATGAAATAGCAGTAGATGGATGTTTTACGGATAGAGCATATAAAAGACGTACGCAGTGAGTACACAACGGATGCATCGTGTTTTCCAATGGATGGCAAGCTTTTTTGTCCATTTTACACCCTCTTTGCATCCGTTGATTCAGTGTGACATGGGCTTTAGGATCTGTCCATACCTCAAAGGCCTCTGGCGCCCTTTCTAGAAAATGCCTCCAAGTCAATAAAGCCCATTGTATAGCAAATGCTTCCTTTTCCCAGACTACCCATCTTCGCTCTCTGTCAGCTTTTTGCACACATAAGCACATGGCATCAGTCAGCCTTGAGGGTCTTTCTGCAGCAAAATGGCTGCCACTGCTACATCACTTGCATCTGTTTGGATAATAAAAGGCTTGGTCATGTCTGGGTGCTGGAGGATGAACTCAGCTGCAAAGAGGCATTTAAGGTCTCTAAAGCTTTCTGACAGTCCATAGTCCAAGCCAGGGGTTTGGTTTCATGGGTGATGGACCCGTTTTTAATAGCTCTGCCAACGGGAGGGCAACTTCAACAAAGGACAGAATGAATTGTCTAAAGACGTTGGCAAACTCCAAGAAATCATGAAGTTGTTTTCGGGTTCTGGGGGGTTGCCTGTCCAGTGACTCTTTGTGGAATTTGCATTTTGAGAGTTTCACATATAATTTGGTGGCTAGAAGTTTTTCTAGAACCTGTTGGACCAATTGAACATGTTCTTCCATGGTTTCGCTGAAGATAAGGATGAGCTGCATAATCACTTCAGGAACCCCCTGAAGTCCGAAAGGCATGACTTTGAATTGAAAGCTACCTAGAGGGCAGTTAAAAGCAATCACTCCAAGACATTTTCTCTCCAATTGATTTATTTAGAAACAGACCTGGCATGTGAAAAGCAAATTCCCAAAGTGAAATTTTTTTGCATGTTACACAGAATCCATCTTCTCTCTTCCCTTCTCTCCTCCCATTTCCACCCTTCATAAATAATGAGAACCAATTAACTGTCACTGGAATTTCTTAATACGACATACAGAATAACCTTGAACTTTTCAACTCCTCCAACTCTTTTTTAAAAAAATGTGGCAGCTGAATTTCAAAGCTGACAACATTGCTTTGTGCTGCCATCTTGATTTTTTTTAATCATACCTTGTGGACACCTCTATATCTATAGAACCTTTTTTAGAAAAGGTACACCCTCTTGAACCCAGTCTGCATACCAAAGGATCAGAAGCAATTCTTCAATCACCATTCACTCTTCTTATTTATTACCATCACACACTGTACCTTGGTTTTGGTCAATTGTTGGCCAAATCAAAGAACAATGGCTTAATTAATGCTATAGTTTCTCCTGGTTTTTACAAAAATACCCAAATGCACTTTCATTTATAAATGAAGTTTAGATTGCAGTTTAATCAGCAAGATCAAAGAGAAACTAAATGAAGAAGAATCTTCATAAACCATGGTTTGTTAAGTCATAAATGTTTCAATTGACATAATTCTAATGATGGAGAAAAAATTATAATGTTGAACACAATTACCAAATGCCTACTGAATGAGCTATTTTTTTTTTCATATTCCAAAAAGATGTTAGAGAAGGAGTCTTAGTTGTAAAAGAAGGCTCATCCATAAAACTCTGATCAAGAAATACTGCCTAAGACTAAGACTTCAAAGATATACATGCATACCCACAGGCACATCAATAAATGAAGAACAACCAATACCACAAGCAACTGGAACTCTTCTGGAAGTAGAACATGGCCCCCAATTCTTGAAGGCAGTCCAAAAAGATACCATTATCAATCATATTAATAGCTGCTGAAAGATCCAATAGGACCAAAAACACTGCATTACATACCCACATCCAGGTCTCAACAACAATTATCCACCAATGTAACCATTGTTGTTTCAAATCTAAAGTCTAAATTGTGACTGAAGGGGTTCCAGATGACATGTTCTAAGTCATTTTTACACCTGATTCACCATCAAGTTGTCAAGAATCTTCCCTAAAAGGGGAAGTATGCATCAAAGTATCAAATATGGTGAGGAAGAATTCTTTTCAAGGCCATAGGCATTGCTTCCCTTTCCCATAAGAACATGCTCCCTTCATTGCCATGTTTGTTAGTTTTAAGTCATATTTTAATGGTAATGGTATTTATTCTAATATTTCATTGTTTTATCATGATGATTTGTTCTTTGTTGTAAGCCTCCTGGAGTGACTGTAGGCAATAAATTAACAAGCTTTTATCAGGCAAATAAGGTGAAGATAACCAGTGTGTCCTTGAGTTGTGTAGTTTTGCATACATAGGCTCCTACTTTTGGAGATATAACCCATCCTTGTCCCCATCTGCATGAATAATCTCCTATCCTCTTCAATTAAGGAAGTTTCACATCAAATGAATTATAATTTACATTAAAAAAAATACTGCTACACACTTAAACCATTAAGATGCATAAGAAAATCTTAATGATAAAAAATTAAAGCTTCAGTATGAAATAATTAGTTAGTAAATCACTTGGAGAATATAATTTTGCAATTACACGGATATGCCCTCTGTCCTTTTGCTTCAGAGGAAATAGTTTAGGTGAAATAGGTTTTAACAGCTTACTTGAAGTGCTTGTGTTATTAAAAGAATTTGTTACTGTAGAATTGAACATCTCAAAGCAACACATTTTTCCTACTGCTAGCAGACAAATTCTCATGGTGAACAATCCCTACCAAAATGTATTCCAGAACACTAGGTACACAGATGCCTGTGACATCTTATGATCAAGGAGATATATTCTTGTTACTGTAGTGTAGTCAGTGAGCAGAAAGAAATAGGGAATTACAGAGCGAGGAGAAATAAACTCAGTAATAAAAGTCAAGAGGCCTTAAAATTGAGGACTTTGTTAGCTTTTTGGCAAAAAGGTAGGACTATGCAGCTCCTCGTTGGTAATGGATGGGCTACTGGAATATCCTAAAAGAATCAATGACTTGTCAACTGCTTAAATTATAAAAGAAATAGTTCCATTAAAAAGTTGCTATAGAAAATTGGTTTATAGTTCCACTTTAAGCTTTACAGTGTTACTGTCACAGATAATCTCCCTTTTGAGGGAGACTAATTTCTTCAAGATCAGAGAAAGCAAAATTGGTATTTCAAAGAAATTTATCCTCACTAGTGTATTTATGTAAGTTGATAAAGAGTCCCCCCTCCTGTCCTACTCTGCAGAAAGCCAAACAGTTCTGTCCCTTTCCCCTCACCTCCATCAGGGTCGTGACAAGATGAGGGGGCTTATATGAACACAGAGAGAACTAATGCATTCCAAAAATATCCTCTTTACATAGCCAATCGGTGGAATATATCTAGGGAAGAATCTGTAAGAAAAAATAGAGAATAATTTTAGAAATTTGTGGGGATGGGCTGTAATGGTTGTTTTGCATCAATGGAGCAGTTGATGGACATATGACAGTTTTTTAGTTTGGTTCTTCCTAGGGGATATCAGCACCCTGTATATCCCGCATATATAAGGGTAGGTGAATATGTGTAAATATTCAAGACGCATACACATGCAAAATGATTTGAGATTAGTAAAATGTTAAAATGTATTTATTTCTGCTGGAATAGTTTTTAAATTTACTGTTAAGCAAATGAGGTAAAACCTGGTTAGGATCACTAGATGTCTAGCAAAAAGAAAATTTGGTTTTTGTCATGTCCAGGAAGCATAACTTAAAATATTATTCAGCTTTTTCAGTATTTTGGAGTTTTCATCCAAACTTAAGTGTATTGTTACCTTATTGTCTGTTTCTTTCTTTCCATCATATGTCAACAGACTCAGCAGCTAGCTTTACATTATTTATTTCCAGATTCCAGCAATCAACTTCAATCCAATGTCTTCTATAATCCATGATTACTGGATGAGCTATGATCACTGTAGTCTACAGATTGCATGACTCATGCAATTTTATAGTGCATTGTCAATTCGATATTATTGCTGGAATGTTCTTCAAAATACATTTTGTTATAAAAATAACACAATTGAAAGAAATCTTTCTGACACTGGAAAAGCAATTTCCTATACATATAGGACTAAGCATTTTTGCAGTTTTATTGTAATTTTTGTTGAAGGTTCAAATTTTAAATCCTATGCCCTACTTCCCCTGGCCCTATTTGTCCTCATTTTCAGTTGTTCATCTCTCCCTGGCCTGTTCAGTTATCAATCAAAACGTGGAACTGTTTTAAAATGCTTCTGAAGAGTTACTACATGAATAGTTTTACTCTGTTCTTTTATGTCAAGTACCCTTGATGTCTTCATGAAAACTAGGATGCTTTTATACAGTTCAAAATAATTGGGTGCAATACCTGTTCAAATTACTAATCAATTTTACAGAACGTGATCTAATAATACTTATGCAGTTGCATTCTCTTTCTCTCTGCTCTGGTTTCATTTCTATTGTGAAGTGAAATGTTATACAGAACGTGTCCAGAAGATGTCCCAATTGTGCTAATTTCCTTTCTTTCAAGTTGAGGTAATTAATACAAGGGAAAATTAGGTTGCCTAAAACTGAATGACAATATATGGCAACACACACAGATCTTACAATTTGGTCCAGATGCTGTAGAAATTTCTAGAGCTCCTAAATTATTCATTTTGAGATATTCCAAGTCTTTAGTTTTATGAAATAATTAAAGAATATTATCTGGATAAGTATTGCAGTAATTTTGGAAAGTGTTGGGATATTTGATATTAACAATAAAATAATTATTAAATATATATACTGTCCCTCTCATTATGTGTCTCTGAGTAGCTTATACCTCGTAAAACAATGTTTTAAAAACCCATTAAATATAGCATTAAAATTAGCAGAGAAATTGCGAACATGGGTGGGATATAATGGAGTGGTAATGAGATCTTTTATTTAACCCAGTAACCACATCTAGAATGGCATGTTCCCATCTTGGCTTTAAATCAACTGGCAGAGCCCAGTTTTAACACCCTTTCAGAAAGCCAAGTGGCTGGGGGCAGATCTCATTGTAAGAAGTATGATGTTCCAGAGGCCAGGAACCATAGCAAAAAAGGCTTGTCTCCTGGATCTTGCCAACTGGAATTCCTTGGTCAATGGGGTTTGCACTATGCTCCTTCTGCCAGCACAAATGGGGCAGGCCAATCCCATTGGGATGTTTCCTGAGGTAACCTGGACACATGCCATAAAGGGCTTTATAGGTAATAATATCTTGAATTGAACCCAGAGGCAAACTCACAGCAAGTGCAACTTCATTTAACAGAGATGTTACATGGGCCACCTTGTAACACTACCCTAAGGGCCACCAGAACTGCCTGTGCAGCTGCATTCTGTAAGTTTCCTAATAGCCTTCAGTGGTAGCCCCATATAGTAATCCATTGGTTCAGTGTGAATAGTAATTACTGCAGTAATCCAGATGAGAGGTGACTAGAACCTCATAATAGGTGACTATTAAAAATTATCACTCTTTTAATCTAAATATATTGATTCAACAAAAAAAATATCCAAGTCTGGTATTACTTTTTTGTGATTAATAAGTGTATTATAAAGCATAAGATTTCTGTACTTTTTTTAATAAATGTGTTAGAAGAGTTGCCACCAAATAACTTTTGGTTTTCTACTAAATTGACTCACCTTATTCAATGCCATTTATTCAACAATTTATTTTTCATGTTTACAGACAATTCAGAGGATGTTTATTATTCATACATTTGTTAATACAGTTCTGTAGAAATGAATGGGTGGTAAAGAAGTCAATGTGATGCTGAATTTTATAAAGCAACTCTGAAACATTTTGGAATTGAGTGACATATAAATAACAGAATTAAATGAAATTGTGTTTATCAGTATTTGAACTTTGGATTTACTATGCTTGGAATATAGCAACAATTATAAATGTTATCTGGGATTTAAAATCTTAATCTGAAGTATTTATTTCTCTACTTATAAAAAAGGGCCTTTATTTCCATAATTCCATTTGAACAAGATTTATTACATAGTATATAAAATAGATATTTAATATCTGTGATTATGTTAGTTTATATTTTTCTAATTGTTTCCATTTACTTTTTTTGTATATTACAAAAATATGCATACACAAACCCGAAAGACAGTCTGAAAGAAACTAAAAAAAAATTATTAGGCAAAGCAACCAAACATGGCTCCACCTGTACTGAGTGCCTCAGTGAATGATTAATCTTTCCTCTGGGTGAAAGCTGGGAAGGAGAAGTTGGTGAATTGGGAAGAGATTAATGAAGGAAACTCTCCTCCTGCTGGTCGTGAAGAAGAGAGCCTATGTCTAGTTGGAGGTCTGAATGTGCTTTAACATGTGTGTATGTGGGGGGACGGGACTGGTGAGTGGTAGTATGTGGAGTGGTGAGGATTGAGTGCTGTGTTGGTACTCAGAAATATTGGAGGTAAAGCCCTTTAGAGTGGCTGGCTTACCCTCATAGAGGTGTATGATGAGGAGACTTGGCTTTCTGGTCCTGCGTCTTGGGCGGTTTGATTTGGAGAATGAAATTATTATAGGGGAATAAAGACAGCCCATAATATTATAGTAGTAATGGGCATGGGAATATGTGGCAGGAGACAGTAAACGGGCCACCCTCAGGGTCCATAGAACCATTGTCTTGTAACAGTCCCACATTCTGTTCCTTGCTCTCAACCCCAATTCCTTGTCAGTGGACATTCAGTGAAGATCCAGCTACTGTTACCATAATATCAGATTGGTCTGTTAAAAAGAGTTATTACTACCCAGAGTTATGTTTTGTGAGATGAGTGACTATAATATTTGACAAAAATATTTGTTTTAGCCCAAATTATGTATAGGGGAGGGGTATCTGAACATCACTTGAGACAGTTCATTAAAATAGCCAATAAACTGTGCAGGCAGGCAAATAAATAAATACTAAGATTGTTCCCAAGACCAGTTCCACATAAATTTCCAATGTTATTACAATTTTTTTTATAATGCTTTATTGAATTTTTTTCCATTTATACATATTACCAATAGTTATTAAACAGCGCTGTGACATTAAATATGCATTTATGTGTCCTATCAAAACTTACAATGCATAATACTTTCATAGCCTCTTATTTATTATATATATTATTTACATTTTCTATTTTTCTCTACTATCTATCCAAATCAACCATGTTTCCCATACTACATTGTATTGTGTTTCCCTTTTAATTCCATAGTTAATTTATCCATTCCATACACTCTAAAAAAATTTTTATTATTAAGCCTTCAGTTGGTAGAGTTTTCCTTCCAGTACTGAGCATATGAAATTCTTGCTGCTGTTAATATATGTAATATAAGATTTTTATCTTTCTATGATAGTTTTTTTATTATTCCTAAGAAGGGTAATTCTGGGACAAAGTCAATTTTGTTTTTAGGTAACTCTTCTAACCACATTTGAATCATTTTCCAGTATTTTTTCGCTTTGGGGCATGTCTACCAAAAATGAAAGAAGGTACCTTCTTGTTGTCCACGCTTCCAACAATTTGATTATAAGTTCGGGTAAAATTTAGCCAGTCTTGAAGGTGCCAAATGCCAATGGTAGAACATTCTATGTTGGTTTTCCTTATATGCCGCCGATTTGGTTATTTTATAATTCACATTACAAATCTTTTCCCATTCTTTGAAATCAATAGCATGTCCAACATTCCTACCCCACGCAATCATCATCCTTTCACAATTTCTTCTGCTCTTTCAAATTCTAATAAATGTTTACATAACTTTAATAATAATTTCTCAACTGGGCCAATCAAGATTTTATCTAGTTTTTGTATTTCATTATCTTTTCCAAGTTCCTCACTGTCTTTTTTATATCTTGTTTGAATTTGCATATAGGTCCACCAATCCAGTTTTATTCCTTGCTTTTCCAATTTCTATCTGCTCTTTAAGTTCCCTTGGTCATCTAGAATTTCCCTATACCTAGCCGTTTTCTTAACCTCCATTATATTGGGGTGGATTACTGCTTCCAAGGGAGATAACTAGTTTGGAAATTTCAAATAATATTTATTCTTTATTTGTTTCCATGATTGTAGCAGCACATTTCTTATTTTATGTCTATAAAAGTATAGATATGGCTTGTTTTCTTTGTCCCACAGGAAGGCATGCCATCCTCTTTGTCATAACCTTCTATAATTAATATTCTTTTTTTCCTTTAGATTGTGCCAATCTCGTATCCATACAAGTATTGCTGTCTTATGGTATAGTTCCCAATCTGGAAGCCCAAGGCCACCTCTGCTCTTACTATCTTGTAAATCTTTTAAATTTATTTGGAATTTTTTGCCTGCCCAAACAAATTTTGTGATTATTCTATTAAGCTCTCTAAAAAAATTATCTAATTTTGTTGGAGTTGTTTGAAATAAATATAGAATCTTTGGTAGGACATTCATTTTTATAGTTGCTATTCTTCCTAATACAATAATAGTAGAGTCCCCCATTTTTCCAAATCTTTTTAAATTTGATTGAGTAATTTGGTGTAGTTGTCTTCTTTTATTGTGGAGCGCTTTGCTGTTAACCATATTTCTAAATATTTAATTTTTTTTGTGATTTGTAGTCCCATTACTTTTTCTAACTCCTTTTTATTTCTAATTGTTATATTTTTCACTAGCACTTTAGTTTTGTCTCTGTTGATTTTAAATCCTGAAATCTCTCCATATTTTTCTAATTCCTCTATCAAAATTGGGCCTAATTCTCGTAGCTCTTCAATAAAAAAAACCAAATCATCCGCAAATGCTTGTAGTTTATACTCTTCTTAATTTTTGTTCCCTGTGTTTCTGAATTATTCCTAATTTTTATTAATAATGTCTCAAATATCAAAATAAAGAGCAGAGGTGACAATGGGTATCACTGTTGAACTCCTTTTGTTATTCGAAATGCCTTTGTTATATCTCCATTTATTATTATATTGGCCTTTTGAGAAGAATAAACTTTCTATTAATTTTTCAAATCTGTCTCCAAACTTCATTTTCTTAATTTGAAGTACCATAAATTCCCAATTTAAATTATCAAATGCTTTTTGTGCATCCAGAAATACAATGGCCACTTGTCTTTCTGGTTGCATTTCATAATATTCTAATATGTTCATTACTATTCTAATATTTGTTTCTTATTTGTCTTTGCGGTAGAAATCCATTCTGATCACTATATATAATTTTGTTATAGTTTAAAATAAGTTTAAAATCCTTTTTGTCCTTCCTGCAATAATACTCATAAAAATTTTGGAGTCGGCATTCAAAAGCAATATTGATCTATAATTTTTGATTTGATAAACATTGGTACCTTCTTTCCATATCAAGGTAATATATGATTCCCTCCACGATTCCGGTACATTTGAATTTAACAAGGCCTCATTACATGCTTCCTGTAATACTAGTTTTAATAATTCTCCTAATTTTTGACATAATTCTCCTGGTAAGTCGTCTGGCCCCGGGGTCTTATTTGGCTTCTGTTTTTGGATTGCTTCCTTTAATTCTGTTAATATAATTTCTCAATTTAATAAACTCTCAGTGTTCATCAGCAAGAATGCATATATTATGTCTTCATTTTTATTTTGCCTGGAGAGATACTGGGTGTGCTACCACCACTTTTCAAAGAAAATATTGTTCTGAACCACCCCAAGGTTTTCAAGCAGGTTGGAGATGGATTCTATCATTGGAGGTGGTCCACAAATGTACCACAAAGTATTCTTGGAGATACATTTTTCTAGGTCACTTCCAGATAATCTTCTTTCTAGTAGAGAATACATAGAGTTAAGAAAACATTTATAAGACATTTAATAAAACTATGATAATTATTTGAAATGGGAGCTTCATAAATGCTGGCATAAGCAAAGCATTTTCTCCTTGAGCAGCCAGATCTTCCAGAAGGCATGAGTTTACATGGATCACACTTCTGCTAGAACTAATGAAGCAGCAGTGAATATGCATGTATTTGAAACAGCCAGGGAGATTCTTTAAAGAAGCCACACAAGAATTCCAGAGGAAGTCAATTTGTTAACATTTTAAAAGATGCTTCAATCATGTCAAAATGCCTCGAAAGAGTGTTGGTACTTACCTGATATGCCCGTTCTCTGTGAGCTGTGAAGAGCATCCAGAAGTGGGAGGTGCTTCAGTCTCTTCTGGAAAGGCTGGGCTTAAAACTCCGGGATGTTCCTTGTCCTCCACGGGACACCTCCCCAGCGTCCCCCAGTTTTGCGAAGACTGAGTGCCAAAGTCTGGAACTCATCACCTAATCTAGATCCCTTACCGGAACAGAATCCCATCAGACAGAAAGAAATGGGTGGGGCTGGATGCTCTTCACAGCTCACAGAGAACGGGCATATCAAGTAAGTACCAACGCCCTTTCTCCCATGAGAACTTCTGGATGTTCAGAGCATCCAGAAGTAGGACATACCAAAGCTTGGCCTGTCCTTAGGGAGGGACTCCATCTGGATCGAAATCCACTCCTAAACTCTGTGGACCCTCTGCAGGACTCTTCTGCCAAATGAAGCGTTCACTGAGGCATAGACATCAATTTTATAATTTCTGACAAAGGGCGATGGTGAAGCCCAAGTTGCCACTCTGCAAATTTTGTCCATGGAAGCCCTTGTGGCCCATGCTGCTGATGTTGCCGCACTCCTTGTTGAGCGGGCTGTAATGCCCTTAGGAACTGAGATGGACTGACATTCGTAACATTTAGCTATGGTGGCTCTGAACCATCTACCAATGGTCGTCAATGACACCTTGTGTCCTAAAGTGGATGGGTTGAAGGATAGGAATAGAGCCTCAGATTTTTGAAATGCCGCCATGCAGTCTAGATAGATGCTTAACGCCCTTCAAACATCAAGACGATGCCATTGATGCTCCAGCCTATAAGATGGTCTTGGACAAAAATTTGGAAGCACCAACTCCTGTGCTCTGTGGAAGACTGAATTTACTTTAGGAGTGAACAATGGATCCAATCGGAGAACCACTCTGTCCGCATGAAAAATACACAGGTCCTTTCTCATCGACAATGCTGCCAATTCAGAAATCCTCCTTGCTGATGTGATTGCAATTAAGAAGACCACCTTATATGTCAGGAATTTGAGACTAGCGGTTCTTAAAGGCTCGAATGGGCCAGTTTTAAGTGCAGTTAAGCTTGTTGAGCTCCCAAGTAGGATAGCAGTGAATTACAGGAGGTCATAAGTTTGCAGCACCTTTAAGAAAGCTGCGGACATGTTGGTGCGCTATGGAACGAAGGTCACCCCAGGATATCACTGAAGCCAAAGCCGTCACCTGTCTGCGTAAACTATTTGGAGATAGGCCCTTGGTCAACCCCCCCTGTAAAAAGTCCAATGATTGTTGCAGTGATGGGGTGGTTGGGTCGATCTTAGACTCCGGCACTAGCGACAGAAAGCGGTCCACGCAGCTTTGTATTTACGATTTGTTGAGGACTGCCTGGATGCTTGTATGGTGGCAATGGCATCTTCTGAAATCTGTTGGGTCCTTAAATGGCTCCGCTCAACCTCCATACAGCTAGGCTGAACCATTGTGGGTCCGGGTGAAGTACCGGCCCTTGCAAGAGGGAAACCCTTGATGGTGGAATTTTCCAAGGTTGTTCTCTTGACAGGTCCTGTAAGTCTGCGAACTATGTTCGCCTGGGCCAGTAAGGGGGGACCAATATCAATTCCACTCGTTCCTCCAATAACTTCTGGATCAACCTGGGTATTACAGGGAGTGGAGGAAACACATATAGAAGTCTGGGAGGCCACTGATATCGCAGGACATTGACAGCCTCCACTCCCTGAGTCGAGTACCTTGAAATATACCGGGGCAATTGGGCACTGTGGGGAGAGGCAAATAGATTGATCACTGGTTGCCCAAACTTCCGCACTGCTTCCTGGAAGAAAGATGGGTATAGGCACCACTCTGTCTGATCTATCGTGGCCCTGCTGAGCAGTCCACTTGTGTATTTAAGGCCCTGCTATGTGCTCTGCCTTGAGTGAAAACAGATTGGCCTCAGCCCACTTGAACAACCTGGCCATCTCTGTTTACATGGGCCTTGGTTTACATGTCTGTTTACATGGGCCTTGGTTGTGATATTGTCTGTCAAGACCAGAACATGGCATGATTGGAAAAGGGGTAGAAAACTGTGTAACACCAGATGAACTGCTTGCAGATCCAACAGATTGATGCTTTGTGATTGTTTGGAAATAGTCCAAATTCCCTGAGCAGTGTGGGATTGGAAGTGAGCTCCCCATCCTACCAGGCTGGCATTGGTTGTGATCATTGCCCTGCAAGATTCCTTGAAAAGACACCACTTGTTTATCATGTTTTCCGATCACCAGCGGATTGATCGGAGAACATTGTGCGGTACCTTTAAACGGATGTTGGAAGTGGCTCTTCCGGATCACTGGAAAGGTAACAGGAACCATTGCAGATCTCTAGAATGGAATCGAGCCCAAGGCACAATGGAAATACAAGAAATCAGTTTCTCTAACAGTTGAGACAGAATTACCAGGGAAACTCTCTTTAAGGCTCTGATCTCTCTGGCCAAAGACTGGATACAATTCAATCTCTCCTGAGAGAGAAAAAAACCTTGCCCTCCATGGTATCTATCACTGCCCCTAAATAAACTAACCTACTTGAGGGGATCAAATGGCTTTTATCCCAATTTATGAAAAAGCTGTGACCTTGAAGGGTCTCCAGAGTAATCTTGGTATCCAAATTTGCTTGATGTCTGGAAGATGACAAAATTAAAATATCATCCAGATAACATTGTAAACAAATAGATTTGATCCTGAGGGAGGCAGCCAAAGCCGCTAGGACCTTGGTAAAAGTCCTAGGGGCCGAAGCCAAACTGAATGGAGGGTGATACATTCATAGTGCTGATCACAATAGCAAAATCTAAGATATTTGTAGTGAGCAGGTCTAATTGGTATATGTACATAAGCCTCTGTCAGATCTCTAGAGGTCAGGACATCATTCTCTCTGATGCTGAGCAGAATGGACTGAAGAGTAGTCATTTTGAATTTTCGATAAACCAATGATTTGTTCAGATGTTTGAGGTCCAGAATTGCCCTCCAGCCCCCCAAACTCTTTGGAACCACAAACAATAGAGAGTAACAGCCATGACCCCGTTGTTCAGATGGGACCTCTCTAATGGCCCAAATATGCAGATGATTAATAGCCTCCTGCATCAACACTCTCTTAATGGGGTCCATGGATTTAGGGCTCAGGGGGGGGAGGATTGAAACTCTAGCGCCAAACCAAACCTAACAGAGTCCCTGAACCACGCATCAGAGGTGGAATTGTCCCATTGATCAGCAAACAATTTTAGCTGCCCTCCAATGGGAGCTCTCAAGGACTCAATTGGGGCGACAAAAAAATTGGCCTCCGGTACCTCTGGGGTTTCTTCTGTTTTGGCCTCCACACTGATCTCTATCGGAAGATTCCGACCTATCCTGTCTAAAACGGTCCTGTAGCCTGATGTTCTCTGCGATCTGGGAATGTATGGGCCTTGATAGTAGGGCCAGAAGGAACCCCTTCTAAACGACCAGGGAGTTCTGTTTTCAGACCTCCGAAAAAGAGGGGGGAATCACTTTTTTCTTGTTTCTATTCTCAATAAGCAGGAGCTCCAAATAATTTTCCAAATTGCCAAATAATTTATCCCCCGATATTGGGGCTGATGCCAGCTTGCATTTATGCTTAGTATCCGCCTGCCAATGTCTGAGCCATAGTAGTTTCCGTGCTGATACGTGAGATGCTATGGTTCTAGACGAGAATTTGACTGCATTAAATGTGGCGTAGGCAGAGAATTCTACTGCTGCAATAATCTTAGCAATGTCTTGGGCTCTGACATTTGACGCTGGTAATATATCCCTCAAATGTAAGAGCCATCATAGGGAGGACCGTGTAAAAAAGGATGCAACTTTAGCTGCCCTAATGGCCCAGGCATCATAAACATGCACCCTACGGAATGCCAACACTCTCTTTTCCTCCAGTCATAGGGCTTTCCCAGCCTCGTTGGGAAAGGTTAAAGAAGAAGCCAGTGCCACAATGGGCTCATCTACCTCTGGCATTTTGAGAAAATTGGAAAACTCTGGGGCCAAATTATAATATCGTTTATCGTACCCTCTTGGGGCTGGGTAGGATGCTGCTGATGCCCATTGATTTTGTATTAATTCAGCAAACATATGAGGGACAGGAATAGTTTCTGCCTCATAGCTGGTTGTGAGAATATTAGATCCTCGGATTCGTCCTGAGACCATGTTGACAATGGATGAGGGCTTGATGTGCCTAGTTTCACGGTGTTCTTTGCTTTGAACAGTAAAGATTTAAAGAGGTGCGGACGAAAAAGGCCAGAAAAGGTAGGTTGGTCTGGAATGAGGCCTTTGTCATCCGACATTCCTCATTCTTGTTGGTCAGCCTCTGACAACCTCAAGTCCATTTGATGGATAGACCCCACTTCCATGGGAACATCCAAGTCATCTAATTCCATCTCCTCCCAAAGACCCTGGACTGGTATGTCAGGAATATTGGGGAATACCTGAGTTTGATATTGTCCCATATGCTCAAAGGATCGAGCAGACAGGGATCCCACTTCCGAAGTATCCGAAAAATGTCTGGTCCGGATGGATTGCTGAACTCTGGCTGCAATGCCCTTTTGTATCGCCATCTCCATCTATTGACTCATTTTGATGGGAATAGTCTCAGGAAATGCCTCCTCCTGTCTTAAACCGGGGGCTGTAGGTGTGAAGGTTGCCTCTGGGATTTGCCGGGCAGTGCTCTTTGGAGAAGATATGCCTATGGGAGGCTGTCCAGAAATAGCCTGTCTGAGCTGGGTGGATAAGTCCAAGGGCCCCAACAACGTACTTGGGCCCTGATCTGATTGTTGTGTCATAGCCATCTTGTCCGCCTCCCTGGCCCGTTTCTGCAACTGCCTTTCCAAGGCTTGGTGCCATCTATGGGCACCCTTATCCGCCGCCTTAGAGGCCTTTTGGGGGCCCACTGACTTATCTCGGGACTTATTTGTCTTGGAGCAGAAGATGTTGTCACCTTCCATCGTGGAGGACTGATTCTCGTGCCTCTAACTTTAATTTTTATATTATTATTATTATTATTATTATTATTATTATTATTATTATTATTATTATTATTAGTAGTAGTAGTAGTAGTAGTACTTAGGAGTGATGCCTATCCCTGTGGTTGAAAGTAGAACGCTTCTCCAGGAGTGTAAGTATATATATATCTATATCTATCTATCTATCTATCTATCTATCTATCTATCTATCTATCTATCTATCTATCTATCTATCTATCTATCTATCTATATCCATATCCATATCCATATCCACCTACCTACCTACCTACCTACCTACCTACCTACCTACCTACATACATACATACATACATACATACATATATATATATATATATATATTCTGAGGTTTTCGCGGGTATTTGTATGTGGATCTTTGGTTATTCGGGTTTTCTCCCACGTAGAATTGGAAGTATCTAGGCAACGTTTCGATGAAGTCTCATTCATCATCTTCAGGCTTGTTTCTTCAGCTCTGTGCTTCTCAGAGTAATGTGAGCTTGCAACTGCTTCTTCCTTTTAACTGCTAGTGGGAGTGTGACTTGATTGGGTGGAGGTTTGGCTGTGTTCTGATTGGTAGGGGGGTTGGCTGTGTTCTGATTGGCTGGGGGTGTGTTCTGCTTAGGTGGGGGCTTGGTTGTGCTCAGGTTAGTCTTAGTTACTGGGGGATTAGAGCTGGTGAGCTGTGATCTTGTTGTTTGGCTTCGTGTTCGTGGTCGTGCCACATCTTCATGGTGGGTGTCAGTTTGCTTCTTGTATGGGTCAGAGGGATTTGAAGCGGGTAGTGGTGCAGCTGCAGTATGGTTTCTGGTTCGTGGTCGTGTCTCCTTTTAAAAACAAAACTGACAGACCTACTCCAAGACTCCACATACAAACCTATAAATACAGACCCAACCACATATCTAGAAAAATCAACCAAGAAGAAAATTATAACCAGCCACATAAGCAAAGAAATCCAACAGACGATCATCCCAAGAGAAAAATCTTCTAGATGCCCCAAATTATACGGCCTCCCAAAAATACACAAAGAAGGCATACCTCTCAGACCCATAGTCAGCTCCATAGGAGCACCATTACAAAACCTAGCTAAATACTTAGCAAAACAACTACAGCCCCATGCTGAAACCGCAGCTTCATATGTAAAAAACTCATACCACTTCTTAGAAATGATCAAAGATCTACACGTAGAACAAGAAGATCTGCTTGTAAGTTTCGACGTGGTTTCACTATTCACTCAAGTCCCAATAAAAGAAACTCTTGAAATCATCAAAAATAAATACCAACCAGCCAAAGACCTCATGGAACTAACAGAACACTGCCTAACCAACACATATTTCATGTACAAAGGACAAAGATACAAGCAAATTGAAGGAGCCCCTATGGGATCACCACTGTCACCCGTCATTGCAAACCTGTTCATGGAAGAATTCGAATCCA
Organism: Laticauda colubrina; assembly: GCA_015471245.1. Taxonomy (NCBI): domain Eukaryota; kingdom Metazoa; phylum Chordata; class Lepidosauria; order Squamata; family Elapidae; genus Laticauda; species Laticauda colubrina. The sequence continues at coordinate 33,455,933 of BLBF01000019.1, forward strand.
GAGCCCTGGCGAATGCCACCCACAAACCCAAACTATGGCTAAGATACATCGATGACACATTTGTGATTTGGCCCCATGGAAAAGAAAACCTAAACAATTTCCTAACACACCTAAACAACACACACCCCAAAATCAAGTTCACCATGGAAACGGAAATAAACAAACAACTACCATTCCTAGATGTACTAATCTACAAAAGAACAGATGGCACACTGGGACACACCATATACGAAGAAAACACACACCAACCGCTACCTCAACGCCCAATCCCACCACCACCCAGCACAGATAAATTCTGTAGCGAAAACCCTAATTACCAGAACCAAATGCCTGGCAGATAAGACACATATAAAGACTGAACTATGCACCCTGACTGAAGTATTGACAGCCAATGGCTTCCACAAAAACAAAATCACCAACTTGATCCACAAAAACACACCAAGACATAACAGAGACCTAGAAGACCAACAGATCTATGGAACAGCTGTCTTGCCCTACATAAGAGGTACCACAGATAAAATCAGTAAGATACTACACAGGCATCACATCAAGACTGCCTTCAAAACAGACAAAAAAATAGCAGCCATCCTGAGGAACCCCAAAGACAAAATTGACCTGGAAAACCAAGGCATATACGAAATTCCCTGTACATCATGCCCGGCCACATACATTGGACAGACCAATAGAAGAATAAGTACCCGCCTAGAGGAACACAAAAATGCAGTAAAAAAGCTGGAACACACCTCCTCACTAGTCCAACACATGAAAACCACAGGTCACAACATCAACTTCAATGGCACTAAAACCCTGGCCACTATAGAAAACCCCAGCCACAGAATCATCAGAGAAGCCATAGAGATTGAAAAAAGACCTGACAGCATGAATAGAAGAGATGATTCCACCAGACTGTCAATCATTTGGAAGCCTGCACTCTCAAATAGAAAGATCTCCATGCCACAAGCCAGGCAAACACCTGGGCAAAAACAGACTCCCTCTGATAGCTCCAACCTAACCCCCCCACCAGGCACCCAGGTGAAACCCAGCTTGCTAATGAAGAGCAGCCGTCCCTTCACACGGAGCCAAGCTGCACTAAAAGCCTCCAACACAAGAACAGACTGTTGCCAGCCAATCAAAGCCACAAAACAGACAGAAGAAACCAGGAACACCAATCAATCAAACTCCAAGTCCAATGAAATAGGTCCAGGCTCCCAGCCAATCAGAATGAACCAGCCTCAAATTTAAAAACCAGGAGCTGTAAGACCCACATCCATACAGAAGCCTGATGATGGCAGATGAGATTCTGCTGAAACGTTGCTACAACTTTAACAGAACTACAATGACGTGGGATAATACCTGAAGGAAGCTAAACAGCACACATGTAAGTACCCGCGATAACTTAAAAAAACAAATATCTGACCTCTACGGGGAGGAAATAAACAGCCAGATCAGAAGCTATGAGAAGCTGGAAGTTAAAAGAGCAGGAATACTATGTGACCTAAAATTCCTATGCAGCTGCAGAGACAACAATGTAACACCAACCTGCTTCAAATTAACATTTCATAAAAACACAGCAGCTACCAAACGTATCCTGAAAAGGACAGAGATATCTCTACTCAGAAATGAAGTTCACAGTAAAAGATTCCAATTAGATCAGTTAAACAAAGATTTGCTAGCACTACACCTGGAATTGAGCAGCAAAATCCACCCTCTACTTTGGGATAAGATCAAACAACTTACAACTTGGAGAGCTGAAACTGAAAATACTTATAAAAATGATAAACTCTCAAAAAAACTGAAAAAATTAGAAAATGACAAGAAAATTCCCAATAACCCACAACAACACCTGAAACAACTAGTATACAACGTTTCCAACAGAGAACTCAACAAAACAGAAACAGATGTCCTATCCAAAGGATTCAATTATGCCATAGCACCCAAAAAAATCCCAACAGAATCCATCATATGTGCAGTAGAATCCAGCCTAACCAAATTAAATACAGATGAAGCTGACAGAATAAGACACCAGGTTACTCACATCTTATGCACAATGAAACCACCCAAAAATAATTTGCAAAAAGATGAATTCAGAGCGTTACAAACCCTGAAAAATGATAATAATATCATAATACTCCCAGCAGACAAAGGAAATGCCACAGTAGTAATGGACAGAAAAGACTATGAAACAAAATTGACAGACCTACTCCAAGACTCCACATACAAAGCTATAAACACAGACCCAACCACATATCT
>BLBF01000019.1:33458582-33485181 GCA_015471245.1 Laticauda colubrina
ATACATACATACATACATACATACATACATATATATACACATACATACATACACACACACACATGCACATATACGTGCCTATATCTACATGTAAATCTGTGTATATGGGAAACTGTATCTAAGGGTCCCCAACAAGGGAAACCCCCAAGCGCTCCAAGCAAGAAATATTCTGGACCCCTGGTCCCCAACAAGGGAAAATAGCTACACAGGGCCTGGATGGATCCTTTCCTGTCAAAAACGTTCTGCTGTTTGAAAAGGGCATTGGTACTTACCTGATATGCCCGTTCTCTTTGAGCTGTGAAGAGCATCCAGTATTGGGAGGTGCTTAGTCTCCGCATTCACAGGCTGAGCTTGATTTGTGGAACGGTCCTCCTCCACCACGTGATTCCTCCTCAGCGTTCCCCAGTTTTGGTGAAGACGAGAGAAATAAGCACTCTCATCCTCAATACTAAAAAGTTCATTGGCCGAAACAGAACCCCATCAGACGGAAAAAAAGGGTGGGACTGGATGCTCTTCACAGCTTAAAGAGAATGGGCGTATCAGGTAAGTACCAACGCCCTTTCTCCTATGAACTGTTCAGAGCATCCAGTAGTGGGACATACCAAAGCTTGGCCTGTCCTATGGGAGGGACTCCGTCTGGTCTGGAATCACCTCCTGGTCTCTGTGAACCCTTTGCAGAACTCTTCTGCCAAAGGAAGCCTCAGCAGAAGCAAACACATCAATTTTGCAGTGTCTAATGAAGGGCGATGGGGAAGTCCAAGCCGCAGCCCGACAGATTTCAGTTATTGATGCCTGTGCAGGCCATGCTGCCGAAGTTGCTGCACTTCTTGTTGAATGAGCTGTTATGCCCTTCGGCACCTGCAGAGATTGGGTCTGATATGTTTTTGCTATTGCTGCCCGTACCCAACGGCCTATCGTAGAAGGTGAAACCTTGCAACCCTGAGAATTTGGCTGAAAGGACACAAATAAAGCCTCTGATTTCCTGAAAGCTGCTGTACGCTTGATATAGATTCTCAGGGTATGCCTCACATTAAGCTTATACCATTGTCTTTCCATCCCCTGTGATGGTCTGGGACAAAAATTTGGAAGAATAAGCTCTTGAGCTCTATGAAAACCCAAATTGACCTTGGGCATAAATATGGGATCGGGACGAAGGACCACACGATCAGCATGAAAAATGCAGAGATCTTCTCTGACAGACAGGGCTGCAATTTCCAAGATACGATGAGCGGAAATGATCGCTACCAGGAAAACTATTTTGTACGTGAGAAATTGGAGACTTGACGATTTCAAAGGTTCAAAAGGACCTTTAGTGAGAGCGACAAGGACCTTCTTAAGGTCCCAGGTGGGATAACGGTGCACTGCTGGAGGGCATAAATTGGTGGCTCCTCGAAGGAAAGATCTTATGCATGGATGATGTGAAAGAGAACTGAGGTCCTTGTGAGAACTGATGCCAAGGCCGCCACCTGCCTTTTTAACGTATTAGGTGAAAACCCCTTATCAAGTCCCTCCTGGAAAAACTCTAGAATCTGGGCGACAGAGGGAGAGGCAGGATCAATTTGAAGCTTACTACACCATTTGCAGAAAGTTGACCATGTGGGGTTGTAAATGTGAATTGTTGAGGGGCGTCTGGCAGCTAAGATAGTGTCAATAACTCTGTTGGAGAGCTTTTCGCACTTCAAACCATTCCACTCAACCTCCAGACGGTCAATTGTAACCATTGAGGATCCCGATGTTGAAGAGGCTCTTGAGTTAATGAGATTCTGTCTGACGGGATTCTCCAGGGGGGGCTATCGAAAGACTGCGGAGGTCCATGAACCATGGCCATCTGGACCAATAAGGCACTACTAGAAGTAATTCCACTCTCTCATCTAGTAACTTCTGGATGACTTTGGGAACCAGTAGAAGTGGAGGGAATGCATACAGGAACCCCGAGGGCCAACAACAGCGGAGCGAATTGAAATTCTTCGCCCCTTGGGATGGGTACCTGGAAAAAAATATCGGAAGCTGAGTGTTGAGAAGGAAAACAAATAGGTCTACCACCGGTTGACCAAGTGACCATGCCACTTCTTGGAACAGGGATGGGTGGAGGCGCCACTCCAATTGATCTATGGTGGCCCTGCTTAGCCAGTCTGCCTGTGTATTCGACAGACCCGAAATGTGTTCTGCTTTGATGGAAAGTATGTTGTTCTCCGCCAAGTGACACAGGCGTTCCACTTCCTGTATTAGCTGCTTCGATTGTGTGTCCCCTTGCTTGTTTATGTGAGCTTTGGCTGTTACATTGTCTGTTAGTATCAGTATGTGCTGACCGCGTACCTGGGGGAAGAAATTCCGAAGGGCCAGGTGTACTGCGCAAAATTCCAGCCAGTTTATACTGCATGACTGTTCTATGTTGGACCATCGGCCTTGGGTTGTGAGTGACTGGACATGAGCTCCCCATCCGAACAGACTTGCATCTGTGGTGTTGGTGAGCCTTTGTGGTTCCTTGAAGAGACAGCCTCTGTTGATAACCTGTTTAGACCACCAGAGGAGAGATTTGAGAACCTTGGGCGGAACCCTGACTTTGTGTTTGGAGTTGCTTCGGCCGGATCACTGGTACGGTAGCAGGAACCACTGGAGGGATCTAGTGTGAAGGCGGGCCCAAGGAATAATAGAAATACATGAAATCATTTTTCCCAACAATTTAGATAGTTCCATTAAGGCCCTGTCACACTGCCCAACGGATGCAAAACGTTAGTAAAAAGGACACAACGGACGAGAAAAATGTTCCATCCATTGTTATCCGCTCTCAGAAGGGGCGAAAATTTGCATAAGCAGAGCGGATAACATGGAAAGGAATGGACGCAGGGAGGACGCAGGGCGGATGGAAAGCAGATGCGGAACGGAAGCCCAGCGGATGTAAGCGGATGGGAGCAGATGGCACATCCGCTAGGCTTCTGGGGGACCTCAGCAAAGTGGACGCGGAACGAATACAGCGGATGCACAGCAGACGCCGAGCGGATGAAGCGGATGCAGAGCGGAAGCCTAGCAGATGCACAGCGGAAGCCTAACGGATGCCTAGCGTTAATTGCGCATGCGGGGAGGATGCATTGCGTAAGCCCTGTGGATATAAGGGAAGCAGCTCGGAAGCAAGTCACCATTCAGAGGAAAGACCTGCTGCCAGACGGATTGACAGCCTTGCCTGCCCTGCCTCCAAGCCTTGCTGCCAGCCTCTCTGCCAGCCTTGTTGGCTGCCTGCCTGCCAGTCTTGCTGCCAGCCAGTCTGCCTGCCAGCCTTCCTGCCAGCCTTGGTGCCTGCCTCCCTGCCAGCCTTCCTGCCAGCCTTCCTGCCAGCCTTGGTGCCTGCCTGCCTGACAGCCTTGGTGCCTGCCTGCCTGCCAGCTTTGGTGCCTGCCTCCCTGCCAGCCTTGGTTCCTGCCAGCCTCCCTGCCAGCCAGCAACCCCACAACCATGCGGAAGCACAGCAAGCCTCAGCCATCTGCTGCCAGCCCTTGCAAGAGGGACAGGGCTACCATCCCACCCCCTGGCCCTCACTCTGGTTCTGCTGGGGCTTCTGCAGCACGGGCTCGCTCTTCTGGGGCTGGGGCTTCTGCTGCTTCTGCTTCTGGAGGAGCTGATGACAAGCACTCCAGCACCAGCCACCTCCACATCACCTGCACCCTTCACCCTTGAGACTGAGCGACCAAGAGGAGTGACAGAGACTCATTTTTGTTTTATAGCTTGTTGTTAATAAAGTCTAGTTTTGATTCACACACTTGCTTCATTTCTTTTTTTTAATAAAGTCTTGCTGGAAACTTTTAGAAATGGTTTAAGCCTTTGCATGCTTGTGGGATGGGTTAAGATAGCAGTAGGATGGGTTAAGATAGCAGTGGGATGGGTTAGGATAGCAGTGGGATGGGTTGAGATAGCAGTGGGATGGGCAGGGATACCTTTGGGATGGGTAATAGCTGTGGGATAGATAAACCTCCAGTGCAAGCATAGTGGGACTGGATGGTCCACCTTCCCAGGTGCCACACCTATGGGCCTTTATTATCAATAACAATGTAATCAATCATCCGCACATGTCAACATAAACACAACTCTTTATTAAATGCCCTGTTCATTGTAGGCCCACCCAACATACATGGCCCAATCTCATCCGTGTGATGAGACAGGCTGAAGGAAGCATCCATTAAGCATCTATCATCCTGTCTTGCCACTCCACTGCTCCAGCTGGGGAGTTGCACCAGTGTTTCAGGAGGTTGCGCTGCTTCTTCCCTTCACGTGAAGCTCTGTTGGGGCCTTGCACATCCTCAGTGTCTATCAGGTTTCGCCCTTGCCTCCATTACCCAGGCTTCATGTCCCCATTGCCTTGTTGGAGGTCCACGAGCCTGTTCTGCAAGACTGGGTAGCGGGTGCGCATGAGATTGTGCAGGATGCAGCAAGCTTCCATGATCCTCCTCACGGTCTCTGGGCGATGCTGCATGGTGGTGAGAAGTACCTGGAACCTGTTGGCCAAGATGCCAAAGGCGTTCTCCACCACCCGCCTTGCCCTGGACAGCCTGTAGTTGAAGATCCTCTCTTCACGGGTGAGGCATCTGGAGGTGTAGGGCTTCATGAGGTAGGTTGTGAGGGAGAAGGCGTCATTCCCCACGATGAAGTAGGGCACATCTTGCGTGTCGTTGGGCAGGGGGTCTGGATCTGGGAAGCCCACGATGAGGTTGCGTTCCAGCCCCTCCTTGAGGTGACTGGCGTTGTATACCTGGGCATCTGAAGATGAGCCGTTGCCTGAAGCATCGATGTACATGAACTTGTAGTCACCATCGACCATGGCGAAGAGGATGATGCTGAAGAAGCCCTTGTAGTTGTGATAAGAGGACCCTGAGTTGGCTGGCGCTTTGCAGGCCACGTGCTTGCCATCGATGGCTCCAACGGTGTGGGGGAAGTTCCACCTCTGATACCACTGCTCTGCAACTTTCTTCCATTCTTCTTCAGTGGAGGGGCACTGGAGGAGCTCCTCCTTGTATTCTTCGATGATGGCCTGCACCACTTCTCTAACCACAATGCTGATGGTGTTGTGTGGCACCCTCCAACCGTACTGAATGCTCGTGTATGTGGTCCCTGAGGCCAGGTGGCGCAGAGTGAGTGCCACCTTGAGCCCAGGTTCCAGGCTGGGCTGGAAGTTGGTGTTTGCCTTGGTCAACCTGGGTGTCAGCCGCTGCACAACTTCGTCAAACATGGCTGGAGGCATCCTCATGAAGTTCTGGAATGCACAAGTGTCTTCGTTCCTGAGCTCCACCATCAGCTTGTTGTACAGTTCATCCTCTGCTCTTCTGGCAAACCATCTTCGTACCCAGACGCTTCTTGGCCGCCTCTTTTTCTTCCCGTAGTAGAGTTCACAGAGCCTGTAGATGGCTTCGCACTGTTGCAGAAGGATGGTGGCTGCCAAAAGGACTTTGTTACGATCCACGGTGGACATGACTGGATGCTGTGGAAGAGGAAGAGGCAGATGAAGGCTGCAGAGGTCCGCACCGCAGGGCTGCTGTTCTGAAAGTGAGATCCAGATGAGTTGCTCCCCCTTTTTATAGGCAGTATAGGTTTTCCCCTAGGTGTCCTTTTGCATCCTCTAGGCATCCTCTAGACATCCTTAATATCCGAGATAGGTCCCCTCTGCGAACGTTTTTTCCATTTTATATGATTTGTTTCCATTCTGCATCCGCTAGGCATCCGTTCTGCATCCGTTCCGCGTCCGTTCTGCTTCCTCCCTGCGTCCGTTTACCGCTGGAGCGGATGGAGTTGCGCGGATGCGCAGTGGATGCCTAGCGGATATAGCGGATGCGTAATGGATGCAGAACGGATGCCTAGCAGATGCAGAATGGACAAATTGGATACATTTTCCGCTCAAAAGTTTTGAGCAGCTCAAAACTTTCTGAGCGGATGAAACGTTAATAAACGGATGCTGGACGGGTAGAGAGGAAGCAAAACGTATGCAGTGAGTACAGAACGGATGCATCGCGTTAATCAACGGATGGCAAGTGTTTCTCTCCGTTTTACATCCTCCTTCCATCCGTTGGTGCAGTGTGACAGGGGCTTTAGGGACACTCTCTTAAGCGCCCTGATTTCCCTAACCAATTTTTGAATGCTATTTAGTCTATCTAGTGACAGATAAACTTTGCCTTCCACTGTATCTATGACCGCCCCTACATGAATTAACCGCGTCGAAGGTGCTAATTGAATCTTCTTCCAATTTATTGAGAAACCATGTTCTTGTACAGATAATAATGTGTTCTGAGTGTCTATTACTGCTTGATGGGCAGTGAGATAAAATCAAAATATCGTCAAGATAACACTGGAGGCATACTGGGATATTCCTGAGGTGGGCAGCTAGTGCTGCGAGGACCTTGGTGAAGGTCCTGGGGGCAGAGGTTAATCCGAATGGAAGGGCCACATATTCAAAGTGGTAGTTATTGTAGCAAAATCTCAGAAACCTATAATGGGAGGGCCGAATAGCAACGTGCAGGTACACCTCCATCAAGTCTATGGACGTGAGCACGTCCCCTTTCCTGATGCCCTGTGATATTGATTGGAGGGTATGCATTTTAAATTTGCGATATACTAAGAAACGGTTGATACGTTTCAAATCTAATATCGTTCTCCACCCCCCTGAATTTTTTGGCACAACAAAAAGATGTGTATAAAACTTGCCCTTGTTGGTTGGTCGCTACTGGTTGGATGGCTCGTATATCCAGAAGATGTTGGATAGCGGAATCCATGAGATTACGCTTGACCGGGTCTCTGAAAGGAGGGTATGACATGAAGGAATCTGGAGGAGTAGATCTAAACTTCAGCACGAGTCCAAATCCAAGTCCCATTGGTCAGCGAATAACTTAAGACATCCACCAATGGGAATTGGGTCCCGGGGGTTATCTTGGTCGCCAGAAGGGCCTGTTCCCTGTTCCCCAAAAGGATCTTTTGGATTGACCACCCCTTCTACTTCTATCCACTGAGTCGGACCTATCTGGTTGTTGTCCTGGTCTAACTGGTGGGGGTCTCTGGTATCTGGAAGAGAATGATCCCTGAGAGAAAGATCGAGAGGATCCCCTCCGAAAGGACTGGGGCTTCTGAAGTCTGACTTCCCAAAAAGGAAAGGAGAATGTTCTTCTTGTTGCGTGTTTCAATTAGTAGTAGATCCAGCGAAGGGACAAACTATCTACCACAATGGGTGATGATGCCAGCTGGGATTTGTGTTTGAAGTCGACTTGCCAGTGTCTTAACCATAGCAAGCGATGCGTTGTGACATGTGAGGTAATGGCCCTTGCTGAAAACTTGACTGCGTGATAGGTAGCATTGGCAGAGAATTCAGCAGCTGCCGTAAGTTTGGCGATGTCTTGGTGCGCCCTGATATTAGAAGAAGGAACATGTTGTTTCAAAAGACGAAGCCATCTAAGAGACGACCGCGTGAAGAAGGAGGCGGCCGTGGCTGATCTGATCGCCCATGCATCAGACTGATGAGCTCTGCGTAGGGCTAGCTCGACCTGTTTTTCCTCCAGCTTTAAGGCCTCCAGTGCCTCACTGGGAATAGAGGGGGACGCTAAAGCCACTAAAGGCTCGTCTACCTCAGGAGTCCCCAGTAACTTTGCAAATTCAGGGTCCAAGTTGAAGTATTTCCTATCATGTCCAGTTGGGGAGGTGTATACTGCTGCAGAAGCCCACTGCTTCTGCACCAGGTCCGAAAATATGGGTGGGACTGGAATTACCTCTGCTTCAACTACCGGTTGGTTGAAGATCATGTCCTCTGGTCGTTCCCCTGAAGAGTCACGTGTGTCAGAAGGATTTGGCTTGTTTAGGCCTGCAATGTTCTTTGCCTTAAACAAGAGAGATTTGAAAGGCTATGGCCGAAATAAGCCTGTAAAAGCAGGCTGGTCAGGAATAAGACCTTCATCCTCAGACCATTTCCCCTTCTAAGGGGTCTGCCTCTGACAGGGGCTCGCTATCGTGAATTGATCCCACTTCAGACTCGGCCATTTGAAAGATTTTATTTACTTCCTCCTCCAGCCCTTGGAGAGGGGTCTCCCCCTGTAAATGTACCTGGGACTGGTGTTGTTCTGACCTGGTCAGTGACCTCAGAGGTTGGGGCTCTTGGTCAGTAGCTATAGGGTAAGATCTGGACATTACCATGTGTTGAAGCCCCGCTGCAATCCCTTGGTGAATAGCCATCTCCATCCAGGCTTTCATCCTTTCTGGAACCTCCTCAAAGAAGCTGTCACCCTGGCGAAGACCAGCGGCTGTCGGAGTGAAGGTGGCTTCGGGAGCCCGTCTGGTTGGTGTTCCAGACACTTGGGCCTGTTCTCCTTGTGGAGTTAAGCTGCGCCTGGATGAAAGGGAGAGATCTAGAGGAGGAGGAGGGTGTGAAGAAACTGACGGACTGGAAGAGGGAGCACCCTGAGATACAGCGTGGACCTCTCGAGAATGCCTGTCTATTTGCTTTTGTAAGGCCTTATGGCACCTTAAGGCGTCCCTTTCTGAGGCTTTAGAATTTCCACTGTGTTTTGATTTGGCTTTTGCCTTCAAGCAAGGTACCTGAGAGGTGCTACCATCTGCCATTTTGATTAAAATTAGAATAACAGTAATTGACTATAATCTGTGTACAAGGCGGTTGGCACGCCCAGAGTCCGATCTGAGTCAAAAACAGTTGCCCTGATAAAGTTCTTATTGCCCCCTTTTATTTTATTTATTCTTTTTATTTTACTGATGTCTCTCTCTCTATATATATATAATAAGCCGTATCTCAGTAATAATATTTTATTGAAAATTAAAATATTATACTGTTAAGTAGTTTGTTACCATGAGTGATTATTATTATTGTAATAATTATTATAATATTATTGCTATAATTGCTTTGTAATTGCTCTTATGAGTAGTGATATATGTATATTCCAAAATTAATAATAGAACAACCAATATTAATGAGTAATCCAATTAGCCAAATAGTGAACGCCTAAGGCCTGGACTGATGATTGTAAGGGCCTTCAGCAGCTTTCCTGCACAGGCGGACACTGGCCTAGTTGCTTGCTGCTGTGCCACTGAAAATAAGGCTGTGAGGGTTAAGCCAACAATTTTAAAAGCAATTAAAAAATTAATTATCTTCAAGTGCAGGTAGCCAAAACGAGGGTAAAACAGCTCTCAGAATCCTGAAGGAATTCTGTTGCTTCGAGCAGAAAATACCTCACACAGCTTCGGAAAGACAGACCAGGCGCGCAGCCACGAGGTGGCACTCAAGATGGCTTCCAGCAGTTAAAGTCTTTTTGCACGCTTCTCAGCAGCAGCTTCCCGTCTTGCAAACTAAGCCAGAGCTCAAATGAAGCCTGAGCTCTCAAATCAACAGAAACGGCGGAGAAGAAAGGGAAATTAATCCTAATTAACTTCCCCACTGAAGAAACAGCGTTCGGAGGGGGGGTAAAGGCGATACGACTTTTAAAATGACATATCAAGCCGCTAGCAAGCAAACGGAATAAAGACACAGCGGCAATCAAAGAGGCAGAGGTAAGGAAATTTTGGCTGTGGAGAGGTGGTGCAGAGCAGTTCCAAAAACCTCCCGCCACCTCTTTTTTGGGGGGTGCGCAAACAGCGCTTCCCTTAAACTGGACTCTCAGGCTGATAAGGATTGAAGGCTAAAGACAAAGAAAACCAAAGGAAAACCAAATTGCAATGAAACCTGCTAAAGTTTCTGTTTCGGTCAAAGAAACTTCCAAAGCACTGCCTGTCTCACACAAGGCTGAGCAAAAACTGGGGAACGCTGAGGAGTCACGTGGTGAAGGAGGAGCATTCCACAAATCAAGCCTCAAACTGTGAATGCGGAGACTAAGCACCTCCCACTACTGGATGCTCTGAACAGCTCATAGGAGAATGGCACTTGCAAAAAGCAATTGCAAAAAAGCAATTGCAAAAAGAAAAAAATTCCTGTTTAAGGACTAGCCTGCTGATCCAACGCCAGCAAGAAATAATCGCAGGGCATTGGAGTAGGAGAAGATACTTGCCCCGGTCCCCAAGAAGGGAAACCAGTGGGGAATGGCACCTGTGATATTTAGGCGCGAACTTGAAACCAGCCATTGAAAATGGCGGGAAGGCAGAATCTCCGATGTTAATTGCCTGAGCAGTTTAACGAGCTGCTGCTGTTGACTCTCTAAATTGTCAGATAAATGATCCTGTCAGTCAAAACCGCAAGGAGAAGTGAACTGCGGCTGCGAGTGCTCCGCCAAGATCGCAGAGATAAGACGATTGGGGGATTAGATAAGCTGAATTTAAAGACGATCAGGAGATTAGACAGCTGCGAAGCAGCTGTCTCAGGCTGCCTGCAGAGTGACAGGCTCCTCCAGCCACAAAGAACTGTTCTCAAACTGATCGGTGGGATGACCTAATAGAGCCACGAGCCTTGAAATCACCAAATTAATTGGGGAAAAATTTACAAGCCAAATTAACCCAAGAGCAAACCTGAATTTTAACTAACTGAATCAGAAAACTGTTCTAGTCAGGGAGTGCACAACCTCTTACCACGAAGGCTGAGCTAAAACCGGGGGACGCTGGGGAGGTGTCCCGTGGAGGAGGAGCGTCCTGGAGTTTTCAGCCCAGCCTTTCCAAAAGAGACTGAAGCACCTCCCACTTCTGGATGCTCTGAACAGCTCATGGGAGAAGTGTGTCTTTCCAATGCTTGCTTAGTGGATAATAATTTACAAAGAGAAAGTAAGATGCTAGCTAGGTCCTTTTCCGCTACTACAGAAAGTTAACAAAAATGTGTTTATAGTCCTTCATGTTTTAGCCAAACTCTAATTGCTGTAAATAATATAATGCCAAATTAAACATTTGCAATAAACATTTTCTTTAATCAAGCTTGTATCAAGGAAATTTAATCAATCATTAAAAGAAATATCTGTAAAGGCTACCCATATAGCCTTCTTAATAAGAATAAACAGCAAGGAAAAACATACTGACTAGGTTTGAAAACTGTCAAACTTTTTTAAACATAACATCCTTACTCAGAATAAGGATCCTTTCTTGCTCCAGTGCCCATCTGGGAATGAACTTGGTTGTCCGTACAAGGACACATTTTTCAATAAACATGCATAGTTTGCATAATGAATCTCCCCCCCTCAATATTTTACAGTCTCACTTCCCAACCATTTGTTCAGACCTTTTAAAGTTAACAACAGTGCTGGGGGAAAAAAACCTTTAATAGCCCATTTTCAACCTTTACAGTGTTCCTACATGTTGTGCTGGGTCTGACCTGTGTTTTTTACATTCCCGCCCTCTGCTCTGTAAGAGGGAAGACAAAAAAAACCCCAAATGATTTCTATAGCCTATGTTTCTTTTACCTTACCCCTCCCCCCTTCAGTAGAGTGGAGAGATTGGAGAGGAAAAGATTACAAAGAGCAAACTATTTCCACTCGCTGCACTGACAAAAATCACACCAGTTGGGGGGAAAGGGTCACGCAAAAAAGAGATTGCCTGTAGAAATGATCAATGATTTAGACAAGGGGATAGATGGAAAACTCATCTAATTTGCAGATGACACCAAGATGGCAAGAATAGGCAACACTCCAGAAGTTAGGCTCAAGATACAGAAAGTCTTTGACAGATTTACATTATACTTGATCTTAGCCAAAAGTCTGAGAAGCGATTTGAACACTGGGACCAATCAAACACAATGAAATTCAATGGGAATAAAAATTGTTTTTACATTTAGGTAAAAAACCCTAAATGCATAGGAATAGAATAGATAGTACCTGGCTTAGTAACTGCAAGAGGGATCTTGGAGTCCCAGTGGACAACCACTTAAATATGAGCCAGCAGTGTGCTGCAGCTGCCAAAAAAGCCAACACAATTCTAGGCTGCTTTATAATGCTTTGATAAGACCACACTTAGAATGATGTATCCAGTTTGTTTGCCATGATATAAAAAAGATACTGAGACTTCAGAAAGAGGGCAGAGAAGAGCAACAAAGATGATTAGTAGTCTGGAAGCTAAGACATATGAAGAAAAGTTGCAGGAATTGGGTATATCTAGTAAAATGAAAGAAGGGTTAGGGGGTGACATGATAGCAGTGTTTCAATATCTAAGTGGCTGCCACAAAGAAGTGGGGGTAAACCTATTCTCAAAAGCACCTGAAGGCAGGTCAGGTAGCAATGGGTGGAAAGTAATCAAGGAAAGAAGCAACCTAGAACTAAGAAATGTCCTGACAGTTAAAATAATTAATCAATGGAACAACTCACCTCCAGAAGCTGTGTGTGACTGAACAGTGGAGATTTTTAAGAAGAGACTAGACAGCCATTTGTCTGAAATGATATAGGGTTTCTTGCTTAGCAGGGGATTGGACTAGATGACCTCTAAGGTCCCTTTCTATTATTATTCTATTATTCTTTGCCTTCAGGCAGAGTAGAAATATGAGAGAGAAAGAAACTTCAAGAGAGTTAACCATGTGGTTTCCTACTTACTGACCATTTTGCCTAGAGGCAAAGTTGCTGGTCTCAGTTAAGGTCATTAAGTGAGAACTACCTGAATGCTACATTTACTTTGGTTCTCAAAGTATTAAAACTACAACTTCTTATGCAATTTTTAAAATGCATCACAAAAATACACACCCTTGATGTAAGGCAGAAGTTTCTCACAAATTGGCGAATTCTGCTTGGTAACGTGGAAACTGCATGTGATCTTTCCAGGAAATGCATGTGTCAAACCAAGAATCTGTTTCTGGAATGTGCAAGATATTTAGTCATACCACAGTCAAATAAATCAAAGCAGATGTGTTGTTTGTATAGTCCAGATTCTATAAATTTGAAGAACAGTGCACAAATATTGCATTTTGAGCACCCATCATAAGAAAAAAGTAGCATAACTAATTCCCTCTTTTATATATAACTTCAAATTCAGGCAACAATTCCTTATAATGGAGCTCAGTTGTACAAATAAACTCTCAAGCAACAGTCATCTACTTTCTAATCTAACCCTGTGAAGGTTAGATCTCCTCCTTACCTAGAATATACTTTTAATTGTGGGTTCAGCAAAAGAAATACAAAGTAAAGAAAGAACATGTGGAAGCAGCATACTCCTTTTAAAGTTTACTAGAAAACTGTGTTTTCAAATCCTGTTGAAAAAGGATATATGCTATTTCCAAAAATCACTAAATGATTGTCACAACAGCACTTCCAGCTGGCAGTATCTTAATTGGGCTGGACATCAGAGGACTGCTGCAAATGTAGTTGGCTTGATTTGAAAATGAAAAGATTATACTACTGCTGCTCAATTCAAGTCAAGCAATAGAAAATACAGCACATGCTATTGACATCCTCCCTCTTACCTAATATTGCATGATGCTCAGTTTTACCAAGTTGCTTCAACAACTGAAGCAAATCTGGTATACGGTAGGAACAATACAATGAGCAACTTGATGTCCCAGACATTATCTAGGCCTGAACTCCTATTTTGTAACTCCCAATGCTCCCTCTGATAACACAACAGTCATTGTGAAGCAGGAAAGACAAGAAATATATAAAACCAAGAGTGTTAATCAGGGTTCTCAAAATATGTTGGGATCTCTTAAGGAAGCAAAGTTATAAAAATGCAATCAAACTTGTGAAGATCAAGTAAAAAACCTCATTCTGGGCTTTGCTCTTCATTTTGCCTGAAGCAGCTGAAGTACCACATAGTTTAACAACATATTAAAATAAATGGTTATAATTGTTTCTTTCCTAATATGATTATTAATTTTATTTTGGGGGAGCAAAAAGCTTGCAAACCTATAAATGTAAGCCCTAAATTAACTTTTTAAATTAACTTTTTAAATTAACTTTTGCTCACCAAAATAGAAAATTCTGTTTCTGCCTATGTGTATGACACAGCCCCACTACTTTCCATCAACCTCCTACCCACTGTAACTCCTGTCTTCTCAAATAAAAAAAAAAATAAGGGTGTTTTATAGCCATTAAAGCAAATTATGCAATCTTATATAATAAACCTACCCTGAACAGAAGTTCATGTGCATTTTTTGCACAATAAAAGAGTTTGGTTGTTCCCACTTTGCAACCACTTCCTTTCTTCTCTTCAGTTCTGTGAAGGTCTGCGATGTGGAGCAGTATAGAAAATAAAGGATTAATGCCTACTCCACCTGCTATGAGCATAACATTTGCTGGAATGTCTTCAGGCTGAGGATCATAAAAGAAGTTGCCTCCAACTCGTAAAGCCACTTCTGAATTAAGAGCACACTATAGAGAAGAACAGAAAAGGCAAAAAACAACAATACCAAAGTTGGACTTCAAAGAAAATCGACAGGGAAATTATTTTAATTGAAAAACATGTTAGTGGTGTTACATAGTTTACTGCAAAATAAGTTAAGTTAGTGCAACCTATATATTCTTCAATCGTAAGAATGTTACAATTGGTTTTGAATAATAACAATATATGGTTTCATTCTTTGTTGAGTCTATGAGATAAGTTCAAAGCAAACCAATTTATCTCATAAAATGTCTTCTCAGAAGAACATGGGAATTTAAGTTAGAATTCAAAGGTCCTGGGGACTGAGGACATTTTTAAAAAGACGTGTTAAAAAGAATTTTGCCTGAGGCTTGTTAAGTGGAAATAGTTATAATAGGTGCTTTTTTAAAAATAGAAAGTGATGTGTCAAAAAAGACAAAAACAAAACTTACACTTAGTTTAGTGTTTATCTTACAACAATATACAGTTTTCGGCAATTATTATGGCTACACAGTGTCCAATACAGTTACTAATCACAAAGACATAATTTTTCCAGACAAATCACAATTATGAAGAAAATAATTGAAAACAATATTAAACTAAAATAGATAATAAGGCATAATCCAGTTTTACCCAATCAGGCAGTATTAATAAAAAATTTCATTCAAACCCATTTGAGCGGACTCCAGACTGAAGAAGAATCCAATGTAATATAATTTCTTCTCCATTTCTCAATAGTTCACGTGTCTCAATAGGACACATGCTGGACTCAAGAAGAAGAGGGAACTGCCTACCTTGATTCTGTCAATGAAAGAAATTCTGCTCTAAATGATGAATGTTGGATGCCTCACATTCTTTTTATAAAATGGTGTGTGTGTGTGTGTGTGTGTGTAACCCATATATATACACATATATTGTATGAATGTAGATATATGTAGATATATTTATATGTATGTGTATAAACACACATGCACCACACACACACAGAGTATATATTTTCTCCACCAAAAGACAAATAGTGACTAAATAAAAATCACAAATGTATTGCATAGGAGAACAAAATGATTTTATTTTTGAAGGATAATTTAAAAGTAATCAGACCATGAGAAATTTGAAATAAAAACTTCAGTGGTTTGACTAAAGCCCAGTGAGGCCTCTTAAAGCACTTCCTCTGATTCAAATTCCAATTCCAGAATGGTGTCTTCCCCTCTATCATAAATCTAATTGTTCTAACAATTGCCTTTTTGGGGTAAGTGTCAGCATTGAAATTGCAGGCTGAAAAAAAGGAATAAGATGGACCTAAATACATTCTGTTCATGATAGTTAGAATCCAGAATATATTTTTCCACAAGATGCAGAATCATGTCTATGTGCTCATCAAAATTATAATAGTTATAAAACAAATGTTATATAGTAAAAATAGTTTATCACCCCTGTTTCCCACCAAATCAAATATATTCCTATATCTATCTATCCCTGTATTTCTGATCATCTTAAGAAAAAAACTGCACTATATTATAGAATTAATGTTAACTTCTTAACAGTTTCAAATCCAAACCAATTGTAGCACTGTACTATCATTAGTTTCAGATATCTTTTTAAAAATTAAATTATCAAAAACAATAAAAAACATAAAGCAATAAAAACATAATAAACTGCTTCAGTGCAGGTAGTCCTTGATTTACAATAGTTTATTTAGTTTATTTATTCAAAGTTACAAAAGCACTGAGAAAAGTAACTGATGACTGTTCTTCAGTTACGAAGAACTTCAGGTCCCATGATCATGTGATCAAAATTCAGATGCTTAGCAACTGATTCATATTTATGATCTTTGCTGAGTCCCAAGATCATATGATCAACTTTTGCGAACTTCTGACAAGCAAAGTCAATGGGGAAGCCAGATTTATTTAACAATTGGGTATTAACTTGTCAACTCCAGTGTTTCACAACTGAGGTAAAAAAGGTCGTAAAATGGGGCAAAACTCACTGAACAAATGTCTCACTTAACAACATAAATTTTGGGCTCAATTATGGTTGTAAGTTCTGTATTACTTGTAACTGATAAGAAATCCATAACTTCCTGTTATCTTGTATCTTATTTACTAACTTACACAATTTTAGAAAAAGATAGGTTCATAGGTTATGCAAATGACTTATATTTCTCTCCTCATTTCTAAATACCTACTCTACTTCTGTTAAAAGGAATAGGTTTGTAATTTCTCCACATGAGAGCACCCAGACACTTGACATAAAAAAACCTCAACAATAACTAGCAGTTCTATCATTAGCTAATGTTTTTAACTGCTTTAATTACTGTGATACTATGAGTTTAATTTAAAATATTAAGACAGGAAGAAAAGTCCCAGGTAATGTCTCTGAGGCAGATAATTATGAGATTAGATTTTTTGAGTTCCCTAATGAACAGCAGAGATATGATAAAAAATCTCCACCAGGATTTGTCTAAGAATATGTGGTCGAGCCACACTGGTTCTATACATTTTCAGAATACCTTTCAAAGTCAATTATTTTATTGAAATTTTAATGGTGCATGACAGTGACCTATTTAAGAACAGTAGGGTTACTTTTTATGGGCATGAATTAGGAACAACCTGGGAAGGGAAGAGATCAGATGACAGGAAAATAATTGCTCAAATGATAAGATTGCATTGATTTTATACTGTCCTACTAGTCAACAAAAACAAAAGAAAAGCATATTGTTTATAATACAGCATATATAAAGGTCCCCTTCCCCTCACTTACCTTTTACAGAATTATCCTTTATAAACTACAGTTTGGTAGCATTCTGGACTAGTTTTTTTAGAGCAAAAAGGTAAGTTTGTAGCACCTAAAAAGTGAACCATTTTTTTCATGTAAACTTTCATGGGTCACAGGCCAAGTCTTTAAATATATCTGATAAAGAGGATGTTATATATACTGTAGAAGTTTCTGTGATAACAACTGTATTAGTATTTCAGATATAACAATATTCTTTTCTATTTAAGCATTGGTCAATAAGCCCACTTCCTGACATCTTTGTGTTCTAGCAACATCACAAAAATTAAGCCTAGGTTCAAAGATCTTCCTTATTCTGGTACACCTCATACTTGTTCATTTTTAGAATGGAAATGAGACTAATTCTGTATTGGTTAATTTCTGCCATTTTACTGTGCTTTTTCAAATATCCCACCTGCTACTACACTTACATAATTCAATAAGATAAGACTTGTATAGGAGGACCATGTACTGGTAGAGATTTTGTATGTGTGGGAGAAAAACAGGTCAACACAAAATGATATACATTAGTTAAACACAGATTGTGCTAGCTGTTGATAAAATGTTCCCTTTATACAGATTTAAAGTTTTTTGTGTTTTGTATGCAGATCATTTCAAATTTAAGTGCAATGATAGGTATGGCATTTAACAAATCTGGCACAAATAATCTAATACATATTATACTATACTCCATCATTAAATTCATGTCTTTTTAAAAAAAATTATTGGTTTTTAAAACAAACATAAACAAACAAAACATAAAACATCAGGCCATCTTCCATATATGTACATACAGTGTGGAGGAGGGCAGAGCTGGTGTCGCGACGATACAGCATGCGATCTCGGAGGTCTGAGATCGCTGCCAATATCTTTGCTCCTGGATGGTCCTATCAGATCTAAACCGTCCCGAAGAGACGGTGAAAGTGAACAGCGCATCCTGTTGATCCCAGGGATACCGCAAAGTCCCTGGTAGATTCAGGAGAAGCTCTTCTTGCCAAAGGCAAAGAGGCAGCCATTAAAGCTGCTGAAGTTGGGACAGCTCCGAAACGAAAGAGAACAGAAAGAGAGAGTGTACCGGCTTGATGAGAACTTTTTCTTTATTCTAAGATCTGAAAGGACACCCTAAAGGCCCTGTCACACTGCCCAACGGATGCAAAACGGACACAACGGACGAGAAAAATGTTCCATCCATTGTTATCCGCTCTCAGAAGGGGCAAAAATTTGCATAATCGGAGCGGATAACACGGATGCGGGGAGGATGCAGGGCGGATGGAAAGCGGATGCGGAACGGAAGCCCAGTGGATGGAAGCGGATGTCACATCCGCTAGGCTTCCGGGGGACCTCAGCAAAGCGGATGCGGAACTGATACAGCGGATGCAGAGCGGATGCAGAGCAGAAGGCTAGCGGATGCCGAGCGTTAATTGCGCATGCGGGGAGGATGCATTCCATCAGCCCCACGGATATAACAGAAGCAGCTCAGAAGCAGGTCGCCATTCAGAGGAAAGACCAGCTTCCAGACACATCGACTGCCTTGCCTGTCCTGCCTGCATGTCTGCCTGCCAGCCTTGCTGCCAGCCTTGCTGCCAGCCTTGCTGGCTGCCTGCCTGCCAGCCTTGCTGCCAGCCAGTCTGCCTGCCAGCCTTGCTGTCTGCCTGCCTGCCAGCCTTGCTGCCAGCCAGTCTGCCTGCCAGCCTTGCTGCCTGCCTGCCAGCCTTGGTTCATGCCTGCCTGCCAGTCTCGGAGCCTGCCTGCCTGCCAGCCTACCTGCCAGCCTTGGTGCCTGCCTCCCTGCCAGCCTCCCTGCCAGCCTTGGTGCCAGCCTTCCTGCCAGCCATGGTGCCTGCCTGCCTGCCAGCCTGCCTGCCAGCCTTGGTGCCTGACTGCCTGCCAACCTTCCTGCCAGCCTTGGTGCCTGCCTCCCTGCCAGCCTAGGTGCCTGCCTCCCTACCACCCTTCCTGCCAGCCTTCCTGCCGGCCTTGGTTCCTGCCAGCCTCCCTGCCAGCCAGCAACCCCACAACCATGCTGAAGCACAGCAAGTCTCAGCCATCTGCTGCCAGCCCTTGCAAGAGGGACAGGGCTACCATCCCGCCCCCTGGCCCTCACTCTGGTTCTGCTGGGGCTTCTGCAGCACGGGCTCGCTCTTCTGGGGCTGGGGCTTCTGCTGCTTCTGCTTCTGGAGGAGCTGATGACAAGCACTCCAGCACCAGCCACCTCCACAGCACCTGCACCCTTCACCCCTGAGACTGAGCGACCAAGAGGAGTGACAGAGATTCATTTTAGTTTTATAGCTTCTTGTTAGTAAAGTCTATATTTGATTCATACACTTGCTTCGTTTCTTTTTTTTTATAAAGTCTTGGTGGAAACTTTTAGAAATGGTTTAAGCCTTTGCATGCTTATGGGATGGGTTAAGATAGCAGTGGGATGGGCAGGAATACCTTTGGGATGGGTAATAGCTGTGGGATAGATAAACCTCCAGTGCAAGCATAGTGGGACTGTATGGTCCACCCTCCCAGGTGCCACACCTTTGGCCCTTTATTATCAATAACAATGTAAGCATTGATCCACAAATTTGAACATAAACACAACTCTTTATTAAATGCCCTGTTCATTGTAGGCCCACCCAACATACATGGCCCAATCTCATCAGTGTGATGAGACAGGCTGAAGGAAGCATCCATTAAGCATCTATCATCCTGTCTTGCCACTCCACTGCTCCAGCTGGGGAGTTGCACCAGTGTTTCAGGAGGTTGCGCTGCTTTTCTTCCCTTCACGTGAGGCTCTGTTGGGGCCTTGCACATCCTCAGTGTCTACCAGGTTTCGCCCTTGCCTCCATTCCCCAGGCTCCATGTCGCCATTGCCTTGTTGGAGGTCCACGAGCCTGTTCTGCAAGACTGGGCAGCGGGTGCGCATGAGATTGTGCAGGATGCAGCAAGCTTCCATGATCCTCCTCACGGTCTCTGGGCGACGCTGCATGGTGGTGAGAAGTACCTGGAACCTGTTGGCCAGGATGCCAAAGGCGTTCTCCACCACCCGTCTTGCCCTGAACAGCCTGTAGTTGAAGATCCTCTCTTCACGGGTGAGGTATTTGGAGGTGTAGGGCTTCATGAGGTAGGTTGTGAGGGAGAAGGCGTCATCCCCCATGATGAAGTAGGGCACATCTTGCGTGTCGTTGGGCAGGGGTTCTGGATCTGGGAAGCCCACGATGAGGTTGCGTTCCAGCTCCTCCTTGAGGTGACTGGCGTTGTATACCTGGGCATCTGAAGATGAGCCATTGCCTGAAGCATTGATGTACATGAACTTGTAGTCAGCATCGACCATGGCAAAGAGGATGATGCTGAAGAAGCCCTTGTAATTGAAATAAGTGGACCCCGACTTGGCTGGAGCTTTGCAGGCCACATGCTTGCCATCTATGGCTCCAACGGTGTGGGGGAAGTTCTACTTTTGATACCACTGCTCTGCAACTTTCTTCCAGCCTTCTTCAGTGGAGGGGCACTGGAGGAGCTCCTCCTTGTATTCTTCGATGATGGCCTGCACCACTTCTCTGACCACTTCTCTGCTGATGGTGTTGTGTGGCACCCTCCAGCTGTACTGCATGCTCCTGTAGGTGGTCCCTGAGGCCAGATGGCGCAGAGTCAGTGCCACCTTGAGCCCAGGGTCCAGGCTGGGCCAGAAGTTGGTGTTTGCCTTGGTCAACCTGGGTGTCAGTCGCTGCACAACTTCGTCAAACATGGCTGGAGGCATCCTCATGAAGTTCTGGAATGCCCGAGTGTCTTCGTTCCTGAGCTCCACCATCAGCTTGTTGTACAGTCCATCCTCTGCTCTTCTGGCGAACCATCTTCGTACCCAGACGCTTCTTGGCCGCCCCTTTTTCTTCCCGTAGTAGAGTTCACAGAGCCTGTAGATGGCTTCGCACTGTTGCAGAAGGATGGTGGCTGCCAAAAGGACTGTGGTACGATCCACGGTGGAGATGACTGGATGCTGTGGAAGAGCAAGAGTCAGATGAAGGCTGCAGAGGTCTGCAGCAGGGCTGCTGGTCTGAAAGTGAGATCCAGATGTGTTGCTCCCCCTTTTTATAGGCAGTATAGGTGTCCCTTGGCATCCTCTAGGTATCCTCTAGGCATCCTCTAGACATCCTTAATATCCGAGATAGGCCCCCTATGCGGACGTTTTTTCCGTTTTACATGCTTTGTTTCCGTGCTGCATCCGCTAGGCATCCATTCTGCATCCGTTCTGCGTCCATTCCGCTTCCTCCCTGCGTCTGAGCGGATGCGAGTTGCGCGGATGTGCAGCAGATGCCTAGCGGATATAGCAGATGCATAACGGATGCGTAACAGATGCATAGCGGATGCAGAACAGACAAATTGGATACATTTTCCGTGCAAAAGTTTTGAGCAGCTCAAACTTTCTGAGCAAATGAAACGTCCATAAACGGATGCTGGATGGATAGAGAGGAAGCAAAACGGAGGCAGTGAGTACAGAATGGATACATCGCGTTAACCAATGGATGGCAAGCTTATTTGACCGTTTTACATCCTCTTTGCATCTGTTGGTGCAGTGTGACAGGGGCTTAAGGAAAAGAAAGAATCTATAAAAATTTTGACAGAAGTGATTAAGCGGCGATTTTAAACAGGAACGTCAAAGTAGTGTTTTTTTCTCATTGCTGGATTTTCTATACATGATCTTATATTTTGAAACTGGACTGGTTTTTTTTTTTCCATCTATTTTTTTCTTCTCCTTCTTGATTTTGTGACATTTTAGGTTAGAGACTCCCTTTTAGTTATTTCTTTTTTTAAATATGTTTTTCTTTTTTTATTAATCCTTATTATATTTTGCTTGGAAAAGGAGGGGGAAAGTGAAAGCAAAGAAACTGTAACACTGCCAACTAGAGACTTGGAAATATTCTATTTCTCTTGTGACCAGACAAAGCTGAGAAAGAAAGAACTGAGACTTTTTTTCAAGGACATTGCTATTTGATAAGATAGAGGAAAGAGCATGGGAGAGTATTATTGCAGGTGCTCTTCTGGGTTTCTATCAACAGCTAGAGTCTGGTCTTGAAGTTTATATCTTGTTATAACAAGAGCCTTGAATAACTAAACAAAATGCAATGTTTTCTCTTGATTTTTTCTAAGCTGTGCTACTCTTCCTCAACAGTTTACTTTTTGAAATAGCTATTCGGATTTTTAGTCCTTTGGAACTTGTCTTTGCTTTTTTTTTTTTTTTTGCTTGCCTTTGGAAATTAATTTTTTACATTTGCTTTTTATTTTAAAAGAAGTTTTAATATTAATGATTCCCTTCCTTTTTTTTTTTTTAATGGAGTAGCCTTTTTTTCTTTTTTTCTTTCTGCCTCTTTGGTTTTTTTGTTTTTCCTTCTACTTTCAATACTGCTTTTTTTTTCTTTTTTTTTTCTTCCTGGCCTTTTTTTTTCTTTTTCTCTTAAGCAGTCTTTTATATTTGAGACCTCTCAATTGGATTAAGGAGCCCGAAGAGCCCGAAGAATTTTTCCTTTTTTTTTTTTTAGCTTTTTATTCCTCACTTTTCCATCTTTTTTAGGACTTTACAACTTTTTCTCTTTTGTGTGTGTTTATGGTTTTTTCCTTCATTTTTGAATTTCCACTGTTATCTAACCAGTCGACTGGAATAAGGTATACAAGAACCTGAAGAAACTCTTTTTTCTTTTTTTTAATCATTGTTACTGTTTGGTTTCTTTTTCCCTACTATTTTTATTTGGAACTGCAATTGGTTACTTCACAATTGGATTAAGGTCTAGAAGAACCTGAAGATTTTGAATTGTTTGAAATGAGTAGGGAATTAACAGCTCCTGGTTCTTCAACTTCTACTTCCTCCTCTCCACCATCTGGAGAACAACGTTCAATACAGACAATGTTAAGGCAAAAGAAAGAACAAGAAAAAAGAAAAAGTGATCCTGCAGATGATTATGCAAGGAATTCAAAACATTCAAGCAAGATCAAAGAATACTGAAAACAGAATAGAGAACATCGAACAAAGAACAGAGAACATTGAACAAAGACTAGGGAAAACCAATGAAAAAGTGGAGAACATCTAACAAATGATGATGAAGTATGATGAGAGATTACTAAAAATTGAAGAAGAAGATAAACAAAGAGATAAGAAGATTGGAGACATTGATAACAGATTAACTGTGGCTGAACAAGATAAAAGTGGTATGTTGAGATGGGAGATGGACAGATCAGAATTTTATCTTAGATTCCAAAATATAGAGGAAGAAAAAGGACAAAATCTAGCTGAGATAATGATATAAATATTGGCTTAAGCTTTGAAAATAACTGAAGAGAAGATGATGGATGGAATAGATGAGGTCTATTGAGTCTTCACAAGAAATGCAATGAGAAATAGCCTACCAAGAGTTCACATCAGATTTAGAAAGCCATTAAATGCAAATATTGCAAGTGGCAAGAGAGAAAACATTGAAATATAAAGATAAGGAGATTGTGGTTTTGAAACAAGTACCTAGAAGAGTGAGAGAGATGAGAAGAGAATACCGATTCTTGACCAAATTGCTTCATAAAAGAGGTGAATTATAGATGGCTGATTCCAGTAGGTTTGATGTTCACATGGCAAGAACAGAGTTACAGAATTGATTCAACTGAGAAAACTGAATCATTTTATACAGAATTTTTCAGAGGGAAAGAGAAAGAGGCAGAAAAAGAAATTTCACTAATTGAATTCCAAGACAACTGTCAAATGGCGACTGAAAAAGAGGAAGGTGCAGTAGGTGAAAAGGAGGAAACCAAAGAACAACGTGAACCAAGATCCACGAGAGCTGCCAAATATAATTATAAAATATAACCATGGAAGCGAAAAAATTGATCACAATTAATATAAATGGACTTAATTCAGCCATTAAAAGGAAAACTTTCCATAAATTAGAGAAATTAAAATTTGATATAATCTGCCTATAAGAAGTACATATGAAAAAGCAATATGAACAATTGTTGATACAGCCAAAACTAGGGAAAATATTTACCTCCTTGACATAATGCAAGAAAAGAGGAGAGGTTTTATATATTAAAGAGACCATTCCAGCGAAATTGATTCACTCTGATGACAACGGAAGAATATTAATGGTGGAAATAATGGATAATAATATGAAAACACTCCTGATTGCAATCTATGCCCCAAATGATAAACAAGAATTATAAAAAATTACATATGAAAATAATTGATTTGGACTATACTAATATAGCTATGATGGGAGATTTTAATGGAATTGTAGACAACTGGACTATACAGCACAGAAAACAATAAAGCAAAACAGAAAGACTCTCCCTAAATCTTTTTTTAAAATGGTAGATGAAATAAACTTAAAAGATACATGGAGAGAAAGAAATGCTAAAACTAAACAATACACCTTCTACTCAAACAGATACTTATCATGGTCCAGAATAGATACGATATGGATGTCAACAGAATTATTAACTCATATGAAGAAATAAATATTGAAACAAGTACTTGGGCAGATCACAATCCAATGACAATTAAATGGAAAGGACAAAGAAGAAGATCTAGATGGGCATTAAATAATACTATTTTAAAGGAAAAAGACTTCACAGAGTGGATGAAGAAAGAACTGGCATTTTTCTTTAGAGAAAACAAAAAAGAAGATACATCAAACCAGAATGTATGGGATACAATGGAGGCACATGCCAGAAGCTTGATAATAGACTACACAAGGAAAAGAAATACCATGAAAAGATTAGCCTCTAAGGCATTAGAGGATGAGTATAAAGGACCTAAAAAAGAGCTACAGAAAATGCCACAGAAAAAGGACATTAAGTTAAAAATGGATATAATTAAACATAAAATGGGTCTAATAGAAAAAGAAGAATTAGCACAGAAAATCAGAGGTGCTAAACAGAATTATTTTGAAATTGCAAATAAACCAGGTAGATGGTTAGCATAAACATTGAGAAAGGAGAAAGAATCAAGGAAAATATTGCAATTAATAGATGATCAAGGCCAAGTTTGCTATGGTAGTAAAGAGAAGAAGGAAATCCTTCGAGACTATATGGGAAACTATACACACAAGAGAATATTGATGAGGAAAGAGTCAAACAGTACCTACAGAATGCAAATTTACCCCAGATACCTAAAGAGATTGAAACAATGCTAGAAAGCAATATAATGAAGATGGAGTTAACTGAAGCACTCAAGAAGCAAAATAATGGAAAGGCACCAGGCCCAGATGGACTTCCAGCAGAATTTTGCAAAACATTGCAAGAATCATTGAATCTTCCATTGCTAGAAGTTATGAATGAAGTTATGTTAAAGAAGAGGATACCTAAATCATGATCAGAAGCTTATATTACACTTGTTCCAAAAGAGGAGGCTGATCCATTACAAATCAAGAACTATAGACCTATTTCCTTACTAAACGCAGATTATAAAATTTTTGTTTCAATATTGGCAGAAAGACTAAAAAATACTTAAATAATTTTATCCATCCTGATCAAAATGGATTTCTGGCAAAGAGACAAATTAAAGACAATATGAGAGTAATCTTGGATACTTTGGAATACTACACGGCACATCCTGAAAAACAAATGGCTCTGATATTTCTAGATGCACAGAAGGCATTTGACAATGTGAATTGGCGATTCATGTTATTACAGCTGGAACAGATGGGTTTTGCTGGAAAATTTATTCAAGCAATAGAAGCTATATATCATAAGCAAACGGCAAAGGTAATGATAGAGGGAGAACTGACAGACTCTATTGATATAAAGAAAAGGAACAAGACAAGGGTGCCCACTACCACTTCTCTTGTTTGGGTTAACTTTGGAAGTGCTAAATAGAAATATTAGAGATGAAAAGAATATAAAAGGGATGAAAATTAAAAAGGAAGAATTTAAGTTGCAAGCATTTGCAGATGATCTGGTTTTTATCTTAGAAGACCTACTAGAAACAGCATCAAAATTGATAGAAAACATAGAGACATATGGAAAGGTGGGTGGTTTGAAAATAAATAAAGATAAGACAAAGATCTTGACAAAGAATATGCTATCAAGACAAAAGGAAGAACTGGCAGACCTATTGAAAATTCAGGTCACGAATAAGTTCAAGTACTTGGAGATATACTTGACAGCAAGATGCAGTACATTAAAAGAGAATAATTATCTCAAACTTAAACAGCAGATAGCGCTAGATTTGGTGAAATGGAAAAATTTACAACTGTCATTAATAGGGAAAATATCAACAATCAAGATGAATAAATTACCCAGAATTTTATATTTGTTTCAAACAATTCCAATTAAGGCTTGGAAAAGACTATTTGGGAGATTTAAATAAAATTGTTGTTGAAATATATATGGCAAGGTAAGAAAGCGAGAATAAAGTTAAAACTTTTGCAAGATGCTAGAATAAGAGGAGGATTTGGTTTGCCTAATTGGGAGTTGTATTAAGCCCATGTCCCACTGCACCAACGGATGCAAAGAGGATGTAAAACGGACAAAAAAGCTTGCCATCCGTTGGAAAAGGTGATGCATTCATTGTGTACTCATTGCATACGTGTTTCATACACTCTATCCGTTGAGCATCCTTCCACTGAGTCTCTTTCCGGCGATT
>BLBF01000019.1:33495181-33523614 GCA_015471245.1 Laticauda colubrina
GCCAGGGCTCTGGATTCGAATTCTTCCATGAACAGGTTTGCAATGACGGGTGACAGTGGTGATCCCATAGGGGCTCCTTCAATTTGCTTGTATCTTTGTCCTTTGTATATGAAATATGTGTTGGTTAGGCAGTGTTCTGTTAGTTCCATGAGGTCTTTGGCTGGTTGGTATTTATTTTTGATGATTTCAAGAGTTTCTTTTATTGGGACTTGAGTGAATAGTGAAACCACGTCGAAACTTACAAGCAGATCTTCTTGTTCTACGTGTAGATCTTTGATCATTTCTAAGAAGTGGTATGAGTTTTGTACATATGAAGCTGCGGTTTCAGCATGGGGCTGTAGTTGTTTTGCTAAGTATTTAGCTAGGTTTTGTAATGGTGCTCCTATGGAGCTGACTATGGGTCTGAGAGGTATGCCTTCTTTGTGTATTTTTGGGAGGCCGTATAATTTGGGGCATCTAGAAGATTTTTCTCTTGGGATGATCGTCTGTTGGATTTCTTTGCTTATGTGGCTGGTTATAATTTTCTTCTTGGTTAATTTTTCCAGATATGTGGTTGGGTCTGTGTTTATAGCTTTGTATGTGGAGTCTTGGAGTAGGTCTGTCAATTTTGTTTCATAGTCTTTTCTGTCCATTACTACTGTGGCATTTCCTTTGTCTGCTGGGAGTATTATGATATTATTATCATTTTTCAGGGTTTGTAACGCTCTGAGTTCATCTTTTTGCAAATTATTTTTGGGTGGTTTCGTTGTGCATAAGATGTGAGTAACCTGGTGTCTTATTCTGTCAGCTTCATCTGTATTTAATTTGGTTAGGCTGGATTCTACTGCACATATGATGGATTCTGTTGGGATTTTTTTGGGTGCTATGGCATAATTGAATCCTTTGGATAGGACATCTGTTTCTGTTTTGTTGAGTTCTCTGTTGGAAACGTTGTATACTAGTTGTTTCAGGTGTTGTGGTGGGTTATTGGGAATTTTCTTGTCATTTTCTAATTCTAATTCTAAGTCCAATGAAATAGGTCCAGGCTCCCAGCCAATCAGAATGAACCAGCCTCAAATTTAAAAACCAGGAGCTGTAAGACCCACATCCATACAGAAGCCTGATGATGGCAGATGAGATTCTGCTGAAACGTTGCTACAACTTTAACAGAACTACAATGACGTGGGATAATACCCGAAGGAAGCTAAACAGCACATATATATATATATATATATATATATATATATATATATATATATATACATACTTACTTGTGAAATCTCTACTTGCCAGCCTTTTTGTATATTTCAATTCTAGTAATATTTTTATTTTTTTTATTTTATCCTTCTTCTTCTTTGGCTTTGGGCCATT
Organism: Laticauda colubrina; assembly: GCA_015471245.1. Lineage (NCBI taxonomy): Eukaryota > Metazoa > Chordata > Lepidosauria > Squamata > Elapidae > Laticauda > Laticauda colubrina. The sequence goes on from BLBF01000019.1 coordinate 33,496,532, forward strand.
TTTATTATTGGATTTTTCCATTTTGGATCATAATTGGCTACTCTATCAGATGGACTGAAGGTTTAAAAGAACTTGAAGTTTTTTTGAAGCATTAAAGTGGAAAAAAGGGGAAAAAAAAAGAAGAAAGTGTGAAATGAAATAGACTGTGTGTATTTGGATTGTTTGCTGACTTTGGGACTTCTGGAAACTCTTATTTGAATGATTAAAATCATTTGGATCGCTTGAATTTTTTTTCCTTTTTTTCTTTTACAATGGCATTACTTATGGATGAACTGAAAATGGAATTTATAAAATATAAACAAGAGAAACAAGAAGGGAAAGATTCTTTTGGCTCTATTTTTAATCTTTTAGAAATGGCAATTTCTACATATGAGAAACTACAAGAACAAGAAGATTGGGATGAAGAAGAAATCATCCTTAATGAACAAGCAACTTTATTTGGGGAAGAAAGGGGAAAGGGGAGAAAGAGAATGGAGAATTTAAGACTTAAAAAAACAACCAAAAAAGGGAAAAACAAGGTGAAAAGTGGACACAACATCAGAAAGCAACAGAAAAGAGGAATACATAAGAAGGTAGAGATTAAGAGACAAGGGGGTAAAAAGGGTAGAGTGGAGAAGCAAGGGAGGAAAGAAGGGAAGAGAAGTTACAAAGGTTTGAAACAAGATGTAAAGAAACAGAATTTATTTAGAGATAATGGGTAAACATATAACTGAAAAAGAGATTCTGCAAAGATACATAAGATTGTGTTGTTGTATTTGTATTTGAAATAATGTTAGAAAATTGGAATAATATATGATTATAAAATGGGACAAAATATTTAATGTAACTTAGTGAAATTTTTTCTTTTTAAATAAAAATAAATGAAATCAAATATGAGAGAATTGAATTAAAGAAAAATGGGAACATTGTTATTGTTTAATATTTTAAAATATAAGTGAAATAGGGGGAAGTAATTAAGTAAAATCTATAAGTGTTCCCATAGAAGCATGATACTTATTTAGAAAGGATTGTGTAAAATGTTTAAGACTTAAATGAATATTAATTTGAATGATATAACTTTAATTGCTATGGATTGTTGTTTTAATTATATTATATTTTTTAAATATAGTTTCAAAATATTGAGTTTATCTTTAGAATGTACTACGCAGAATCCGAATGAAAATTATGTGTCATGTTAAGCTTTAAAACTAGGGGAGGGATAAGTATGACAAGGTATTATACTCCAATCAGTCATTACAGAAGAAACTTTGTGTTAATGAGAAAAGATAAATAGCTAGCTGAAATAGAACAGACAAAGGATATAAGTATAATGATTTAAATTGAGATGAAATAAATATAATAGAACTAAGAGAGTGAAAAGAGAGGAGAAGCTATATAGAAAATGCAAAATAATAAATAAGAAATGGAATGTTATTTAAAAGTAAGCATGAACTTGAATTTATCTCTGTACAAAAAGATGTAACTCGGGATCAAACTGCCGTCCAAAAACATATTTTATGTTTTTTATGTTTTGTGTTTGTTTGTACATGTTTGTTTGTTAAAAATTAATAAAATTCTTTATAAAAAAAAAAGAAAATATTGGAATGTGCTGAAATGAGTAGATTGACATTTGAAATTAGAGAACAGGATGATAAACAATTTTATAAAATTTGGGATCTATTCTATCAATGGTTAGACAATAAAATATAGTCACAAAATACGTAGATTTTTAGAAAATACTAAATATATAAAGATGTATTTTTTCCTTATTATATCTACAAAATGATTTTAGGATAGATTTGGGATGATTATATGAAGTGTCACAAAATAAATTAAGTAAAATATGATTATTTCCTAAAGCATGAATGAATAAAAGTATAGTCAAATGATTGATTAGTAATGATATTAATGCACTTAATAATGGATTGAAAATATGAGATCATATACAATGTAATTGTAATTGAAGACTACGAAATGGAAGCACAAAATAATTTGTAAACCAACCGGCACAATGTATGTACATTAAATTCATGTCTTAGAGCACACATAAAAGGGTAGGAGGATTCAAAGTAATAATAATCCTGAATTACATATTCAGTATTTACATCTTTATTACTAGAAGCTACAATGTAGCTTCTAGTAATAAAGATGTAAATATTAATTTAAAGAACACTAAAACCAACATTATTAGGAGCTTTTAGTTACAGATACCTGAGTATGAATCCAGTGGGCGGGTGGGTGTGTTGTATGTTTTACTGCAAGTTCTAATATTCCCTCTTCTTTCAACACACCAGGACTTGAACATATTGAGAATCCACCAACTACAGGAACTCCAGGTATAAAGAAGTCTACCCTGAAAGAAAATACATTTCCATTTAATTTTTTCAATGCAATCTCCTGAAACAGGTTTCTTTTTTACTATTCAAAATTTCTGATAAGATTATTCAAATGTGTAGAGTTTAATAATATATTAAGCATAAAGATATTTATTAGAACCTTGCTATGTAAAGTTAATTACATAGAACGCTACATTATTATTTGTACAGTCAAAGTTCAACGAAAATCACATAGAAAATATTTAGCTGGTAAAGCAACAATGGGTAAATACCATTAAAGACCAAGAACAGATCAAATGTTAATTTTATTTTCAGATTTACAAATATGAATTATAGTAGTGTAAGTTCTTGCTGAAGTCCTCTGTATTCATTCAATTAATTCTCAATTTACAACCACAACTGAGCTCGGAATCTTGGCTGTTGAATGAAATAGTTTCTTAAATGAGTTGTCACAAGACTTTCCATGTAACTGATTTGTCAAAGCCATAATCCAAGCACTTCTGATTGCAGTTTTTAAACTAATGCATGGATTGTTAAATGGATGGAGTCCAAGGTAAAGAAAGTGGGTGAGGGAGATTCGGAGGAGGTCCACTTTGTTGTTGTTAGTTGTGAATTGTGTCCAGCCCATCGCAGTCAGGCTGTCTCTCCATTCTGATTGAAAAGAGCTGCCTGAAAAAGGATATCAGCTTTACTTTGGCAGGGAGAAAAAACAGGTCAAATCATCAAAATCTAAACTCTGTTTCTCTACCTTGCCAAAGAGTTAAGCTCTACTCTACATGCATTAGGGAACATATAAGTAGGGTGCAGAAATGAAGGCTCTGAGTTGTTTTAGCACCCCATGGAGTATATCAGCATTGTGCATGGAAAAGAATTCCTTCAGCCTGGTACAGAAACAAAACTCAAACAATTAGGACCTTAATTCTGTTTTTCCCACTGCACTGGAAGAGTCCAGCTCCTCTCAGCAGGCAACCGTTTCAGCCAGCCCTTGGACATGAGAATGAATTTTCTTGGCAGGCTGTGGCAGCTTGTAACCTTCCTTACTACTTTCTCCATTGACATTCTGGGGATTGCAAAGTTAGAAATCATATGATTGTGGAGTGCTTGGCAACCAGTCCTAAGTGTGAACAGATTACCAAGTATCTAGATCACAATCAAATGATTATTGGGGGTGGGGGAGGACAGCATGACATTTAACCATGGCTGGAAGTTTCTATAGAACATAAAGCATTCTTTCAGAGCCACTGTAATTTCAATTATGTGCAATCACAAGACAAGAACTCTCTGTAGTCAGGTTTGGATGCTGAGAGGTAACTATTAAACTTCTTCCTACTAAAATTACTGTTGGGGGAATAAAAATGGTAACTCACTAACTCATCTAAAATTTCCCATAACAGAAAACTCATAACAAAATCTTCAATTGGTCCTTAGAGACGCCTAGATGTCTGAATCTTATTCATTTACTATACACATATCTCTGTTTTTAGTCAATGCAATCAAAGCAGCTTACAATTTTTAACATAAAAGTAAAGGCCCTGTCACACTGCCCAACAGATGCAAAACGTTTGTAAAAAGGACACAGCGGACGAGAAAAATGTTCCATCCATTGTTATCCGTTCTCAAAAGGGGTAAAAATTTGCATAACCAGAGCGGATAACACAGAAAGGAATGGATGGGGGGAGGATGCAGAGCGGATGAAAAACAGATGAAGAGCGGAAGCCTAGCGGATGGAAGCGGATGGGAGCGGATGGCACATCCGCTAGGCTTCCGGGGGACCTCAGCAAAGCGGACGCGGAACGGATACAGCGGATGCACAGCGGATGCACAGCGGATGCACAGCGGATGAAGCGGATGCAGAGCGGAAGCCTAGCGGAAGCCTAGCGGATGCCTTGTGTTAATTGCGCATGCGGGGGGGATTTATTGCATCAGCCCCGCGGATATAAAGGGAAGCAGCTCAGAAGCAGGTCACCATTCAGAGGAAAGACCTGCTGCCAGACGCATTGAGTGTCTTGCCTGCCTGCCTTGCTGCCTGCCATCCTGCCAGCCTTGCTGCCTGCCATCCTGCCATCCTTGCTGCCTGCCTCCCTGCCAGCCTTGCTGCCTGCCAGCCTTGCTGCCTGCCTGCCTGCCTGCAAGCCTTGCTGCCTGCCAGCCTTGCTGCCTGCCTGCCTGCCAATCTTCCTGCCATCCTCCCTGCCATCCTCCCTGCCAGCCAGCAACCCCACAACCATGGGGAAAAAGAGGAAGCCTCAGCCATCTGCTGCAAGCCCTGGCAAGAGGGACAGGGCCACCCTCCTGTCCCCTGGCCCTCACTCTGCTTCTGCTGGGGCTTCTATAGCACGGGCTCGCTCTTCTGCAGCTGGGGCTTCTGCTGCTTCTGCTTCTGGAGGAGCTGCTGCTGCTGCTTATGGCGGTGGTGCTTCTGCTCATTCTTACTCTGCTGATGCTGCTCCTGGCAGTGGTGCTTCTGCTGGTGCTTACTCTGCTGAGGCTGCTCCTGGCGGTGGTGCTTCTGCTGGTGCTTACTCTGCTGCAGCTGCTCCTCGTCCTGCTGGTCCTGCTGGTCCTGCTCGTGCTCCTGGACTTGCTCGTCCTGCTCGTCCTGCTCGTGTTCCTGGTCTTGCTCGTCCTGCTTGTCCTGCTGGTCCTGCTCGTGCTCCTGGTCCTGCTCGTGCTGCTGCTGCTGCTGCTGCTGATGATGATGATGATCCTGCTGGTGCTGCTGCTGCTGCTGATGATGATGATTATGATCCTGCTGGTGATGCTGCTGCTGCTGCTGCTGCTGATGATGATGATCCTGCTGCTGCTGCTGCTGGTGTGGAGGAACAGCCCCTACAAACTGGAAGCCCCTCTCATGAGGGCCCATCTGGTCCTGCCAAAGGGAGGAAGAGGCATATGCTGGAACGGGAGAGGAGGCAATACTCCATTGAGGAGGAACACGAGGATGAGGTGCTGGAGTGGCTGAGAGAGAATGACTATCTGTGGCGGAAGGGACACCGGCTCTACAGGGACACCAAAAGGAAGCAGGCTGCTTGGAGAGAAAAGGCGGAGAGTCTGGGCTACACATCGGATGTGCTCCTCGGCTGATGGAAGCACATGCACACCCGGTACGGGAAGCTGCACCTCAAGAAATCTGGCCAGGCCACGGTTAAGCTGACGGACCGAGAGACCTATGTGATGGCCAGGTGCAGCTTCCTGGAGGGTGAGATCCGCCACCGAGGAGCAGCAGCAGCCCCTCTCACGACCCTCTCTCTCTGGCAGCCTGCTGAGAGCCAGTCCTCTTTCAGCCAAGAGTCAGCTCCTGTCTCCAGGAAGGTTTCTATGGAGCGTCCCACGGCGGAGAACCCGCAGACAGTTGTTTTAACCATGGCGGAGCACATGGAGGACTCCCTGGTGCAGTGGGAGAAAGGAGACGGCTCTTCCACCACAGCCCTACCCGCATCCACCCACAGCTCCACCTCCACAGAAAGGCAGAGAGCCAGACAGCAGGAGGGGCAGAGCCACACTGTCTTGCTGGAGATCAGGGACACCATCTGGAGCAGCATAGATCTCCTCTCTCAGCTGGTCCACACCGACTCATCCTCCAACCGCAAGCCCTTCCTCACCTATGTCAATCAGACCCTCACAAACATGGCGGAACCCCTGTACCAGGTGGTGAAGGACTGGTTCACCGATCTGCTTCACAACCCTCCAGATCCAGAGGAACCTGCTCCCACCCAGTCCAGGTCTGCTCCTCCACCCCAGGTGATGTCCCTCCCATTCCAAGGCTTTCCACAGGCCCTCACCTACCAGGGCTACGGCTACCAGGAGGTCCAGCAGCACAGGCAGCAGCCCTTCCCAGTCCAGGCACAGAGTCATCGGACGACACTGTTGCCACCGGTTCCACCGATGCCAGCGATGTCACCCACGCCAATGATGCCACCGATGACACCGATGCCACCCACGCCACAGATGCCACCAACACCAGTCCTCACCCAGCTGCAGACCAGACAGCCCCACTACACTGCTCCTTCCTCCACCCCACAGCAAAGCCCGGCCTCAGTACATCTGTCCTCGGTACTGGGGCTGACACCACATGGCATGGAGGAAGGACCTCTCAACATCACGGGGCTGAGCCAGCTGTCCAAGAGCTTCCTCAACACACCGTCACCTGTTGTCCTCTCAGGGCCAGGCACCCCAGTGGCGCTTCAGACCAGCACTCCAACAGCAGCCACCTCCACAGCACCTGGACCCTCCACCCCTGAGACTGGGCACACCTCCGAGTGAACAAGAGGAGTGCCAGAGACTGGGTGACTACCTGTAGTCTTTATTTGGACACTTGACTTGGGTCATTTTTCTTTTACAGCTTGTGATTAATAAAGTTTATCTTTGCTTCACACACTTGCTTCATTTATTTATGTCAATAAAGTCTTAGTGGAAACTTAAAAATGGTTTAAGCCTTTGCATGCTTGTGGGATGGGTTAAGATAGCAGTGGAATGGGCAGGGATACCTGTGGGATGGGTAATAGCTGTGGGATGGGCAGGGATACCTGTGGGATGGGCAGGGATACCTGTGGGATGGGTAATAGCTGTGGGATAGGCAGGGATACCTTTGGGATGGGTTAAGATACCTGTGGGATGGGTTAAGATAGCTGTGGGATAGATAAACCTCCAGTGCAAGCATAGTGGGACTGTATGGTCCACCCTCCCAGGTGCCACACCTATGGCCCTTCATTATCAACACTAATGTAAGCATTGATCCACACATTTGAACATAAACACAACTCTTTATTAAATGCCCTGTTCATTGTAGGCCCACCCAACATACATGGCCCAATCTCATCAGTGTGATGAGACAGGCTGAAGGAAGCATCCATTAATCATCTATCATCCTGTCTTGCCACTCCACTGCTCCAGCTGGGGAGTTGCACCAGTGTTTCAGGAGGTTGCGCTGCTTCTTCCCTTCACGTGAGGCTCTGTTGGGGCCTTGCACATCCTCAGTGTCTATCAGGTTTCGCCCTTGCCTCCATTCCCCAGGCTCCATGTCCCCATTGCCTTGCAGGAGGTCCACGAGCCTGTTCTGCAACACTGGGTAGCAGGTGCGCATGAGATTGTGCAGGATGCAGCAAGCTTCCATGATGCTCCTCACGGTCTCTGGGCGATGCTGCATGGTGGTGAGAAGTACCTGGAATCTGTTGGCCAGGATGCCAAAGGCGTTCTCCACCACCCGCCTTGCCCTGGACAGCCTGTAGTTGAAGTTTCTCTCTTCACGGGTGAGGAGTCTGGAAGTGTAGGGCTTCATGAGGTAGGTTCTGAGGGAGAAGGCGTCATCCCCCACAATGAAGTAGGGCACATCTTGCGTGTCGTTGGGCAGGGGGTCTGGATTTGGGAAGCCCATGATGAGGTTGCGTTCCAGCCCCTCCTTTAGGTCACTGGCGTTGTATACCTGGGCATCTGAAGATGAGCTATTGCCTGAAGCATCGATGTACATGAACTTGTAGTCAGCATCGACCATGGCAAAGAGGATGATGCTGAAGAAGCCCTTGTAGTTGAAATAAGTGGACCCCGACTTGGCTGGTGCTTTGCAGGCCACGTGCTTCCCATCTATGGCTCCAACGGTGTGGGGGAAGTTTCACTTCTGATACCACTGCTCTGCAACTTTCTTCCAGCCTTCTTCAGTGGAGGGGCACTGGAGGAGCTCCTCCAGGTATTCTTCGATGATGGCCTGCACCACTTCTCTGACCACAATGCTGATGGTGTTGTGTGGCACCCTCCAGCCGTACTGCATGCTCCTGTAGGTGGTCCCTGAGGCCAGGTGGCGCAGAGTCAGTGCCATCTTGAGCCCAGGGTCCAGGCTGGGCCGGAAGTTGGTGCTGTGCTTGGTCAACCTGGGTGTCAGCCGTTACACAACTTCGTCAAACATGGCTGGAGGCATCCTCATGAAGTTCTGGAATGCACGAGTGTCTTCGTTCCTATAAAGAAGATGACTGGTGGAGATCACTGGATGCTGTGGAAGAGCAAGAGGCAGACGAAGGCTGCAGAGGTCTGCACAGCAGGGCTGCTGGTCTGAAAGTGAGATCCAGGTGAGTTGCTCCCCCTTTTTATAGGCAATATAGGTTTTCCCCTATGTGTCCCTTTGCATCCTCTAGGCATCCTCTAGACATCCTTAATATCTGAGATAGGTCCCCTCTGTGAACGTTTTTTCCATTTTAAGGATGCCTAGAGGATGCTTTCTTTGCGTGCTGCATCTGCTTTCATCCTTTCTCCGTCCGTTCTACTACTGCTTCCTCCCTGCGTCCGAGCGGATGCGAGTTGCGTGGATGCACAGCGGATGCCTAGCGGATATAGCGGATGCGTAAGGGAGGCAAAACGGATGTTCCCCGTATGCCTAGCAGATGCGGAATGGACGCATTGGATACATTTTCCGCTCAAAAGTTTTGAGTAGCTCAAAACCCTCTGAGCGGATGAAACATCAATAGACGGATGCTGGACGGATAGAGAGGAAGCAAAACGGAGACAGTGAGTACAGAACGGAAGCATCGCGTTAACCAATGGATGGCAAGTGTTTTTCTCCATTTTACATCCTCTTTCCATCCGTTGGTGCAGTGTGACAGGGGCTTAACAGCCTTACAAATAATATAAAAAAGGAAAACAAAGTGACAGGAAAAAAATAAAGTTTTTGTTCTAAACATAAAATTGTAATTGAAGTAGATAGAGTCATAATGGCAAATATTCATGCAATGCCACAAAACTTGTATTGATAGTCATATTCTTAATACATGAAGTTTCATTTCAAGAATATTACATTATCATCCAATCTATTTCTACCCGAATCACTTTACAAATGGATACTTTTCATCTCATCAGAGATATGTTTGCCTGACATTTTCAAAAGATTAATTCTTCAATACTGCCAAATTTAATCAAGTTTTTAAAAATAATATTGAAGAAAAAATAATTTAAATTATGTGCATTATTTATATTTTATTTTTATAAACACATTTATAGTTCTTATAAATTAATCCAGGCAAGCTGCATTATAGTGCCCTCTAATGAGAAATTATTTTGCCTGTTAAATGTTGTAAAAACCAAATTATGAAACATATATGAAAGTTCAAATTTAGTACAAAGTGAACTCAAAGTTCAATCTGTCTTCTTTTGACAAAATGCTTATTCAACCTGTTTTACAAACTTGTAACCCAATTAAAATCCAGCAACCCTGACATCACTTATCTGGACCTGATACCATTTATCTTAGAATATTACTACTGTTTCCTTTATTACTTGAAACTTTGTGGAACCTAATATAAAACTATAATTAAAACAGATTTATTCACAGAACAAATCACTACAATGTTACTGGAACTTGGAAGAATCAGTAGATGACATACAGGATACGTTTAATTCTTTATAAACACAGATTATAATGCTGTATAATCATTAAACCAGTAAAAAAATGAAATTTCAATCTGAAAAATGCAGCACATGATTAATGCAGCCCAAGACTATAAAGCAAAAGTCCATTTGAAATATCATCATGGAAATTTATTTATTATTTATTTATACAATTTGTTATTGGCCTCCCATATTACTATAGGGAAACTCTGGGCAGCTTACCGTTACATTTAAGTTAAAATATAAAAAGTTAACATCAAATGACAAAAAAAGCATATGTTCCTGAAGATTCTCCAGGAAAGTAGAATTTTATAAGATTCTTATTCTGTGCAACAAATCATGAGTTCTACATGTCCACAGCAATAAGATCAGTGCAGCATAGTAACAAGAATGTAGTTCTTTATGAAATAAAACAACTTGGAGATAAAATTATTAGAATCTGGGTTTTTTTAGAAGAGGTGTACAAGAGGATTTTTTGGGATAGATCTTTCATTCAATGAAACAGACAGGTAAGTACCTATTGATTTTAACGATCAGAGAGGGGAATAACCAGAACTCTGACCTGATTTGCTACCTGAAATAAGTTTCTGGTTCCCAGGTACTTCTTTTTAATTGCACATTTTTTGCATTTGCCTATAGTAAATGGCTTTTGGGTTCTAAAAAAAACAGCACAGTAAACAAAACTGACATTTTGCTCTCCTCCACATTAGACTGTAGAGGAGAGCAGAAAGCATTTTACTAATTACAGATACCAATAACATCTAATATATTCTGTACAGAAAGCTATAGATATTTATAAAACTAAATGCATATATATGTTATTTATATGCATTTATTCATAATTAAGCAGAACAAATATGCTATTTAAAACAGTCTATCAAGAAAGGATGAACAGAAACCTGATTAGAGAAGAAACAGATTCTATATATAATATATGCTGGAATACTTCCTCAGCCTTCCAGAGATCTTTTTAGTTTAAATGTTTCCCCCAAAAATTACTTGTTGGGAGAATACAACTTCCCCTCTCTCCTTGGGCATGGATTTTTTGTCTCCATTAAAATGCATCTGCATTTCTGGGAGCAATCTTTATGTGTTGGACTCCTCATATTTAAATATTGATAGCGAAGAGATACTCATTAAAATATTAGACTAGAGGCAAAGTGACACAAGTTCTACTCCATTATCCACCAGAGCAATTAACTTCGTGTCTCTTGGCCAGTCATTCTCTCTCAATCCAACTCACTTCACAGGATTGTTGTAAGGAAAAATAGGAAGGAGTCTTATATTATGTGAGCTTCCAAGTGAAAGGTAGGATGTAAATAAAAGAAAACTCTTTTATTTTCATATATGGTGTCCTATCTCACTGTGGAGTTCAACAGAAACTGTCTAGTTTCTAGATGTCAAAGTCAATGATTTCATCATAAACATAACTGAATCCAATCCATGTTATTTACATATGTATGGATGAAATCTAATATGAATTTAGCGGATATAAAGTGCACTGATAAATTGTACTTTTAAATAAATGAAAGATAGTGTTTCCAAGTAACTATAGATCAGACTTTATGTTACTTTTCATATTATACATGCCCTACATTTGTCTATTTCATTTTCTGGCTTCTTTTTAAACTATACTTTAGTTGTAAATACATAAATATTTAAAAAAATGTTCCTATACATGAAATTTAAAATTTCATAATATATAAATTTAATTTTAAATAAAACAAACAGTACTTTTTAGTAAACATATATGCAAAGAAAATAAGTCAGTTTCAGAACAAGTGGTCAGGAAAAAATATAATCTTTACAGTATCACAGATTACTACTGAACACAGTGGAACTTTCAACACTATAATAGGTACTGTAATGAAATTTCAGCAAAACAATCAATTTATGAAGCCAGAAATTTCAGAAAGTAGGCATAACTGTAACTATGTAGCTCCTCTGTGTGACAGAAATATTCACTGAGGAAAAAAATGTACATGTCTGAAAGAAGAGGAGACTTCTAGCCAATCCATCACAAATATAAATCTTTTAACCTTCCCACCCAACCACCCACCCCCAGTTTTGCTTTTCAGTACTACTCATTTGATTATAAGCAATCTTACTAGCTGCACTGGTGGAATGTTAGCATGCCAAACAGAATTAGAATAATTAAAAAGGATGATAGTGAAAAGAGTAATTATAATTAAACAACCCAGTTTTCAGTATGATGATTACCAAAACATTTTTGAAGGGTAAATGTTTGCCTAAGAACCAACAAGCACAAATTTAGCATGTATCTGTGCACATGTGCAAAGGGTGCTGCAAATTGCTCTACAAACATGAATTATTGCAATCAACATCTTGTTTTCTTGTTTTAAATGCAAAAGACTGCAAAATTAACACTACTAGTAAGTAACTCATGCTATTAACATCCTATGGATGAAGTTTGATCTTATAAAACTTACTTGCAGATGGATAATAGAAAGCAAAAGCAAAAAAGGACAAGAAAACAGTGATTAGACTGAAAAAGTTAATATAAAACTATACCTGAATTTTTGAGAGAAAACATTTAGATCTTTGAAAAGGTCCATATGATTAAAATAACAAATTGTAATTTTCTTGAATATGTAAACAAGAAAATATGCTATTCTATTTTTCAAAGATTAAATCATAATACGGTATTCTACAAGGCAGTATTATATATGGAGTTTTATTATGATTTTATCCTTACAGAACCCCTGACATGTAGCATAAACTGAGCAACAATGAGTGGCCAAAATCACAAGTTCCATGGTTAAACCTTCTCTACTTGTTTAAAATCAATATCCTATCCAGGTAAGATTCTAGAGACCGTAATTAATTTTAGAAAGCTTTTTCTAAAAATGGGAGAGCATATTCCCTCCCTCCTTCCCTTCCATCCATCCATCCATCCATCCATCCAATACACTGAAAATACTACAGAATTTAAACCAATGATTAGGTTACAAAGAAACAAAAGGAGAACGAGTGAATTTTTCTTTCTCAAACAGCAAATAACCTCACATTTTATTACTTTTGGAAATCCTTTTATTTTCAAGTGAGATTTGTTATGCACATGCTGTTGTTTTTCAATGATACTCACTTACAAATAACTATATAGCTTTTGACTCTATGTTAGCGCAAATAAAACAGAACTCTCTCTGTAGAGTAGAGAAAATTTAAGGAATTTTTATGATTAACCATTTCAAAAAAGATACAAGGCTAAACAATATGTGAGAAAATTGTTGCAATAGAGGATACATACTATATGTTTTATGAGGGAAAATTACATCATTCAAAGATGATTAAATTAAACATTTGCACGTGTCTGTAATAAACAATAATTTGTTGTTAATAAAATTGATAATTTGGGCATAAATGTACCATCTATTTAGAATCTCATCAGCTTCTCTTTCTATTTAATAATATAGAACAAAGAATCTTACCATTGTCCTGCCTTAAAAGTAAATTCCTTATCTGTCACTGTCAAACGAAGTCTTTTAACTGTTTCAGATTCATTACTGATGCCACACACTTTTGCTTTAGAAATAATCTGAAAAGACAAAAACCATCATCATAACTACCACCATTTCAAGAAATAAACACAAAACTCAGCACAAAAAATAATTGTTTCTGGATCCTTCCAAGCATGATACTCCAATCATTAAATGGGGTAACTATGAGTTCTACTGGTTTCCTACACTGCTACTATTATTAGCTGCACTATTTCACATTTATACAAATTTTAAGTTCTAACCTCATGACAAATAATGAAGCTGAATCTTTAACAAGATTAAGAATTCAAAAATAAGCAAAGACTAGGCTCATTCATTTGTTCATTCATCCAGTTTTTATGAACACCCTCTCATATATGACCATGGGCATCTTACAAAAGATTAAAACCATACCCTCCCCACCTTTGGCTTTAGCATTTTTAGTTCAGATTCATCTATAAATTTCAAGATCCTTACATTAACCATTCCTTTATAGCAAAATTTTAAAATGTGTGACACATATAAAGCAAGTTCAAATTTTTGTCTTTGTAAAGAAATATAACATGGACAACCTAATACATCTATTTATTTATTAATCCTAAAAAAAGAGGTGGAAAATTCTGGTCCAAAGTCTTCTTGCCCCATTTCTGGCATGCCTTTTTAGCTCTCAGATTAAAAACACAAAGTTTAAAAATGCAGCTCTTGCTCAAAAAAGCTGCTTCTCTCCTCCATTCTCAGGAAGGAAAACAATAAAATCATGATTGAATAAAAAGCATAACTCTAACCACAGACAAAATAGTAAAGCAAAATAATTTTCTATTTTTATTAGATACTTACTATACTACTGTATATACCCATCTTCTTCCCCCTCTCAATTTTTCTCATAGCAGTGTTACAAAACAGATTGCATGACTCAAGACCAGTTTCATGGCTGGGTGGGACTTGAACACAAATCATTTGGAACATAGCCAACAATAGATTTCATATAACTTCTAATCAGTCCAGTGATAGCATTTTGTTCTCTTGCTTTCTGCTGTGTTTCCTCTGACTTTCATAGTATGGCAATCAACTCATAGAATAAATTTGGAATTGTTTGTTAAACTACAGAACGTACTGTATTATTAGTTCTAAACCTAAAGTTCTTAAGATGAGTTACACAAGTTCAACTGTACAGAAAATGTTAAAATGATAAACTATATCAAACTACATTTATGAGTATTTCATTTTCCAGCGAGAAGAACTGGAGTCCAACAAATGAAATTTGGCTAGCTATGACTTAATTTAAACATATGGCAGGAAATTAATTTCTGAATAAAAATAGTTGAGCATTTCTACTGTCTTGTAAAACAGCAGGATACTTGCCAAATAAATGGTACCATACTTTTTCTTATTTTAATAGATTTATTTTTTTTAAGAAACAGTTATATTTCTTAATTAGATCTGCTCACATGACGTCCTATAATGTTCTCCTTAACACAGAAACTCCAGAGTAAGTCTAACCTTAATATGTCACATAAGCTTATAACTGACTTCTGAACTGAATCTTGCACACAATGATGTTATAAAAATGATGCCCTTTTGGTTTTGTAAATAATCCCCATAATGTTTGTTTGATTTATATGGCTGCCTATTTTGCCAAAATGAGTCATGTCAAAAAATATTTTTATTCCCACAGTTTCCAAGAATTGGAAATGTACAGCCCAATGCATGTCAGTTATTTCCATTAATTTATTTTGTTCTTGGTAGCAGCTAAACAAATGTGAAAAGTGCTTTGCTTATTGTTATGTACAAAGTGAGAACTATCTCTAAATACTAACCTGACAATGTCAGGAGTGTCATATGTTTTAAGAGAAATCGTCAAGAGTTGCCACTCTAGATATAACCCTTAGTAAATCATAGCTATCCATGTACTTCTTTACTCCCATTGACAGGAGAAGCCAAGTAGAACAAACTGAGTATCAGAATAATGGCACTCACCAAAGATATAGATGGCCCTAACCTTGCCAATACTTCAGAAGAAATCAAGTTATTAAATCTGGGGCCCTAGCATGGATATAAAGAGAGAATGTCCTTGAATGACCATTGTCCATGTTTTACTGTATACTTTATGTTTCTCATTCAGATTATTGGTAGTTAGATGGTGGCCTAATAAATTTGATAAATAAATAAAAAAGTTAAACAATCAGTACAATTATATCCTGTATCACTTGGAAATAACAATGTTCAGTTCCTTCTTTATTTTAGCCACACTTTTTATTTCAATTGTAATTATTTTGTAAGCCAGCTCACAACAGCCTATAAAACATGGTCTATTCTTCCCTCAGGGGCCAGACCAAATACCTTAAACCACACCTTCACCCCATTCCAATGCTTGGGAGAATAGCCAGGCCTTCACAGACCTTCAAAAGACTGAAAGGGTAGGGACATCTCTGATGACTGGGATGACTATGAAGGAGACACAATTTAAGATCCTATCAGAGAGCAACATTTAATGGAGGGGACCTGGACTGCACCCATCTTGTCTAATCTAAAAGGATAGGCAAATATCCACAGACAAATGTGACCACAATAACATGGGCTTTTGCTATGTGGGCTTTAAAGGTGATTAGCAGCACCTGGATTACATATAGAAAGCAACTGGAAACCAGTGCAACCAGAGGCATTACTTGGGTAAATTGTGGAACCCCTCAAAAGTGTGCATGCTACTGCATTCTACATCATGCAGCTTCCAGGTGGTCTTTAAGAGCAGCTCCATGTACAGCACATTGCAGTAATCCAAAAGAGAGGTAACTAAGATATGGATTAAGAGGTAACTAAGATGTGGAGTAAGTTGCAAAGGATAAATAGATGAAAATAAATGGTTGTAAAGAGTCAAATTATCAAATTTATCCAGTACCCTCACAATATATAGCACATTTCATGATCATATGCAATACCAACCTCATGTCGAAAGTCTTTTGCTGTTCTCTCCAGATGATCTGATTTTCTTATAGATTTCATTTTGCTATAAATAAGGCAAACTGAGATGTATCATGACTCAACATAATTTTACAGCTTGAACTGGTCACTGAACATCCTTTTAAGTAGTAACTTCAGATTTATTGATCTCTACCATCATATAAGAATGATGTCCCACATTTGAACTGACAAAAATGTATGTAATTGCCTACTGTTACTGTTTTCAATAGCAATCTGATCACATTATTTGGAGAGTTTAAAAAAAGCACATAGTCATGAAAATACTATTAGTGCCCAATATGTAATACTTAGAAGTATACTGCTTCTGAACAAGAAAGATTAGTTGCATTATTAAGGTTTGAAGACCATCCATTACATTTTCTAAATCTTTAATAAAAATCCTATTGACCCAGTTTATATTCATGAAGCAAAATGGGTTGTTAAAAGAGAAAATATGTATTCTTGAATCAAGCTTACATATTTTTTAATAATTTTATTATCAAAAAGCCTAATATTAGTCCTTGTTCAGCTAATTACTGATTCTTTGTTGTTTTTTTAAGTAGTCTTTGCTTTGTACTGTTGTACCAACAACAAGATGGATCATAACAACAAAGTAGAAAAGAATCAAGAAAACTCAAACATCATACATACCTATATCAGTCTAATCTCTATTCAAATATCTCACCATCTCATTTCATTACATATACAAATAATTGTGTGGTCAAGTTAAGACTACAATTGGGACTAGAATTTTTGTTGTTAATTATTACAGTTGTAAGTTGAATTGTATTCTATTTCATAATTTTTACAATGGTTTTCAATAAATTATGAGATAATTAAATAAATCGGCCAAATAAAGTTGCAAATTGAAAACATGCTGTAACCAGTCATAAATGGAAGCTGATTATCAAGCATCCAAATTGCGATCAAGTGTCCACAGAGATGATGCAAAGGTTATTAAGTGTAAGTCCAAGTCATGTTATTTTTTCTGAGATCAGTGTTAACTTTGAACCGTCATTATTCAAATGGTTGTAAGTAAAAGACTACTTGTAAACTTATTTTGTTAAGCAGCAAATCTGTTACTAATCATATTTATTATATGATGCCATGTTTTAACCCCAGAAAGTAATTTATTATGTCTGCTCATAATAATTTCAGAACCTTCATCTCCCATTTAATCATGCTGTAAATGCTGAAAAAAATGTACTAAACTGTTCAATAAAACTCCTTCACTCCAAACAAGATAAGCTTATGACAGGACTAAAGAAATAACAAGTGGTGAGCAAACACTATAATACTGTCTCGTTACATGGATTAAAGAAAACCCAAAATTTGCTTGATTATTTAAATATACATGGTTACTCAGAGATTTGTAGGATTCTGAACAAGACCAATAAATGTTCTGATAGAAGAAAAATCACTTCCTTTTAGAAGATGTACCTAATCCAATCTTCATGAGCAGATTTTCTAAATAAACACGATTATCCTCAGGAATACCTTTTGCTTTCTAAAAATTTATCATGTGCACTTTAAAATATAATAGTTCTACCAGTTTTGGCTGATACATAAACTGTAGCCATTACTGAATAGAGGAAAGCTTAGATACTACTACTAGATTACAACTTAAATGAGACGGCTGTGAAGATGATGCATAAACTTGAGTTAATTCAGAATTTTAACCATTTAATTGCATAAAGGAACTATCACTCACTTTGAATGCTCAGATCCAAAATATACAAAACAGTTCCCCCATCCCTATCTTCTCTTCAAACAAGAAGGTACATCAGGAATGACCAATTCATTTTGCAACATCTTCCCTATAAAAGTCTGAATGGCACCAAGCATTTTTTCCCCAGAATCAGTTCAAGCCACTTTTGTTTTGCAAAGCAGTTAAACTGGTTTATTGCCTTTACCTGCCATTTAAGAACTTTGTCTCCTTGCAATATATGGAGGAAGATGGGAATATAGTTCCATTGCAGTGTTTTTATAATACAATGTCCTATTATTTGTTTTATAATTTGTTTTAATAAATTTGAAAAAAATCAATTAATTTAAAATTATAGTTCTAAAATCAGCCTGTTGATCCAAATTTCATTATACTATATTCTAGAACACAGGTTTCAAGCTCGCCGCATCACATTGCTGTCATTTGACGTTTCGTGACTGTTTACCCATTTGTGGAGCTGGGGTAGGCATGGCTTGCATGTGTGATGCATCCAGTCCACGGGTCGCCAGTTTGACATTAATTCTAGAAGATGACAGTTCTTTCTTTACAACTAATCTTTATTCAATTTTTAAAGGAAAGTAATACCAGTGTTATGCTAATGTTTTCATTTTCACAGTAATACTTAATATACAATTGCTTACCCATTTATTGTGCAGTATCTTATAGCTGTCAGTCTTAGACACAAGTATGAAGAACAGCAGGGAAGAATTCTACTGGCTCTTTTCATTAATATAGGTAAACCAAAAGCTGTTGTATATATCATAATGTTCTTTTGTGTTAAATATTCCTGTAAAGGCAATTTAAAATAATACTTGCATCTGTTTTTCAATAAACAATGTCAAACAGCCCAATTGTAGACAAGCACACAAAGTATTATAAGAAGTATTTCTTTAGCACTAAGCTTCACAGAAAATAAATGAACTTCTGGACTGCTGCTGACATCACAGAAATCTGTATGAGCCACTATTCACATCATAAAGAACATTTCCCTCTCAGTCTGTGGCTGTTTCAAAGACACCCAAGCAGGAAACAATATTCATGTCATACATGGCATCCTCCAATTTGTTGACTACTAAGCATTTGTTTGGGGAGAAAGCCAATATCAAAGATTGGACCCAAAAAAACTCAAGAACAGGGAGGATATAGGTCAGTTAGTAATAGTATTTGTTAGTCCTGAACACAATCATATCCCAATGAACTCTTACCAATTGTGCTAGAACAATCTAGCTCATGAAACTAAAGATTTAAATTTCAATTGAGCTTCTGTTAAGAACCTACATTAATGCAATTCCATATGTATTTACTGAAAAATCCCATGCTGTTAATGTCAAAACCTTGTTTTGGTACATTTGATATTATCTATTTTATTTCTAAATCTCATAAACTTAAAATGAACAGTGTAAGGCAAGTTACATGATAACTTGGAGGAGTCTTTAAGATATTTAAAGTAATTGCCACAAAATGTGGATTTCATCCATAATTCCTATAAGTCATTCCTGTCATTTTTTATGTGAGAGAAAATATGAGTAACAACACTTGTTACGGAATCATTTCTTCCTAATGTCTATGAAAAATAATTTAGTTTCTCTGCTTCCAACTTTTGAAGCAATTCTGCTTGATCCCATCATTACTCTCAGATTCTTTTCTGAAACTGAATATGTATCAAATTCTTGTTCTGAGATTTCCTTCCATATCTGTGGTAAAGTGGATTAAGATAGCTGAAGATTTAATTGTAAGCTTATTTATTTTTATTTATTTATATCCCATCTTTATTATTTTTTACAAATAATTTAAAGCCATAACATATTCAACAAACTTTCATACTCCAACTTTCCCCACAACAACAAACCTGTGAGGTGGGTTGGGTTCAGTATGTGTGGCTGGCCCAAGATCACCCAGGTGGCTTTCATGGCTAAGACTGGATTTAAACTCATGGTCTTCTGCTTTCTAGCCTAGTGCCTTAACAACTACTTTTAAACCAACTACAGTAAACCAACTTTTTTAAAGTTCCCCAAAGCTCTTAATATTTTGCTAACATTTCAATTTATTACATTGTTATAGTAATCATTTTAACACTCTGCTTAATATAGCACTACATAAGAACTGTAATGTACTATACAAATAAACATTTGTTTCATTTTCCTGCACATTTTGTAACATTAACTATTTGTAATGAACAAGTGACATCTACTGGCACTTAAAATCTTGTGTACTAAAACATTTCAAACATCAACTTTTAGAAGGAGCAATTAAAACTTTCCCAATGTTTATTCTTATGACATCAAATAATATTGGAACAACAGTATTTGGGCTTCTGTGTGACCTTAAAACGATAAATTTGTCTGAATTCTCATTATAAATTAAGTTATAGAACATTACCTTCTTCCCGACTGTTTTCTTGAACTCCCAATTTATCCAACAGCTTTGGCATTTCCTGATGATCTCTCATGTAATAATCAGGAACTTAGTTTTTATAAACTAATTATGTGCCTGCTGCAACTGCTCCTATTCCAAAGGGCTAATAAAGTGATATTTTGTTATATATAGAATAACTTTATGCTTTCCTCTCTAACAACTACCACTAACTTCAAAAATCCTGTTTGGTTGTAACAATTCTTAGATTACACAATGTACTAAGCAAAAATGGAATTTGCTTGCTTGTGACTTAGTATGTTCTGCAGACTCAGCCTTTGTGATTGGTAAATGATGGTTAATGATTTATGATATTGTTGGAGCCCCAGTCTATGGGGTTTTTGTTAACCATAAGTAGGCAAAATATGATTTAGGGTGGTGTATAGTCATTGCCTTAAAGTCTCCACCATTCTTGTTAATTATGACTGACAAAAATTGAATTCTGAACTATTTTGAAGACATCAGGCTGCCTAATCATCTTCTGAATATATTCACTAACAAGTGTAATTAGTGTAATTAGTGTAATCATTTCTGAATATCAGTGATAATTTCTTCATGCTACATTAGATAAACAGGAGCAAATGGCAATGCTTCTACAAATCTAACATAATGGTAACATTTTTTCCAGTTACATTTGGTTTATACACAATCTCCTTATTGCTAGTTTTAAAAGAGTTCCTCTAGCTTTGGCAATTCTATTTTAAGACTAAAATCTGAACTGAAATTTTGAAAGGGATAAGAAAGACTCCCTGGAAGAGCTGCGTTAAATGTAGCAGAGAATGGCTGCCACCTTCCTAGCTTAGCTGATTCATTTTGAAAGGAACGAATGAAAAACCAGACAAGTAATTAGATTATAAACACATTAATTGGGCTTCCTTAACCCACTGCTGCCTGAGAACGATTGCATCTGCCGTCTAATACACACAGAAAGGTCATCTCAAACTGTCAGCAGGCCCGAAGAGCAGGAACAGATACGGAATGCCTCTGGCCTCTCCATCCGTCCGACTCACCTCACAGAGCGAAACCTGCCCAATAGGGTATTCATTTCACAAGCAGATTTTACTTAATGGGATCCAGCTTTTCAGTTTTTGACCGTGAACCCTTAATTCTTCATTATGGATTAAGCATTATTTTAGACAGATCTCCCTTTTCTCTTCGCTTTGATAGATGGTATTTATTTCTCCAGCACTTCCTTTGAACGTCACTTCTTCCAGCTAAGTGTCCAGCCTAACTACTTCACTTAGAAGCCAGCAATAATACCCGATCGTCTTCCTCAAAGTGGTATAAGGAAACTACCGGCATCCAGAATTCAGCGGAAACGGTCCCTAAAAGAAGTGGCACCGTTCCAGCTCTGATTTGGGCACTTCCGGCTAGAATGATTCGTGCTTTTGCCCATCTATGATCCCCCCTTCTTTTTTTTTTTTTAATGAAACTCAATTCGTGCTTTTTATGCCTAACTCTTAACACAAGCGAATAAATAGCCAGCACGGCAATTTCTGCAGAGGAGACAAGGTCAGAGTAATATTACTGTGAGCTCAACAGCAATGATCGTGGGGCGGGGGGGGGAAGGGGAAGGAGTCCGTCTGACATGGAGGTGAAAAACAATAGCTTTTAATTTCAAGTAAAGGGACGAAATGCCTATCACTCTACAGCAGTGATTCTTAACCTCGGCAACTTTAAGTTGTATGCACTCCAACTCCCAAATTGTTGGCTAAGAAATTCTGAAAATTGAGGTCCACGCATCCTAAAGTTGCCGACGATGAGGAAAACTTCTCTATGGCTTCCATTTCTATAATTTAAGGGTGGAATTATTATAGGAATCCTTTGTTATGTAAGCAAGAATTCTGGTTTGCTGCTCGCCGCCGCCCGGCCCCTCTCCCCCTCCCCAGCAAGAAAGTGATCCGCCCTCTTCAACCAAGGGTCTCATTGGTCTTTTCTTTCTTTTTTTTTGATGGGATGACACCACCCTTAGAACCCATAAGCAACGGATGTAGGGTCTTTTTCTTTGCATCGCTTCAAAGCTCTATAGTATTTGTCTTTAACACGAGTTCTACCTCGCTCGTTCTTATTGGATGTCATGCGAGGAGAGATGTTGTCAGGTCTCATTATCTTGAATGCTTATTGGCTAGAAATCATCCGTCGTTTCAATCCGAAACAAATGTAGTGAAAGTTTAGACTGCTTTATTTTAGTGCCGTTGTTGGTTTTCCGGGACACGCGGCGCTGGCTACGTTTGACGGAGGGAGGCAGAGAATCCCCCTGCGACATGTCCGTTTTCCACGACGAAGTGGAGATAGAGGACTTCGAGTACGATGAGGATACGGAGACCTACAGCTATCCGTGTCCCTGTGGAGACCGCTTTCTTATTACGCGGGTAAGAGAATAAGTGAGCCAGTCATTTCTATATAGAAGATACGTTGTTCTGTGACATACATTTTTACATGAGCGTCTCTCATCTCGGAGCAAACTCTCAAAATACAGATTAGTCTTGACTGTTCGTCATATGGGAAAGTAGAACTGCGAATACAGGCGGCCGTCAAGCCTACTGCCTTTCTGTCTTCCTTAAAGGCCATGTCACACTGCCCAACGGATGCAAAAAGGACACAATGGACGAACAAAATGTTCCATCCGTTGTTATCCGCTCTCAAAAGGGGCAAAAATTTGCATAACCGGAGCGGATAACACGGATGCGGGGAGGACGCAGAGCGGATGTATAGAGGATGCAGAGCGGATGTATAGAGGATGCGTAGAGGATGCACAGCGGATGCAGAGCGGATGAGCTGCATCCGCTTTCATCCTTTCTCCATCCGTGCTACTAACGCTGCACGTCCGTTCTGCTTCCTCCCTGCGTCCGTTTACCGCTGGAACGGATTTGAGTTGTGCGGATGCACAGCGGATATAGCAGATGCGTAATGGATGCAGAACGGATGTCCCCCGTATGCCTAGAGGATGCAGAACGGACGCATTGGATACATTTTCCGCGCAAAAGTTTTAGGCAGCCCAAAACTTTCTGAGCAGATGAAACGTCAATAAACGGATGCTGGACGGATAGAGAGGAAGCAAAACGGAGGCAGTGAGTACATCGCGTTAACCAACGGATGGCAAGCTTTTTTGTCCGTTTTACATCCTCTTTGCATCCGTTGGTGCAGTATGACATGGGCTTAAGCTAGATCGAAACAGTGATTTTAAAATTGGCAAGTTAAAATGGGTGGATTTCAATTCCCCAAATAGCCAGCACAGCAAGTTTGATAAAAACTGCTCTAGCGCTTTCCAGACATGTTTGGGCTCCAAGCACTTTGCTTTAGGATTGAGGAGGTTGTAGCCAATACATATAGAAATACCAAATTGGGGAGGGACTGATACCTCTCTTGTGTTCAGTCAGAGTGGTTATAAAATATTGTAATTAATAATTTAGTGCAACTGAGAGTGATGTTCAAACATAGCCAATGGTAACTTGGTCCTCTGATAATAGGGCAAGGCAGACAGATATAATCTTATTAAATTTAAAAGAAAAAAGATTGATGAGCCTGAGAAGCTTTGGATGGACAGAAGCATTTTAATGCAGTGCCATCCTAACTTGAGTTTAAAAGTCAGAACCTGTAGTTTAATCTTAGCACAAACTTACATAAATTAAAACAAAATTACATAATGTATACTTTATCTTCCTGAAGCAAGGATAGACATTCTTTAGCCTTGAGGGAACTATTGTAGGTATTTAATATTTTCTGAGTGGAAAGATTTCTTCAGAATATCACACCATGGTTGAGTCCATCCAAGGAAATGTCCACATTTACCCAAGCTGTGCATTTCAACACTATGATTTTGGGAAATAATTTGTACGGATATGGTTGAACAGATAAAAATTCATTTCTGATCATAGCAAATTGAGATCTATGATTAGTTTCCTTCTGATGAACATATGCCTAAGCTAAAATTAGAAAAGTGTCTAAATAGCTGAACTGCTGAGATCACACAGGATAGAGTTTGAAAGAATTAAACATTTAATTGATTTTTAAAAATAAAAATTTAAGTCAATCCTATATAAATGTGTTATGATAGCTTTTATTGGACATGATCATGGTAAGTATGACCAGAAAGAAACATTTTTAGAGAAGATAATATTGATAAATCACTCAAACAAAATACTCTGAAGATGTCCAAGAACATCTTCAGAGCAGTGCAACATTTGTCAATAAGTGAATTGTTGAGCTGAGTTCATGTTAGGAGAAATTTTAGTGGAATTTTGTTTTGGAATTCTCTTATTTTGGAGTTCTTTTTTCTTGAGAAATCCAAAACAAAATTCAAATTGAGATTATTATATATAATAAATTAACATTTCTTTTTCACTCTTTCTTGGGTGCAAGTTGTAATATTGTGCAGATTCATAGAAGACATCTTTGTCAAAATACTCAGCAATACTTAGCATTAACATTTCATTTGGGCAGGAAAATTAGCAGTTGGTTTTGGATATTTTATCTATTCAAACTTTAACAGGAAGAATTCAGTGAATTGAGACCCCATACAGTTGAGAGAAGTGTTGTTTCAGAAGTATCTAGCAAACAGGACTTGGATTTTGCCCTTTACTTTTTAACATTAAATGGTATGCTTATTAAGGGGTTACATTCTTATGTATTATTGCAGGAAGATCTGGAAAATGGGGAAGATGTGGCGACCTGTCCAAGTTGTTCACTTATAATCAGAGTGATCTACGACAAGGTGAGGAATGAGCAGTGGTGGAAGTTGTACTTGTTTTAGACTGTTTTCACAGGTGGTGACATTTTATTTATTCAAAGTCAGTAACCAGCAAAGATAATCCAGAGTCATTGGGAGTTAGCTGAAATATAAATTTATTTATGTATTATGTAGCCATAACATTTAAAAAATATATAATAACTGTCCAAATACCTTTTTTACTGATCTGTTGTCTATGTGGTTGATACATGTTGGGAAACTCAGTCTTGATTAGCCAAAAATTATATGTATTGTGCCTGTTTTACAGTTCATTTAGTTTTGTGAATTATTTGAAATCCACAGACTGTTTCTTGAACATCTAATATTAACTAATTTGAATAAATGATAGTTATAGTCAAACTGGAATAACAAAGAGCAGAGGTCACTGGTCAGAGATCAACTTTAAAAATGAGCACTTCATTAAATAAATGCTGTGAGGTCAGAATATAATAGATTATAGTGCCCCCCAATATGTGAGTTCTCCTTAATCACCTTTCATTAACTATTTAATATGCAAAGCTAATGATCCCTAGCAAGCTATGCTAAGCATTGATTTGCTATGTTCATTCCCAAGTTCCTGTAATGTCTCACCTTATTATCCAAATATCCCTTAGAACAGTGGTTCCCAAGGTGGGTGGTACCACCCCCTGGGGAGTAGTGGGGTGCCTTAAAGCATCACTAAGAGGCAAGGGGGCCGGTAGGGGGGCTCTAAGAGGCAGCAGGGGGGTGCTGGAGGCAGACCCCTCACAGAACACATTCAGGGGTGGGATTCTACCAGTTCATTACTGTTCCCAGTAGTTTGGAGAACCGGTAAAACGGGCCCCTGGCTGGCCCTGCTCCTCTCCACCAGCTCCTCTGTTCCCTACCCAGTCAGTCCATGTTGCGCATGCGTGACATTGCAGCACATCTGCAACAATTGCTGATGGCCACAGCGATTGTTGGAGGAGCAGAGCAAGCAAAGCCGGAGGTCAGTTATTTTCACTCCAAAAAGCATCCAGATGCCGTTTTTTTCAGTGCAGCTGGAGTCCAGCCATACCAGAAAAAAACAAAGATCTCGGGCTTTGCTCTGCTTCTCCAATGCGCCACTGCGTTCTAGGAATGAAGGCTCACCCCATTGACTGCTGCAGCACTCCGCTCGGACTTGCTTGGGCAAGTCCTTCCAGTGCAGTGGACTCAATGGGATGGAGCTGCAGGACCGGCCACCTAGAATGAGGCTGCAGCGGCGCATTGGAGAAGCAGAGCAAAGCTGGAGGTCGGTAATTTTTATTCCAAAAAACCTCCAGATGCCCCTTGGTGCTACAAATTCATCCTCAGTGCCCCCCACCCAGAGGTAGGATTCAAATTTCTTAACAACCAGTTCTGTGGGCATGGCCTAATTTGTGGGCGTTGCTTGGTGATCATGTGATTGGATCGGCATGGCTTGCTGGCTGAGCATGGCCTGGTGGTCACATGACTGGATGGGCGTGGTTTGGTGGTCATGGGGCTGGGTGGGCATGGCTATGTGACTGGCAAACCAAATGTAAGTGGTCCACGCTTAATGGCCAGTTGCTTAGTAAGTGTTCAAATTTATGACTGTCCTCCCCAGAGCTACTTGGCCTGTTTTTGGAGTTTTGACAGACACACACACCTTTCTAACCCTGCTGGAGCAGGTGGTTGGACTAGATATCTTATTCACTTTCTCCTCCCTCCCTTTCTTTTTTTCTTCTTTTTCTTTCTTTCTGTCGCTTCCATTCCCTCTTTTTTTGTCTATCCTTTTTCTTCCTTTTTCTTTCCCTTTTCCCTTTCTTTTCTTTCTAGCTTCTTCCTTCTCTCTCTTTCTCTCCCTCCCTCCATATCCCATTCACTTTCTCCTCCCTCCCTCTTTCTTTCTGTCTCCCTCTTTACCTCTCTTTCTTTCTGTCTCTTCCTTCTATCCCTCCTCTTTTTTTGTCTATCTGGTTTCTTATTTCTCTCTCCCTTTTTCTTTCTTTACTTTCTTATCTGTTTCTTCTCTTTCTCTCTTTCCCTCTCTGTTTTTTCTCTCTCTCGCTTTCCCTCTCTCTCCCTTTCTTTCTTCCCCCCTCTTTCTCTTTCTC
>BLBF01000019.1:33523624-33651927 GCA_015471245.1 Laticauda colubrina
CTTTCCCTCTCTCTCCCTTTCTTTCTTCCCCCCTCTTTCTCTTTCTCTCATTCCATCTCTTTCTTTCTCTTTCCCTCTCTATATCTATTTCTCTTCTCTCTCTTTCCCTCTTTCTCTTTTCTTCTCTCTCTATCCTTTCCCTAACCTATCTACCTATTTTCTGCTCAGGCCTAATCTGTCAACGGCCTGGACTAATCCTGCATCACCCTGTTTCCCCTTTCAGAGGCCCTGACCCTTAATCTCCCATTTCCTCCCCCATGACTGCCTCTTTCATCATCCCATAGCCGTGACTTTACCTTCCTCCTGTGGCTGGCTGCCAGGGAAGGCAAGCCAGATCTGAGCCATTGTTGTCACTGGGCTCCCCACCAGTCTATGTTGCCCTTTTCACGAATGCCTGTAGCTATCATGTGGTTTTTTTTTTGTGCAGTTGGATTGAAGCTGCACCCAAAAAAAACACGCAGCATCTGGAGGATTTTTGGAGAGAAAATTACCGACCTCTGGCTTTGCTCTGCTTCTCCAACACGCCACTGTGGCCGCATTCTAGGCGCAAGCCATGCAGGTCCACCCCAGTGAGCCCGCTGCACCGGAGGGACTTGCCCAAGCAAGTGTGAGCGGAGTGCTGCAGCAGTAAATGGGGTGAGGATGCATGGCCGATGCTTAGAACACGGTGACAGTGGTGTGTTGGAGAAGCAGAGCAAAGCCTGAGGTCAGTAATTTTTGTTCCAAAAAATCTCCAGATGCCGTGTGTATTTTTTGGTTTGGCTGGACTCTAGCCACACCGAAAAACACACAGCATCTGGATGCTTTTTGGAGCAAAAATTACCAACCTCCAGCTTTGCTTGCTCTGCTTCTCCAATGTGCCACTATGGCGATCAGCAATTGTGCATGTGTGCAGTGTCACACATGCGCAATAAGGACTGACTGGGTAGAGAATGGAGGAGCTGACGGAGAAGAGCAGGGCCAGCCAGGGGCCCGTTTTATCGGTTCTCCAAACTACCAGGAACGGTAATAAAACTGGTAGAATCCCACCCCTGAATGTGCCCTGCAAGGGACCCATCTCCAACATCCCCCTGCCAGCTCTTAGCGCCCACCTGCCAGCCCCCTTGTCTCTTAGTGACTCCCTAAGGCATCCCACTGCCCCCCCAGGGGGTGGTACCACCCACTTTGGGAACCACTGGTCTATTGTAATATCCAAGTTGTGGGAGGTTTCTAATATTAAATAGGAATATTGGTTGTTAGGTGACCTTATTTGTTTGGAGTCTCTGGGCTAGATCTCTGTCCCCTTGGATACTTGTATGCATTATAAGCTAATTCCAAATTTAATTATATTTCCTGCAGTGCTCTGGTAATAATTAATAATAGCTTAATGCTCTAGCAGGTGTGAAGTTAGTACATTTTGGTTTCATAGTGCATTTCTTAGAGATGTTCTATAATAGAAGTCTGTTAATTGCATTTAAATCCTATTGACTTCAGTAAAAATATAATTAAAAGGTAAATAATTTTAATGTGTATTTCATTTTATTTTCTGAATTACCTATTTTTGGTGAGTTTTATTTATTTTAAATTTGCACAACGAGTTCAATAAGTAATCATTTTTGAGTTATCTGCCTAAGAAGGCAGAGTTAGAATTTACCAGGAGAATGGTAGGCAACTAATCTTTGGAGTATCTGTCTTAATAAATTATTCTCTGTGTCTCATTTTGAATGTATAGTAAATCTTAAATATAATTAGAATTAGAATGTAGGATAATGAATTATTACTATGTTTTTAGGCATTTGTTACGTATAGATTCCAGTCAAGACATTCAGTGAATAATTAGTACCACTACTCATTTTATCTCATCTGCTTCAAACATGATTGATGATTTCACTTGTCATCACTTGATAGTTATGAAATAGAGGTTGGAATACAAGATAATGATTATACACCAAAGAATATTAGTAGAAGCAATATTGGACAGTTTGCTTCTTATACCTTTATAACACTGAACTATTTTTCCCCCGTGGCATTAAGTGGTCTCTTTTTCAGTGATCCTGTTTGTAGAACCATCATTTTTATCAGAAAGTTACTTTTTGCCATTAAAATAAATGATTCATTATTCAGACGCTTATATTTAATTAGCACCAGCCTTGTATTCATACATATATAGTATATGTGTGCATTTATGATGCATATGTTAATGTAATGATTCTTGTTTTCTTATTTCAGGAACAATTCATGCGTGGCGAAGAAGTCTCACCCCTTACAGAAAGCAAAAAATTAGTTAAATGCTGATAACCATTGAATAAACAATGCTCTTCTTGAACAGCATAGCAACAATTGGACAAAAAGGACATCTGTTATGAAGACTTCATGTTTTATGCTTTAATAATTTATCACTTACAAACAGCTACTTCAGTTCAGGGGAACTGATGTGGTGAAAAAATATATATTTATTTGTGCATAAAGAGACACTGCAAATAAGTGATATTTGAAAGTAGTGAATAACCTATCAAGTTTAAGACTGAAAATGAATATGGTAGACATGCATATCGTGTCATGAATGTTTGTGGAATGCTTCTATTGAACCTGGACTCTTTGATTCTTCTGACTAAATACAAAATGTAAACTATTGGTTTTGTTTTTTAACAAAGAAAAACTGCAGCTTTTTAAAGAAAGGAGACAGTAATACAAACCTTCAAATTCAGTCCTATAATATGCACCACCTCCCAATCAACTGGAGCTAAAGGTTTTTTTAAAAACACACTTTTTAGTTGTTTATGGAAGGCTACAAGGCAGGGAGCCATGATGTGTCAGGAGGGGAGTGGTATTCCAGAAAGCGGGGGCTACCATGGAGAAAGTTTGCTATCCAATCAATCCCCTACATATTTGTTCCATATGAGGGTATGATATTCCTAACAGCCTTCTCTGGATAATTATGCCCTACTGAATTGGGCAATATCAAAGAAGCAAAAACTATATTGACTTCATTAATTAAAGATATCATTAGTGTGAGTGTTAGGATAAATGCAGAATTTTGGAAGCAGAGGAATTTCTCACCCTTATTTAAACTGAATTCATTAAGGTGGAATCTCTTTGAATGATTTGAAGTTTCTTTTCTCAGGTTTCTTGCTAAGCTGAATTGTTTATAAAATAAACTGTCAAGTGACTCACCCTCTGCCCAGGATGAGCAAGAACATTCAATTTTAACAATCCATGATTTGATTTGTCATTTATGCTATATTTAAAATGACTTTATCACTAATAGGGAGTCATCTGACTTGAGTCAAGAATCCACTGATAAGCAGTGAAGCAGTATTTAAACTGGTGTTGTTTTTGACTGCTATATACCAATTGCACTTATTGTCTCAGAGGTTGCCCTACACAGAGTATACAGTAGAATCCAGTTGTAGTAATCAGGTATGAGTTTATGTCAGTCCATTCTAATTGCGTAGAGTTGTAAACATTAACTAAAGTCCTTGTCATAGCATCTACCTGCTGCTTGAAGTAGGGATGACCACAGTTCATAAACATCCCTTGAGGAAAGAGTATAAAAATCTGAATTAATACCAGGACTAATGTTATCAGATTTTCCAGATGTTTATTCATGACTAATAACTCTGTCTTGTAGGATTTAATCTCTACTTGTTTCTGTCTGTCAGCTTGTTTTTGTCTCCATCCAGACTCTTAACAGTCCTTAGACACCAGTTCAGGACTTTAATGGTATATCCAGCTCATCCTGGGGTGGTGATGTAAAATTAAAAGTAATCAAAGTACAGTAGAACCTCTCGTCATGACCATAATTTATTCCATAACTTTGGTTGCAACCTGATTTGGTCATGACCCGAACCTAATTTTGGAAATTTGGCACTTACAAAAAAATGGCGGCAAGAAGAGGAAATCTGCCATTAAAAAAAATGTGAATTTTTTGGTCAGAAACCAATTTGCTCATGGTGAGAAGTGTTCGTGACCAGAGGTTCTACTGAATGGATGAAAATTGATTCTGAATTGATATTTTCCAGAAGTTTTATGTAGAAATTTTGCAATGTAGAGGAGAGCACACAAACCTCAGATATCATATTGGGATTCCATGAACTTTCTCCATGATCACTGACTAAAACTGCAATTCAGATAGGAGTATAGCAGTGAAACCTCCAGTTCCCAATCCTTGTAGGTAGTCCATAAGGACACCATGTTTCATTGTATCAGTTGCTGCTGAGGGATTAATAGGATTCAGGAAGCTCACTCAACCAGTTTAGGGTTTATCAGAACTATAAATGAATCTTGATTGGCAAAAGGCTGAAATAATCCATTTCTTCCAGGATCTTCTCGAGTTGATTTCCTAAACAGCTTTTTCTAAAAAGTTGAAAACCATACAAAATTGCTCAAGGATAACTTGATTTAAGTATATTCAAGACAAGATCCACTACTGCATTTGTCAAGGCAGGCAGCATTATTGCCTCTCGAGCATTAATTACTTCCTTGTTTCCATTCCCAACTTGCCAGACCACCCAAAAGGGAAAGTTGTGGCTAAAGCCCAATGGCAATGGAATTAAAACTAGAGACCCCATTCAGACCAAGGCCCATAGTCCAGCATTTGTTTCTTTCAGTGGCCAGTCAGTCTGATTGGAGATATATAGTTCTCCCACTATTACCTAGAACTGATATATAGAAATAATACTGAACCTTGGAGATGATTGTCAATATATATAACTGTTTCTCAGGAAAAAAATAAATCTAAAAACAGTCTAATGTGTATTTTCTTGATCTTGTTAATTTGGAATGGAAGCAGATATATACTGAATACATGCAGAAATAATATGAGATAAGGCAGAAACATACCAGATGTTTTTAATTGATAAAATGTAGAGTACGTGTTTAAAGAATTCTCAGATTCATCTCAATATGAGCAAAGACAACTTTTATTAAATATTAAGTTGAAATGGTCTATAGACTTATTCAGTAAACTATTTACTATTATTTAAGTGATTTCCATAGATAAGTACTTTAAAAACTTTAGTGTTCATATTGCGGGCAATAATTTTGTTCTGCTTTCTCATATACAAGGAATCAGTTCATGAAATCTTTTTCATTTTTGTAAGCTTAAAACATTTTATAAATGGAAATTACAAATTTAACTAAGTATATACTTATTTTATTTATATTCATTTATAAATGTAATAAAGATTAAAAACAGAATAGTGTTCTCTGTACTATAGCTGATATAATAACTGAAGGGATAAGATAACTCCTGTTTACAAATATATGTTGTATATATATTTGTCATATACACATGTGAATTTATAGCTTTATATTTTTAGGAAGACTTCACACATTTTAAATACACAATTATTTTATGTACAATTCTAAACTATTACAGTAATGCAGGACTGATCAAAATTAAATTAATTCCTGTCAAAGTATTGCCTGAATTTCCTGGAAACGTGCGTTCTTTTCCCATTTCCAAGATAGAAATGAAGTCCTAGAAAAACCCCTGTGAGACCAGAATTTATCAAGGCATTCCATCTCTGCCTCATTTTACTTTTTGACTTCAGCCCCCATGGCCTTATCATGAAGTGGGCTAAAGGAAATCAGAAAGATTGAAATGGAGAAGAAGACCTATCTCCTTTGTCTGGGTGGTGCTGATCTCAGATGTCCTATTACAGATAATTAGCCTCTTCCACTTTGGGAGGAGAGAGGAAGAAGTGTCAGCTTCACAATCGTCTTTGCAGCAGACAACAAGATGTGAACACGATCTGAATAAGAAAGATCCAACTGTGCAGGTACAGTATTATGATAACTGGAGAAACTGAAGTCTTGGTTGTTTATGCTATCAAAGCAGACTAAATATCAGAACACAAAGGCTGCTTTAGAAAAAGTCTCAGGTGGCCATTCCTGAGCAGTAAGAGGTGATTCTAACTGACAGTACCCATCCAGGCTAAGCAAAAACATTTTATTGCCTAAAATAGATCAGTAAATCTTCCCTGGCAACATTTATGGAGATTCTCAGTCATTCAGGTCAAAGGAACCTTTTCAAAAGGCAACTGGACTGAGAACTGAGCTGAAGAAACTTCATGGATGAGAAACATTTTCAAGGAAAATCAAAATCCTTTTGAAAAAGCATTTTTGGGTCTTCCCTGGCAACCAGGGGTGGGATTCTACCATTCAGACCGGTTCAAGGTAGTTCCGGTGATCATTTGGGCCAACCCGCCCATGCCCTTTTCCTGTGCTTTATTTCCTTGTTTTTGAACACAGCTGATTCGCATGGCAGAGCAGCTTGCTGTGCATCAACTGTTTTATTTACCGGGGTTGCAGCAGAAAATAAGTACTATAGCTAAAAATGTTATCAAGCACTTATATTTGCTGATAATAAAAATTTAACAAAAATAACCAAACTTTCTCCAGCCTGATGTTCTTAAATTATGTTAGACTTCCACTTACAGTTAATCCGCCCTGAATTTAGTCCTTATTGCAGTTGTAAAATTCTCTTTAAAAAACTATTTTGTTCTTCTTTTATGAACCTCAAAATCATTTGGTAGTTGTAGTGTCTTCCTTTTATGATTCAGAAATTTATAGTGTTTACTCCTATAGACACAGACATGGTAATATGCAGGCTTGTATGTGGATGTCAGGTGAATGAAAATTTCTCACCATAAAAAATGCCTCCGAACAAAGGTTACATTGCAGAAATAACTGAAATTTTGGGAAAACTCTGAGACTGAAGATCTTCCACTTGTTACATTACTATTATACATTATTTTATAATATCACATTTTTTGATACCACATTTTCAGATGGAGGGCTTCTAGGACTATAATCTAAAGTTCTTGCTTTCCTGATTCCATATATTCTATTTTTTCCGCTAATAAAAAATATGGTAAAAGCAATTAAAAGTACAAATGAAACAGTGTTTGGATTCCTTGTACAAATTATGTGTTTCAGATAGGATGATTACATGATAAAAGCTTCAATGAGAAGACAATACAGAGGGAAAAAAGAGTATCTGCAAAATTTCTACATCACTGAGTTAAAAACCATCTCTCCAGAAGAAATAACAGGGAAAAAGTCCCAAGATAAATTTTGCCTGCGGGGAAAATAGCCTTTTTAATAGTTGTTTATATGAATTACCTCTTTTTGTAATTCTCAAGTTGATGAAGAAATTCTTTCCATAAAAGTCTTATTCTGATTGGTTCAAAATATATGAGAGACTCATTGGTGCCAGAAGTGTAATCTGATAAAATGATAAAAAGCATTCTGCATACTATATACAAATTTTTGTAATGCTTAAATAGCGAGACTGACACAAGGTTAATACATTCAATGATCTGAACCAGAAAAACTACCCAACAGTACATTATTCAAATTAAAGTTCCTTTCAACGACCAGTTTCATAACTTTCCAAGCTAAGCTAAACAAGCTTTATTAAATGAGTTTGTATATCAGTCCCATCCAGGCCTGTATCAACACGTTCCACTAGCAGAGACATTCCTGTCACTAGCACCTGCAAAATTAAATATTCACTTCTGATAAATTAATCCAAACCTATGCAATCTACAGTGATAATAATTGAAGGTTTTTTTTGTAGGTCTCTTTGAACTCTTGCTATATATATAATAAGTTAGAAGATACATAACTTGAATTGTCAACAATATTGATTTTTTTTAAATTATGTGTTTGAATTATTTAATGTAGGTTTATCTGAACCCATTTTTTTTGACATTTAGCCTTGATGTTTGATATTAGGTTATTAGTAGTGTTTGCTCATTTTTGTGCCACATCTGAATACAACAAGGTTATCACTGCTTTCGTTCTAGACTAATAGCAAGCAAAAAAGTAGTAGACTACTGAAGGAGAACACTCAAGCATTCAGTTTAGGGCACTGTTTTAATTCTATGTCTAAGCCAATGGGAAACATAAACTGGAATATGAATTAAATATGAATTAAATATAAGAGCATCTTATATTGCAGCTCTATTATAGGATACTTTTTCTAGTTCTCATTTTAAATAGCTATGTAGAATAGAATCATTATGAAGTTAGTGAACATCTCTTTCTCTTCACCATAACATTATTGAAAATGTTCTAATGTAGTTAATCTTGTGTTCCAAGCTTGCTTAGCAAACATTAGTGTGTATGTGTTTGTATGTCTTTGTGTACACATGTATCATTAATTACAGGTGTTCTGATCCAATAACAAAAACTTATCGGAAAAAAATGAATTAAGTAATTATATCAGTGATATATTATTAAAAAGACCCTTTATTCTTTTTTTTAAATATATTTTTATTGTTTACATATAAATATATTGAATACAGTGTAATTATCCTGGCATTCCAATTACCGTAAAACAAAAGTGAAAACAGAGTAACATATATACTATTTTAAACAGTAATAGTATATAAACATATATACTATTTAAAACAGTGCTACAATAGTTTCTGACCACCATATTCTAATATGTCAACTTATCTATCATTCTAATACTTATATTCCTATATCGATATTAAAAATAGTATCTCTTTCCATGTCCACCTAAGCTGATTCTTTCGAATTCTGACTTCTACCTCGTGTTTCTAACCATTGATAGAGCCTATTCCTATTGCTGAATAGTATTCTGTATCTCCTTTATCTTTTATTTTTAGCGTTCGTCTGTCCATTTCCGCACAATATCTTTCTTATCATCTCATCCCTAGAATTCCAGCTGATTTTCATTGGATTATAGATTTGTTTCTATTTCTATATCACATACATTAGTATTTAATTTCATCAACATCCACATCATATCTATTCTAGACCAGAAATGGTGTCTATTAGAATAGAATGTGTATTGGTTTTCTCTCTGTTTCCTCTCTGTCCATACATCTTGTATGTTTAACTCTTCTGCCATTTTAAAGGAGATTCTAGATAGAATCCTTCTTAGTCCTTTCCTCATGTATCATTAGTTACAAGTGTTCTGGTCCAAAAACAAAAACCTATAGGAAAATTGAATTAAGTAATTATATCACTGATATATTATAAAAAGGCCCTTTATTCTTGAAGGCAGATTAATTCATGCACTGTGAATCTTGCACAGAAATAAAATTAATTCATAATATTAATACATAATTAATAATTGATTAAGGTGACATTCTAGGTATATTTTATGAAGTGGTTTGGTGAGAGATTTTGACTGACTTTGAGGTCGCTAAACAAAACTGATGGCTGAACAGAGTTTGGAATTTGTATGTATGGTTTCTTCATCAGGAAAAAACAAGACAAAAATATGCTGTGGATGGCAAACAAAGCAATATGACAAACTTGAGTTCTGAAAATTGGCCACTTTCTGACAGGACAACTTTTCACCTAGCAGCTATTAATTATCACAACACAGAGACATTTATTTGTTCACTTACTTGTCACTTTTTCTCCCAAATAAACTGTAAAAACATTATTGTAAGAGGAGCAGCATAAAAAATTAATACATACATATACCTATTAATCCACCAAAATTATTTATTCTGGATAAACAAATTATGAAGGTTGCAATCTGAATTGAAATATATTTATTAGGAAAGTAATAAAATAAAATCAGATTTCCTCATAATAAAATTAAAGATTTGTTTATGACAATCATGAATCCTCTGTTCATGAAGTAAGAATGTACAAATGCTTTGAATATCTGGAATTTTCAGACATTTAGACTAAATAATTGTTTCTTTTGGTCACTAAAAAGTATGAATTACTTTTATGCCTGGTACAAATTTTTCAATCCTGAGGGAAATCTTCCAGATTTAGTTAGCAGTTTGAGTTAATAAATTTTTATTGCTATTAATGTTTATTTTTCCAGGTAGAAAGAATCTATCATTGCAGTGACACCTGTGAAGATAAACTAAGGTATAAAGTATAGAGCGCATGTAGTTTTCAGCCCACTTCATACTCTTTGGTTAGCTGGCATAAAAAAATGCAATTTCTTTCAGTCACCCTTTTTCTTGCTTCTATATGCTTTGCATCGGCTGTGGATAGGCAATATATCAGTGCTAATGGCACCTTTGCAAACCGAAGAAATTATGACACGATATCAGTTAAAAATGGAGGACGTTGGGGGGTTTGGACATGGACTGACAAGTGTCCACCAGGATCATATGCCATTGGCTTTAGCATAAGGGTAAACCTATGTGAAATGCTCATTTTAGAGACTGAATTATTTTATAAACTTGCTACCTGAATCTCAATGTGTTTTTTCTCTTATTGCATTAGGTGGAAGAATATAGAGGAGCTAGTGATGACACTTCACTCAATGGGATCCGATTATTCTGTTCAACTGAGCAAACCAACAATATTATGTATACTGTTGAATCTGAACCTGGAGAGTATGTTTTGTTGTCTTTAAATATAATTTTCAAAAAAATTAAACATTGACACAGAAAATGTTACTTCTAGACTACCCTTTTTAAATATATTTATCGCCTAAGTGAGCATAGAAGAAGCAATTCTATTTTCTGTAAAAATATGATAGAATTAACATTATTCTATTGAAGGTACAGATATGTTATTGAGAAAAACGATCATGCTATTTTTATGCTTGTTCTAAATTGTAAACAGACATTGTTCACCTTTTTTTTTTAAATGGAAGGAGCTTTAAAAGATATTTAATATGCAATAATTTGAATCGCTAGCATTTTTTCACAGCACCTTAGGAAAAAAATAGAGGTACAGTATTTGACATTGATGTGATGAAGAATGTAGAAAAAAACCAAAAATTTGTGAAGTAATGTAAGCTATTAATTCCTATTTAAGTGATAATGATTACTTATTTGCTACTTATTTAAAAACATCCTTAACATGTTATTATCTCATCACAAGAAACCCTGAAATCTAGATACCATTCTTGAATTATCTATTATTAGTTTTGGTTCTAAAGCTGTTTTTATATATATATATATGTAAACTAAAAAAGACTGCCTATTAAATCGAGCTTAAATTCAGTGCAGAATATAGTTAACCAGTAATAAGTCTTGTCATGATCAGTTGTACAAGCTCAGAACAAACATACTTTATTGTTTCTTAAACAATTCTCAGACAAGGTAATGTGAGACACAATTTCTCTTAAAAAAGATGTTGCTGATACTTTATGTTCTTTTTCCAGATACGGGCACTGGTCAGGAGTTCGATGGTGTCCACGAAATGGTATTTTACGTTCTTTTCAGCTGAAAGTTGAACCAGAGCAAGGAGCTGGAGATGACACAGCAGTAAACAACATCCGATTTCGTTGCAGCAATGGTCTTCAGATTGAAGAAGTTGGTGGTCCATTTGGTGAATATAGTGAGTGGAGCACACCTTGTGAGAGAGGAGGAATTTGTGGCCTTCAAACTAAGCAAGAACCCTATCAAGGCATTTTTATAGATGATACAGCCTTAAATGATGTTCGCTTCTTCTGCTGTGAATAAATTCTATAGAAACAAAGGAATCATTTTAGCAAGATTAAGTGACTATGCAATGAATATGGATTGTTTCTTACTTGTTGTATTTTTTCCACCAAGAAAATAGTACGTTAATGATGAGTACAGTGTGTGTTTATGCATGAGAATGTAAAAGGGAGAACAAAATCTTTATTTTCTAACACTGATCATGCTTTAAATAAATAGATATTTTGCAGAGGTGGTATTCAGCAGGTTCTGACCAGTTCTGGAGAACAAGTAGTGGAAATTTTGAGTAATTCAGGGAACCAGCAAATACCACCTCTGACTGGAGATTTTACAGTATCCTTCTCCAGCCACATCTATCAAGCCACACCCACAGAACCAGTAGTAAATATTTTTGAATCCCACCACTGATTTGGTTTTATTTATTTACAAGATTCTCAGAATATCTACCATCTGAAGGCTCCCACCACATCCACACCCACTGATTTACTAATATAGTGTGTGTTGTAATACACACACACACATACATATATACACACACACTAGGCTGAATAAAAAAAGATTAGTCAAAGATTTCTATTTTATAATGCATTTAAGGATCAAGTCAAGCTGTTTCTGGCTGTCACTTTTCTTACAAAATGCATTATGCTTGGAATTAAAACAGTAATCTGATTAATCTGTCACATATGCTAACTGCAGTAAGCATCTTGCATTTTCAAGGTTGCATAATAGATGAATTTGAGGCTTGTTCTCATGATGAATGTTTAAATAGTTGGGATACATATTTTTATAACTTCATTATCTACTCAACAGTTGAAATAAACTGCATATTCCCATGAAAAACTGACAGCACAGGTCAGTGCTCATCCTTGTGATTGTATTATTAATTAATGGAATAAGATGCCAGTGAGTGAATTATCAATGCCATAAACATGATTATCAGCTAAATTACTTAAACCAGGATATTTTTAACAGTACATTTGCAGTTAGCAAGCAAAAAGAAAATTAATATTTAGAAAACTTATTTTAAACATTCTCTTTTTGTTCAGTCATTTAATGATTCTTAGGAACTTGTGGAACTATATGTGTTTGAAATATATTTATGTAACATAGAAGGATATTTGTTTCCTTCTTAACAAATGGTGTAATAGTATGAAAGAGTCCAAAGTGCATTCACCCAGAGCTGCCTCTTAATGATAAAATGTCCACAAATCACTCTACTAACATGAGCTTAAGTTAGAAGTGGGGCTACAAAAGGGAGGTTTTAAGAAGTTGAGAAGCCATCTGTCAGAATTTTGAAATGCAAGGTTACATTGTCCACTAGGAGGCAGAACATGGCTTTGGTCTCAATTGGAACAATATGATTTAAATGAAATGAAACTGGTGAGATTGCAGTTGAAAACACCACATCAAATATGCTGTGTAAA
Organism: Laticauda colubrina; assembly: GCA_015471245.1. Classification (NCBI taxonomy): domain Eukaryota; kingdom Metazoa; phylum Chordata; class Lepidosauria; order Squamata; family Elapidae; genus Laticauda; species Laticauda colubrina. The sequence continues at coordinate 33,536,433 of BLBF01000019.1, forward strand.
AATAGATTTGCATTATAATTGCTGCTCTGTAACTTTGGTGCAATCTGTTTGTCAAATCCTTTTAAAAGTAAACATTCCAGTAGGCAGATCATTCTGCATGGTGGTACAGCAACATGCAATTTGCCCATTAGGACATTTGTCTCTTTATTGAGGTCCTAATCTACATCCCATTCTTAACACATGGGATTGCTAGACTTCTCTAAAGTGACCAGAGGGGAAGAGATATGTCCACAAGGGCCAAAAGCAAGGTCAATCAATAACAGAATAAAAGAGGTGGAAGGGACCTTGGAGGTCTTCTAGTCCAGGAGTTGCCAACTTTTTGGACCTCAGGGACCACCAAACTCATAATTTTAAATCCCAGGGACCACGAACTGGTTCTGTGGGTGTGGCCTAATGTGTGGGTGTAGCTTGGTGGTCGTATGACTGGCTGGGCATGGCTTGTATGTAAATATCATAAATTTATAATATTTATAAAAAAAGAGCAACTCTTACTCAAAATCAGGCAAAGCAGGCAAGCAGATTGAGTTGCACACAGAATCACAGATTTATTCAGAAATCCATCTATCTGCCACTGGCTAGATCAGTCTGTCATATAAAATTTATTTGCAAGCAAACCCATTAACTCAAATTAACTCACAACACACCATGTATGTAAATATTGAATTTTTATAAAAAAAGAGCAACTTTTACCCAAAATCAGGCAAAGCAGGCAGGCAGATTGAGTTGCTCACAGAATCATTAAGTTATGATCTATGTGCCACCTGAGTTTGTCACATAAAATTTGCTTGCCATGAGTCTGAACTGAATAATAGAACCTTCAGTCCTAATGTAGGTTTGGCTGTGCTTAAAAGCAGAGCTGAAGATCTAAAGACTAGCTAGAAAGCAAGAAATCGAACCATTTCCTGCTTCCTAGCTAATCTAAATTTCCTGGCACAGCAGAATAGTTGAGGGTCAGAAAAAAGAAAAATAGCAATTTAGCAGGCAAGTTTGCCGGGTAAGGAGTGAGTGGGCAGGGAGGGTTCCTGCGAGCCATTTGGGTGACCCAGCGTTGTGTTTCTGTACAGCTGGATTAATTGCTTTGGGGGGTGCTCTGGGGGTGAGATTTCTCTGCGACTACCAAAATTTTCTCATGGCCACAGCCCACCTGTTGGAGATCGCTGTTCTAGTCCAACCCCCTGCTCAGACAGGAAACCCTATACCATTTCAGACAAATGGTTGTCCAAACTCTTCTTAAAAAGTTCCAGTGTTGGAGCATCCACAATTTCTCGAAGCAAGTTGTCCCATAGATTAATTGTTCTCACTGTTAGGAAATTTATACTTAATTCTAGGTTGGATCCCCCTTTGATCAACTTGTATATGTTACTTCTTGTCACACCCTCAGAATATTGACTCCCGCCTCTCTGTGACAGCTGCTCCGATATTGAAGACTGCTGTCATGTCACCACTAGTCCTTCTTTTTGTTATGTTAAACACAACAAGTTCCTGAAAACATTCATCATATGGTTTTGCTTTCAGACCCCCTAATCAGCTTTGTTTTCCTTCTCTGCATTGTTTCTAAAATCTCAACATCTTTTTTGTATCATGGTGACCAAAACTGGATGTAATATTCCAAGTGTGATCTTACTAGTACAGTATAAAACAGTACTAATACTTCACATGGTTTTGATACTATTATCTGTTGCTTAACCGGAGGACTATTGGCTTTTTTGGCTATATTTTTGAGCTGTACTTAAGTGATTGTCCATTAGGACTCCTACACCTCTCTCACAGTTAAAGCCCATGTCACACTGCACCAATGGATGCAAAGAGGATGTAAAATGGAGAAAAACGCTTGCCATCCATTGGAAAATGCGATGCATTCGTTGTGTACTCACTGAGTACGTCTTTCATACGCTCTATCCATCGAGCATCCGTCTACTGCTATTTCATCCACTCAAAAAGTTTTGAGCTACACAAAACTTTTTGAGCGGATGAACTTTCCGCTGTGTACAATCTACATCCGTGACACATATGGGCAACAAACGTTCTATGTCCGTTGTCATCTGCTACACGTCCGCTGTATCCTCTTGGCATCCTCTGGGCATCCACGCAACTCACATCTGCTCCAGCAGAAAGCGGAAAGAGGGAGGAAGCAAAAGATACACAGAACATCCACACAGCGTTAGTAGCACGAACATAGAAAGGATGAAAGCGGATGCAGCTCGAATATAAAGCATTAAAACGGACAAAACGTTTGTATATGGGATGTATCTCGGATATTTAGGATGTCTGGAGGATGTCTGGAGTATGTGGAAGGACACCTAACGGAAAACCAATATTTCCTATAAAAAGGGGGAGGAAATCACCTGGATCTCACAATCAGTCCAGCAGCCGTGGTGTGCAGACCTCTTCAGCCTTGCTCTTGCTCTTCCACATCATCCATTGATCTCCACCATGGATCATCGCACACTCCTTTTGGTAGCTGCGATCATTCAACACCAGAACCAAGCCCTGTTCAGACTGTTTCACCTTTTCTACGCAAGGAGAAGAAGGAGATGTCCAAGAGCTGTGTGGGTCCGATGATGGATCGGGAGAAGAGCGGAGTTTGGACTGTATGACAAGTTGATGGTGGAGCTGAGGAATGAAGACACTCGTGCATTCCAACACTTCATGAGGATGCCACCAGCCATGTTTGACGAAGTTGTGGAGCATCTGAGACCCAGGTTGACCAAGGCAAACACCAACTTCCGGCCCAGCCTGGACCCTGGACTGAAGGTGGCACTGACTCTGCGCCACCTGGCCTCTGGGACCACATACAGAAACATGCAGTATGTCTGGAGGGTGCCACACAACACCATCAGCATTGTGGTCAGAGAAGTGGTGCAGGCCATCATCAAAGAATACCTGGAGGAGCTCCTCCAGTGCCCCACCACTGAAGAAGGCTGGAGGAAAGTTGCAGAGCAGTGGTATCAGAGGTGGAACTTTCCCCACACCGTTGGAGCCATGGATGGGAAGCACGTGGCCTGCAAAGCTCCAGCAAACTCAGGGTCCTCTTATCACAACTACAAGGGCTTCTTCAGCTTCATCCTCTTTGCCATGGTTGATACTGACTACAAGTACATGTACATCAATGCTTCAGGCAACGGGTCAGCTTCAGTTGCCCAGATATACAATGCCAGTGACCCCAAGGAAGGGCTGGAACGCAACCTCATCATGGGTTTTCCAGATCCAGACCCCCTACCCAACGACACACAAGATGTGCCCTACTTCATCGTGGGTGATGATGCCTTCTCCCTGAGAACCTACCTCATGAAGCCCTACACTTCCAGATAACTCACCCGTGAAGAGAGGATCTTCAACTACAGGCTGTCCAGGGCAAGACAGGTGGTGGAGAACGCCTTTGGCATCCTGGCCAACAGGTTCCAGGTACTTCTCACCACCATGCAGCATCACCCAGGGACTGTGAGGAGCATTGTGGAAGCTTGCTGCATCCTGCACAATCTCATGCGCACCCGCTACCCAGTCTTGCAGAACAGGCTTGTGGACCATCAACAAGGGAATGGGGACATGGAGCCTGGTGAATGGAGGTAAGGACAAAACCTGATAGACACTGTGGATGTGCAAGGCCCCAACAGAGCTTCACGTGAAGGCAAGAAGCAGTGCAACCTCCTGAAACACTGGTGCAACTCCCCAGCTGGAGCAGTGGAGTGGCAAGACAGGATGGTAGATGATTAATGGATGCTTCCTTCAGCCTGTCTCATCACACGGATGAGATTGGGCCATGTTGAATGGCCTTACAATGAATAGGGCATTAATAAAGAGTTCTGTTTATACTGAAATGTGTTGATCAATGAATAAATTGTTATTGATAAAAAAGGGCCATATGTGTGGCAGCTGGGAGGGTGGACCATACAGTCCCACTATGCTTGCACTGGAGGTTTATCTATCCCACAGATATCCTTACCTGTCCCACAACTATCCTTACCCATCCCACAGCTATCCTTACCTATCCCACAAGCATGCAATGGCTTAACCATTTTTTCAAAGTTTTCACCAACACTTTATTAAGTAAAAAAAATGAACCAAGTGTGTGAAGCAAAGATAACCTTTATTAATTAGAAACTGTATGACTTTATTAAAAAGGAAAATGACCCAAGTAAAGTGTCTTAAGCAAAGATAAAGTGAGCAGGTAACAACTCAGTCTCTGGCACTCTTCTCAGTCACTCTGAGGCATGCCCATGGTCTCAGATGTAAAGGGGCCAGGGACTGTGGAGGTGGCTGTGGCTGGAGTGCTGGTCTGAGGTGCCATTGGGGTGTCTGGCCCCGAGAGTACAACAGGAGATGGTGTGTGCAGGAAGGTCTCAGAAAGCTGACTCAGTCCCGTGAGGTTGAGAGGCCCTTCCTCAAGTACCTGGGATGTGAGGCCCAAGACTGATGACAGATGTTCTGATGACGGGCTTGGCTGTGGGGTGGAGCAAGGAGGATTGTAGTAGGGCTGTCTGATCTGCAGCTGGGCGAAGTGAGACATCTGTGGCGTCTGTGGTGTCTGAGGAACCTGGGTGTGGACTGGGAAGGGCTGCCTCTGCTGTGGGAAGTCCTGGTAGTGGTAGCCTTGGTAGGTGAGGGGCTGTTGAAATCTGTGGAAGGGCTGTGACATCGCCTGGGGTGGAGGAGCAGACCTGGAGTGGGTAGGAGCAGGTTCAGCTGGGCCTGAAGGGTGGTGCAGAAGAGCTGTGATCCTCTCCTTCATCGCCTGGTACTGGGCCTCGGGCATGTCCATGAGGGTCTGGTTCACGTAGGTGAGGAAGGGCTTGCGGTTCGAGGATGGTATGTCGAAGTGGACCAGCTGGGAGAGAAGATCTGTGCTGGCTTTGATTGTGTCCCTGATCTCCAACAGCACACTGTGGCTCTGTCCCTCTGGTCTGCCTCTCTGCCTGCTTTCTGTGGAGGTGGAGCTGGGGGTGGGTGTGGCTTGGTCTCTGGTGGATGCTTCTTCTTGCTCCATCTGAGACAGGGGATCCTCCACGTCCCCTGGCACGGGGAGTGCAGCTGTCGGGGGGGTCTCTGTTATGGGGCCTTCCAAAGACACCTGCCTGGACACGGTAGCTGTCTCCTGGCGGGAAGAGGAATGGCTCTCTGTGGGCTGTCTGAGGGAGAGGGTTGACAGAGGGGCTGCTCCTCGGTGGTGGACCTCATCCTCCAGGAAGCTGCACTTGGCCATGACGTAGGTCTCCCAGTCAATGAGCTTGACAGTGGCCTGCCCGGATTTCTTCAGGTGTAGCTTGCCATACCAGGTGTGCATGTGCTTCCACCCCAGGAGGACATCAGCAATGTAGCCAGGCTCTCCGCCTTCTCTCTCCAAGCTGCCTGCTTTCTCTTGGTGTCACAATAGAGCCAGTGGCCCTTCCTCCACAGGTGTTCGTTCTCGCTCAGCCATTTCAGCACCTCCTCCTCATGGTCCTCGGAAATGGAGTACTGTTTCCTCTCTCCCTTCTCCTTCCCTTGCCTCTTCCTCCCTCTGGCAGGGCCTTCAGCAGCAGGGCTTTGAGGGCCTTGGGGCTGGTCCCCCACAACAGCAGCAGCAGCAGGAGAAGCACCAGCAGGAGCAGGAGAAGCACCAGCAGCACCACCAGCAGAAGAAGCACCATCAGCAGCAGCAGCACCAGCAGAAGCAGAAGCAGCAGCAGGAGAAGCACCAGCAGGAGAAGCACCAGCAGCACCAGCACCAGCAGCCGAAGCACCAGCAGCTTCAGAGTCAGTGCCAAGGGGTGAGATGGTGGTTCTGTCCTTCTTGCCAGGGCTGGCAGGAGTAGGGACAGGCTTCCTCTTCTTCCCCTTGGTGTTCTCTCAAAATGTCTCTGGCAGCAGGTCTTTCCTCTGAATGCTGACTGCTTGCGAGCTGCATCCTTTTATATCCACAGAGCTTACACAATTCATCCTCCCCGCATGTGCAGTGAACGCTTTGCATCTGCTATGCATCCGCTATGCATCTGCTATGCATCCGCTTTGCTTCCTATAGGCGTCCATGATGCATCTGCGTCATCTGCTATGTATCCGTCCCTTCCGCTATGCATCCGCTTCGTTATTCTCCCCCAGAACCCCTGCGGATGTGTCATCGCTTCCATCTGTTTCCATCCGCTTTCATCCGCTAGGCTTCCTACAAACATCTGCTTTATATCCCCGCTACATCCTCCCCACGTCCGTTCCTTTCCGTTCTATTTATGCAAATTTGGGGCACTTTTGAGAGCGGATAACAATGGATGGAGCCACCCCCAAAATTTTGCTCGTCCGCTGTATCCTTTTTGCATACATTTTGCATCCGTCAGCCAATGTGACCTAGCCTTAAAGCTGTTAAACCAGGTGCCACCTATTTTATACCCCTTGCATTTGGTTTTTCTTGCCTAAATATAGAGCTTTACATTTCTCACCACTGACTTGCATTTTATTGGATAGAATGTTTTTGAACTTTGAGTTGGAGAAAACTCCTGACAATGACATATGCAGTCAAGAAAACAAATAGGTGCATCATCCAACAAATTAACTTGGAATTATCATTCAAGGCATACTGTCAGGTTTCCAAGTGATGAAATCCATTTGAAAAGAACAAAGTCCATCTTCAAAAGAAATTTCTTTTTTTTAGGAAAGCATCAAATTGGCAAAGTCCATGGTAATTCCAGATCTGACACAACGCGGAATTACTTCCCATTATTACAAGTTAGAAACAACCCCCAAAAGTCACATTCTCCAATAGAAGTAATTCAATGTTGCTGATGTCATAAATCTCCACTTCCAGGTGCCCAAGCAAGGATAGCTCATTTCCCACAGGAAGAAAGATCACTTAGCCAAAACACTCTCTTTATCTCCACTCTCCCCCTCTTAGGAATGTGGCAAGCCCAAAACTCTTACCCCATGACTGCTACAGAGAAAGTAAGAAAAAGAATACATATTAAGCTTAACTATAATGGCTACACTTATGTCAATTTCGTGCTTGACAGGCTACCCTCCCTCATTCGAAAAGAAATCTCTGCAATGACTTCAAATATACAAAGATTAAAAATCATACAATCATACAATGCACATTTTAACCTCCTCTGGCACCTACAGAATTCAGTTTTGGCTTGTGTGGATATTTTTCATGGAATTTCCCCACCAATCAGCATTTACTTTCCAGTGATTAATCCAAGTTGCTTGTGAAATTGGATAGTCTTTCCAATAAATTAAATATTGTAACTTTCCCCTGAAAATCCTAGAATCCAAAATTTTCTTAACTTCATAATGTTCATGCCCTGCAATAAACAAAGGCTTTGGGGGTGCATGTTCTGCTGGCCTCAAGAAAGAATCAATGACCAGCTTTAATAAACTACTATGAAACACTGGATGTACCTTCCCCAATAACCTAGGGAGATTAAGTTTTACAGTTACTGGGTTTATTACTTTAATTATTTGAAAAAGCCCTATACATTTTGGACTTAATTTTCTAGAAGGTAAATGTAATTTTAAATATTTAGTTGACAACTAAACTTTATCTCCCATTTTAAATTGTGGCTGCTGGGAATGGTGTTTGTCAGCTTGTATTTTTTGGATTTGTGCTGCCTTATTCAAAGCCTTTTTTGTGTTTTCCCAAGAGTCTTTAATTGCATCCATCCATTCAGTTACTGACATGGATGGGGGGGTGTCCCTCAGCAATTCAGGCATGTGAATGAACTCTATCCAAGTATAGCATTATTATAAGCAACCTCTGCAAATGGCAGCAAATCAACCCAGTTGGTTTGTTGATAATTTACATAACATCTCAATCAGGGGTGGGATTCTACCAGTTCATACCTATTCGCTAGAACTGATTGTTAACATTCTAAGCAGTTTGGAGAACCGGCTGTTAGAAAAAATTACTGACCTAATCCTGTAAGGAAGGCAGGAAGGAAACATTCTGGTGTTCCTTACAGAAGCTGCCTCTCCGTTAACCCTTATTATATTCTTGGCAGGACTATATTCCTGTCTCTGGAACTTCTCTGGAGGTTTTTTCCCCTTCCTTTACTGGCACTTTGCTTGTGTGGAGTGACCATTCGAAGTTACAATAGCACTGAAAAAAGAGACTTATGACCATTTTTCACACTTATGACTGTTGCAGCATCCCCACAGTCATGAGAGGCCAGGCAAGGAGATGGGTGCCTCAATGTGAGTGATATTGAGTTGGCCACAGCCAGCCAATAACATGACCACCAAGCCATGTCCACCCAGTCACATAACCACCAAGCCATGCCCACCACCTAAGCCACGCCCACAGAACCAGTTGTTAAAAGTTTGAATCCCACCACTGATCTCAAATATAGTCCAATAATTTGGTTAGTTTTCTCAGTCAGTCCATTGGTCTGCGCTTGGAAACCTGAACTCAGACCTTAAGAGGATCCAATTGCTGTATGAATTCCCTCCAGAATTTTGCAACTGAACCCCTCTATCTGAAATTATTCTATGAGGCACTCCATGCAATATTTATATATATATATATATATATATATATATATATATATATATATATATATATATGTGTGTGTGTGTGTGTGTGTGTGTGTGTGTGTGTGTGTGTGTGTGTGTGTGTGTGTGTGTGTGTGTGTATGATTCACAAACATTTTGGATAATTTCCTGGCTGATGGTAGACCTTTACATGGAATAAAATGATCTTGTTTGGAAAATAATCTACTACAATCCAAATTACTATGTGCCCCTCACTGTCAGGTAAATCTACTATAAAATCCATCTTTATCTCCTCCCAGGGCCAGGGTGGGTCTGCTATAGACTGTAATAATCCTGGAGGTTTTCCTGGTCTGGCTTTCCTTGTGGCACAAGTGGCTCAACTCTTTACATAATCCTCAATGTCTTGCTTCATTTTTGGCCACCAAAATGGCGTCTGATCATGTGTAGGGTTTTTAAACATACAAAATGTCCTGCTTGTTTTGAATCATGACTTTTTTGAAGTGCATAAGTACATAAAGTACATAAAGTACATAAAGTACATAAAGTTTTAGGGACATAAAGTTTAGAATCCTTCCATGCCATCCCCTCCCACATAGTTAATAAATCCTTATGTTCTTGTATCTATTGCTAATTCATTTTGCAACTTTTTGGTCATTTCTGATTTGTCTTTGATTTTTGGGTTTGGGCTTGTGCCCGTCTAGTGAGGTATTCCCCGTTAGGAGAATGAGTGCAGTCAGGAAAATGTAGTGAGAGTAATGTTAAATAACACTCGACCAGCATACAGATACACTGAATAGTAAAATGTAGGTTTTACTTCCAGTTCCATCTTATGGCTGTTGGAGGAACCTCAGCCAATCACACTTACAGCATTCTCTTAAAGATACAGTATTAAATTACTATCCTGGTTTATATATTGCCAACCCAACTGTTAGGTGACTATCATTCCTAACACCGTGTGATTACTTGAACTGTCTTTTGAGAAGATGGTGGAATGATTGGGTGAAATACTTCTCACTTATTGTCAAATTGGGGCTTCCTAGATAATGTGTCTGCTAGTAGATTTTTCCCCCTGGGAGGAACTTCAATTGGAAATTGAATCTTTTGAAGTATTGAACCCGTTTAACTTGTTTAGGAGAAAGTTTCTTGGGTATTTTTAGAACTTCTAAGTTTTTATGGTCTGTTCACAATTCGAACTGAATGTCACTGCCCTCAAAAAATTGTCTCCAAGTTTGTAAAGTCCAATGAATTAAATAAGTTTCTTTTTCTCATACAACCCACATTCTTTCAGTGTCTATGAGTTTTTTGGACGTATATGCACAGGATTGGAGATCTCCATTATCATTTTTCTGGAGTAGAACTGCTGTCACTGCTACGTCACTAGCGTCTGCTTGCACTATAAAAGTCAAACCTGGGTCAGGGTGTTTTAGAATGGGTTCCTGTGTGAAATGCCTTTTTAACAATTCAAAAGCTTTTTGGCATTCTAGAATCCATTTTAGGGGCTGTCCAGGTTTTGCCTTGGTTGCCCCTCCATTTCAATAATTCTGTTATTGGTAATGCAATCTCTGCAAATGAAGAGATAAATTGCTGGTAAAAGTTTGCAAATCCCAGGAAGCTTTGCAGCTGTTTGCAATTCTTTGGGGGTTTCCAATCCAGGACAGCTTTCACTTTGGCTGGGTCCATTTCTATCTCCTGAGTTGAAATGCAGTAACCAAGATAATACAAAGACTCTTTACAGAATTACAGTTTTGCATCTAACAATCTTTTTAATACCTTTCTCACTAACTTGATGTTTTCTTCTAGAGTTTCATTGTAAATGATAATGTCATCAAAGTAGACTAGGAGCCCTTTATACAAATATTGATATAAGACTTCATTTATGAGCTGCATGAAGAGCCTTGGGGCTCCTTGTAGTCCAAAGGGCATTATTCTGAACTGAAATCTGCCTAAGGGGGTGTTGAAAGCAGTCTTCCATTCATCTCCTTCTCTGATGCGGATTCGATAATATGCTTCACGGAGATCTAATTTGGTAAACACATTTCCTTTCACTAAATTTCCTAACATGTCTTTCATGAGCAATAGGGGATATGTGTTGTGAATACTCATGCAATTTAGCCCCTTGAAATCAATACAAAGATTAAAAAACCCATCTTCTTTTTTTCTTTAAATAGTACAGGGGCCACTCAGGATTTTGCAGATTGGATGAAGCCTCTGGCTAGGTTTGTGTCTCTATAGTTTTGTAGTTCCTTCATTTCCTTATGTTGTGTTTGAAAAGAATGAGACTTGAGACCAGCGTAACTTCAGCTCTTTTATTTAGTTCTTAAATTCCGTCTGAGCCAGGAGCCGCGGCAGCCCTTTTTATAGAGAGGCTGCTTGTAGCTCGCGACCAATGACGACTCCTTGATTCTCCCGCTGCTGAGGTGGCCAATCATAGACTAGCTATTGTTGGCCAATCAGCGTTGAGTAGAACACCAATCAGATTCAAGTGTTTGTGGACCAATAGGAATAGAGTATTTGGAGTATGCTAATATGTAACACCTCTCCCTTCTTGGTTTGGTCCTACCTTACGTAGTCACTTAAGTAGGCGGGGCTTTTATGTTGTCTAGTTGACCTGCGCAGTTTAGTTATGCTGTTGTCTTCGGTGGGTTTGGATGGGATCGCTGTTTCTCCTGTCTTTCTCTGTGGAACCTCCTGGAAGGTGGAGTCAGCCATGCCGCTCCCGCCTGGCCTACCCGGGCTGGTAGAGTCGGCTCGGCTGCTCCCTTACGGAGTGGCTTCTTGGTCTTCTTGTGCCTCCTGTTCCTCTTCACCGAAGTCTTCTTCAGGTAAGTCGTTGTTTCTTTCTGAGTTTATTTGTGAATGTGATTTGTGCGTTGTGTTTTGATTTTGCGGTGTTTCTTGTTCTGACGGAGAGCCTCCCCCTCCCCTCTTATTTGTGTTTGTGGGGTCTCCCCCCTCTCTGGTTGGCTTATTACTGTTTTTGTTTAATGTATGCTGTGGTTCTGGCGTGTGTATGTGTTGTTCTTCGTGGCTGGGTATGTCAGTGGTTCGTTCCAAAGTTCTTGATCTTAATTGATCAATGTGTCTCCTCTAGCTTCTACCATCGTCTATTTCTAGTCTATATGACCGGGGTCCTGTTATTTGTGTTATTTTTGCCAGGTGCCACAGCGGGTGCCCCGTGAGATTTTTAGCATAGACTAGGTTTCCTGGTTCGAATGTGTGGTGTCTGCTGGAGGAGTCTGTTGGTTTTTCAGAGCTGTATGTGGGGTGTAATCTATCCAATTGTGATCTTAACTTCCTGCCCATTAATAATTCTGCTGGGCTTTTATTTGTAGTTGAGCTCAGTGTGTCTCCCGTGTCTAATTTTTCTATGGTTTCTTTGTTACACTGGACCATGCATTCTGCCTGCCCGTTCGTAGCCAGTCGGCCCGGCACTGTCAAAGCATGCCTTAGGATTTCATTCATACGATACCCGGGTGTCCTTCATGTAGGATATTCAGTACTTGCTCTAGTAATGCCTCCAGTATTACCACCCAATTCCCCCACAGATTGCAACCTTTTAACAATGATAGTTCAGTTTGCCTGTTTCTGAATGGTTGAAATCTAATGTCTGTCTCATTTTTCAGCCACCCTTTTCCTACTCAGTTAAAAACCTGTGACAAAGTTTTTTCTCTTGTTGTTGCTTTTGCAATGTCTGCTGCAGTTATGGGTAGGTTTGGTAATGTCTCAATCTGTAGGGTGGATGGTGCTGGGTCACTCTCTAGGTCAGGTAGGGGAGTACGGCTCAACGCATCGGTGTAAGAAATGTCTTTGCCTGATCGGTGAATCAGTTTATAATTGTATGCGGCAAGGAACTCGGACTATCTTGTCATTCGTGGGGAGAGTATGTTCGGAGTGGTCCTGTTCCCTGCTAATATTCCCAATAGGGGCTTGTGGTCTGTAATAAGTGTAAAGGTCCTACCGTAAAGGTATTCATAAAACCATTTGACACCGGATATTGCTGCTAACGCCTCTCAGTCGAACTGACTGTAGTTTCTTTCCGTTTTGGATAGTGTTATGGAGTATAATGCGATTGGTGCTTCTCTCCCATCTGGCAGCATGTGTCTGAGTATGGTTCCGATGCCAAACAGTGAGGGGTCGCAGGTGATTGTCAATGGTAGTGTCTCGCTATATTGTATTAAGACAGATTCGGATGTTATTAAATCTTTTATTTTCTGGAACGCTGTCTCTTCTCGTCATCCCCAGGTCCAGGTGGCTGCCTTGTCCAGTAGTCTATGGAGTGGTTCTGCCGTCGTTGCCTTCTATGGCAGAAAAACGTTGTAAAAATTGATAAGTCCCAAGAATGCTTGTAATTCTACTTTGTTTTTTGGTCTAAGCACTTCTTTGATTGCTTTGATTTTTGTATCTGTGGGGTGGATGCCCTCTTTATTGATTAGGTACCCCAGGAATTTGACTTTTGAGGTGGCTAGCTGACACTTTTTTTTTTTGACCATGAGTCCTGCCTTTTGGAATTTTTGTAATACTATTCTGAGACGGGCTTCTAGTTGTCTCTCGTCACTGGCTGACACTAGCACGTCATCAAAATATGGGACTACCCCTTTTATCCCTTGTAACAACTGCTCCATCAGGCTTTGGAATACCTCTGGGGCCACGCTGACTCCAAATTGCAGTCTTTTGCATTTGAAGGCTTCCTTATGAGTCACAATTGTTTGTGCCTCTGCTGTTTCAGGGTGGACTGGCAATTGTTGGTATGCTTGCACAAGGTCGAGCTTTGCGAAAACCTTGCCTCTCCCCAATGAATGTAGCAGGTGTTGCACTACTGGAACAGGATATGCGCTTTGCTGTAGTGCATGGTTTAGAATGGCCTTGTAATCACCACAGATTCTCACGGACCCATCTGGCTTAATTGGGTCACGATTGGTGTTTCCCATTTAGCGTGGTCAATTGGTTCCAATATGCCTTGTGCTATTAGTTTATTGAGTTCCTCATCAATCTTTGGTTTTAATGTGAAAGGAACTCACCTTGCTTTTAACCTAGTAGGAGCTATTGTTGGATTTAAATTAAATGATAGGGGGAACCCTTGGTACTTGCCTAATTTCCCATCGAAGACGTCCTGGAACTCCCTCATTAGGTTCTCCTTCCAGTCTGTCTTGGTGACACTGTTGATGCCTGTCACTCCGATTCCCACGGGTTCGAACCACTCGAGTCCCAACAGGCTTGGGTGGTTCCGGTCTACGATGCTTAAAGGCAGAATTTTTGTGTGCTCTTTGAAGGTGATTTGGAAGTGTATGAGTCTGACTACGGGGATCCTGTTTCCTTGGTAGTCTTTTAGTATCAGCGTTTGGTTTTCTAATTTGGTTCTGTCACCTCCATCTTGCATTCCTGGCCCTCAATCCTGACTGCCACATGTACTTTTCGGCCATTGGTTGTGTTTGATTGACTGATAGTAATAGTTTGGTGTGTTTCTTCTTTTCTGTGGTTTTCATTTAGCCGCTTGCCTCTGCTTTCTCGACTCTCATGGCTCCATGTTTGTCCTTCTTTTATTCCTGGTGGTGTGTTGTCTCTATGTCAGGGGCTGTAGCTCTTACGGTTTCGGCAGACTTTTGCTATGTGTCCCAGTCTCTTGCAATACCGGCATATAACGTCTAGGAAATGGCACTCGGAACGGGGGTGGTCTCCTCTGCACCCGGCACACTGGAACCCCAACTTATGTCTTTTCTTCTCCCATTTATTTCATTCAGCCTGGAGTCTGCGGATCTCCTCTTCCTCGTCATCGATCTCAGACAATGATTCGCTATCTGCGTAGTGTGTGGTGGGCTTGTGTGTGTTCTCTGACTTTTTCTCTGGAATTTGGCTTGTTTCTGCTGGTGTTTTCGGTGTTGTCACATTCATTTGTTGCATTTTGGCTGCTGATTTTTTAGCTGCTTCAGCTGCCGTGGCCTCAGCAATAGCCTCAGTGACTGTAATTTTTGGTCAAGTTAGCAGTCGGCGTTGTAGGGTTAGATTTCTTATGCCAAGGTCCACATGATCCCTCATGGCTTCATCCATGTTGAGGAACTCGCATGCCCCTCCAATGTCCCTGAGAGCTGCTACGAAGTCTGTGATGCTCTCACCCTCTCTCTGGTCCCATTTGTAGAACTCGTGTCTCCAAATAAGGCTGGAGACGGTCGGTGCGTAGTGAGCCTTCAGCAATTTTTCCAAATCTAGCCAGGCCATCTGCTTTACATCCTCTGGTTTGGCTAATGCCTTGGCCATCTTGAATACTGTGGGCCCACAGTGCGTCAGGAACACGGCTCTCTTTCTGTTGTCGGAGATTCCTTGCAAGTTGTTGCTTTCCAGGAACATGAGAAATCTATCGATGTATGATTCCCAGTCCTCCATCGCTGGATTGAATGGTGTGGGTGGCAAGTTGGTTCCAGCCATTTCATCTGCTCGGTTCTCATTGCCACATGCTCGACTGGTCTCCTTGTCTCAGAATCCCACCTTCGTCGCCAGTGTTGTGTTTGCGAAGACGAGCGTAACTTCAGCTCTTTTTTTTAGTTCTTAAATTCTGTCTAAATCCTTTTTATAGAGAGGCTGCTCGCGGCTCGCAGCCAATGACGGCTCCTTGATTCTCCTGCCACTGAGGTGGCCAATCATAGACTAGCTATTGTTGGCCAATCAGCGTCGAGTAGAACACCAATCAGATTCAAGTGTTTGTGGACCAATAGGAATAGAGTATTTGGAGTATGCTAATATGTAACACCTTAGGAGTCATGGAATACATTTTTGGCTTTTATAATTTCGCCCCCTCTATAAACTCAGTGGCACAGTCAGTGTTGCAATGAGGGAGTAGCACATTGCATTCTTCCTCATTTAAGACTTGAACCAGATCCTGGTACTGGATTGGGATTTTGGGAATCCCTGGGGGTTGATCAGCCAATGATACTGTTCTGGATCTTTTGTATTTCCAGGCTGCCAATTTGGCTGTTATCTTGTTCAGGAGGTGGCTCAGAACTAAGTGTTAATTTGATTCTCCTGTAGCCACCTTCCCAGCTTATATTTGGCCGCCTTTTGTTTAGCCAGGCGAAACCCAGGATTACTGATTGCGTCATGTTTGGGACTACTATGAATCGGATTATTTCCCAGTGTTCCCCTATGGTTAGCTTTACTTTTTTGGTGACTTGCATAGCTGGACGTCCCCCTATCATGGATCCATCTACTTCTTGTAATCGAATGGAGGTAGTTAACATTTTTGTTTCTATACTTAAATTACACACAGTCTTGGGACTGATAAGGCACTGTGAACTACTGGTGTCAATGATAATGTCTATGGGCCCTTCTATGCCTGTGCGAGTCACAGTCAATGTCCCTTCAATTTTAAAAGGTAGAATGGCTCCACTTACCATTACATCATCTTCTTCACTGTCTGCATCTTGCACAATGGGTACTCTTGCTGCCAGAGTTCTCTCCCCTGTTGATTGTTGGGGACTGGGGACCTCGTTGGCTTGGCAGACAAATTTGCTTTTTTCAGGAGGTTTTCTAGGTGCCTTTTTCCATTTAGGGGGAGCAGGTGCTCTCCCTTGAGGTACTGGGGTTGGTGCTAAGCCTTCTGATGCTTGATGCCCTTGCTGATCACAACGGAAACATTTTATGGAGGTTGGGGGGGCTGCTGTCTGACATCCTTCCCCTTGGTGTGGAAATGAGCATTATGTCAATTGCTTTTTTTGTTGTCTCTCAGCATTACCCTTCCTGTGCTGTCTAAGTACATTGTCCATTCTTATGGCCATCCTGTACCATTCATAGATTCTATCTTCAGGCACAGGCAGATTTTTAACAACTCCTCATCCAGGCTTTCTTGGAAATCTTTGAGACCAATGCCTGAGATTAGTGGCCAGGTATATGAACTCAAGCACTAAATCCTTCTGCCTGATGCTTTTTATTTCAGCTTCTGCTTCTTGTGCTCAGGAAGAATCCTTAAAATGTGAACAGAGCTCTCTTAGGAAGTAATCCACTTATTTAATTCAGGAGCTCCTTCATCATTGAGCTGGGTGAACAATTCAGATGCCTCTTCCTCCAAATCATCTCCAAGGAATTGGACTAGTTCTGCCTCATCGTGGAACTCATTTCCATGTCTCTCAAAAAAGACCATGCACTATTCATGAAAAATGCAAGTTTACTTGCAGTTCCATCAAACATAGTTTTAAAAGTTGTTGGGGCATTCACACACAGAGCTGGTTGCTCTCGGGGAGGTGGGGGGAGGTGGAGCTGCAGCCTAGGCTGGACTCATATGAGCTTGTTCTCAAACCCATCCTCTATCTGGATAAAATGCCCATCCTGGGGGGATTTGATCAGCTGGAGGTAAATGAAGGGGGAGGGATCATTCCTTGATGGATTCTTTGTGGACTCCCTCTCTACATTCCACTCTCAGAGGCAAATGATATATTGGTGGAAGGTCTCCTGCAGCGGTAGATCACCTTCTTCTGGAGGAGAATATTCTCCCAACAACTGGGTTAAACTGAGAGTTGACAGGCTCTTGTTTCATGATCTCTCTGGGTGGGAATTTACCTCCTTTGCCGGCCCCTGCCTTCGCATCCAATCACAAGCTATTCCAGCTGATCAGGTAGATTCTTGAAGGTTTGGCTGCACACTACCATTTGGTATTGCCATTTAGCCAGCTCATTGTGGTTTCCCATAGGTCCTATGGGTCCTGTTGCAGCTCTCCACTCTATAATCATGGCTCAAAACTTTCTGACTGCCATTAACAGCCGATCGATGAGTGGGTCAGGAAGGGTTGCTCGGCCAAGCAGATCTCTTTCCATCCACTTGATACTTGTTCTTCCAAACCACTCACTTGGTGATTTCGGGTAGGCCCCTAGCTGGCATGCAATATCCTCCACAACTGCTGTTACTCTGATGGTCTCCTGGGAAATTCTTTGGGAGGCTTGCTGCTCAACCGGCAACTTAAAGCAAGGGCCCACCACAGAGTTTGCACTCATATTTCAGTGCTCCTGGATCCCGTCCTTCTGCCATTTTCCCTGAGTCTTTGCTGTTACCCAAAACTCCAGGTAAGCAGCCAGGACCCTGAATAACAATCCCTCTCTGGGATTATGGGTTTTGTGATATCGGAATAATGTCACGTTTCTAAGTGATGAAATCTCTTTTTTAAAAAAGAACAAAAGTCCATCTTCAAAATAAATTTCTTGTATTTAGGAAAGCATCAAATTGGCAAACTCCATGGTAATTCCAGATCTGACACAACCCAGAATTACCTCACAATATTACAAGTTAGAAACAACCCCCAAAAGTCACATTCTCCAATAGAAGTAATTCAACATTGCTTGATGCAAGGACAGCTCATTTCCCATGGGAAGAAAGATTACCTAGCCAAAAACATTCTCTTTATCTCCACTCCTCTCCCCTTAGGAATGTGGCAAGCCTGAAATCCTTCCCCCATGACTGCCACAGAGAAAGTAAGAAAAAGAATATATATTAAGCTGAACTAAAATGGCTACACGTATGTCAATTTCAAGCTTGACACATACATTACTAGGTTCAGATTATCCTATTTCAGACACATTACAGAAAGACCTAGCTCTCTGGAGAAGGCACTAATACTGGAAAACATGGAAATGAAGATGAAAAAGACTAACAGTAAAATGATAAATTCAGTGGCAGTTGTTCGGTTCGTGGGAAATGAGACTCAGAGATCAGCGTAACTTCAGCTCTTTTATTTAGTTCCGGAAGTCCGTCTTAACCAGGAGCCACGGCAGCTCTTTTTATAGAGAGCTGCTTGAGGCTAGTGTCCAATGATGGCTACTTGTTTTTCCCGCTGCTAGAATTGGCCAATCATAGACCTGCTATGATTGGCCAATCGGCGTCGAGAAAAGTAGCCAATCAGTGTCGGGTATTTGTTGTCCAATAGGAATAGCCTATTAGGAGTATGTTAATATGGAACACCCCTCCCCTCTTGGTATGGTCCTACCGTATGTAGTCATGTAAGTAGGCAGGGGTTTTAGGTTGTCTAGTTGACCTGCGCAGTTTAGTTGTGTCTTCAGAGGGTTCAGACGGGATCACTGTTTCTCCGGTCCTTCTCTGTCGAACCTCCTGGAAGGTAGAGTCAGCCATGCCGCTCCCGCCCGGTCTACTCGGGCTGGTAGAGTTGGCCCAGCTGCTCCTTTCCGACAAGGCATCCAGGTCTACTTGCACTTCTTGTTCTTCGTCAAAGACTTCTGCGAGTAGGTCATTGTTTTTGCTTGCGTTTGTTTGGAAATGTTTTTTATTGTAATAATTTTGGTTTTCTGGGGTTTCTTTTTCTACCAGAGGGGTTTCTTTTTCTACCGGAGGGGCTTCTTTTTCTACCGGAGGGTTCCCCCCCTTATTTATTACTGAGGGGTCTCTCTCCTCTCTGGTTGATATGTTGCTGTTTTTGTGTAATGTTTATGATGTTGTTGGTGTGTGTGTGTGTTGTTCTTCATGTCTGGGTGTGTCAGTGGTGCGTTGTAATGTTCGTGACCGTAACTGGTCAATGTGTCTTCACCAGGTTTGGCCATCGTCTGTCTCTAGTCTATAGGACTGTGGTCCAGTTATTTGTGTAATTGTTGCCGGCACCCACAATGGGTGTCCGGTGAGGTTTTTTGCATATACTACATTTCCTGGTTCGAATTTGCAATACTTGCTAGAGGAGTTGGTTGGTTTTTTGGTGGCGTATGTTGGGTGTAATCTATCTAATTGTGATCTTAGTTTTCTGCCCATTAGTAATTCTGTTTGGCTTTTATTTGTAGTGGAGTTTGGTGTTATGTGCTGTATAGTGAACATTTTCTCAATTATTTCTTGCATGTCCCCTGTGTTTAACTTGTCTAATGTTTCCTTGGTATACCGAACCATGCGTTCTACCCTTTTGTTCGTCACTGGTCAGCCCGGTGCTGTCAAGGTGTGTCGTATGCCATGTTCAGCTAGGAATTTTTCAAATGGTAATGCTGTAAACCGTGGGCAGTTATCGGAGACGAGCACATCTGGTAACCCGTGTGTGGTGAATAGTTTTTGCAGTTGTTTGATAACTGCTTTGGTGGTAGTAGAATGCATGAGGCTTACTGGCCAGGGATTTCATTCACACAATGCCTTCGTCAACATACACAGTACCTGGTCTTGTAATTTTTTTGGTATTATGACCCGATCACCCCAAAGTATATAACCTTTCAGTAATGACAGTTCGGTCTGCCTATTCTTAAAAGGTTTAAAAATAACGTCTGTCTTGTTTTCTGGCCACCCTTTTCCTACCCAGTTTAACACTTGTAACAATGTCTCGTCTTTTTTGGTCATTCTGGCAATGTCGGCCGCGGTTATTGGTAGGTTTGCCAAAGTCTTGATTTGTAGGGTGGAAGTGGTTTGTGCCGGGTCAGTCTCTATGTCTGGTAAGGGGGTGTGGCTCAAAGCATCGGCATGAGAAATGTCTTTACCGGGTCGATGGATTTACTCTATAATTGTATGCCACCAGGAATTCGGAACACCTTGTCATTCTCAGGGATAGTATGCTAGGAGTGGCTCTGTTTCCAGCGAGTATTCCTAAAAGAGGTTTGTGATCGGTAAGAAGGGTAAAAGTTTTACCGTAAAGGTATTCGTGGAAGCGTTTTACGCCGGATATAGCCGCCAATGCCTCTCTGTCCGACTGGCTATAGTTCCGTTCAGTTTTTGAAAGGGTCTTTGAGTAGAAGGCAATGGGGGCTTCTCTTCCATCTGGCAGGACGTGGCTGAGCATGGCTCCGACACCAAATGGTATGCGTCGCAGGTGACTGTTAACAGTAATGTCTCGCTGTATTGCATCAATACTGCATCGGAGATGATGAGGTCTTTTATCCACTGGAATGCTGTCTCTTTACGTTGTCCCCATGTCCAGATGGCTGATTTGTCCAAGAGTCTATGTAGAAGTTCTGCCGTAGTTGCCTTCTGTGACAGAAAGATGTGGTAAAAGTTTATGAGTCCTAAAAATGCTTGTAATTCAACTTTACTTTTAGGTCTAGACACTTCTTTGATTGCCTTGATCTTTTTTTCTGTGGGTGGATGCCCTCTTTATTGATTTGGTTACCTGAGGAATTCAACTTTTGAGGTGGCCAATTTACACTTTTCTTTTTTCACCTTGAGTCCCATTTTTTGGAACTTTTGCAAAACCTTTCTGAGGCGGGCTTCTAATTGCCTCTTGTCGTTAGCAGAGATGAGCACGTCATCAAAATATGGGACTACTCCTTTTATCCCTTGTAATAATCGCTCCATTAGGCTTTGGAATACCCCAGGGGCAACACTGACTCCAAATTGTAGTCTTGTACATTTGAATGCTCCTCTATGGGTCACGATCATTTGTGCCTCTGCTGTTTCAGGGTCTACTGGCAATTGTTGGTAGGCTTGGGCAAGGTCAAGCTTTACGAAGACCTTGCCCCTTCCCAAGGAGTGTAGTAGATGTTGTACTACCGGAACAGGATATGCGCTTGTTTGTACCGCATGGTTTAGAGTAGCCTTGTAGTCTCCACAAATTCTCATGGACCCATCCGGCTTAACTGGGGTCACGATTGCAGTTTCCCACTTGGTATGGTCAATTGGTTCCAGAATGCCTTGTTCTATAAGTTTGTTTAATTCTTCATCAATTTTGGGTTTTAGTGCAAAGGGGACTCACCTCGCCTTTAGCCTAATTGGAGCTATGGTTGGGTCTAAATTGAATGAAATAGGGGACCCTCGGTACTTGCCTAACTTTCCATCGAAGACGTCCTGGAACTCCCTCATCAGGTTCTCCTCCCAGTCTGTGTCGGCGATGCAGTTAATGCCAGTCACTCCGATTCCTAGGGGTTCGAACCACTCAAGTCCCAGTAGGCTTGGTCGGTTCTGGTCTATGATAGTTAGAGGCAATATTTTTCAGTGTTCTTTGAAGGTTATCTGGAAGTGTCCAAGTCTGACTACTGGTATTCTGTTCCCTTGGTAGTCTTTTAGAATTAGCAATTGGTGTTCTAATTCAGCTCTGCCGATGTGTGGTACTAGTCTTTTAATGGTATCCCATGATACCATCGATAGGTACGATCCGGAATCGACCTCCATCTTGCATTCTTGGCCCTCGATTCGGACTGCCACATGTACCTTTCGGCCATTGGTCATGTTAGAATGGCCGATGGTGATGGTTTGATGAGTTTCCTCTTTCCTATAGTTTTCATTTGGCTGCTTTCCTTTTCCTTCGTGACTCTCTCGGCTCCACGTTGTCCTCTCGATGTCTAGGGTGTGTGTTGTCTTTCCGTCTGGGGCTGTAGCTTCTGCGGTTTCTGCATACTCATGCGATGTGGCCCCGCCGTTCGCAGTACTGCCACACGGCATCTAAGAACCGGCACTCGGAACGGGGGTGGTCTCCTCCACACCTGGTACACTGGAAGCCTGACTTACGACCATTTTTCAGTTGCCACTCTCGCTCAGCCTGGAGTCTGTGGATTTCTTCTTCATCGTCCTCATCACTTTTGGATGATCCACTGTCTGTAAAATGTGCGGCGGTTTTGTGTGTCCTTTCTACCTTCTTCTCCGTGCTCTGATTCATCTCAGTTGATGTTTTTGGCGGTTGGCATTCATTTGCTGCATCTTTGCCCCTGATTTTTTGGTTGCTTCTGCTGCCGTGGCTTCAGCAATAGCCTTGGTAATGGTGATCTTTGGTCAGGTTAGCAGCCGGCTTTGTAGGGTAAGATCTCTCAGTCCAAAGACCATGCGATCCCTCATGGCTTCGTCCATGTTCAGGAATTCACATGCTCCTCCAATATCCCTGAGGGTGGCTACAAAGTCTGTGATGCTTTCACCTTCCCTCTGGTCCCGTTTATAAAACTCATGTCTCCTGATGAGGCTGGAGACGGTCGTTGCGTAGTGAGCCTTCAGCAGCTTTTCTAGGTCCGGCCAGGCCATCTGCTTTACATTGTCTGGTTTCACCAGTGCCTTGGCCATCTTGAACACTGTGGGCCCACAGTGTGTCAGGAATACAGCTCTTTTGCAGTTGTCCGAGATTCCTTGTAGATCGTTACTCTCCAGGAACATGAGGAATCTATCAATATAGGATTCCCAGTCCTCTGCTGCTGGGTTGAAGGGTGCGGGTAGCGAGTTAGTTCCAGCCATTTCATCTGCTTGGTTCTCGATGCCACGTGCCCGATTGATCTCCTTTCTCAGAATCCCACCTTTGTCGCCAGTGTTCAGTTCACGGGAAATGAGACTCCGAGATCAGCGTAACTTCAGCTCTTTTATTTAGTTCTGAAAGTCCATCTTAACCAGGAGCCACGGCAGCTCTTTTTATAGAGAGCTGCTTGTGGCTAGTGTCCAATGATGGCTACTTGTTTTTCCCGCCACTCAAATTGGCCAATCATAGCCCTGCTATAATTGGCCAATCGGCGTCTAGAAAAGTAGCCAATCAGCATCGGGTATTTGTTGTCTAATAGGAATAGACTATTAGGAGTATTTTAATATGGAACAGCAGTAATGATAAGTGCACTGTTGGAAGATCTGAAAGATCAAGTTACAATAGGGACAGATAATTATGGAGACAATCCTTGTGATTGTTAACAGTTGATTTGAACTTGACAGCACATGATCAATAATCAATTAATACTGCCATATTCTTTCATAACTTCTAGCAGTTTACATCAAGGAAACTAAAACCTACATTAAAAATGGAAGTGCACAAAAATTTTGCTACTGCATACATAGAGACATTTATCTAAACTGATTTTATAATCTATGGATTTGTCTGCTAACTCTGAGTAAGAAAGGAAAATTCTGCTATTGCACATAAAGTCTCTTGTATGAAAATCTAATATATTGAGTATATATTTTTTATTTGTATAATATATGTATCTGTGTATGATGTATGTGTGTGTGTGTGTGTATTTAAAGTTTTTGCAGGTACTTACATGAATGCAGTAATTTGGATTTTACATGAATGCAGTAATAATCATTTGGAAGCCTGCACTCTCAAATAGAAAGATCTCCATACCACAAGCCAGGCATACACCTGGGCACAAACAGACTCCCCATGATACCTCCAGCTCAAACACACCCCAACCAGGCACCCAGATGAAACCTAGCTTCCTAATAGGTAACAGCCGTCCTTTTACACGAAGCCAAGCTGCACTGAAAGCCTCCAACACAGGAATACAGTGTTGCCAGCCAATCAAAGCCATAAAACAGACAGAAGAAACCAGAAACACCAATCAAACAAACTCCAAGTCCAATAGACACAGACCAAGACTCCCAACCAATCAGAATGTAGAAAAAACCATCCTGGGACAAGAGTAGGCTAGCCTCAAATTTAAAACTAATGGCTGTGATAGCCTGACCCACATACGAACTTAATACAGAAGCCTGATGATGGCAGATGAGATTCTGCTGAAACGTTGCTACAACTTTAAAAGCACTACAATGACGTGGGATAATACCCGAAGGAAGCTGAACAGCACACACACTGTGTGTGTGTGTGTGTGTGTGTTATTTTACACATGTATACAGTCAAGTGTTTTTTTACTGCATTAAATACAAGCCAATTTATAGTATTAGAAATGTGCAACAAAGTCAAGATGTTTTATATACTCAATAAGATTTGGGATTTAATTTTAAAGCAGTCCTAAAGTTTAGGTCTTCCTGTGATTCCTATTCAATTTACAATATACTTTTAAAACAAGGGTTTCAAAATTATTTGAAGCAGCACAACATGGTCCTATAATTATTTTTAATCTCAATACATCATTAGTAACCCCAAATGTAAAGTCGCAACATTTTCACTTTCTGAAGACTTAAAGTAACTTGTTGAATCTTATTCTCCCAGAATTTTAGGGAATGCTGCATATAATCATCCTTTCACATTTAATTTTCTGGGATTTACACTTTATAAACAGATATGGTAAGACAGTATATAAACTTTTAATAAAACACTTAAAAAAAAGATGCTACCAGACTCCAGATATTTTGTGTCCAGAGATTCACATGGTCTCTTCCTATAAGATCTATAATAATAAATGTATTTTTGAACAAACATGATTGAAAAACAGCATCATAGAATTTTCCACATTTTGGACCATTTAAATTGATCTCCAATGATCAAAACTAATTTCATATTGGGCTTATTTTCCTCTCTACTTATCTCTCATTCTCAGTGTCTCTTTCTATTTACAGGATTGTTGTTTTTTTCCACACAGCATGTGGGCAATCCTCTGGTGAGTGAAAGGACTCCAGATCCAGCTCATTAAAAATCACATTGGCCCTTATTCATAATGGGGTTCTTTGTTGTAATCCTCTTATTAAATGGGAAATATTTTCTCTGTACATGCAGCCTTTTTCAGACAATGTAACTGATTAAATAATTTAGGCTTAATTGTATCATATTCCCATAGTAAGGTATATAATTAGAGGAAATTGTGCCATTTGATGAAGCTAAAGGAGAACTTTCATTCTGGCAAGGGACAATCCATGTGTCACTATTTGAATGAAAACAGCTTCTTTTTATATACTTAAAACATAAAAAGTGAATTTTAACAATTTGTCCCTGACATATTAATTCTTCATTCTTAGAATAAAAATAGGCTAGTTGACAACTGCTACCTCCGTAACAGATGAGTTTGTAGCTCTTAATCCCAGGGCAATTTGTCTGTGGGGATTGAAGAGACCACAGCCAAATTTGGCAACTATGACAATGAGGTCAAATGTCAGTTCCTTACTTTTTTCTTCCACAAACAAGAGACTCAACATATCTGTAATAAACCACGATTATATCAACATGACATTTCATTGATGATGCCATCATATCAATACTGCAGACAGAGGATCTGGCCACCGTCAAGAGTGGAATTGCATCATTTGGTCCTCAAATGCCAACTAAAGACACTCATGATCAATGTAATCAAGTTGTCTGTTGTCACAATGCTAAGTAAATTGCCTTCATTTTTGAGGCCGTAGACATTGTCAACTTCCTAACACTGAGGTTTCTGGTGAATCTCCAGAAATAATATTTTGCTAGAAAATTTAACATGTAACTTTGTATTGGTTTCCAGTTTCCATTCTGTGAAGAATGCACAGTAGTCAAAATGAATATTATAGGAATATTGCTTCTACGCAGCCTCTTCCCTCAAACTGATATATTAATATCAGTTCCTACTAGCATTTCAGTAAGATCCATGAATCAGTATTATATTTTAAAGAATCTGATAATGAAACAAGTGGATTCCCTTATTTGCACTGGTGAGCTGGTTGGGTGACTGAGATTGGCAGGAGGAATTTGGCAGGTGGGGGAGCTGTGGTGTGCCTATAGTAAGTGCCAACAGGCTGCCAACTGCCAAATTTTTATTGTATCTGCAGTAGCCTGCAAAGGCTGTAACTTTGGCATGGGACAGAAGTCCTTTCGTTCAGCACCACTGGAATTTCAAACAACCAATCAATGAATAATTTAAGTCGATAACTACCTGTATAGGCTTAATGGCTCTACATTAAGAGCTTTCAAATCAAACTAAATTTTTTTTTTATTAAATTATAATACAATTATTAAATGTTCTTATTTTTATGTGTTTATTTTTATGTCACTTCGATCAGGGTAATCAAAATAGCTTGGAAGTATAATAAAATAGAAAACATATACCAAAATAAATAAATACCTATACACTCTGAATTTTCTTATGTACCATCTTATAGAATACAGTATAATTTACAAGTGCTTGTAAAAAGACACGTTAGTCAGATAAGTTCTATTCAAAACAAGTAGACTTTGTAGAAATCCAGTTTCTAAACCACACAAGACTGTATAAGTTTCTACCAGCATTCTGAATTTCATCCAGAAACAAACTAGTAACCAATATAGTTCCTGCAGCACAGGCATTCTATGAATATTGAAAATATATCATTGGCATATTGTGTTAAGTGGACATGTGGATTGAAGAGGCAGGACATAGCAGTCACAGGTAACTTTTTTATTAGTGCCATTGAAATGCAAGCCACTCAGCTGTGGCTGGCACTGTCTGATATAACCAACACTGTCCAATGTTTCAGCCACTGACAGGACTTTATTTCTCCTGCCAGTGGCCATTCCAATGAGTGGAGTCTGACATCAGACTCTCCTCCTGTGCCCATATTTGGCAATATTTAACACCCAACCCAAGTCAGTGTTCCCCCAATCCGTGCTCATGTACCTAATGTAGTCACGTAGGTAGGCAGGATTTCGCTGGGTGTGACTGGACCTGCACACCTCACTCACTCCTGGGACTGTGGCCTGTTCAGATGGGTCTGCTATTGCTCCGGTCCCTGCCTGTGGAATAGTCTTGAAGTCATCTTGACACGCAGCAGGGCCCATCAAACCTGAGGTCTCAGAAGTACACTATGGGACCTCCCCTCCTAAAGTTAAGTCCCGATGCTCTTTCCGGGTTTGAAGTTAGGTGGTTATGTATTCTGTGTGACCTTGGGTAGGGTATTCACTAGGGCCAGTTCTGGTTGTGTGTGGCGGTCTTCTGGCTGGTTGTCTGAAATCGTGATCCAGCCTCTGATCTGGTAAATGTGTCTGTCCCATAGTTTCCCCCTTTGGTCTCCATCCAATATGATCAAAGCCTGGTGATTTCTACACCTTTGGCCAGCACCCAGGTTGCTCCCCCTGTGTAATTATGTACGTAAAGCGGATCCTCTATGGGAAAGTGCCTGCACTTCCCTGTGGAGTCTGTGGGGTTCTCATTGCTGTAGTGCAGATATATTCTGTCTAGGGTTGACCTAAGCCTTTTGCCCATCAGTAGTTCAGCTGGGCTGCAGTGTGTTGTCACTTGGGGTGTGATGTGTTGGGCTAATAGCATTCTGTCAACCCTTTCCTGCCAGTCCCCCGGGTACTTCTTTGGTATATCTAACCATTCTCTCTGCTTGCCAATGGTGCAAAGAATTCATGATGGATCCCCAAACCTGCTAGGAACCTCTCAAAAGGCTGTGAGGTGAACTACAGCCTGTAGTTGGACAGCAAGACGTCCAGCAGTCCAAGGGTGGAAAATAACCTCCAAAGTGCCCTTATGGTGGCTTCGGTAGTGGTTGACTTCATAATGATTATTTCCAACCACTTAAAGTATACATCCACCACTATTAGGAATGTTTGTCCTTGGCAGGGCCCGGCAAAGTCAATGTGCACCTGGCCCAAGGAGATATGAGTGTTTCCCACTTCAGGGGTGTTGCCGATAGGGGTGCAGGTGTGGATTCTAGGCATGGGGTGCAGGCGGCAACCCAGGCCTCAACGTCCTTGTCTAGTCCTGGCCACCATACATAGCTTCTGGTGAGGGCTTTCATCCTGACACTCCCCGGGTAGACCTCATGTAGTAATGTCAGCACCCTAGCCCTTAATGGTGGAAGGATAATCACTTTGTCTTCCCACAGCAGGCAGCCCTTTATCACTAAGAGTTCAGTCTGTCTGTTTTTAAATGGCTTGAACTCATTCCCCGTCTATGGTTTCCAGCCATCCCCTCCACACCCAGTTTAAAATCCATGCCATGGTTTTGTCCTTAGACCTACATCTCGCGATCTCCATTGACGTCATCAGTCCGGACCAGAGGCTTTCCACTAGGAATATGGAAGTGGATGGTGGTGGGTCTTTGGCAAGGTCTGGGAGGGGACAGCAGCTCAGAGCATCAGCTTTGGAAATTTCTTTCCTGGTCTGTGAATTTAGCGGTAAGTGTAGGCATCTTAGAGTTGATCTTAACATGATGGGTGATAGGATATTCGGCGTGGGTTTGTCCCCAGCAAGGATGCCCAGCAAGGTTTTGTGGTCAGCAACCAAGTCAAATTGCCTTCTGCAGAGGTACTCAAGGAAGCACGTGATGCCTGCTACAGCGGCAAGGGCTTCCTTTTCGATTTGACTGTAGTTCTGTTGCTGTTTTGGATAGGGTTTTAGAATAGTATGCAATGGGGGCTTCTCTCCTGTTTGGTAGTTTGTGGCTGAGGACAGTGCCAATTCCATAGGTGGAGGCATCACACAGAGTTAAGGGTAGTGTTTCGCTGTATTGAATGAGGACACTGCTGGATGTTAAAATGCTTTTTATATTTTTAAAAGTGCCGGCTTCGTGTTGCCCCCAGGTCCAGTCAGTCATCTTGTCTAACAGTCTATGGAGCGGTTCTGTGATGGTTGCCTTCTACGGTAAAAAGATATTGTAAAAATTCAGCAACCTCAGGAATGCTTACAGTTCCGCTTTACTTTGGGGGGTGGAAGCTTCCCTTATTGCTTGTAATTTGCCACTTGTGGGTCATATGTCTGATGCATCAATGAGGAAGCCTAAAAACTCCACTTGGGGGACAGCCAGGTGGCATTTATTCCTTTTTAACTTAAGTCCTGCTTCCTGGAATCTCTCCAACACTGCCCTCAGTCTCTCTATTAATTGTTTCCAGCTGTTGGCTGATATTATAACATCATCAAAGTATGGTATTACTCCGGGATGTTGTGTAACAGTCTCTCCATGATGCTTCGGAAGAGGCCGGGAGTTACGTTCACTCCAAACTGCAGCCAGTTGCATTTAAAGGTGCCCCAATGAGTCACTATTGTTTGCTCTTCAGCAGTTGCCTTGTCAATTAGCAGCTGCTGGCAGGCCTGGGCCAGATCTAGTTTGGCAAAGTTGTTTCCCCACCACAAGGAATGTTGGAGATGCTGCACAACCAGCACTGGTTAGGCACTTTGCTGCAGGGTCTTATTCAGGATGGTCTTGTAATCAGAACAGATTCTCACTGACCTGTCTTGTTTAACTAGGGTGACTATGCTGTCCCAGCCAGTGTATGGGAATTAGCTAGTTACTTAGGAATTATGAGCTGTTCCCTTAAGGAAATGCATCAAGGTAAATGTAGTTAAAGGTATCCTGGGAAAAGTAGTTCATGTCATGTGGCTACATCTGTAATCCTGATTGGTCATTAAATTGACCCTCAAGGGGTTGAGGGAGGTATCCTCCATTATTGCCTGGACTCATGAACTGATAAGCAGCTTACCACTACATGATGGGTTAGGAAAAGAACCATATTTTGTCTGCAATGCTGATATACAAAGGATTGATCATTATAGAAGACCTTTGTCACAAATGTAGATACCTGATGTACCAATAAATGTACTTTGTTATGGATGTTTTGTGGAATTATCTATCTGCATCTGCACAGCCACAAATCCACCTCTGGGCATGAGACAGGACAGACAAGTAAAGTTAACCATGCCCAGCCTACACAGCAGTGTGATGCTCAACCATCTTCTCCAGCATAGGAGGACGACATCCTCCATAAGTACTGGGAAGAAGACTACAATCCATCGTTGACTTACAACCCGAATCCACTCTTCGAGATTCTAGGGGGAGAACCCTCTACGTCAATATCTCCCCCCAACTCAGCAAATGCTGAAGATTACTGAAGATTACTTGGCTGTACAGAGTGGAAAGCTAAATTTGCACACCAATGGAGTTCACAGATTCTCAGACAAGCGAGGCGGCGAATATTTAGTTTGGAAGAAACTTTTCCTGCACCCCAACCCCGATGAGATAATCTGACATTTGATAGCATGGCTAGGGCCACAGTCTTCCGACATATCAAGAGCACTGTTGATATCCCACTTCGACAACCCAGCCGCCGTCCTATGGTTATCATGGAAAAGGTTTGATGAACTGTATGGCATTCCCGAGGACGTAGAAGCAACACTCTTGGATAGCCTCAACAGTTTTCCTAAAATTGCCATCGACAAGCCTTGCCGAATCATTGACCTCGCTAATATACTTGTCCAGCTGAGAATGGTACATTGAGATCCCAACTTACTGACACTCGCATGTCTCGATACATCAACACACAGAATGAAATTGTTCGAAAACTTCCGCAGGTGTTAATTGAAAAGTGACTCCAGTTGACTGATACTTTCATGGGCAAAGGTTGCCATCACATCGTGACACTTCTTGAAGAATTTATCTCTCACCAAGTGATAGTGTGCAACACATACTGAGCCTGTGGACTCAGAGAGGTCAGTCCGCCTCATAACAGAAAATACAATAGCAACTATATATCACCCTCAGGTCCTATACATACTACCAGAGAAAGACCCTTCATGGTTGACCATGACACCGAGATCGACTCCTCATCCACACATAGTTGGGGAGAGACCATATCCCATCCATCCCAATTTAGATCTCCCACTACAAGGAGAAGCCAGTTTTGTCCTATGCACAACACTCGTCACTCACTGAACAGCTGCACTGGGTTTGCAGCAAAATCACTGCCCCAATGAAAGGAGTTGTTAAGGGAATATCAATATTGCTACAAGTGTTGTGAATATAAACACCCATCCAAGTACTGCACAACCAAAGTGCAATGTTACATCTGCAAAAGTGATCAGCACCTGACCGCGCTACATCCAGACACTGAGCCGCCATCGCAGATACCTCATAACCCTCCTTCGAACAAGGAGCCTCAACATAACACAGAATCATGCAGGGTTCTTTGGCAGACTGACAAACCGCAACCAAAACCACGCGTGAGTGTAAACTGCACAGCATTGTGCATCAACTAACCCCCCCTCATTTGTGTCTTCCCATCTGCTTAGCCAAAGTGTACCCTGAAGGATGCCCCAAAGATGCTGTGAAAATGTACGTGCAGATAGACTCTCAAAGCATCTGTGCCCTGGCTAGACCTACATTCTTTGACCTCTTTGAGGTGCAACAGGCCAAACTTCTCTTCACCGTATCAACGTGCCACAGACCAAGAAGTACAGTGAGGAGGAGAGTTACTGGACTTTGCACAGAGTCATTAGATGGACGTACCCTATTGCCACTACCACCCGTATTTGAATGCAGTGGCATACCGAACGACCACAGTCAGATCACAACATCTGAGATCATAAGTAGCATGCCTCACCTACAGCACCTTGCTCATCACTTTCCCACTCTAGATCCCAACGCTGATAAGCCTAATCTTGCTGGGAAATAATGCCTCACGCACCTTTCTCTTCTCTGAGTCAGTCGGAAGTCCTGTCAGCCATCAAATCTCCACTAGGATGGGGGAATCACAGGAATTGTCAGTGATGCCCAGATGCAGGCTCCAACCCTGGCAAATACCTTAGCACCATCTATTCCAACAGTCTTCTGATGCTAGCCTAAAAGGCCGCCGCTGATCAGTACACATTCACTAGAATATCCTAAACATTTGCCAGCAACCACCAGACGTCCACTAAGACACTCTACACAGGCATACGCCTCTGCAACACCCTTTCCAACAACTTCCTGATGCTCTTTGACGCCATGGAAGCAAGAATACCATTCCAACCTTAGAAGCAAGAGTACCGTTCCACCAGATGCGACCTCCAAACTTTCACCTTTGCCACCAAGTGTACCTGTCAACCCTAAAAGGCCACCAGAAGCGACCACCAGACTTTCACCTTTGCCGCCAAGAGTACCTTTACACCCTAAAAGGCCACCAGGGGTGAGCAGCAGACTTGCACCAAGAGGCCGAACTTGAAGATTGAATCTCAAGCTTTGCATGATTTGTTTCGTTTGATGCTTTATTTATGTTTACTGTTTTTTCTTAGTTATATAGCTAACTGTTTTTCTTAGTTATATAGTTATATACTATTCAGTTAGTATTATTGTTTACTGCTTATCTTAGTTTATAGTTATTTTTTCTCTCTCTTCTTTTAAGAGTGGAATTTACAATTCCAGGCAGGGAGTGTGCTGTCCCAGCCAGTCGATAGGAGTTGGCTAGTTACTTAGGAATTATGAGCTGTCCCCTTAAGGGAATGCATCATGGTAAATGTAGTTAAAGATATCCTGGGAAATGTAGTTTATGTCATGTGGCTACATCTGTAATCATGATTGGTCACTAAACTGACCCTTGAGGGGTTGAGGGGTATCCTCCATTCTTGCCTGGACCTATGAACTGATAAGCAGCTTACGCTATGTGATGGGTTAGGAAAAGAACCATCTTATACTTGCAATGCTGATATACAAAGGATTGGTCATTGTAGAAGAACTTCATCACAAATGTGAGTTATGAAGATATCTGATGTACCAATAAATGTAAACAATAAATCATTGCTATGGATATTTTGTGGCATTATCTATCTGCATCTGCACAGCCACAAATCTGCCTCTGTGCATGAGACAGGACAGAAAAGTGACTATTGGGATCTCCCATTTGGCATGGTCAACTGTCTCGAGGATCTCCTAGCCAATTAATTTATCTAATTGTTCCTCAACCTTAGGCCAGAGAGCAAACGGGACTCGCCGCTGCTTTAGTCGGACAGGAGCTATGTCTAAGTTAAAAGAGATTGGGGTCCCCGTGTACTTGCCCAGTTCATCATTGAATAAGTTGTTGAAGTCACGCTCTTGTGAAGTATTACTCTAGTGCTGTGAGGTTGTCTTCCTGGTGTGGGGTGGTGGTCTCGGTGGTGGGAATGCCAATAAAATGGATCTGGGCGGGTTTGAACCACTCTTGCCCCAGCAGGCTTGGCAGGTCCCGTCTACTATAGTGAGTGGTAGAGTCCCTTGGAAACTGCCTTATTCTATCCAGACTGGCTTTCTGCCCGAGATGGCGATGTGGTAGCCTTGGTAGTCCTTCAAGAAATTCTTCTTGGTTCCAGCTAGTCATGCTGCATGCGGGGCTGTAACTTCTTTAGGGTGTCCCATGAGATCATGGAGATGTATGATCCCGAGTCTACCTCCATCTGGCATGGGCTACCTTCAATGCTCATGGTGGCCATGATTTTGCTGGCCTCGTATGCATCTGTTCTCCTCACATGGGTTTGAGCATAGCCAACGAAGGTGAAGCGCTTTTCTTCTTCCTGGCATCATCTCTCTTTTTGAATTTCCTGCCAGGATTCTTCTGGCCTCTCCCTTGTTGGCCATATTGTCTGGTGGGGGAGGAGGCTCTCCTGGGTTGCCTGCTGGTTGGTTGACTGGCTCTGCATACCTCTTTGATGTGTCTCTTGCAGTCACAAAGCCTGCATATAGTGTCCTTAAAATGGCATGCAGAGCAGTGGTGACTCCCGCCGCAACCCCTGCATGGCTTGGTTCCCACTGGCTTGCTGGACTTCACCTTGTGGATATCCTCCTTGTCCTCATCACTGGCCTTGGAGTTGGAGGTGTCTCAGGTTTCTCAGTGATCGACCTGGGTGGTATGCACCTTCCCGGTTCCTTTGATTCACATGGTGGAGCTGTCTGATGATTCTGTGACTCAGGCTTCATCAATGGCTTCTTTGAATGAGATATCCTCTTGGGTCAGCAGTCATTTTTGTAGGCTCAGGTCTTTCATTCCGAGGATGAGCCAATCCTGGATCATGCCCTTGGTATTGGGGAACTTGTAGTTTTTGATAGCTTCCAAAGCATGGCCATGAATTTATTAATCGTCTTCCCCTCTCTCTGGCTCTGCATATAGAATTCGTGACGGTTGGCCAGGTAGGGTGGCGATGGATCAAAATACTCATTCAAGGCTTGCTGAATCTCGTCCCAGCTTATTGGCTACAAGAGCATCTGCCATCTCGTAGAGTTTGGAGTCACAGTATGTTAGAAACAGGGCTCTCTTCTTTGCAGTGAGGGCAGCCTGGAATCCATTGACTTCCAGGTATAGTTTGAATCAGCCCATGTAGAAGGACCATTTCTCCTTGGCCAGATCATAGGGGATTGACATTGGGCAGTGTGCCATTCTGGTCGGTGAGGTAGCAATTGTTGCGGTGGTTGGTAAAGATGGCTGATTCCCATGAAGTTGTCCTTTGTTCTCTCCTCAGCTCAGTATCCCACCTTCATTGCCAGTGTTAAGTGGGTGTGCGGATTGAAGAGGCAGGACACAGCGGTCACAGGTAACTTCTTTATTAGTGCCATTTAAACACAAGCAGCTCAGCTGCAGCTGGCACTGTCTTATATCGCCAGCACTTTCCAACATTTCAGCCACTGACAGGACTTTATTTCTCCCACCAGTGGCAAGTCCAATGAGTGGAGTCTGACATCAGACTCCACTCCTGTGCCTATATTTGGCAATAAACCATAGACCTCTATAATATACATCAATTGTAGTTTCCAGATAGTCCTCTTCAGGGATGGTTTCATGTATCCTGAATTATATTCCAGTTGCAAGGTAATGTGAGCATGAAACAAATTATACCTTGGTCCAGGAATGATTGTTGATATATTAATGGAAAGTGAGTGAGGTGCTTTCTGGCTACAGACTCTCCCTGTTGATTTCACAATAACTGTGAGTCCATAAACATCTCCCTCCCCACCTCAGAATATAACCCAATTCCCTTTGGAGTGGCATACAACATATTCTGGTACTGAAAATTAAACCCTTGGAATTGATTGGCTTCTGGATCAAAAACTAGTCCATCTTGTTTTGGTTTAGTTTCAACAAAACCCTTACAACTTCCAAGTTGCAGGACAATACTTCCACTGTATTTTTCATTTGATCTAGGGTAAAGCTGTGATTCTTGGCTATTGATAATAATCAGATAAACAAGAGCTTAAAAATATCCTGTGGTATTTAAAAATAAGGTTTTATTGTAAAACTTGAATTATTCCTACATTTGCCAGTGGAGGTCTTTGTTAAGCCCATGTCACACTGCACCAACGGATGCAAAGAGGATGTAAAATGGACAAAAAAGCTTGCCATCCGTTGGTTAACGCGATGTACTCACTGCCTCCGTTTTGCTTCCTCACTATCTGTCCAGCATCCGTTTATTGACGTTTCATCCGCTCAGAAAGTTTTGAGCTGCCCAAAACTTTTGAGTGGAAAATGTATCCAATGCATCCGTTCTGTTAGGGATAACATTGTTCACCCTAACTGATTTAGGTGAAATAATAACTATGAATCATAGTTAGTGTATGTTAGAGTGTATGCAGCTTTAACTGTGAAATAGCAATTAAAGGAGTGGTTAAGAAAACAATATAAAAGTAGCAAGACTACAGCTCACTCGCTCTCTCTGGCTTTGATGATCCCTGATTACTGCTTGGAATCAAGACTGCATTGCTCGAACGGAAGAGAGAACAAAGGACTGATCTGTAAGTGAACTGACATAGGATATTCTACATGGACTTTGCTAACTGAATATCCCTGAATGGACTGACTACATGGTAAATGAATATTGGACTGTTATTTGACTATGCTATTAACTTATAATGGAATAAAATATATTCTTGATAGCACAAGCGTATCTGTTATTTTTACTGTATGTTAATAAACATACAAGCTTAGCTCACTCATTTATCTGTGTGCCTATCTGACTAACGCTGCACATTCTGTTTAGCTTGTCTACCTAACCCTGGTTGGGGAACCCAGGCTTAACACTGGTTATGGGCCCAGAGGCTGCAAAGTCAGTTTAACTAGGTTAAACAGATTTATGTAAAAAGTGAGAGTTTGTGTTGTTATACATTACAGTAAACAGACAGCTGTGTTTTATTAATTATATTTTTATATCCATATAAGAAAACATGGCACAAGTCAATATACAAAGTTTGTCCCTTATATCCAAGCTGGATGGAACAAACTATGTATCATGGTCTACAAAATGTAGTCTACTTCTACGAAGAGAAGGTCTGTGGAACATAATTGAAAATCCACCAAATGTAGAAGAATGGGATCCAGAGGATGAGGAAGACAGACTAAAGATAGAAGAATTTATGCATAAAAATCAACAAGCCATTTGCATAATTGCGTTAACCTTAACTGATCAACAGCTTGTTTATATCCACGGAGAGAAAACGGCTTTTGGGTGTTGGCAGAAGCTGAAGAGAATTTATGTTCGAGATAATATTGGTGCTCACATAAATCTAACACGGAAGCTTTTCAGGACACATCTCCAAACAAATGGTGATATGCTGAGTCATTTAAAAACTATGCAAAGCATTTTTACAGAATTACACGAGAAAGAACTTATTTTCTCTGAACAACATCAAGTTTACATAATTCTATCTTCCCTTGATGAAAGTTATGATAACTACGTAACTTCACTTGAAATTTTGCCAAAGCAAAATTTAACATTAACAGATATAACTGGCAGATTGATCGAAGAGGCCAGAAGAAGGCATGAAAGAGATGAATTAAGGAGGGAGCAACCTCAAAAAGAAGATAATAAACCTCCTACTGCATACGCAATTAAAAGGTGCTTTAATTGTGGAGGAAGAGGACATTTGGCAAGATTTTGTAAAAAGGCAAAGCGCCAGAATGCTGGCCAGAATACTACAAATCATCAAAAGATAAATACACATTTAGAGTTAGCCATGTATACTAACGGAGCTGTAAAAAATAATTTATGGGTGGTTGACAGTGGGGTATCCCATTGTATAACAAATGATAACAAAAATTTTATTAAAATGTCCCAGAGTACACAGCAGATATCGTTAGCCAATGGCTGGAAACTGAAAGCTAAAGGTGAAGGTATAGCATATTGTTCTTTTATAAAAGAGAATGTAAAAATGTTATATGTACCACAACTTAAGTTTAATTTAATTTCAGTTAGAATTTTGGTTAAACTAGGATATGTAGTTACATTTAAGGGAGATAACTGCATACTTGAAAAAGAAGATAAGAGAATAACTGCATCTTTAAGAGGTGGATTATATGTGTTAAATGATGATGGTTTAAAGGTGGCTAACACAATTTATGAAAATAAGAAACCTCATGACGAATGTATTCACTTGTTACATAGAAGGCTAGGACATTTAAATTTTAAAATGCTTAAGAAAACTGTTGAATTGTCTAAGGGAATAAGTTTGAAATCTTGTAATAAGTATTTGCAATGTAATGCATGTAATCAAAATAAGAGCAGGGTCATACCGGCTAATAGAGTTGATGGATTTACTACTAAAGAGCCTTTAGAAGTAGTATTTGCTGATTTAATAGGTCCGAAAAAACCAAGTGTAGGAGGAGCTCGTAACATACTAAGTATAATGGACCACTATTCAAGATATGGGTTTTGCTATTTAATGAAGAGCAAAACTGAAACATATCAAAATCTATTTAATTGGTTAAAATTCGCTGAAAGAAAAACTAAAAAGAAATTAGTAACTCTCATCACAGATAATGGTACAGAATTTACAAATCATAAATTTAAAAACAGACTTAGAATGTTAGGTATTCAACATAAAATGTCTGCACCATATAGGCCACAACATAATGCCTTTATAGAGAGAAGAGGCCAAACATTACAATCAATGGCACAAACTATGATGTCTGATTCAGGATTACCTGACAATTTATGGGGAGAAGCAATAATGTGTGGTAATCATATATTAAATAAGGTTGTTAATTCAACAACAGGTGAATTACCATTCACACTGTGGCATGGTACAAAACCTGATTTAAGTTACATGCACACATTTGGAGCACCAGCATGGGTGCATATCCCTACACAACTTAGATACAAAGGACAGCATAGAGCTAAAAGATTGATTTTTGTAGGTTATACATCTAATCATAGATCTTATAGATTCTGGGAACCAGGTACATCTAGAGTTTACACCAGTGCTAGTGCTAAATTCCTAGAACATGTAGTATGGAATAGATTAGAGCAAGATTTAAATAATGAAGTATTTATTGAACCCTACAAAAGGCAGAAAGATGAGATTAGCTATAAGAAGAGTCCAATTAAAGAAGAAGTCCACGAAGAGCAAATAGGACCAGAACAAGAGGAAATAGTTGATCAGGAAGAGTTACATGATCAAGAACAATTAATAGAGGAAAGTCCACCTGTAAGTCCTATAATACCTAGACGTACTACACGTGTAACTAGACCACCTGATAGGTATCAAGCAAGTATAGTTTGCCAAGTAACTAAAGTTCCAACTAGTGTAGATTAACTTAGGATGTATCCTGCTAAGGATCAGGAGAATTGGCAAAAGGCAATAGAAAAAGAACTAAATTCATTAAAGGTAATGAAAGTGTATGAAGATGCCAAATTACCTCCAGGAGAAAAATCCATTGGGTGCAAATGGATATTTAAAGTAAAAACTGGAAATGATGGGACTGTTACCCATAAAGCTAGGTTAGTAGCTCAAGGATTTAATCAAACTGCATCTGATTATGATGAAGTTTTTGCACCAAGCCTTAAAGCTACATCTTTAAGAGCAGCATTAGTGTGGGCAGGTAAGAAAAACTATGTCATTAACCATTTAGATGTAGAAACTGCTTATCTACATGCACCATTGCAGCACACTATATATTTAAGAAAACCAATTGGTATAAATGACAATAAAGTAAATAGTGATGATTGTTGGAAACTCAAAAAGAGTCTTTACGGGTTGAAACAATCTGGGTTTGAGTGGAACCAATATATTGTGAAAGAGTTAAACAATATAGGTTTTAAATCTGGTTTAGCAGATCCGTGTGTGTTTAAAAGAGAAAATAATGGAACGGTGTCATTATTGTTATTATTTACAGATGATATTGCTTTAATAACTAAGACTAATAATGAAGCTAATGAAATTATATCATTATTAGCCAAAAAGATAAAAATAAAGCATTTAGGTGAAATTAAAAGGTATCTAGGATTGACAATAAATAAAACAAATCATGGTTTTAAGATATCTCAAGAAGATAAAATTTGCCAATTAA
Organism: Laticauda colubrina; assembly: GCA_015471245.1. Taxonomy (NCBI): domain Eukaryota; kingdom Metazoa; phylum Chordata; class Lepidosauria; order Squamata; family Elapidae; genus Laticauda; species Laticauda colubrina. The sequence continues at coordinate 33,575,421 of BLBF01000019.1, forward strand.
TTAAAACTTATAAGATGGAACTTTGTAAACTGGCAAAGACTCCAATGAGTCAGGAAGTTTGCCAAACTAATGATCAAAGTCCCAAATTTGATAAGTCCATATATCAATCTTTGATTGGTAGCTTATCATATATAAGCAATTGGTCAAGGCCAGATATAGCTTATAGTGTAAATCAGCTGGCACGTTTTAATTCAGATCCAAAAGAATGTCATTGGAAATCCTTAAAAAGAATATTGAGATATCTTAAGGGAACAATAAACCATGCATTATATATAGAACCAAAGGCTGATTTGAGTCTTAGTGCTTATGCAGATGCAAGTTTTGCAACTGATATAAACACTAGAAAATCAATATCTGGGATGGCTATATTATTTGGTAAGACACTAATAGGATGGAGGTCAATCAGACAACAGCATATTAGTTTATCCATGATGGAAACAGAATTTTCATGTCTATCATTATTATGCACTGACTTGATTTTCTACAAACAGTTATTGTTGGACATGGGTATAACTGTAAAAGATTCCATTATGGTATATGAGGATAACCAAGCAGCTATAAAGTTAGCTACTAGTATTGCTGTAAAAACTAGATCAAAACATACTGACTTAAGATATTTGAATGTAAGAGAATCAGTGAAAAATGAATTAATAAAATTGGAATACTGCATGTCAGAAGAAAACATTGCAGACCAATTTACAAAAGCTCAAGGAGCAACTAAGTTTAAAGAAAGTTGCAAAAAATATTTTCTAAAGATGTAAATGATTCATAGTTATTATGTAACCTAAAAGGGGAGAATGTTAGGGATAACATTGTTCACCCTAACTGGTTTAGGTGAAATAATAACTATGAATCATAGTTAGTGTATGTTAGAGTGTATACAGCTTTAACTGTGAAATAGCAATTAAAGGAGTGGTTAAGAAAACAATATAAAAGTAGCAAGACTACGGCTCACTCGCTCTCTCTGGCTTTGATGATCCCTGATTACTGCTTGGAATCAAGACTGCATTGCTCGAACGGAAGAGAGAACAAAGGACTGATCTGTAAGTGAACTGACATAGGATATTCTACATGGACTTTGCTAACTGAATATCCCTGAATGGACTGACTACATGGTAAATGAATATTGGTAAATAAACATTCTGTTTAGCTTGTCTACCTAACCCTGGTTGGGGAACCCAGGCTTAACACGTTCTGCATCCTCTAGGCATACGGGGGACATCCGTTCTGCATCCATTACGCATCTGCTATATCCGCTAGGCATCCGCTGTGCATCCGCACAACTAAAATCCGTTTCAGCGGTAAATGGACGCAGGGAGGAAGCAGAACGGACGTGCAGCGTTAGTAGCACGGATGGAGAAAGGATGAAAGCGGATGCAGCTCATCCGCTCTGCATCCGCTCTGCATCCTCTACGCATCTGCTCTGCATCCTCTACGCATCCTCTACGCATCCGCTCTGCATCCGCTCTGCATCCTCTACGCATCCGCTCTGCATCCTCTACGTATCCTCTACGCATCCTCTACGCCTCCTCTATGCATCCTCTATACATCCGCTCTGCATCCTCTATACATCCGCTCTGTGTCCTCCCCACGTCCGTTCCTTTCCATGTTATCCGCTCTGCTTATGCAAATTTTTGCCCCTTTTGAGAGCGGATAACAACGGATGGAACATTTTGCTCGTCCGTTGTGTCCTTTTTGCATTCGTTGGGCAGTGTGACATGGCCTTTAAAGAGCAACACCCATTATTAAAGCCCCTATCACACTGCACCAAATTGCAAAGAGGATGTAAAATGGACAAAAAAGCTTGCCATCCGTTGGTTAACGCGATGTACTCACTGCCTCCATTTTGCTTCCTCTCTATCCATCCAGCATCCGTCTATTGACATTTCATCCGCTCAGAAAGTTTTGAGCTGCCCAAAACTTTTGCGCAGAAAATGTATCCAATTCGTCCATTATGCATCCGCTACGTATCTGTTCTGCATCTGATACACATCCGCTATATCTGCTAGGCATCCGCTGCGCCTCCGTGCAACTCGCATCCGCTCGGATGCAGGGAGGAAGCAGAATGGACGCAGAACAGATGCAGAATGGATGCCAAGCGGAAACAAAACGTTTGCAGAGGAGACCTATCTTGGGTATTAAGGATGTCTACAGGATGCCTAGAGGATGCCTAGAGGATGCAAAGGGACACCTATACTGCCTATAAAAAGGGGGAGCAACTCACCTGGATCTCACTTTCAGAACAGCAGCCCTGTGGTGCGGACTTCTGCAGCTTTCATCTGCCTCTTCCTCTTCCACAGCATCTAGTCATGTCCACCGTGGATCGTAACACGGTCCTTTTGGCAGCCACCATCCTTCTGCAACAGTACGAAGCCATCTACAGGCTCTGTGAACTCTACTACGGGAAGAAAAATGGGAGGCCAAGAAGCGTCTGGGAACGAAGATGCTTCGCCAGAAGAGCAGAGGATGGACTGTACAACAAGCTGATGGTGGAGCTCAGGAGCGAAGACACTTGGGCATTCCAGAACTTCATGAGGATGCCTCCAGCCATGTTTGACAAAGTTATGCAGTGCCTGACACCCAGGTTGACCAAGACAAACACCAACTTCCGGCCCAGCCTGGAACCTGGGCTCAAGGTGGCACTCACTCTGCGCCACCTGGCCTCAGGGACCACCTACAGGAGCATGAAGTACGGCTGGAGGGTGCCACACAACACCATCAGCATTGTGGTCAGAGACGTGGTGCAGGCCATCATCGAAGAATACAAGGAGGAGCTCCTCCAGTGCCCCTCCACTGAAGAAGGATGGAAGAAAGTTGCAGAGCAGTGGTATCAGAAGTGGAACTTCCCACACACCGTTGGAGCCATAGATGGCAAGCACGTGGCCTGCAAAGCTCCAGCCAAGTTGGGGTCCACTTATTTCAATTACAAGGGCTTCTTCAGCATCATCCTCTTCGCCATGGTCGATGCTGACTACAAGTTCATGTACATCGATGCTTCAGGCAGCGGCTCATCTTCAGATGCCCAGGTATACAACGCCAGTGACCTCAAGGAGGGGCTGGAACGCAACCTCATCATGGGCTTCCCAGATCCAGACCCCCTGCCCAACGACATGCAAGATGTACCCTACTTCATCATGGGGGATGACGCCTTCTCCCTCACAACCTACCTCATGAAGCCCTACACCTCCAAATACCTCACCCATGAAGAAAGGATCTTCAACTACAGGCTGTCCAGAGCAAGGCGGGTGGTGGAGAACGCCTTTGGCATCCTGGCCAACAGGTTCCAGGTACTTCTGACCACCATGCAGCATTACCCACAGACCGTGAGGAGGATCATGGAAGCTTGCTGCATCCTGCACAATCTCATGCACACCCGCTATCCAGTCTTGCAGAACAGGCTTGTGGACCTCCAGCAAAGCAATGGGGACATGGAGCCTGGGGAATGGAGGCAAGGGTGAAACCTGATAGACACTGAGGATGTGCAAGGCCCCAACAGAGCCTCACGTGAAGGGAAGGAGCAGCGCAACCTCCTGAAACACTGGTGCAACTCCCCAGCTGGAGCGGTGGAGTGGCAAGACAGGATGACAGATGCTTAATGGATGCTTCCTTCAGCCTGTCTCATCACACTGATGAGATTGGGCCATGTATGTATGTTGAGTGGCCCTACAATGAACAGGGCATTTAATAAAAAGTTGTGTTAATGTTGACATATGTGGTTGATTGGTTATATTGTTATTGATAATAAAGGGCCATAGGTGTGGCACCAGGGAGGGTGGACCATACAGCCCCACTATGCTTGCACTGGAGGTTTATCTATCCCACAGCTATTACCCATTCCAGAGGTTTCCCTGCCCACCCCACTGCTATCTTAACCCATCCCACAGCTATCTCAACCATCCCACAGCTATCTTAACCCATCCCACAAGCATGCAAAGGCTTAAACCGTTTCTAAAAGTTTCCAGCAAGACTTTATTAAAAAAAAGAAATGAAGCAAGTGTGTGAATCAAAAATAGACTTTATTAACAACAAGCTATAAGACAAAAATGAGTCTCTGGCACTCCTCTTGGTCGCTCAGTCTCAGGGGTGAAGGGTCCAGGTGCTGTGGAGGTGGCTGGTGCTGGAGTGCTTGTCATCAGCTGCTCCAGAAGCAGAAGCAGCAGAAGCTCCAGCCCCAGAAGAGTGAGCCCATGCTGCAGAAGCCCCAGCAGAACCAGAGTGAGGGCCAGGGGGCTGGATGGTAGCCCTGTCCCTCTTGCCAGGGCTGGCAGCAGATGGCTGAGGCTTGCTGTGCTTCCGCATGGTTGTGGGGTTGCTGGCTGGCAGGGAGGCTGGCAGGAACCAAGGCTGGCAGGAAGGCTTGCAGGGAGGCAGGCACCAAGGCTGGCAGGAAGGCTGGCAGGGAGGCAGGCACCAAGGCTGGCAGGCAGGCAGGCACCAAGGCTGGCAGGAAGGCTGGCAGGGAGGCAGGCACCAAGGCTGGCAGGAAGGCTGGCAGGAAGGCAGGCACCAAGGCTGGCAGGCAGACATGAACCAAGGCTGGCAGGAAGGCAGGCAGCAAGGCTGGCAGGCAGACTGGCTGGCAGCAAGGCTGGCAGGCAGACAGGCAGCAAGGCTGGCAGGCAGACTGGCTGGCAGCAAGGCTGGAAGGCAGCCAGCAAGGCTGGCAGGGAGGCTGGCATCAAGGCTGGCAGGCAGGGAGACAGCAAAGCTGGCAGGGAGGCTGGCAGGGAGGCTGGCAGGGAGGCTGGCAGCTAGGCTTGCAGGCAGGCATGCAGGCAGGGCAGGGAAGGCTGTCAATGTGTCTGGCAGCAGGTCTTTCCTCTGAATGGTGACCTGCTTCTGAGCTGATTCCCTTTATATCCGCGTGGCTTACGCAATGCATCCTCCCCGCATGCGCAATTAACGCTTGGCATCCGTTAGGCTTCCGCTGTGCATCCGCTTCATCCGCTGTGCATCCGCTGTGCATCCGCTGTGCATCCACTGTATCCGTTCCGCGTCCGCTTTGCTGCACCCCCCCGGAAGCCTAGCAGATGTGCCATCCGCTCCCATCCGCTTCCATCCGCTGGGCTTCCGTTCCGCATCCACTTTCCATCCACTCTGCGTCCTCCCCGCGTACGTGTTATCCGCTCTGGTTATGCAAATTTTGCCCCTTTTGAGAGCGGATAACAACGGATGGAACATTTTGCTCATCCGTTGTGTCCGTTTTGCATCCATTGGGCAGTGTGACAGGGCCTTAAGCTCTAATTTAAAATCTGGTATCTGCTTGGTTAAAGAATAGCACTGTTTCTGCTAAAACAGAAATGGGGAATTGAGTAGCTTCCAGATTTTGTAGAACAACCATTGGTAGCATGGGAAATACAGAAGTAATAAGATTCCTACTGATATTGCTGTAGTTTAGTAATATCTTGAAGGTTTCAGTTTCTCACCCATGCACTACACAGATGTTCTATGATATTCTTAAAATCAAAATCAGAAAGGAGCTATTTAGTCTTACTTAGATAGGAATCCAAATCAAAGTATTCCACACACATAGTTGAATACAAACAAATCCATCAAAGAGAACTCCACAATCTCTCTGGGAAATTGGTTTAATTATAAAACTGCTCTTACTGCACAGGACATCCTTACATGGAAACAAACACTTACATGGAATCTGGCTTTTTGTAATTTAAATATACTGTCCTTATCCTCCACTTTGGACTGGGATTGGATAAATCTTGACCATTTTCAATGTATGTCATGGAGAAAATCTATTCATATTGTCATTAGGTGTTGAAAACTATTGATGGCACATAATCAATCATCTTCAATGTGATAGCCCTAAAATGTGCTGTCATATATCATTTCAATTATCTTTTCCAAGGCTAAATATGCTGACATCGTTTGATCTCTTTTCTAGTTTATAGTTCTTGATAATTTTCACTACTCTCCTCTGAATCTTTTCCAACTGTTTGAAAGTGAAGCTTTCCCCAAATGACATATGAAGATATATTTGTTCATTTATTTGTCTATGAACTGGTATATTCAGGCTGGAAATCATTATTATTTGCCAGACTATCTAATTGCCATGACAGATTTTTAAAAACAACCCACAAAACCCAGAAAGAGTCTAGTACCATTTTTTTAGATCAACAACTTTATGTGAGGTTTAAATTTTTATGAGCTTCACTCATCAGATGTTCTCTGTTAGTATCCAATAGTTGTTGAGTTAACGTTATTTTAACAACCACAATATAAACAAAATAGTAATTGCTGACCACTTGAAAACATAACAGCCCAACAAACTAGGAGAAAATGGTTGTCCAGGACAGTATCCAGAAATTGCAGAAGATGGAACTGCAGCCAATTTAGAACTGGGACTTCTCTTAGAATGCTGGAAATACTCTTAAGAGGCTTAAGGCTAGGTCACACTGGCTGACGGATGCAAAACGTATGTAAAAAGGACACAGTGGACAAGCAAATTTTCCATCTGTTGTTATCCGCTCTCAAAAGTGCCCCAAATTTGCATAAATGGAGCAGACAACAACGGAAAGGACGGACGTGGAGAGGATGTAGTGGTGATGTAAAGCGGATGTTCGTAGGAAGCCTAGTGGATGGAAGCGGATGGAAGTGGATGAAGCATCTGCAGGGCTTCCGGGGGAGAACAGCAAAGCGGACGTGTAGCAGAAGGAGCGGATGCATAGCGGATAACACAGATGCATCACGGACGCCTATAGGATGCATAGCGGATGCATAGCAGATGCAAAGTGTTCACTGCGCGTGTGGTGAGGATGAATTGTGTAAGCTCCGCAGATATAAAAGGAGGCAGCTCGCAAGCAGGTCACCATTCAGAGGAAAGACCTGCTGCCAGAGACATCTTGAGACAACACCATGGGGAAGAAGAGGAAGTCTGTGCCTACTCCTGCCAGCCCTGGCAAGAAGGACAGAACCACCATCCCACCCCCTGGTGCTGACTCTGAAGCTGCTGGTGCTTCTGCTGCTGCTGCTGGTGCTCCTGGTGTTGCTGCTGCTGGTGCTTCTCCTGCTGGTGCTGCTGCTGGTGCTGCTGCTGGTGCTTCTCCTGCTGGTGCTGGTGCTGGTGCTGGTGCTGGTGCTGGTGCTGCTGCTGCTGCTGCTGCTGCTGCTGCTGCTGCTGCTGCTTCTCCTGTTGCTGCTGCTGTGGTGGACCAGCCCCAAGGCTCTCAAAGCCCTGCTGCTGAAGGCTCTGAAGCTCCTGCCAGAGGGAGGAAGAGGCAAGGCAAGGAGAAGGGGGAGAGGAAACAGTACTTCATTTCCGAAGACCACGAGGAGGAGGTGCTGGAATGGCTGAGGGAGAATGAGTACCTGTGGAGGAAGGGCCACAGGCTCTATCGTGACACCAAGAGGAAGCAGGCAGCGTGGAGAGAGAAGGCGGAGAGCCTGGGCTACACTTCAGATGTCCTCCTGGGGTGTTGGAAGCATATGCACACCTGGTATGGCAAACTACACATCAAGAAATCTGGGCAGGCCACTGGGAGCTACGTCTCGGTGTTACAGCTGCGATCTCGGGGCTCTGAGATCTCAGCTGATATTTTTGCCTCTGGTCGGTTCTAACGGACCTAAACTGTCCCGTAGAGACGGGGATTGTGAAGGGCACAGTCCCAGGATCCCAGAGATATCGCAAAATCTCTGGTTTGATCCGGGAGAAGCCCTTTTGCTGGAAGCAGAAAGGCAGCCTCTAAAGCTGCTGAAGCCGGGACAACTCCGGAAAGAAAGGGATTTAAATGAGCGTGTATCGGTTGGGTGAGAAATTCTTTTGTATTATAAATTGATTAAGACTTGAAAGGACATCCTGAACAAAGAAGAAATCTGTGACTTTATTTTTCTTTTGACTGAACCTGGGTTGAGCGGCGTTTAAGTGATGTCAAATTGAGACTTGGATTTTTTTTTTTTCTTATTTTCTTTGAGGACTTTAAGGTGACTTTGTAGGTAACCGGATTGAATTTTCTCTTATATATATTTTTATTTTTCACTTGATTTTTATTTTTTATCTTTTTAACTTTCTTTTTAGGATAGAGGCTCCCTTTGACTATCTTTTTCTTTTGTTTGAGTTCTTTATAAACATTTTTTCTTTTGGCTGGGGGGGGAAAGAGTATTTAGAGATGCTGTAACACTGCCAACTAGAGGCTTGAAAATATTTTATTTGAATTGGGGAGAAAAGCACTTCTTTTCAAGGACATCTTAATGTGATAAGATAGAGGGAGAATACAGTAAAATATTATTACAGGTGCTCTCTTGGACTCTTATCAATATCTTAACATTTGAGGCTTGGCTTTGAAGCTGCTGGAGAAGACAGTCATAATAAGAGCCTTGGATAAAGAAATAAATTGCAATGTACAGTGCATATATATATATATATATATATATATACTTTTGAAACTCCTACTCCCCAGCCTTTTTGGTTAATTTTAACTCTAGCATTTTTGCTTTTTATTTCAAAGGGAAAGCCTCAGAGTTTTTTCTTTTTTCTTCTCTTTCTTTGCTTCTTCCATCTATTTTAATTGGATTAAGGTCTAGAAGAACCTGAAGACCTTTCTTTTTCCTTTTTCCTTTTTTCTTTTTTGGCTTTGGGCTTTTTACTATTGGATTTTTTCTTTTTTTTTTTGATTTTATGGACTATATTTGGTTACTATACCAGCTGGATTTAAAGTCAAAGAGAGCTTGAAGACTTGGAAATATTAAAATGAGCAGGAAGCCAAAATCATTCGGCGTTTTTGCTTCTACCTCTGCTTCCCCACCACTTGAAGGACAACTTTCAATTCAGACAATGTTGAAGCAAGATAAAGAACAAGAAAAAGTAAATTTACAGATGATTATGCAAGGAATTCAAGATATTAAGATAAAAATAGATACCATGGACAAAAAAATAGAGAAATCTGATGAAAATTTTAAACAAATGATGGGAAAGTATGAGGAGAGATTCCAAAAAATTGAGGAAGAAGGAAAACAAAGAGAGGAGAAGATTGGAAATATTGACACTAGATTAACAGTGATAGAACAAGAAAAAAATGGGATGTTGAGGTGGGAGATGGAAAGATCAGAATTTTATCTTAGATTTCAAAATATAGAAGAGGAAAAAGGAGAAAACTTGGCTGTGATAATGATAGAAATATTGGCAGATCTTCTGGAAATTACTGAGGAAAAAATGATGGACGGAGTAGATGAGATATACCGAGTTTATACAAGATATGCGATGAGAAATAAACTACCAAAGGAAGTACATATTAGATTTACTAAAAAATCCATCAGAACACAAATATTACAAGTGGCAAGAGAAAAAGCATTGAAATATAAAAACAAAGAGATTGTAGTTTTAAAACAAATACCTAGAAGAGTGAGAGAGATGAGAAGAGAATATCGATTTTTGACCAAAGTGCTACTGGAAAATGAAGTGAACTACAGATGGCTGATACCAGAAGGACTAATTTTTACGTGGCAAGAGCAGAGACATAGAATTGACTCGATTGAAAAAGCAGAACTTTTTTATACAGAATTTTTTGGAAGAAAAAAAGAGGTGGCAGAGAAAGAGATCTCATTAATTGAGCTTCTGGAGGAACAACTGGAGATTGAAAAAGAGAAAGGAGTTGCAGGTGGACAGGTAGACAGTAAAGAACAACGTGAAGTGAGAGCTACGAGAGCTGTTAGACCTAAATATAAAGCATAATCATGGAAGAAAAAAAATTGATTACAATGAATATAAATGGACTTAACTCAGCTGTTAAAAGAAGGAAAACTTTTCACAAATTAGAGAAATTAAAATTTGATATAATTTGCTTACAAGAAGTTCATATTAAAAAGCAACATGAGCATTTGTTAGTACAGCCAAAATTAGGGAAAATATTTACTTCTTTGATTCAATGTAAGAAAAGAGGAGTGGTTCTCTACATTAAAGAAGATATTCTAGCAAAACTGATCTACACGGATGAAGATGGAAGAGTATTAATGGTGGAAATAATGGATAATAATAAAAAAATACTCTTGATTGCAATTTATGCTCCGAATGATAAACAAGAAGAGTTTTATAAAAAACTACATATGGAAATAATTAGACTGGACTATGTTAACATAATCATGATGGGAGATTTTAATGGAATTGTGGACAATAAATTGGACTATATAACAACAACAACAAAACAAAATAGAAAGATTCTCCCTAAATCTTTTTTTAAAATGACAGATGAATTAACCTTAAAAGATATTTGGAGAGAAAGAAATGTTAAAACTAAACAATATACTTTTTATTCTAATAGACATTTATCATGGTCCAGGTTAGATATGATTTGGATCTCAACAGAACTAATATCTACTATTCAAGAAACAAATATTGAAATAAGTACTTGGGCAGATCATAGTCCAATGACAATTAAATGGAAGGGACAAAGAAAAAGATCGAGATGGACATTAAACAATACCATTTTAAAGGAGAAAGATTTTATACAATGGATGGAGAAGGAATTGGTCTTTTTTTTTAAAGAAAATAAAAAAGAAGATACCTCAATACAGAATGTTTGGGATACAATGAAGGCATATGTAAGAGGTTTGATAATAGACTATACAAGAAAAAAGAATATTAGAAAAAGACAAACCTCTAAGGCCTTGGAAGATGAATATATAAGACTTGAAAAAGAATTACAGAAAATACCACAGAAAAAAGATATTAAATTGAAACTGGATGTAATTAAGCATAAAATGGAATTAATAGAGAAAGAAGAACTGGCACAGAAAATTAGAAATTCTAAACAGAATTATTTTGAAGACGCAAATAAACCAGGTAGATGGCTAGCATATAAACTGAGAAAGGAGAAGGAATCAAGAAAAATATTGAAACTAATAGATGATCAAGGTCAAGTTTGTTGTGGTAATAAGGAGAAAAAGGAAATTATTCGAGATTATTATGGACAACTATATAATCAAGAGAATATTGATGAGAAAAAAATTAAACAGTATTTACAGAATGTTAACTTACCGAAGATACCTAAAGAGACTGAAGAAATGTTAGAAAGCAATATAACAATGATGGAACTAAATGAAGCATTTAAAAGACAAAATAATGGGAAAGCACCAGGTCCAGATGGGCTTCCGGCAGAATTCTATAAAAAATTTCAAGAATCATTGAACACTCCATTGTTAGAAATTATGAATGAAGTTATGTTAAAAAAGATGACACCCAAAACATGGTCAGAGGCCTATATTACACTTATTTTAAAGGAAGAGGCTGACCCGTTGCAAATTAAGAACTATAGACCTATTTCCTTATTGAATGCAGATTATAAAATCTTTGCTTCAATCTTAGCAGAAAGACTGAAAAAATATTTAAATAATTTTATCCATCCAGATCAAAATGGATTTCTACCAAAGAGACAAATTAGAGACAACATGAGAGTAATTTTGGATACCTTGGAATATTATGAGGCTCATCCTGAAAAACAAATGGCTTTGATATTCCTAGATGCTCAAAAAGCATTTGACAACGTGAACTGGAGATTTATGTTATTATTATTGGAACAGATGGGCTTTGCCAGAAAATTTATTCAAGCAATAGAAGCCATATATAATAAACAGACAGCAAAGGTAATGATGGAGGGAGAATTTACAGATCTTATTAATATAAGAAGAGGTACAAGACAAGGATGTCCCCTATCTCCTTTGTTATTCGTATTAACTTTGGAAGTGTTGAATAGAAATATTAGAGATGACAAAAATATAAAAGGAATGAAAGTTAAAAAGGAAGAATTTAAACTACAAGCTTTTGCTGACGATTTAGCTTTTATTCTGGAAGACCCGTTAGAAACTGCTCCAAAGTTATTGGAAAAGGTAGAGACATATGGTGAGATGGCTGGCTTGAAAATAAATAAAGATAAAACAAAGATTTTGACAAAAAATATGTTATTGAGACAAAGAGAAGAACTGACAGATCTTTTGAAAATTCAAATTACAAACAAGGTTAAGTATCTGGGGATATATTTGACAGCAAGATGTAGCACATTAAAAGAGAATAATTATATTAAACTTAAACAACAGATAATTACAGATTTGAAGAAATGGGAAAATTTACAATTGTCATTAATAGGGAGAATTTCAACAATTAAGATGAATATTTTACCTAGAATTTTATTTCTCTTTCAAACAATACCAATTAGACTTGGAAAAGACTATTTTGAAGATTTAAATAAAACTATGTTGAAGTTTATATGGCAAGGTAAAAAAGCGAGAATAAAGTTAAAACTTTTGCAAGATGCTAGAAATAGAGGAGGTTTTGGCCTGCCTAATTGGGAATTGTATTATCAAGCTGCAAGTTTGATGTGGGTCAAAGAATGGATAACATTAAGAAAACATAGATTGTTGACATTAGAAGGACATGATTTACTGTTGGGCTGGCATGCTTTTTTATGGTACAAGGGAACTAAAACACAGGGGTATTTCAGAAGACATTATATACGGGAGTCTTTGTGGTTAAATTGGGAGAAGATAAAAAAACAATGTTATTTGAAAATTCCAGTTTGGTTATCGACTATTGAAGCATTTTCCTATCCTATGATCTATAAAAAGGAACAAACAGTTAGATATGGGGAACTGTTGGATGAAAAGGGTGGACTTAAAACGATCCAAAATTTAGAGGAACAAGGTATAAGGATGAATTGGTTTTCATATGCGCAAATACACTCAAGATATCTTGAAGATTTTAAAACGGAAGGATTCTATGATAAACAGACTGATTTAGATCAGATATTGATGGGTACTGATGAGAAAGTGATTAAAAAGTTATATGGTTATTTATTGGGAATTAAGCTAGAAGAAGAACAAGTTAAAGAAACTATGATTGCATGGGGGAAGAATTTTGGATATGGAATTGATTTAGAACAATGGCAAAAATTGTGGTCTCAAAATTATAAAATGACAATGTCAATAGCATATAAAGAAAACTTGTATAAGATGTTTTACAGGTGGCACCTTCCCCCGACAAGAATAGCAAGAATGTTCAAGAATAAATCTGAAAAATGTTGGAAATGTCATCAGATACCTGGCTCATACTATCATATGTGGTGGACTTGTGAGAATGCTAGAAAATATTGGACTAAAATTCACATGTGGTTGGAAAAAATGACAAAGAAACACATAGACTTGAAGCCAGAGATCTTTTTATTGGGAATTTTACCTGATATATATAATAAAGATTTGAAATATTTGATTGTAAATGTATTAACGGCGGCTAGGATTGTATTTGCTAAAAACTGGAAGAATGAGAAAATACCATTGCAGGAAGAAATTATTAAGAAAATATTGGAATGTGCTGAGATGAGTAGATTGACATTTGAAATTAGAGAACAAGAAGATAAACAATTTTATGCAATTTGGGGTTTTTTTTATCAATGGTTAGATGATAAAATACAATAATAGAGCATTAATATTATATATATGAAGAGTTTTTAGGATTGATTTGTTATGATTATACGACAAATTATAGAATAAACTGTTTGAAGTATTGTTATCTCGCAAAGCATGAATGATTAAAAGTATAGTCAGAAAAAGATTTTTTTTTTTTTTTTTTTTTTTTAGTAATATTAGAATATGGATTGACAATATGAGTGGTTATGCAATATAATTGTAATTGACACTATAAAATGAATGCACAAAACTGATGAACCAACCGATACACCGGAAGTATATATGAGAGTAGATGTTTTTAATGTTTTGTATGTTTGTTTGTTTGTAGAAAATTAATAAAAACTTTAAAAAAAAAAAAAAAGAAATCTGGGCAGGCCACTGTCAAGTTCACTGACCGGGAGACCTATGTCATGGCCAGGTACAGCTTCCTGGAGGGTGAGATCCGCCACTGAGGAACAACCCCTCTGTCAACCCTCTCCCTCAGACAGCCCACAGAGAGCCACTCCTCTTCCAGCCAGGAGACAGCTACAGTGTCCAGGCAGGTGTCTTTGGAGGGCCCCACGACAGAGACCCCCCCGACAGCTGCACTCCACATGCCAGAGGATGTGGAGGATCCCCTGTCTCAGATGGAGCAAGGAGAAGCAGCCACCAGAGACCAACCCACCCCCACCCCCAGCTCCACTTCCACAGAAAGCAGGCAGAGAGGCAGACCGGAGGGACAGAGCCACACTTTCCTCTTGGAGATCAGGGACACAATCAAAGCCAGCACAGATCTTCTCTCCCAGCTGGTCCACTTTAACATACCATCCTCCAACCACAAGCCCTTCATCACGTACGTGAGCCAGACCCTGATGGACATGCCTGAGGCCCAGGCAATGAAGGAGAGGATCACAGCTCTTCTGCACCACCCTCCAGGCCCAGCTAAACCTGCTCCTACCCACTCCAGGTCTGCTCCTCCAACCCAGGCGATGTCACAGCCCTTCCACGGATTTCAGCAGCCCCTCGCCTACCAAGCCTACCACTACCAGGACTTCCCACAGCAGAGGCAGCCCTTCCCAGTCCACACCCAGGTTCCTCAGACACCACAGACGCCACAGACACCTCAGCTGACCCAGCTGCAGACCAGACAGCTCTACTACAATCCTCCTTACTCCACCCCACAGCCAAGACCTTCCTCAGAACATCTGTCATCAGTCTTGGGCCTCACATCCCAGGTCCTTGAGGAAGGGCCTCTCAACCTCACAGGACTGAGTCAGCTCTCTGAGAGCTTCCTGCACACACCATCTCCTGTTGTACTTTTGGGGCCAGGCACCCCAATGGCACCTCAGACCAGCACTCCAGCCACAGCCACCTCCACAACCCCTGGCCCCTTTACATCTGAGACCATGGGCACGCCTCAGAGTGACTGAGAAGAGTGCCAGAGACTGAGTTGTTACCTGCTCACTTTATCTTTGCTTAAGACACTTTACTTGGGTCATTTTCCTTTTTAATAAAGTCATACAGTTTCTAATTAATAAAGGTTATCTTTGCTTCACACACTTGGTTCATTTTTTTTACTTAATAAAGTGTTGGGGAAAACTTTGAAAAAAGGTTTAAGCTTTTACATGCTTGTGGGATTGGTAAGGATAGCTGGCGGATAAGGATAGTTGTGCGATGGGTAAGGATAGTTGTGGGATAGATAAACCTCCAGTGCAAGCATAGTGGGACTGTATGGTTCATCCTCCCAGCTGCCACACATATGGCCCTTTATTATCAATAACAATGTAATCATTGATCAACATATTTCAACATAAACAAAACTCTTTATTAATGCCTATTGTAAGGCCACTCAACATACATAACACAATGTCATTAGTGTGAAGAGACAGGCTGAAGGAAGCATCCATTAAGCATCTACCATCCTGTCTTGCCACTCCACTGCTCCAGCTGGGGAGTTGCACCAGTGTCTCAGGAGGTTGCGCTGCTTCTTCCCTTCACATGAAGCCCTGTTGGGGCCTTGCACATCCACAGTGTCTATCAGGGTTTGCCCTTGCCTCCATTCACCAGGCTCCATGTCCCCATTGCCTTGTTGATGGTCCACAAGCCTGTTCTGCAACACTGGATAGCGGGTGCGCATGAGATTGTGCAGGATGCAGCAAGCTTCCACGATGCTCCTCACAGTCCCTGGGTGATGCTGCATGGTGGTGAGAAGTACCTGGAACCTGTTGGCCAGGATGCCAAAGGCGTTCTCCACCACCCACCTTGCTTTGGACAGCCTGTAGTTGAAGATCCTCTCTTCACGGGTGAGGTATCTGGAAGTGTAGGGCTTCATGAGGTAGGTTCTGAGGGAGAAGGCGTCATCACCCATGATGAGGTAGGGCACATATTGTGTGTCATTGGGTAGGGGGTCTGGATCTGGGAAACCCATGATGAGGTTGCGTTCCAGTCCACCCTTGAGGTCACTGGCATTGTATATCTGGGCATCTGAAGCTGACCCATTGCCTGAAGCATTGATGTACATGAACTTGTAGTTAGCATCAACCATGGCAAAGAGGATGATGCTGAAGAAGCCCTTGTAGTTGAAATAAGTGGACCCCGACTTGGCTGGAGGTTTGCAGGCCACGTGCTTCCCATCTATGGCTCCAACGGTGTGGGGAATGTTCCACCTCTGATATCACTGCTCTGCAACTTTCCTCCAGCCTTCTTCAATGTTGGGACACTGGAAGAGCTTCTCCATGTATTCTTCGATGATGGCCTGCACTACTTCTCTGACCACAATGCTGATGGTGTTGTGTGGCACCCTCCAGGCATACTGCATGTTTCTGTATGTGGTGCAGAGTCAGTGCCACCTTCAGTCCAGGGTCCAGGCTGGGACGGAAGTTGGTGCTCTGCTTGGTCAACCTGGGTCTCAGACGCTTCACAACTTCATCAAACATGGCTGGTGGCATCCTCATGAAGTGCTGGAATGCACGAGGGTCTTCATTCCTCAGCTCCACCATCAGCTTGTCATGCAGTCCAAACTCCACTCTTCTCCCAATCCATCTTCGGACCCAGACAGCTCTTGGATGTCTCCTTCTTCTCTTTGCATAGACAAGGTGAAACAGTCTGAAGAGGGCTTGTTTCTGGTGTTGAATGATGTCGGCTACCAAAAGGAGTGTGCAATGAGCCATGGTGGAGATCAATGGATGATGTGGAAGAGCAAGAGCAAGGCTGAAGAGGTCTGCACACCAGGGCTGCTGGTCTGAAAGTGAGATCTAGGGGATTTCCTCCCCCTTTTTATAGGAAATGTTGGTTTTCCGCTTGGTGTCCTTCCACATACTCTAGACATCCTCCAGACATCCTAAATATCTGAGATACGTCCCATATACGAACGTTTTGTCCGTTTTAATGCTTTATATACGAGATGCATCTGCTTACATCCTTTCTATTTCTGTGCTACTAACGCTGTGTGGACGTTCCGTGTACCTTCCTCCCTCTTTCTGCTTTCCACTGGAGCGGATGAGAGTTGCGCGGATGGCCAGAGGATTCCGAGAGGATACATCGGATGTGTAACGGATGACAACGGACATAGAACGTTTGGTGCCTGTATGTGTCGCGGATGTACATCGTACGCGGCGGAAAGTTCATCCGCTCAAAAAGTTTTGTGCAGTTCAAAACTTTTTGAGCGGATGAAATAGCAGTAGACGGATGTTTCACGGATAGAGCGTATGAAAGACGTATGCAATGAGTACATAATGGATGCATCACGTTTTCCATCGGATGGCAAGCTTTTTTGTCCATTTTACATCCTCTTTGCATCTGTTGGTGCAGTGTGACATGGGCTTAAAGAAGACTTGGGTTAGAAACCAGTATTTTTGAAATACAGCTGAAAAGTGGCCAGCAGAAGTGCATTTGTGGTGGGCTAGAAATTGAAGGAAAATGACAATATTAGTTCCTCCTCTCAGGAGTATGAGTGAAGTATACAGTGATGAGCCATACAGGAAATGCAGATGACTTCTGGAAATTATTACCTTGGGAACAGTACATGCAAGAATTTTATTTCTTAAGATCGGGAAGATCAGGTTTAAATAAGCTTTGCTTAGAAATTATGTATACTTCAGACAGTTTTTGTGCAGAGAAATTTGTCTGTTAGCTGCTTCATTAAATTCATGAGTTTCTGGACAGTTATAGTCAATCTGTTTATTTACTTATGTATTTACAAGATGTATGGACTACCTCATCATAATTTCTGGCTACCATAATACAAAGCAAGTAATTAAAACAACAAGAAGAATAACAGTATAGAACAAAAAAAATGCACACAGAACATTCAAATACCTCAGTTTAATGGTTGGCATAACAAGTATTTTAATTCTCTGAGAAAAGCAAGGTCAGAGAATGCCTCAGAGATGCATATTGAATAACAAGGCTTGTGACCTCATTCAGATATCATCTATTCCTAGTGGAGTGTCTACAGGGTACTTTCAGTGGACCTTCTTGAGATGTTTGGACTGAATGAGAAGAGTCAACTTTGAGCAAAGAACTAGAGTAGGAATTCTGGGTCTTGCATTTCCTCTTTCCTGCTTCTCTGTTGTTTGTTCATAAGGGATCATTTCAGTTGGTATGGTTTCTCTTGGCTTTAAATTAGTCTAGGAAATAACTTTTGACTCCTAGCAACTGCATTTTTGTCTATTACTATCCAAAGTAAAATCCAGCAAGAAAAGAAATTTCTATGAGCCGTGGGTCTTCTCCAAATCACAGGTTCAACAATAAAGTCATGCCAATGGTTATATTAAAAATCAGTAATCCTGCCTTACATTACAATTCACTGATTTCATGGCAACTAAGGAGCCTGTTAATAGATTTTCATCCTGCCTTTAATTTGCCCATGGGTGCTTCATCACTAGTGTTATTAGACCAAAAATCCCATGGCTACTTGTCAAATTAATTTTAAAACTTAAAAAAATCCACTTATCAAATAATGGGAAAAGTTATATTAATGTATCAAAAAGTCCATTAGGGGTATTTATAATTAAATTGATTTCCTTTTTATTCTAAAACAAAAAGCCTTTATAGTTTTCTTCCATCTATTGTTCTGAAACTGCAAACATAATTTCTAGATGTAATTAG
Source organism: Laticauda colubrina (assembly GCA_015471245.1). NCBI lineage: Eukaryota > Metazoa > Chordata > Lepidosauria > Squamata > Elapidae > Laticauda > Laticauda colubrina. The sequence continues at coordinate 33,593,913 of BLBF01000019.1, forward strand.
AGGCAGGATAGAAGAGAGTTTATGTTGAGACAGAAGTGATAGTTTTCCTTCTCTTCAGATGACATAAATCCAGTGAGATCAATTAACATAAACTACTCAGCTTCCCACTTACTTCACTCATGAGTATGCACTTTGTTAAGCCTGGGTTCCCCAACCAGGGTTAGGTAGACAAGCTAAACAGAATGTGCAGCGTTAGTCAGATAGGCACACAGATAAATGAGTGAGCTAAGCTTGCATGTTTATTAACATACAGTAAAAATAACAGATACGCTTGTGCTATCAAGAATATATTTTATTCCAGTATAAGTTTATAGCATAGTCAAAAACAGTCCATTATTCATTTACCATGTAGTCAGTCCATTCAGGGATATTCAGTTAGCAAAGTCCATGTAGAATATCCTATTGTCAGTTCACATAAATCAGTCCGTTGTTGTCTCTCCCGTTCGAGCAATGCAGTCTTGCTTCCAAGCAGTAATCAGGGATCATCAAAGCCAGAGAGAGAGAGAGAGCAAGCCGTAGCCTTGCTACTTTTATATGGTTTTCATAACCACACCCACAATTGCTATTTTACAGTTAAAGCTGCATACACTAACTATGATTTATAGTTAGTATTTCACCTAAAACAGTTAGGGTGAACAATGTTATCCCTAACACACTTTATCAGATGTATGTATATATTTCCTTAGACAATGATGTCTCTATCCTCACTCTCTTAAATCAAAACCTTGCAAACAATGGAAATAAGAAGAGGGCAGAAAACGTAGCTGAAAGCTAATAAAAGTACTCAGCTCATCAGTTCAGTCAATCTTTCCCTTCCCTGCCCTTCCTTTCCCTGCCCTTCTCTTCCCTGCTCTGGCCTGTATTATTTGATTGCCAGGACGCAATTCAGGATTGCATACATTCTATAAAAATAATAAAATATTTACAAAAAATAAATGAAGGCAAAAATAAACATACAAAGTGCTGTGGAAAAAACTCATCCAATGGGACATACTGCTCCAGATCCAATGCCTGAGGAATAAAACATTCTTTATTGTCTTGAAGAAGGTAAGGGTCATCCAGATCTCAGAAAGAATATCATTCTTTTTGCTGCACAGAGAAAGCATGTCTCCTGGGTCCCCCCCGACAAGCCTTGGAGCATGCCATTTTATAATTTCCTAAATAAGAGAGCTGACTTTTAAAGCATGTTTTGTTCCAGAGTTTAATGTTGACTGCATTCTCATTCAGTCTACCAGGTAACAACAAAAATAAAGCAATGATCTTTATTGTAATCTTTCCTTCCAAGTAGTTGAGATGGTGGGGTCTCTTCTCCTTGATCAATGCAACAGTCCTATGAGGTAGATCAGATGTAGATTAAGACAGCCTCATCCAGTGAACTTTGCAACTATATGGATATTTAGATGTAGTTCTCCCCAACATTTTAATCTACTATTTATCTTGTTCTATATTAGCATACTTGTAATACCGCTTCCTGATTGGTCCACCAATACTACACTGTGATTGGTTCCTCAACGCTACTGTGAGTGGTCCGCAATACTACACTGTGATTGGTCTGCTGAGTGGCGGGAGATTCAAGGAGCCATCATTGGCCACGAGCCGCGAGCAGACGCTATAAAAGAGGCTGCAACGACTCTGCAGTCAGACAGATTTCAGGAACTAAAGCCCCTGTCACACTGCACCAATGGATGGAAAGAGGATGTAAAATGGAGAAAAACACTTGCCATCCGTTGGTTAACGTGATGCTTCCGTTCTGTACTCACTGCCTCCGTTTTGCTTCCTCTCTATCCGTCCAGGATCCGTCTATTGACATTTCATCCGCTCAAAAAGTTTTGAGCTGCTCAAAACTTTCTGAGCGGAAAATGTATCCAACGCGTCTGTTCTGCATCCGTCGGCATCCGTTACGTGTCCGCTACATCCGCTAGGCATCCGCTGCGCATCCGCGCAACTCAAATCCGCTCCAGCAGAAAGCGGACACAGGGAGGAAGTGGAACGGACATGGAACGGATGCGCAGCGTTAGTAGCACGGACGGAGAAAGGATGAAAGCGGATGCAGCATGCAAAGAAAGCATTTAAAATGGAAAAAACGTTCGCAGAGGGGACCTATCTCAGATATTAAGGATGTCTAGAGGATGCCTAGAGGATGCAAAGGGACACATAGGGGAAAACCTATATTGCCTATAAAAAGGGGGAGCAACTCACCTGGATCTCACTTTCAGACCAGCAGCCCTGCTGTGTAGACCTCTGCACCCTTCATCTGCCTCTTGCTCTTCCACAGCATCCAGTCATCTCCACCATGGATCGTAACAAACTCCTTTTGGTAGCCACCATCCTTCTGCAACAGTGCGAAGCCATCTACAGGCTCTGTGAACTCTACTATGGGAAGAAAAAGAGGCGGCCAAGAAGTGTCTGGGTCCAAAGATGGATCGGGAGAAGAGCAGAGTTCGGACTGTACAACAAGCTGATGGTGGAGCTCAGGAACGAAGACACTCGTGCATTCCAGAACTTCATGAGGATGCTGCCAGCCATGTTTGATGAAGTTGTGGAGCGGCTGAGACCCAGGTTGACCACAGCACCAACTTCTGGCCCAGCCTGGACCCTGGGCTCAAGGTGGCACTCACTCTGCACCACCTGGCCTCAAGGACAACCTACAGGAGCATGCAGTACGGCTGGAGGGTGCCAAACAACACCATCAGCATTGTGGTCAGAGAAGTAGTGCAGGCCATCATCGAAGAATACATGGAGGAGCTCCTCCAGTGCCCCTCCACTGAAGAAGGATGGAAGAAAGTTGCAGAGCAGTGGTATCAGAGGTGGAACTTCCCACACATCGTTGGAGCCATAGATGGCAAGCACGTGGCCTGCAAAGCACCAGCCAAGTCGGGGTCCACTTATTTCTACTACAAGGGCTTCTTCAGCATCATCCTCTTCACCATGGTCGATGCTGACTACAAGTTCATGTACATCGATACTTCAGACAACGGCTCATCTTCAGATGCCCAGGTATACAACGGCAGTCATCTCAAGGAGGGGCAGGAACGCAACCTCATCATGGGCTTCCCAGATCCAGACTCCCTGCCCAATGACACGCAAGATGTGCCCTACTTCATCGTGGGGGATGACGCCTTCTCCCTCAGAACCTACCTCATGAAGCCCTACATTTCCAGACTCCTCACCTGTGAAGAGAGGATCTTCAACTACAGGCTGTCCAGAGCAAGGCGGGTGGTGGAGAACGCCTTTGTCATCCTGGCCAACCGGTTCCAGGTACTTCTCACCACCATGCAGCATCGCCCAGGGACCGTGAGGAACATCGTGGAAGCTTGCTGCATCCTGCACAATCTCATGCGCACCCGCTACCCAGTCTTGCAGAACAGGCTCGTGGACCTCCAACAAGGCAATGGGGACATGGAGCCTGGGGAATGGAGGCAAGAGCAAAACCTGATAGACACTGAGGATGTGCAAGGCCCCAACAGAGCCTCATGTGAAGGGAAGAAGCAGCGCAACCTCCTGGAACACTGGTGCAAATCCCCAGCTGGAGCAGTGGAGTGGCAAGACAGGATAGTAGATGATTAATGGATGCTTCCTTCAGCCTGTCTCATCACACGGATGAGATTGGGCCATGCATTTTGGGTGGCCCTACAATGAACAGGGCATTTAATGAAGAGTTGTGTTAATGTTGACATATGTGGATGATTGATTATATTGTTATTGATAATAAAGGGCCATAGGTGTGGCACCTGGGAGGGTGGACCATACAATCCCACTATGATTGCACTGGAGGTTTATCTATCCCCACAGCTATCTCAACCCATCCCACAGCTATCTTAACCCATCCCAAAGGTATCCCTGTACATCCCACAGCTATGTTAACCCATCCCAAAGGTATCTCTGCCCATCCCACAGCTATCTTAACCCATCCCACAACTATCTTAGCCCATCCCACAGGTATCCCTGCCCATTCCACAGTTATTACCCATCCCAAAGGTATCCCTGCCCACCCCACTGCTATCCTTACCCATCCCACAAGCATGCAAAGGCTTAAACCATTTCTAAAAGTTTCCACCCTTTATTTAATAAAATAAAGGAGCAAGTATGTGAAGCAAATATAATCTTTATTAATAACAAGCTGTAAAAGAAAAATGACCCAAGTCAAGTGTCCAAATAAAGTCTACAGGTAAGCCACCCAGTCTCTGGCACTCTTATTGGTCACTCGGAGGTGTGCCCAGTCTCAGGGGTGAAGGGTCCTGGTGCTGTGGAGGTGGCTGCTGCTGTAGTGCTGGTCTGAAGCCCCACTGGGGTGCCTGGCCCTGAGAGGGACGGTGTGGGACGGTGTGTTGAGGGGACGGTGTGTTGAGGACGGTGTGTTGAGGAAGCTCTTGGACAGCTGGCTCAGCCCCGTGATATTGAGAGCTCCTTCCCCCATGCCATGGGTGGCGTGGCTGGCATAGGTGGCATCAGTGGAACCAGTGGCAACGATGGTGTCCGATGAGCCTGTGCCTGGACTGGGAAGGGCTGCTTCCTATGCTGCTGGTCCTCCTGGTAGCCGTAGCCCTGGTAGATGAGGGCCTGTGGAAAGCCTTGGAATGGGAGGGACATCACCTGGGCTGGAAGAGCAGACCTGGACTGGGTGGGAGCAGGTTCCTCTGGATCTGGAGGGTTGTGAAGCAGATCGGTGATCTGGTCCTTCACCACCTGGTACTGGGGTTCTGCCATGTCCGTGAGGGTCTGGTTGACATAGGTGAGGAAAGGCTTGCAGTTGGAGGATGAGGAATCGGTATGGACCAGCTGAGAGAGGAGATCTATGCTGCTCCGGATGGTATCCCTCATCTCCAGCAGGACAGTGTGGCTCTGCCCCTCCTGTCTGGCTCTCTGCCTTTCTGTGGAGCTGGAGCTGGGGGTGGATGCGGGTAGGACTCTTGTGGAAGTGCCGTCTCCTTTCTCCCACTGTGCCAGGGAGTCCTCCATGCGCTCCGCCATGGTTAAAACAACTGTCCGCGGGTTCTCTGCCGTGGGACGCTCCACAGAAACCTGTCTGGAGAGAGGAGCTGACTCTCGGCCGGAAGAGGACTGGCTCTCAGCAGGCTGCCGGAGAGAGAGGGTTGTGAGAGGGGCTGCTCCTTGGTGGCAGATCTCACCCTCCAGGAAGCTGCACCTGGCCATCACATAGGTCTCTCTATCTGTCAGCTTGACCATGGCCTGGCCAGATTTCTTGAGGTGCAGCTTCCCGTACCAGGTGTGCATATGTTTCCACCAGCCGAGGAGCACCTCCGATGTGTAGCCCAGACTCTCCGCCTTCTCTCTCCAAGCAGCCTGCTTCCTTTTGGTGTCCCTGTAGAGCCTGTGTCCCTTCTGCCATAGATACTCATTCTCTCTCAGCCACTCCAGCACCTCATCCTCGTGTTCCTCCTCAATGGAGTATTGCCTCCTCTCCCGCTCTCGCATATGCCTCTTCCTCCCTTTGGTAGGACCAGATGGGCCCTCATCAGAGGGGCTTCCAGGTTGTAGGGGCTGATCCTCCACATCACCAGCAGCAGCAGCACCAGCAGGATCATCATCATCATCATCATCATCAGCAGCAGCAGCAGCAGCAGCGCCAGCAGGACCAGGATCAGCAGCAGCAGAGTAAGCACCAGCAGTGCCAGCAGTGCCAGCAGGACCAGCAGGACCAGGAGCACGAGCAGGACCAGGAGCACAAGCAGGACCAGGAGCACGAGCAGGACCAGCAGCACGATCAAGACCAGGAGCATGAGCAGGACCAGCAGGACGAGCAAGACCAGGAGCACGAGCAGGACCAGCAGGACCAGCAGGACGAGGAGCAGCTACAGCAGAGTAAGCACCAGCAGAAGCACCGCCAGAAGCAGCAGCATCAGCTCCTCCAGAAGCAGCACCAGCAGAAGCACCACCGCCAGAAGCAGCATCAGCAGAGTAAGCACCAGCAGAAGCACCACTGCCATAAGCAGCATCATCAGCTCCTCCAGAAGCAGAAGCAACAGAAGCCCCAGATGCAGAAGAGTGAGCCCGTGCTACAGAAGCCCCAGCAGAAGCAGAGTGAGGGCCAGGGGGTGGGAGGGTGGCCCTGTCCCTCTTGCCAGGGCTGGCAGCAGATGGATGAGGCTTTCTCTTCTTCCCCATGGTTGTGGGGTTGCTGGCTGGCAGGCAGGCAGGCAGGCAGGCAGGCAGGCAAGCTGGCAGGCAGGCTGGCAGCAAGGCTGGCAGGCAGACAGGCACCAAAGCTGGCAGGCAGGCACCAAGGCTGGCAGGCAGACTGGAAGGCAGGCTGGCAGGCTGGCAGGCAGGCAGCAAGGCTGGCAGGCAGGCTGGCAGCAAGGCTGGCAGGGAGGCTGGCAGGATGGCAGGCAGCAAGGCTGGCAGGCAGGCATGCAGGCAGGGCAGGCTGGCAAGGCAGGAGCTGTGTCTGGAAGCAGGTCTTTCCTCTGAATGGTGACCTGCTTGGGAGCTGCCTCCCTTTATATCTGGGGGGCTGACGCAATGCATCCTCCCCGCATGCGCATTGAACACTAGGCATCCGCTAGACATCCGCTAGGCTTCCGCTCCACATCCGCTTCATCCACTCGGCATCCGCTGTGCATCCGCTTCATCCGCTCAGCATCCGTTCTGCATCTGCTGTATCCGTTCCGCGTCTGCTTTGCTGCCATCCCCCAGAAGCCTTGTGGATGTGCCATCCGCTTCCATCCGTTTGCATCCGCTAGGCTTCCGTGGAGCATCCGCTTTCCATCCGCCCTGCGTCCTCCCCCTGTCCGTTCCTTTCCGTGTTGTCCGTTCTGGTTATGCAAATTTTTGCCCCTTTTGAGAGCGGATAACAACGGATGGAACATTTTTCTCATCCGCTGTGTCCTTTTTACTAACGTTTTGCATCCATCGGCCAGTGTGACAGGGCCTTAAATAAAGAGCTGAAAGTCACACTGGTCTCGAGTCTCTTTTTCCCACGACATAACATTGGTGATGAAGGTGAGATACTGAGACAAAGGAGACCAGTTGAGCATGTGGCAACGAGAATCAAGCAAAGAAGAAATGGCCAGCAGCAACTCGCCACCCGCACTGTTCAACCCAGTGACTGAGGACTGGGAATCGTACATTGACAGATTCCTCATGTTCCTTGAGAGCAATGAGTTACAGGGGATCTCAGACAACAGGAAGAGAGCCGTGTTCCTGGCACACTCTGGGCCCACAGTGTTCAAGATGGCCAAGGCATTGGCTAAACCTCAAGACATAAAGCAAATGGCCTGGCCAGATTTGGACAGAATACTGAGGGCCCATTATGCGCCGACCATCTCTAGCCTTATCCGGAGACATGAATTCTATAAACGGGATCAGAAAGAAGGTGAAAGCATCAGGGATTTTGTAGTGGTCTAAGGGACATTGGAGGGGCGTGCGAGTTCCTCAACATGGATCAAGCCATGAGAGACTGCGTAGTCCCAGGACTGAGAGCCCTCACCTTGCAGAGCCGACTTCTGACCCGACCAAACATCACAGTCACCGAGGCCATTGCTGAGGCCACTGCAGCTGAAGCCACGAAAAAATCAGCAGCCACCATGCGGCTAATGAATACAGCAACCCAGGAAACACCGGCAGAGACAAACCAACCCAGGAGAAGAAACCAGAGGACACCCACAAGGCTACCACCACGACCACACACCATGAGGACATTGAGTCCTTATCTGAGACTGACGACGAGGAAGAAGAAATACACAGACTCCAATCGGAACGAAACAGACGGGAGAGGAGAGAACGTATGTCGGGGTTCCAGTGTGCCGGGTGCGGAGGAGACCACCCCCGTTCCAAGTGCTGTTTCCTTGATGCGGTTTGCCGGCACTGCGAGAGACGGGGACATAGAGCAAGGATCTGCCGGAACCGAAAGAGCTACGGCTCCAGACAAAGAGACAGCACTTCCCCCAGAAAGAGAGAAAGACAGGCAGGGAGCCGTTGGAGCTGAGAAAACAGAAGCAAATGGCTCAACGAAATCTACCAGAAGGAAGAGACATACCAAACGATAACCATTGGGCATTCGAGCACAACCGATGCCTGAAAGGTACATGTGCAAGTCAACATCGAAGGCCAACAATGCGAGATGGAGGTGGACTCCGGCTCATACCTGTCTATGGTATCATGGAACACACTTAAGAGACTGATACCAAGTATACGAAGAAAGGAACTAGAGAGCCAAAAAACTGACCCTGAAAGACTACCAAGGGAACAGGATCCCTGTAGTCGGATTCGGACATTTCCAAGTTAACTTCAGAGAACACAGAAATTCTTCCATTAACAATTGTAGACCGGGATCGCCCAAGCTTACTGGGACTCGAATGGTTTGCACCCCTGGGAATTGGATTGACCGGAATCAATAGTATCACCGAAACAGACTGGGAGGAGAGCCTGATGAGGGATTTCCAGGATGTTGTCGATGGAAAACTAGGCAAGTACCGAGGGTCCTCTATCTCATTTAATTTGAACCCGAACATAGCCCCAATCAGGTTAAAGGTAAGGTGAGTCCCTTTTGCATTAAAAACAAAGATCGATGAGCAACTGGATAAACTCATTGCACAGGGGGTATTGGAACAAATAGACCACGCAAGGTGGGAAACCCCAATTGTGACTCTGATTAAGCCAGAAGAGTCCGTGCGCATCTGCAGAGACTATAAGGCCACCCTCAACCATGCACTACAACAAAGCGCATACCCCGTTCCAGTGGTACATCTCTTACATTCGTTGGGGGAAGGAAAGATCTTTGCGAAGCTCGACCTTGCACAAGCGTACAAGCAATTGCCAGTCAACCCTGAAAAAGTGGAGGCACAAACAATTGTGATTCACAGGGGGACATTCAGATGCAAAAGACTGCAACTTGGAGTCATAGTGGCCCCAGGGGTGTTCCAAAGCTTGATGGAGCACCTATTACAAGGAATAAAAGGGGTGGTTCCATACTTCAATGACGTGCTGGTATCAGCTAGTGACAAGAACCAACTGGAAAGCCACCTCAGGAAAGTCTTACAAAGATTTAAAGAGGTGGGACTCAAAGTAAAAAAAGAAAAATGCCAGCTAGCCACCCCTAAAGTTGAATTCCTGAGGTACCTAATCAATAAAGAAGGAATCCACCCCACAGACCAGAAAATTAAAGCAATAAAAGAAGCTCCCAGACCCAAAAATAAAACAGACCTGCAAACATTTTTGGGACTCATTAACTTCTATAATGTCTTTCTGCCACAGAAGGCAATGACGGCGGAACCATAACACAGATTGCTGGATAAGACAGTTACCTGGACCTGGGGGCGACGTGAAGAAGCCACATTCCAGGAAATAAAAGACTTGCTGACATCCGAATCTGTGTTAATTCAATGCAGCGAAACCCTGCCACTGACAGTCACCTGTGATGCATCATCACTCGGCATCGGAGCCGTACTTAGCTACACCCTACCTAATGGGAGAGAAGCACCGATTGTGTTCTATTCCAAAACGCTATCTAAAGCAGAGCCAATTGGACAGAGAGGCACTAGCAGTGATAACTGGAGTCAAGCGATTACATGAATACCTCTATGGCAGGACTTTCTCACTAATCACAGACCACAAGCCGCTCTTGGGAATACTTGCAGGAAACAAGGCCACCCCAAACATACTGTCACCATGAATGATGAGGTGGTCCAAGTTCCTTGCCGCATACAATTATAAATTAATCCACCAGCCAAGGAAGGACATATCACACGCTGATATCCTGAGCCATTCTCCCCTGCCTGAAATGGGAAGTGACCTGGCACCAACCACATCCACGCTACAAATTGAGACACTACCAAACCTACCCATAACTGCAGCGGACATCGTGAAAGAAACCGCAAGAGACAAAAAGATGGTGCGAATTTTAAACTGGGTAGGAAAATGGTGGCCAGAAAACGAGATAGACGAGACTTTTAAACTGTTCCGAAACAGACAGACGGAACTCTCGATTTTAAAAGGTTGTATACTATGGGGGGATCGGGTAGTCATACCGGAAATACTCCAAGAACAAGTACTGTATATCTTGCATGAAGGACACCCGGGTATCGTATGAATGAAATCTCTGGCCAGGAGTTATGTATGGTGGCCAGGGATGGATAAGAATATTGGGAGATGGATGGAAACATGCACGCAATACCAAAAATCCAGACCTACACCCCTGTTGCACCTGTGCTCAACTGGGAAATACCGAGGGGACCCTGGTCAAGAATACACATAGATTTCGCAAGGCCAACAAAAGGGCACACATTTTTAATAATAGTAGACGTTTACTCAAATTGGTTGGAGGTAAGCGTCATGAACTCCACAACAACAGAAGCCGTCATCAAACAGCTGAGGAAGCTGTTCGCAACACATGGGTTGCCGGATCTATTGGTTTCAGACAAGGGGCCGCAGTTCACGGTGTTGACATTTGAAAAGTTCCTCACCGAACACGGCATAAGGCATGCCTTGACAGCACTGGCTTAGCCGGCTACAAACAGACGGGCGGAACGCATGGTATAACTATACAACACATCACACCTAATACCACAATGAATAAAAGCCCAGCAGAACTATTGATTGGCAGAAAATTAAGATCGCACCTAGATAGATTACACCTCACTTACAGCCCTGAAAAACCAACAGACTCCTCTAGTAAACACTGCACATTCGGAACAGGGGACCTGGTCTACGCAAAAATCTCACGGGGCACCCACTTTGGATAACGGCAACAATAACCCAGATAACAGGACCCCAGTCATACAGACTAGAAACAGAGGACAGAAGAAGCTGGAGGAGACACATAGATCAACTGAGATCATGAAACTAGAAAGAAACACTAACAAACCCAGGTGCGAAGGAAAAGAACACACACACATGCCAGAACCACATAAAACATTAAAAAATAATAATAACTAGATCAGAGAGGGGGGAGACCTCTCAAACATGAATAAGAGGGGAGGGGGAGACCCTCCACTAGCACAAGAAACATCACAACAAATCCTAACAACAACCCACCAACCAACATCACCAGTAGCCCCAGAAAGAAACCACAATTACTTTTCTGGAGGTGACTTTGGTAGAAAGGAACAGGCAGCGGAAAAGCAACACGAAGCTACTCCGGAAGGGAGCAGCCAAGCCGACTCTATCAGCTCAGATAGGATGGGCGGAAGCGGCATGGCTGACTCCATCTTCCAGGAGGTTCCATGGAGAAGGACGGGAGAAACAGCGATCCCGTCCGAACCGGCCGAAGACAACAACGCAACTGAGCTGCACAGGTCAAGTAGACACCATAAAAGCCCCGCCGACTTATGTGACTACATAATGTAGGTTGGATTAAACCAAGTGGGGAAGGGTGTTCTATATTAGCATACTTGTAATACCGCTTCCTGATTGGTCCACCAATACTACACTGTGATTGGTTCTTCAACGCTACTGTGAGTGGTCCGCAATTGTTGCCCTGTGATTGGTCCGCCTGAGTGGAGGGAGATTCAAGGAGCCATCATTGGCCACGAGCAGCCACTATAAAAGAGGCTACCACAGCACCGCAGTCAGACAGATTTCAGGAATTAAATAAAGAGCTGAAAGTCACACTGGTCTGGAGTCTCTTTTTCCCACAACATAACATATCTGATGAATTATTTTAGATTATCATAATTTTTTTTTGCCAAAAAGGAACTTGGAGACCAGTATATCTTCAAAGTGCAAAGTGTAGTAAAACATATACTACTAAAGTGTAGTAAAACATATACTACTCTATTTCTTAAAGTAAACCAGCAGAAGTTTGATGCTGTTGTGTGAAAGTCTACTTGTGAAAACAATATTCATTATTATTACTAAAGGTAATCCTTTAGTAAAGGTGGTCCTTTAGTTATGACCATAATGGAGCCTACTATAAAAAAGTTGATCTTGTGACTAACCAAATGTTACCTTTTTTGGTAATTATAAACAAACACCATGGTCATTAAGCTAATTAATGGTTCTCTAAGGGGGCAGTTTTGCCAAAAATTGAAGTAAATGCCATTTTCCAGCAAAATCATAAAATATGACTGTGGGAAGCTGCAAGCAGCATAAATTTTATTTGATTGCCAAGCATATGACCTGTATTCACATGACTGTGTGGATAGTTGACTGTTGGAACTTCAAATGTGAGTTATATGCACCAATCCATTATGTCCACTGGAATTTTTAATTGTCAGAAAGCAACCATTTGTAAGTTGAGGACTACCTGTATATACATGGTTATGAATTACAGACTTACCAGTGCATAATTGGGTTGAAAATTTATTAGATGCGGTGATGGCAAGATTCAGATCCAGAGATCATAAAATCATTATCATCATCCCCACCACCACCAACAACACTGTAGTGTTCTTATCTTCATGAAATGTTGCCATCAAACTAATGATTACCCAATGACCATGTAATCATTTTTATTATTAATGCCAACAATCCATATCAGATGAACCTGGAGTGCCCATGAGACAAAGTTTAAATAAGTAATTATTCTTTTAATTGGTTTAAATACATGGAGGTGGAAGAATAAAAATTGGAATCTATAGATGGAGACTAATATAAACAGAGACCTGGAAAACATGAAGCAATGGGCTGATAAATGGAGGGTGTCTTTTGAGCCAGCCAAGTGCAAGGCTCTAACAATATCAAGAAAGAGACAACCATTGAGGGCAGACTTGCACTTTGGAAACACAAAAATCACCGAGGTAGACGAACTGGTGATACTGGGCATCACGGTTGACAAGAAGCTCACCTGGAATAAGCACATCAGGAACATTTCGTCCAGAGCTGGACAGAGATTTGGTGCTCTTAGGAGGTTAGCATCTAAACTGGATGCCCCTGGGAGAGCCACAGTGTACAAGGCCCAGATAAGAAGTATCATGGAATACGCCTCTCTGTGCTGGCTGAATGCATCTTCTACAGTACTTCAACTACTTGATCGTATACAGAAGAAGGCCCTATGCATAATCGGAATAAATGAGGACGAGGCACACTCCAACTTCAACATTCCTTCGCTTCACCATAGACGTCAAGTTGCAGCTGCAGTTGCCCTGTACAAAATGCAGATGGGCCTCTACCCTCAAGACCTGAAAAAGCTGGTTCCCCCACCTTATACAATGAGAAGAACAACTCACTCTAGTGTGTCAACTCCGAGACATGCTCTTGTGGAACCCAAGTCCAGAACACACTCAACTGGTAGGAGTTTTGTACACACTGCAGTCAGAGTCTGGAACAGTTTACCAGAAGACATTGTAGGCATGATTAGTGACAGAGGGTCTCAGTCATTCAAGAGTCGCGTCCACAACCACCTTCTGCAGATTGTATAGTATATTATTTATAAGGCCCCACTTTTTTCTTTTTGTCATTATTCTTCTCTTAAGCTGCTGTGAACCCTTGATTAGGCCATGAGGTTGTCATGTACAGTGCACAGCATTGTATCTTGATACTTAGTGTCACACCTTGTGGACTATTGTTCACAATAGCATGTATAAAAAAACCACCATAATTTATCAAGCCATTTAGAATAGCTGCAACTTCTTTTTCTTGTTGAAGAAAATAAAATGGGCAAAGCAGATAAATAGATTCTTGTTAAGTCAGGGATTATCGGCAATGGAGTTTTGGGGGAAAAAAAGGTTCTCCTTCAAACTCCAATGATCAGTCCTATTCAACAAAAGAATTGTTTGATCTCTTCTTTTTGAAATTCTGTTGGTGGAGTGTCAAATCATTGTCATATCTTTTTCAGCAGAAAACTTAATTCATTGATGTTGTACTTCATTTCAAAGTGGCTTGAGAGAACTATTCTTTTCACAGCATTCCCTTCTAAAATATGTCACCAAAGAAGGATTATTTCCTTTAAAACAGGAATGGGGAATATTTTTCAGCCAGATGATAGTTATTGCCTTCTGGTATTCCTGTAAGCAATAGGTAGATTTTATTTTGTACAAGGATTGCTTGACATGGTAATTTTTTTTTTGGTTAAAAAGTGTTTTTTGCATATTATGGTGAATTTAGAGTTAGGTGTCCATGATGTCTATAGTTAAAGTCAGTGATAGGATTAATTTTGAGTGAATGGCAGTGATAATCTTAAAAATTATACCACAATAATGGCTACTTAGCAGACAGCTTTTAGGGTAAAACATTTGCAATAATATTGGTAGATCAGATTTAAACTTACACTTAAACAAATTCTATTGTGGGTACATTGAAGTAAATGTTAGGACTAAATTTCCTTAAGATCTATGTTGCAGATTAGTGATAGTCTTAAACTGCAGTAGAGATTACTAGAAATTACTGTTCTTAGGGCAGAAACTTTTTATTGGCATTAGGAGGAGGACAAGATTATGGATTACTTTGAAATATATGATTCAATTTGGTGTGAGGTCTAGTTTAATAAACAAAGGGTTATTGGCAATTCTAACTGGTTCTGCATCTTTCCCAAGAAATCCCTGACTCTTCCTTCTATAAATTGCTTTAGCTTATGAGAGCAGTTAAGTGACAACTCATAAACTGGACCTTGCATAGAGGCATATGCCGCTACTTGAAAAACATATTTATAAATTTAATGCATTAAAATTAGTACCTCTTCATTTTAGAGCTTTTTTCTGTTTAGCTTCTTCTCTCTGGATCAATTTCTCCTTGAATCATGGATGGAGTTTGAGGTCTAGATATTTAAAATGCTCCCATAAAACTTCTTTTCTCAGGAGATGAAGCTGGAAAAACATTCTGTTTTTACCTGTATGTGGAACCAATATGTTAATTATTATTATTACCTTTATTGTCAGAGTACAACATGCTTTATTTGAATTTTTGTTAAATTCTGCTATTACTCCTACATGTTTGCTCCTATTTATTTTACCTAATCCTTTATTTCAAAATGGAAGAAACTGCTTTAGTGTGGCTTCTCCTCTTATGCATTAAAAACAAGAGGATATAATTCCACCAGGAATAATTTCAGAAGGTAGATAGGATATGGAACATGTAACTGAGCAGCATAGTCTAAATCACATTTATATTTTCTTAAACAATCAGTTTAGAAGCCATAAGCCTGTCAGCTACTACAGTGTGGTTAATATACTAGAGCACTAACATTTATTTGATATTATGCTTGTCTACTACAATAGACAACTCAGAAAACTCTATACAAATATTTGTATATTTGTGGTATGTCAAAAGTACAGTAGCTACAACTTACTTGCCTGGAATCACTGTAGTAAGATTTACAGCTGTAGAACTTGTGTTAATCAATTAATTATTCAAAGAGACCCTGATTATCAATAGTTAGCGGTCTAGCAAAATATGTTGAAGACTATAATTTCAAGGAGACATTATACACCGGAGAAGACGACAATATACCTCATGGAATTAAATAACACAATTTTATCTTAATTATGATTGTTTATTATTTGTGGTGGTCTCTATATACTATTTAACCTGACAGTCAAGACAGCAATGCATATAGATTCTGGTGTTTCTGGGTAAAGCTCTATGATGTAATAATTAAGAGATGCCTCAAAGTATTGGAAATGGTGCAGCAAAATCACTGGCAGCCAGCAGTGATTTCTGAGAGATGAAATCTTTATAGATAAAGGAAGAACACGAGAGTGCCCATCTTTACTCTGGACAGCTGTTCTTTAGGAGGAGACAGCAGAATTGAATTTTTATTGTCTTCTTATTAGTAGACTAGCTGGAGGGGGGGTTGTCAAGGTAGAAGTAGCTACTTTTACACATATATTTTAAGATACAGCTCATATATATACATGTATCAGGTTTATGCTTTTGTTTCAGTCACTCAATCAGGGTCTTTCATGGGGTGAAAAATATCAAAATGATAATAGCTGTGATAATATCTCAACACCATTTTGACTCTCCCTGTGGAGCACTGGATGCCCTCCAGTACATATAATAATGCTTATATCCCAATGATTTCAATGAGAATCCATTTCAATCCCTATGTTTGCATCTATGGTTGGTATAACTGCTAAGACAGCGTTAATTCAATGTTCAGCTCAATAAACAGATGAAGAATATCAACTACTTGTGAATAATATAATTATGTATTAGAAAGAGGAGAAATATACAGAAGCATTCATATCTAGCATAGGGTTCATGCTTGAATGCTATTTTGCATTCTGAAGTTCAGATGTAGCTAAAACTCTTCTCTAATCTTACAGATTGATTTTGAAATTATTAGTGACCTATGCAACAACAAATAGAGAGTTGCAGATGGTCATTATAGATGGTTAAGCTCTAAAACAGGTATTCAGAGTGGCAGCTCACAGACCTCAGGAATTGTAATAGAGCAGGACTGAAAGGGAACAAGTTGAGATTTTGTTTTTACAATTTTATTGAATTGCAGAAAAATATGAAATACAAAAAACAAGCAGAGGCATATAGAAAAAAGGGAGTGCAGACAAGAAGGAAAGAAAGTATTTAAAATGTAATTTCTGACTTTGGTACAGTTACAAGCATAAAATACAATAATCCTTTCAACTAAAATAAATCACAGTATTTCCCTAGCCATAAATAAGTTAAGGTTAAAACTTCAAATCCCAAAGTAACAAATTTCATTTCTTTTAATTTGAAGCAATAAACCCAAAAGTTGTTTCCATGGGGAAAAAAGTTGAAATTGATTGATAAATATTTGGGTAGTCTACCTCAGATCACCATGGAACTTCCAATGATTTATCTTCAGTTCACCACATTATAAAAAAAGATGAGACTCTAGAAAAAGTGCAAAGAAGAGCAACCAGGATGATTAGGGGACTGGAGGCTAAAACATACAACGAACGGTTGAAGAGAAGGACCAGGGGAGACATGATAGTAGTCTTCCAATATTTGAGGGGCTACCACAGGGAAGAAGGGGTCAAGCTATTTTCTAAAGTGCCTGTAGGCCAGACAAGGAATAATGGATGGAAACTGAACAAAGAGAGATTTAACCTGGAAATAAGGAGAAACTTTCTGACAGTGAGAATAATCAACCAATGGAACAGCTTGCCCTCGGAAGTTGTGGGAGTGCCATCACTTGAGACTTTCAAGAAGAGATTGGACTGCCATTTGTCAGAAATGGTGTAGGGTCTCCCACTTGGGTGGGGGGTTGGACTAGATGGCCTACAAGGACCCTTCCAACTCTTATTATCTGTTATCAGTGACAGTAACAGGAAGTGTGTGTAAGAAATAGTTACAATATTCAAGACTCCATTTTTGTATGAAAGCTAATTTCATACAATGGAACTAATTTATATTCTAGTTCAAAAAACATACATTCTTAGGCTCAGAGACACCCTGTGTTTCAAATCATCTCAACAAATTCTGAAATGTTAAAAATCAAAACAATTTGACAAATCTGAAGTCCCCATGTATAGGAATAAGAATCAGCTTATTCTGTGTCCATGAAATCAAACATTTTTTTCATGTATAGGAAGAAGCTGAAAACAACTATTCCATCAAGCTGTGAACAAAATTGATATTTTCCTGCTGTGTGAGGTGAGGCTGTGAATTCCTTCCCTTTCCTTCTGCATGGAGAGAGATGGTAACTTCCTTGATTCACACAGTCAGAGGTTTTAGTAATTTCTCCCAATTTTGTTCTGAGCACAGCAGTTGAGTGGGAGGCAAAGGCAAGGAAATATGAAAGGAGAAGTTTTTCTATTGAAATCCTTTCCTTGACCAAGGAAAAGTGGGAGAGGAAAAATGGGATGTTGGGCCAGATGTAGTTTCCTACCCTTGCAATAAATGCTCAGAGTAACTTGCAAGTGAAGTCAGGAAAGAGTAAGTTAAGTTAAAAAGATGCATGGATGTCCAAAATCCATTGGGTAGATAAGCAAATACCTAATTATATTAACTAACTTAATCTTAGTATGTCCTGTATCTTCCCAATCACTGAACTGAGATATTTTCCAGTGGCTACACATCTTAATAACATCGAAAATATCAGTTTATAGTGGTTTTATTAATTTCATGCCTTTTAAATGAAGTGGTGGGGTCAATGTAGTGTTATGGTGAAGGCATCAGGCTAGAAACCAGGAGACAAGCATGAGAGCAGACAGGGTGACTCTCAGCCCAACTCATCTCACAGGGTTGTTTTGGGGGAAATAGAAGGAGGAATGTCGATAGTTTGCCACCTTGAGTTATTTATAAAAATCATAAAGACTGGATTAAAAAAAAACTGAAATAGCTTGGTGATTCAAATCATCTTTCTGAGAATGGCAAGGCAATTAGAAAAGCACCATTTGCTGCCATCCTATTTTTTGTGATTTGTTGTAATGACGAGGCAGTCAAGTTGTTTGATCATGAACAACTGAATCAGGATGATCTTTATTGGAGTATAGTCTTGCATTTATACACATTTTTAGTTATCCTCCATCATTGGTTAACTTTGGTTATTGCTTAACTTTCATTACTGTTAGTACAGTAATCCATACAATTAATTATCTCTAGTTAAAGTCTAACATATGTTTACTTCCCCTCTGTAATCCTCCTTTAGATTAGTGATTTTGTTTGCCTGAGTTGAATTTGCTTGGAAACATTCTTTATCTGAGGTTTGCCATCCAAGATTGGAACATTCCTGCAATTACAACTCCTCGTTTTTTATTTTAAATGGAGGATTCAAAGATTTATGAATGTATTGCAATTGTAAAGGATTAAGGGTGTGTGTGTAGAAAATAACCAGGAGTGTGAAATAGATTGTAGTTATGAGACAATAAATGTAGAAGACATGATCAAGTTAGGGGTGAAAGAAATTTGACCAAATGCCATTGGGGGCTCATAGTATAAAGTAATATTTGTGCCATGGGTCATAAACATGTATTGGGCATGACGAACCCACAAATTAGGGTTGAGACAAACCACAGAAGTGTCATTTTGAGCAGAAACACCATTAACCATAAGCAAGAAAATACAAAGTAAAATGGTAACAGAGTTAGCAGTAATAATAGCAAAAACAGTAGCAACAAGATTTTCAGGAGTCTGAGTGAATGAGGCCTGCTGCAGTTGTTGTTGAGCTTGATCTGTAGTAGATTTAACCTGGTCTCAAGTGATGGGTTGTGGGCACGTCAACCTCGGAAGACAGACTTCCATGTTCAGATGAAGATTGAAATCCAGAATTGGATTTTGAAGGCCCTGATGCCACGCCATGATATGGACAAACACAGCACACTGGAACATACACTGCTTGTCAAGTAGGATCTTCCACAGCAGCGAACTGCGACTCCAGGTGATCCATCAGTAAAGACTGTAAGAACCTTAGAAATAGGATTTCGCACAAAAATGGAAGAAAAGGACGGATTTAAAGTAGTAGTAACCACTATTCTAGGATCCTTGGGTAAAGAATACAACAAGTTTCCTACATATTGAGAAAAGGCTATCTGATATGATTCTGAAATCATCATCAAATGCTCATGTTCAACTTTTGTACGAGTGAAAGCTATGCTAATGAGATCCTGTCCTGTAAGATGTAAGGCTCGTTTATGACCTTTAATAATCAAATACTGATTGATAAGGATAAATGTTTCTATGTGGAGTAGCTGACAAATTAATCCATTCATGAATGTTGACTGCTTGCGGGGATGCATTAGAATAAAGACATCCTGTGGGTAAAGGTGTAGTGGGAAGAATAGCTAAGCAAAGTCCTATTGTTAAGGATGTTATCCTGTCCGCATATCGATGCTTAAATTTATTCAATATTTCTTGAAGGCATGTTTTTTGAAGATCAGTTCATACAACTAGATCTCCTGGTGATTGTGCTCCTTTCAAAGACTGAAACAAGGGCAACATATCACCAGTTGTAATGTAGAAGAATGGGCGTGCCCAATTAATAATGCCAAGTAATTTTTGCCATTGTACTAATGTATATGATTTATGTACTTGTAATTCAGGAAGAATTGGAATGGAGGAATTGTGCAACATTCTATGTCCTAAGTAGGTATAAGGTTCTACCTTTTGAATTTTGTCTGAGGCTATATACAATCCCTGTTGTGCCACAATATCCATTAACTCTTTTAACAACTTAGATTCATCAAAATCCGGGACTTCTATCAATATATCATCCATATAATGATAGACTAAATAGGAAGGAAATGTATTCCAAAAGGGCTGAAAGGCATTATCCACGAAATATTGACAAAGTGTAGGGGAATTAAGCATTCCCTGAGGCAACACTCACCAATGATATCGTTTTGTGGGCATGCTATTATTAAAAACTGGGACAGTAAAATGCAATTTTTTCTTTGTCTTGAGGCTGCAAAGGTATAGTAAAAAAGCAGTCTTTAAGATCAACTACCAATAATTTATAAAAATTAGGAATTAAGTTAGGATTCAGTAGATCACATTGTAAAGACCCACGGGTTGGATACATTTATTAATTTCCCTTTTTTCTTTTTTACAACAAAAACAGGAGTATTCCAAGGACTAGTAGAAGGTTCTATATGACCAGCAGCCAATTGTTCTTGAACCAATTGTTGTAAAGCAGCGAGTTTTTCCCTTGATAATGGCCATTGTTCCACCCAAACTGGCGTAGAACAGAGCCATTTAAGAGGAAGAGCCATCATCAAGAATCAAATGGGCATTAAGAAAAGAAAGGATCGCAGGGCCCAAAATATTAGTATAAATATCTAGAATGTATGGATGTAGAAAAAAGGACTTACCAGTAGATGTTGTTACATTAATTTCTTGAACACTGTGCCAAGCAGCTGTAGAACCTTCTATGCCCCACAATGAAGAAACTGTTGTTTTTGGCCACTGTACTGGCCACTGTAGAGGAGATGACAGTAACATCGCTCCAGTATCCAATAACCCTTGGAATGGTTGTTTATTAAGGAAGAGCATTAAGTAAGGACGAGAGGAGTTCAGTGATGGAAGTAAGCCTATAGATAAAGAAGTTGATCCAAATCCTGCATCCCCATGATTACCTATACCAGGAGATGGAATTTCATATGGAAGAAAAAGCAATTGAACAACAGAAGAATTACAAGGAAGAACTTAAGGAAGATTCACCCAAATTTGAATCATGAGGATACCAGTGTAATATGAATCTATTAACCCAGACACAACAAAACAGCCCTTTTTGTGTGCAGAAGAATGAGGCAAAATTAAGCCAACTAATCCTGAAGGAAGAGGACCTTTAAATTGAGATGGAACTCTTTTAACTTCCATGGGAAATTTAAACTCAATTTCCTCTTGAGTGATTAAATTGATCCCAGTGCTACCGGCTGTGGCTGGGGAGGAGTGAGAGAGACTGCTGGAGGAGTCAGAGTGATGGGAAAGGCATGCTTTGGATTCTGGGTGGGTGGCAAGTTTCTCGACTGAAACCGACATTGATTGGCCCAATGAAATCCCTTTTTGCAAATAGGGCACTTCTTAGAAGGACGATTCTGAGGCATAGAAGGTGTAGAACGACAGTCCTTCTGAAAGTGGCCAGGCTTCTTATACTTAAAACAGTTACCATTTGGTCGCTGTCCTTTCTGAATAGCAGCTGCTAACATATGCACTTTATAAGTTTGTGATCCAATATCCTGGCAGACTTGCAGCATATCTGCCAAAGTGTAATGAGCAGTAGCCTTTAAAGGCTATAAAGCTCTTTTACAATCTGCATTAGCATTTTCAATAGCTAACTGGCGAAGAAGTTCACCAGCAGCTTCCTGATGATCAAACTGCTATCTAATTGCTTTGGCTCATTGGCATTCTGTCGAATATTTGAAAAATTTGCTCTAGGTTCTCCAGCTTGGGGTTCCTTAAGAAAAGCACAAAAGGCACATTCAGAAACAATAGTTAATGTAGCTGGAGGAAGAACAACTTGAGTAGGAATTGTACCAAACGGTCCAGAACCAAATAGCTGCTCAACTGTATATGTCTCCCCCTCCTAAAGCAGCAGCTTGAGAATGTCTCATATATTTATTCTCCCAAACCACATATTGCATGGATGTTAAAATCATGTGAAATATTTGCTTCCAATCTTCAGGAATCATTGTATAACCATTTTTTATTCCTTCTACAAGTCCTCTTGTAAAATTACCACCAATCCCATAGTCTGTAACTGCCTTTTTAAAAACTCTCTTAAGATCTGATAAGGCAGACCCTCCCATTCTGCTACTTGCAGTCCAAGCTGTGGCCCCTGATCAGGATGATATTGTACTGGACAAACAGACAGTAATTCTGCAAGCTCTGTTCCTGAGACAGAGGCATCCTTTTTACAAGTCTCTACCATTTTCTGAAAAGAAGACTGAACAATAGAGTCAGGAAGCTTTTGCCCTGTATCTGCAGGAGCTGAGGGAATTGAAGACATATATTCAGGTGAAGAAGGGGAACAAATGACAGCATTAGTATAATGTGAAGGTGGAAGTGTTAAAAGAGAAAGTTCATTGTGACCAAATTTTTCAATTGCATGTCTACATAAATGCCACACATGCAAAACTTCTATTTTTGCTCAAGGTTCAGTATGCAATGCTTTCCCAGTACATTCCCAATCAGTTAATTTTAAAGACCCCTTTTCTGGATACCATAGGCACTGAGCTGCAATCTCCAGGATCAGCCTTAAGAGATTTCTCTGTGGTACCTCGGTATTCTTCTTCTTCAACAAATAGCCTAATTCATCTACATGCTTCTTTAGTTCCTCAGAAAGTGAAGACCCCATACTTACAGAAACCAAAAGGTTGAAGAAACCACAAAGGGTTGAAGGTGCACCAAATCCTTGCTGGACGAAATAAGAGGGTCCCTGTTCAGGTGCCATTTGTTGTAATAATGAGGCAGTCAAGTTGTTTGATCATGAACAACTGAATTATGATGATCTTTATTGTAGTATAGCCTTGCATTTATACACATTTTTAGTTATCCTCCATCATTGGTTAACTTTGGTTATTGCTTAACTTTCATTACTGTTAGTATAGTAATCCAAACAATTAATTATCTCTTGTTAAAGTCTAACATATGTTTACGTCCCCTCTGTAATCCTCCTTTAGTGACTTTGTTTGCTTGAGTTGTATTTTTTTGGAAACATTCTTTATCTGAGGTTTGCCATCCAAGATTGGAACATTCCTGCAATTACAACTCTACAGTGATTTGAAAAACAAAAACCTTCCAATTATACATCATGAGTGAATAAATTTAAATGAACTCAAATTTATCAGCAATTGGTAATAGAGTGGCGGATAAGGGAAGCTTGGGATCTAGTGAATTCTTAATCTTGTTAAGTCACATCCTTTTAGAGATTTCCAAATTCAGAAATCTCTGAATCTAACAAGCAGACAGGTATAGGTACCTGTTGCTGCATTTCTTCCCTTAAAGGTTGGGAGGGTCAAGGGGGGGGGTCAATTTCTAACTTTCGAGGAGGAATCTCTGACATCCTAAGATCTGTTCCAAAAAATATTACTGATTTGTTGTTTATGGCAAGAATATAGCTTGGTAGTATGCAAGAATAACATTGTTCATGCAGGTGCAAATATTATCATGTTACATAAAAATAAACTCAATCAAAACTCTGCTTTAGTTCCTATTGGATTTTAAACATACATGCAGTTCACATCTGCTAGCAACATGAGAGCCTGCAAAGAGCCCTGGATAAAGTAGAATGTCAGGTTGAACAATGTTGAACATGAAACCAAGACTGGGTTGCTACTATTGCAGATAATCCATGATAAGATAGAATGTTTCCAATGTTCTTACCCTGATGTGTCTCACCTGCCTTTGATTCCATCAATCACAATATCTTTTTGTATTTTCACCAAAGATTGGGAAGTGGAGTGGGAAAAGAGTAAGAGTCATAAAACCTGATTCTACAAGATGGCTTGGGGAACCAACGGAGAAGCTTTGTACTGGTATACTTAAAACTTAGTTTCCACCTCTTCTCCTGCACTCCCCCATTTGTCCAGCTCCCTCTTTTCCCATTTGGTGCTCATGATTTCATTTGTCAATGGTTTAAATGCTTTTAATGTTTTTATGCTGTAAGCTGCACAGAAGCATTGGGCATTGCAAGCAAGAGGAAAACCTCCTATGCACAAAATCCACCCACGCCTTCTACAACTTTGTGAACACCAAACTTAAAGACTCAAGAACAAGCCTACCCCTAAAAGGAAATGGAAAAGACTGTAGTGATGAAACTGTTAAGACCAACCTCTTCAACGTATTCTTCAGTTCAGTCTTTGTAAACAGCAATGGCTCATGCTTCACATTTCCTAGTTGTACCCCAACTAACTGCAATGATCTATTACATATTGACTTTACAGAAGATAACATAGAAAAGACACTATGTAACCCAAAACCATCCCCATCTATTGGTCCCAATGGCTTACGTGCATACTTCTTAAAAAAAGCTCTCCATTGCCAAGCATAATATATGAGATATCATTCAGAACCAGCTCCTTAATGAACCTATGGCCCTTAGCAACAGTCATCCCTGTCAGCTGGTGCTCCATTCAAAATTCAAGAAAGAAATACTTAGACTCTTTAAATTCGAGAAAAGATATCTTTTGCTGAAAATGAAGTGGAAGCAACCTTAGAATTCTGAATCTGAGAAATTAGGCGCATGAATCACATATACAAAATGATAGAAATGTTCCCACCCCCAATAGTTCAACTGAATCTTCCAATTAGAAGTTGTGAATATGATCATGTGGGCATCTTCAGGTGGTGATGAGGCCTCTGATCTTGAAGGCTGACATTCGGCCCTCCTAGAAAAAGAAAACCATCAGTCCTAGAAGAGAGAGGAAAAGATATAAAGATAATAATTAATCATAAGACAATTAAAATAAATACATTTCTAGGGTTTATCAGGATACTTGGTACGAAATGCTTTGTTCAGTTTAGGGGCTTTAACATCATTTTTGTTAACCCACTCGGCTTGGGAAGAAGGGAAATGTTTCCAGGCTACAAGATATTGGAGCCAACCCCTCCATTTGCGAGAGTCCAGAATTTCTTTAACTTCAAAATGTTGTTCACCCTCAATCAGTAATGGTATAGGAGGATCAGCCTGGATGGATCTTAAATCAGAAATACGTTCAGTTTTTAACAAACTGACATGGAAAATGGTGAATTCGTCGAAGAGTTTTCGGTAAGTTCAGTTGGACTGCCACAGGGTTTATAATCCGTTCAATTGTGAAAGGACCAACATATTTAGGACTAAGTTTCTTCAATTTTTGAGTGGTTTGTAGGTATCTGGTGGACAGGAAAACTTTGATGCCCACTGTATATAATTTATGTGGAGATCTTTTCTTGTCTGCAAACTTCTTATGAGCTTGATGGGCCTCATCTAATGCTTTACGTGTTACTGGCCAGTTAAGTTGGAGTTGAGTTACCCATTCATCCAATGACTGGATGTTAGACCTTTCACGAGGAAGTTCAAGTATGGGTACAAAATCTTGTCCCGAAGCTACTTTAAATGGAGTAAATCCAGTACTACTATGTACGGAGTTGTTATATGCCACTTCAACAAATGGCAATAGGTCAGACCAATTATCTTGTTGATAATTTATATAACATCTAAGATAGTGTTCTAACACTGTGTTAGTCCTCTCACAGGCCCCATTGGTTTGGGGGTGGTGGGGGAAGCTTAAGCCCTGGGCAGAGCCTATCAACTTCAGGAACTCTTTCCAAAAATTTGAGGTAAATTGGACCCCTCTGTCAGAGACTATGCATTCAGAAATGCCATGTAATCTATAGATATGTAAAATAAACAGTTTAGCCAACATCTTTGCAGATGGAATCTTGGAACAAGGTATGCAATGTACTTGCTTGTACATTGTACAAATTGGACAACTAGCTACATAAGCTTCAATGTCCTTCAAAGTAGGCCACCCGAATTGCTGCTTAGCCAAATCCAAAATGACCTGCTTTAGAATCATGGGCTTGTTGTAATATTTGGCCTCTCAGCATCTGTGGCACATACAACTTGGTTCCCACCCAAACCAAACATCTCTAAACATATAGTCATTCGAATGAGCCAGGAACCAATCATCAAGTTTTTGGGCTTCTTTTAGTTGTGCGGTCAAGTCATTCGATAAATCCACTTCTTGTTTCTTCTTCTGGGCTCTAGTGATCACTGGGGCGGCTAGATGTGTTGTGACTCAGAGGTTTGAGCCTGCTTTGTCAGAGGTCGAGGACTTGGTCAGTGAAGAAGAGGAGGATTTGGCTCTGAGGTTTGAGTCTGCTTTGTTAGAGGATTTGGAATTGACTTCCTCTCCAGGACTTTCCTCCTCGGCAGGATCTTCCTCCCTGATTGTACCTCAGGTGTCGGCAGATAATCAGGAGAGTGTATCAGAGCCTCTAACTGAGGATAAAGCTGAGGAATGTTGGTTTGATGCGAGGAAAAGACGCAGGCAAAAGCATGAGATGCAACGCAAAAAGAAAGGACAAATCAGAGACTGAGATGAGAGACTGACATGCCCCACAAGGAATAAAAGTGGGTGTGTTAGTTCTGGGTTCTTGTTCGGGACAACGTGTTAACTAGTGAGAGAGGCTTTGCTGGATTCTGTGTGTGTCGACAGCTTTTGATTTATGTTCCTGCTTTCTTATCAAACTTGGCAGACAGCTTGCATGAGACTGCCAAGAACATTATCAGCTCAAGTAATTTAACCCGGTAATCCCTGGACTTGCTTGCTTATTTGTGTTTTCAGTTTGAAATTTGGACTTTTTACTTTGTTGGTACTGGTGAGACACAACAAGATGTTTGGTCGAAGCAATTGGGTGTATCACTTCCTGGCAAACACTATTATATTGGGGTAGTCTAGAGAGAGCATCCACCATGAAGTTCCTCCCCCCTGGAATGTACTTCAGTGAGAAATTGAACTGCTTGAAGTACTGGGATCAGTGAACTTGTTTCGGGGACAGCTTCCAAGGTGTTTTTAGGGCCTCCAAATTTTTATGATCAGTCCATACCTCAAATGGATGTTTTGCTCCTTCCTGGAAATGTCTCCAGGTCAGTAAGGCCCAACAAACTGCAAAAGCTTCTTTTTCCCAGACAGCCCACCTTCTCCCGGTTTCCAATAGTTTACAGGTATATGCCCAAGGCTGTAAGGTCCCTTTCTCATTGATTTGAAGTAACACCATTCCAACGGCCACATCACTTGCATCAGCTTGGATCAC
The DNA here is from genome assembly GCA_015471245.1 of Laticauda colubrina. Taxonomy (NCBI): domain Eukaryota; kingdom Metazoa; phylum Chordata; class Lepidosauria; order Squamata; family Elapidae; genus Laticauda; species Laticauda colubrina. The sequence continues at coordinate 33,620,970 of BLBF01000019.1, forward strand.
AAAAGGAGCCTCCATGTCCGAGTGCTTTAGCACTGGTTCTGCAGCAAACAGTCATTTTAGCTTTTCAAAGGCTGCTTGGCACTCCATGGACCACTCCAATGGCTTGCTAGGCCTTGGCTTCACCTCTCCTTTAGTTTTTAAGAGATTTGTGATGGGCATTGCTATCTTAGCAAAAGCCGGGATAAATTGCTGGTAAAAATTTGCGAATCCCAAGAAGCTCTGAAGTTGTTTCCTGGTGTGTGGGGGAGCCCATTCCAATACGGCACACACTTTCTCTGGATCCATTTCTATGCCCTCAGATGAAATGCAATACCCCAAATAGTCTATTTTCTCTTGATGGAATTCACATTTGGACAGTTTAGCATACAACTTAGCGGCACGCAGTTTCTGTAGAACCGACCGCACCAGTTTCACATGCTCATCCAGAGTTTCTGTGTAGATAAGGATGTCATCAAGGTAAACCAGAACCCACCTGTATAAATGTTAATGTAACACCTGATTGATCATCTGCATGAATACGGCTGGGGTCCCCTGTAGGCCAAAAGGGAGAATGTTGAATTGGAAACAACCCATCAGGCAGTTAAAAGTGGTTTTCCACTCATCCCCTTCCTTAATTCGAATTCAGTAGTATGCTTCAAATCCAACTTCGTGAAAATCTTTCCCTTGGCCAGGTGGGCCAGCCTGATGATGTCCTTCATCAAAGTGAGGGGGTACACGTTTTCCACGGAAATGGCATTTAAATTTCTGTAATCAACAACCAAGCGCTTGGAGCCATCTTTCTTTTCACGGAACAGCACTGGGGCCGCTACCCGGGGCCCAGTGGGTTTGATGAAACTACTTTCCAAATTTTTATCTATAAACAATCTTAGCTCTTCTAATTCTTGTGGTGTCATCAAATATAACTTTGGTTTCGGGAGCTTCACCCCTAGTAAAATTTCAATACCACAGTCTGTTGACCGATGAGGCGGGAGCTCATCTGAGGCCTTTTCACTGAATACTTCCTTTAAATCCCAATATTCTTTTGGAATTTTCTCCTCCCCCTTCAAGGTTTCAGTACTTGTGGAGGCTAACTCAATCAGATTCTGAAGCTTTGGCTGAGATCGCCCCTCCCTTTCCAGTCGCTGATTGGTGCGTATGTGCAACGACCCCTTCTTCCAGTTAACCTGGGGGTTCCATTTCCGGAGCCAGGGTAATCCCAGTATTAATGGTTGCTCCATCCCAGGGGCCACAATAAAACGCAGAGTCTCATTTTGCTCTCCCATGGTCATTTCTATGGGTTCTGTTATAAAGTGTGCAAGGCAGCCTGCAGCCACTGATCCATCTAATTGGCAAAAGGCAATGGGCGTTTTTAAAGATTTTAGTTTTAAGCCCATTTTCTCTCCTACTCCCGTGTTGATTATACACCTTGTGCACCCAGAGTCTAGCAAGGCTAGCATTTCCCCTTTGGCTCCTGAAGTGGGTACCCTCAACTTCACCGGAATGGTCATAGGGCCCTCATTTGGACTTATCAAGAGGTCATCTTCCGAGTCGTATTCGCTCTCTTCAGGGGAAGTTGGGGGTCCTGGCTTCTTTCCTGCTGGGGGCTCAACCTCTGCCACCTCTCTTGTCTTTAGCGCCACTTCGCGAGGCTTCGCTGGGGATTTTTCAGGCTTCTTCCCTCCTTTTGACGCCCCTTTTGGTTCCAGCTTGACCCTGCAGTCCGCAGACCGGTGACCTTCCTTCCCACATCTGAAACAGGCAGAGGGTTTGGGTCTTGCTGCCACTCCTCCCATCTGAGGTTTGGGGACCTCTTGAGGGCATGGGGGAGAAGGCTTGCTCACCCAGAAATCCCCCAGCGTCTGCTTTGGGTTAAATCAATTTCCACTTCTTCTGCTAGCAAGTACCACATCTGCAAGTCATTCGGGTCCCTTCTAGCAATGCATCTCTGGTACACATCTTCGTTTAACCCATCTTTAAATGCTTCTATCAGGGCTCCCTGAGACCAGCCTTGAATATGACACGCTAGCTGTCTAAATTCTTGGGTGTAGTCGGCCACTGACCTCCGCCCCTGATTTATGATCTTCATCCTGATCTGGGCCTTTCGCTCTGCCAGTAGGTCCTCAAACCTAGTCCACAGCGTAGTCATGAACAGGTTATAATTCATCAACTGGGGGGCATTATCATTATGCAGGGTCACCATCCACTCTGCAGCTGTTCTCTCCAGAGCCCTGGTAACACATCTCACTTTGGCTGCTTCTGAGGAAAAATCCTCCCTGTATTCTTCCATATAGCTCCAAACTTGGGCTAGGAAAAACCCGTAGTCTTTGGGATTTCCCCCGTACTTTACTTCTAACGGAGGCAACTTAGGAGCTCTATGTCTTCTCGGAATTACACTTCTCACTGGGGCCCCTGGGGCTGCTGCTGGCTGTTGCGCTGGCTCAGGTTGATTTATGGGAGAGGGAGCTGTTCTGCTTCTTCTGGCTGGGGCTACTCCCCCTTCCCCTTCATACCTTTGTGCATCTTGAGGTTGTTCAAATGCCTCATTGAGGAGTTTCCTGGCTTGGTCCAGTATCCTGGCTTGGTCCAGTAAAATATATTTCTTTTCCCTCTCTTGCCATGGCTCCTCTCTTCCACGCCAGTGAGTGGTTGTGATTCCTGGGGGGGGGGGGGGTGTCCTTCTCTGGATCCTTCCAGCCAACCCCCACCGACCATCTGGGCTTCACAGCTGGCTCCTCTTCCAAATTGAGCTCTGCTAGCAATTCAGCTTCCTGTACCAGCAAAGAATCTTGTCCTCCAATGGCTCCCTGATCTAATTGAAGATGACATGATGTTCAGGCCCCCTTGGAAGAAATTTGGGTGTTTTCTCCGAGTGGGCTAGTAGAGTCAAATTCAGAATAATGTCAGCTGGTGCTCCATTCAAAATTCAAGAAAGAAATACTTAGACTCTTTAAATTAGAGAAAAGATATCTTTTACTGAAAATGAAGTGTAAGCAACCATAGAATTCTGAATCTGAGAAATTAGGCGTGTGAATCACATATACAAAGTGATAGAAAAGTTCCCACCCCCAATAGTTCAACTGAATCTTCCAATTAGAAGTTGTGAATATGATCATGTGAGCATCTTCAGGTGGTGATGAGGCCTCTGTTCATTGACCTTGGCATATTTTGATAACGGATTGCAGCTGTGCAGAGAAAAGAAAGCTAAGCGAGAAATAGAAACCTAACCCTGATGTATGCTCCCCCCTCCTCATTTTATACAACAGTAGAATGTAACACCTCCAGCTTGCTTCCCAGACTCACCCCCTCCTCCCCCCATTACTTATGACAGCCGAAAGATGCAAAGCGATAGTAGATCTTGAAGGCTGACAATCCCTATCTTCAAAAAAGATGACCCCAGCCTGGTTGAAAACAACAGACCAATCTTACTGTGTTGTGTCACATGCAGTCATGGAATCAATCATTAACCAATCCATTATCCTCCACCTAGCAACCTCCTCTCCAAAAAACAATTTGGTTTCAGGAAAAAATTGTCCTGCAATTTGCAACTCCTACACTGTAAAAACATATGGACTGCTCTACTCGACCAGGGTAAAGCAATGGATGCAATTTACATAGACTACTGCAAAGACTTTTATTCAGTGGTACATGACAAACTACTGTTAAAACTAAACTCTTACGGCATTTCCAGATCCCTTCATAAGTGGATTACTTGTGTTCCTGTCAAACAAGGAACAAATAGTAAAAATAGGAAGAGCCCTATCAAACTCTGCACCAGTTAACAGCGGTGTCCCCCAAGGCAACGTTCTAGTACCCACATTCTTTATACTCTACATAAATGACCTTTTGCGATCACCTTATAAACAACTGTGTCCTCTTCGCTGATGATGTAAAACTATTCAACACCACCAGCAATGCTACTGTCCTTCAAAGTGACCTTGATTATGTGTCTGAGTGGTCAAACAATTGGCAACTCCAAATCTCAACCAATAAATATTCTGTCCTACACATTGATAAAAAAAATCAGTACATTAAATTCAAGCTAGGCAGGTATGACTTCATTGATGACCCTCATTCTGTCAAGGGTCTTGGAGTACTCATATCAAATGACTGGAGTACCAGAGCTCATTGTAACAGCATTGCTAAAAAGGCATTAAGAATTGTAAATCTAATCTTACAAAGTTTCTCCTCTGGTAATACTGAATTGCTAACTAGGTCATACAAAATCTTTGCTAAACCAATACTCGAATACAGTTGATCTGTCTGGAATCTGCACTGCATATTGGATATTAATATAATTGAGTAAATCCAGAAGTATTTTATGAGAAGAGTACTGCACTCCTCTGCTTGCAACAGAATACCCTACACCGCCAGGCTTGGAATTTTGGGTTTGGACAACCTAGAACTACTCCACCTATGGTTGGACTTAAGTGTAGTACACAAAATTATCTGCTACAATGTCTTACCAGTCAATGACTACTTCAGCTTCAACCACAACAGTACAAGAGCACACAACAGATACAAACTCAATGTAATCCGCTCCAAACTTGATTGCAGAAAGTAGGACTTCAGCAACAGAGTGGTCAATGCCTGGAATGTACTACCTTATTCTTTTGTTACATCCTCTAACCCCTATTCCTTTACCCTAACCTATCCATTATTGACCTCATTCCATTCCTAAGAGGTCTGTAAGGAACGTGCATAAGTGCACAATTGTGCCTACCGTCCCTGTCCTATTGTCCCCATTTATTCGTATCTATTTCCTATATTCATACTCATGTTTATTTTTATACCTATTATCTTGTAAGCAATTGACAAATCAAATCAAATCAATAAAAAATAAGATATGTAGAAAATAAATGTCATAAATAAACAAATTCATAAATACTGCTGTTTGTAGATTTTCTTCTTCTTTTCTTAGGCAGTTCCATTTGATAGAAATAACTGAAATCCAGTGAATCCTCAGACCAATAGGTTAGAGAAGGCTGTTCTAGATAATTCTTTATTTGTGGCATAAATTGATCTTTGTATGTTATCAAATTCTGTGAGCTTGGCAAACTGAGGAAATAGGTATTATTACCTTTCTGGAAATAATTTTCTTGTTTCTAGAGTAATGCATCATAATCTTGAAATCCTACTGAAGTAATTGTCCTGTACAATTTATACTTAGTGTAATTAAGGTGCTGTTATTTTGAATCTCATTCTCATTCTTCTTTGTTAACCAGGACTTCAGAATATCTTCTGCGATGCTGCCAATAAATATTTTAATACAAAGTTTATATAAAGTTAAATTGAAATCAGTTTCCAATGTTCATTTGATGATAGGCTTCATATTAACCCATATCCTCACAAATCCACTCTTCTTTTCTAAAAGGGCAAAGACTGTGAACTGTATCAGCAAAATTTAGATTAATACAAGAAATCCTCTACTTACAACAGTTCATTTAGTGACCCTTCAAACTTACAATGGCGCTGAAAAAAGAGACATATGACAATTTGTCATACTTATGGCCACTGTAGCATCCCCATAGTCACATGATTTACATTTGGATGCTTGACAACAGGTTCATATTTATGACGGTTGCTATGTCTGGTGGTTATGTGATTTGCTTTTACGACTTTCTAATGAGCAAAGTCAAACAGGGAAGCCAATTTCACTTAACAACTATGTTATTAATTTAACAATTGGTTCACTTAACAAATGTAGCAAGAAAAGTCATAGGATGGGGCAAACTCAACAAATTTCTTACTTAGCAACATAAATTATGGGCCCAATTTTGTTTGTAAGTCAAAGACTACCTGTATTGAGAGGTCCAAAAGATTAAGTGAATGGTTAATAAATGGTTAATAATACCATAGGAGGATTAGACAGCCATAATGAAATTATAAAATAGCTTAAATAACTATGAAGAATGTCAAGATTTGGGGCGAAATATAGGCTGAATGACTCATAATTTGTGTGGTGTGCATTATAATTGCTATACATCCTGATGCTGTGGGATTGTTGGCATTTTTTTATCCCACCTCAGGAATTCCTTTTGTTTTATTTCCTGCAGATTTAATAATAGAATCAGGAAGAAGAACATCTTTTCTGTTTCTTTCTCAACTGTGTTAATATCAGATACGTAATGTGGGTTCCAGACTGATGAGCTGCATTCGAGTATTGGTCTAGCAAATTTTTTGTATGCTTTGGTTATTAGTGTAATATTACCAGAGAAAAAGCTATATAAGATTAGGTTAACAACTCTTAACACCTTTTTGGCTATGTAATTAAGGGGGCTCTAGCATTTAGATCATTAGAGATGAGTACTCCAAGATCCTTGACAGAGTTTGGATCATCAACAAGGTCTTGACTATTCAGCCTATATTTTATTTTCTTATTTTTGTTGCCAATATGTAGGACAGAGAATTTATTTGTTGAGATTTGAAGTTGCCATTTGTTTGACCATTCTGATACATCGTCAAGGTCAAGATTCAAACATTGAAAGTATTAGTAGTAACCTATTAATTCACATAGTGGGAAAAACAATAAACAAATCAAGTCTGGGAAATTCAGATCCTAAATAAAAACAAAACTCTAGCTGGCTGGAGCTAGTAATTTGCAGAAACTAGAGTAAGTGAAACTAATTTGGTATAGATATGTTTGCTTTATGCTCTAAGACTTGGACTGTGTATGATTTGCCTCATGTGCTGAAGACCTCAGCTGCCTGGGATCAATCTCTTCAGAAAACAAATATTCCTTCCTTCCTCAATTTCTTTCTTTTTTTCTTGACAACTGGGAGGTCTGCAAAGAGAAGTGTCAATTACAACAAAATGGCAGGCACACTGGATAATTAAAGTTTTATTATATTTTACATGATGCAATGAGTGTGATTGACATTAAAAGGAGTGGGACTACAATTGCTCAATTTTGTCAGTTGTTTTGCTGTTATTGACACCTCTTTCCAATGTTTTTAACTGACTTCTAATTGTCTGATCTTGCTCATTACAATCAAGATTTAAAATTAGTACTGCATCAGAAATGTGCTCATTCAGGGAATGGGATCTAATTTTTAGCAGTTTCTTGGTAAGCCAGGATAATAGTTCAATTTTTCTTTCTTCTTACATTGTTGAAGGAATTATTTAGAGGAAAGTGGTTGGCAGTCGTATAGCTAGTTGGTTCTATCCAGGAATTGTGAGAGGTTGATGTAGAAACCTCAAGCCCCCAAATTCTATGTGTACATCGCATTACAGGGGTAATATTTTTTTTTATTTTTGATATAAATAGAGCACATTTTAAAAGTCCTCTGAATAACTCCAAAATGTTCCAATTTGTGAGTGTAATTTTTTTCCATGGAACATCCCATTTCAGACCAAGCTTTTCAAACAGAATGCAAGCTTTCTTGTAACCAGAATGAATCCAAATATCTCTTAAGATAGAGTGGTAATATCACCTTACAGAAAAAAAGTTTTGAAATGTTTGTGCCCTTCCTATAAAAACGGCTATACTGTATAGCAGGCAAGAAGTAAATTGAATAGTAAAACTATTCCTCTAGCACTCATTTCTAAAAATCAAAAGTGGGTTAAAAAAAGAAAAAGAAGAAGAGAAAGGTATATTCAGAATCAAAGAGAGAACTACAGACATGTTTCACATTAATGGGATTCAAATAAACCTGTTTTTTCACAGTATCTTCCATAAGGAGATCTATTATTCAGTACAGTAAACAGAAGAAGATAATATAAATTATCAGAAATCTAAAGTTTGGGCATTTGCAAAAAAATTCAGAGAACAAAAGTGAGTTATAGATGGAAATAGAATACAACAGATGCTCTCCTTTAAGTATATGACAATAATTTTTCAAGCCAAGGAAATTTGGCAATCTCATCAGGAATACATTACTCAAATTGTTTTAAAATCCACAGGGTCTATTAAGAAGTTATTTCACATTGAAGGGAGAAGTGAAATTAATATCAATGCCCCCAAAACGTTTGAGGTAAAAACCCAAAGACTTCTAGATAGAAATATGTCACACAACTTGTTTTCATTCATGGGGATGACAGTGAGCCAATAACTGCTAGATGGGCAGTGTGGCTGAATAACAGGGTTATTCTGGAGGACAAAAAAGCCTTGCAACCAGTCACTGTTTTTTTGTAAAGCTGGACCTCGCCCAAGCCTATCAACAATTACTGGTAGACCAAAGGACAGCAGAAACCCAAACATTCATTTCACATAGGGAGGCATTCAGATGTAAATGCTTGCAATTCGGGGTTAGTGTAGCCCCCGGGTTATTCCAGAGCCTCATGGGACGCCTACTACAGGGACTGGAGGGGTTGTGCCCTACTTCGATGATGTCCTGATACTAGCCAAGGACAAAGATCAATTACAAAAATGCCTAAGGGCCATTCTAAACCATTTCCAAGAAGTGGGGCTAAAAGTCAAAAAACAGAAATGCCAACTAACAGCAAGCAAGATGGAATTCCTAGGATACCTGACAGATAGCTCAGGCATACACCTGACCAAAAGCAAACTAAAAGCAATTAAAGAAGTCCCTAGATAAAAATAAAATAAAACTGACCTACAAGCTTTCTTGGGACTTCTTAACTTCTATCATATATTTTTACCACAGAAAGCAATGATTCCAGAACCTTTACACAGACTGCTTGACAAGAAAGCAGCTTGGACATAGGGGTAGAAGGAAGAAACGTTGATCAAAGGTATAAAAAACATCCTATCAGACAGTGTATTGATACAATATAGTGAGGCACTCCCATTAATCCTGACATGCGATCCATCACCATTCGGGGTAGGCGCAATCATCAGTCACATATTCTCAGGTGGAAAAGAAGTCTCAATAGCCTTTTACTTGAAAACCCTATCCAAGACAGAACAAAATTACAGCCAACTCGATAAGGAAGCATTGGCCACAGTAACAGGGATTAAATGGTTCCACTAATACATACACGGAAGAAAATTCACCCTGATCATAGACCACAAGCTGCTGCTGAGAGTAATCATGAGAAACTGGGCCACACTGAACATCCTGTCACCCAGAATGACAAGATGGATAGAATTCCTGGCAGCATATGATTACAACCTGATATACAAACCCAGAAAGAATATAGACCACGCCGATGTACTCAGCCAATGCCCCCTGCCATTCACCACCATCTACATCCACACTCCTAACATAGACTCTTGAAACCACACCATAGTATAGCAAGAGCTAGCGCAAAGGACAAGACCCTGGCATGGATTTTGAACTGGGTATGGAGGGGGTGGCCAGAGACAGCAGAGGACATCAAGCCATTCAGAAACTGACAAACGGAACTCTCAGGTCTGAAAAGGTGTTTGTTATGGAGAGACTGGGTGGTGATCCCAGAAGAACTAAGGGAGGGGATATTAGAAATGCTGCATGCAGGGCACCCGGGAATCGTAAAAATGAAGTTATTGGTGAGGAACTATGTGTGGTGGCCAGGAATAGACAAGGATATAGGTACCTGGGTGGTAACCTGCAAAGCCTGCTAAGAGTCCCACCCCGCCACACCCACCATACCCAAACATGAATGGGAAACGCCACGGGGCCCCAGTCCAGGTTGCACATAGATTTTGCAGGGTCAGTGAAGGGACACACATTCCTGGTAGTTGTGGACGCATACTCCAAATGGTTGGAGTACTTATGCAATCCACCACAACTGAAGTAGTCATTAAAACCCTAAGAAGACTATTCGCAATGCATGGGTTGCCCAATGTGACAGCATCCAATAATGGACCACAGTTGCAGATGCGCAGATCAGTAAAACTCTTTATTTCGTTTCTTCAGGAACTGAGGAACTCGAGCCACAGTTGTTCCTTTTTACAGGGGAGCTGTCCACGGCTTCAGCCAGTGATGGCGGTTTGCTTTCCCACTCCTGTGGCTCAACCAATCACAGGTAAGTATGCAAATATCTAACAAGTTTATTTAGGATGTTTTGGAGGGCTTTAGTTGGTTTCTGTGTTATGCTGAAGTCATCTTATATAATAATCTGTTGATGGTTTTGTGATGGTTTTGATGTATTACAACTTGGGTTAGTTGTGCTATATTGAGCTGAATACTCAAGGCATTTTTTTTGGATGAAATTGCATAGATATCCATTTTGTTGGAAGATATATAGATGATCTATTTGCATTTAGTGCTGTTCAGGGTTGCACACTATTTATCTTGCAGGAGAGGTTGGATTATTACTTTGATATTGAAGCACTTTGTTAGTGTGGGTGATTTTTGGTACATTTGTATTTCTAGTGTAGTCCCTCCTGATAAGAATATGAAGGAAGCATAGCAGGTTGTTTTCTTCTTCCCTTATGAATTAGATTTCTTTGAAGATGTTGTTAATGGTTCGTGGATGTTTGTTGCTCCCTGGGTCAGGAGACACACAAGTCCCTAGCTCTGGCCGTCTCCAGAGTCTCCGCCAGCATACTGCCCACTTGCCCCTTGCTTCAGGTTGGGGAATGCACAAGTCCCTGGTTTGGGTCTTCCCGGGGCCTCTGCCCGCGTGCCAGGCCACCACTGTGAGAATGGTGCGAACCCCATGGGCTGAAAGGTAAGGCTGATGGTGGGGTAGGAAGATACATTATTGGCTTGCTGTGCTCAGCTGAAGAACTGCCTCAGTGAGGGAGACACATACAGCAAGGCATGGATGCTTTCAGGCCCAGCTTTGGCTTCCACGGGGCCCTTCGGGTGGGAGGCCTGAAAGAAAATGCTTCCCCCGAGGGCTGCCCATGTGCCCATTGCCAGCGGTCTGGCCTGGAAGCAGCATGTCCCCTTGTCGTAGGCTGAATGTGGGACCCAAGGCAGAGTAGAGATCAAGCAGGCAGCAACCCAGAGCAGGGTATGAAAGGCGGCCGAGGCTCGCCATGTCCTTTCAAGAAGCCTGCAGCTGTCACCTTTTTTGCCAGCACAAGAAGTCTGAAGCTGCTGGTCTCTGCCAATGCAAGAAGCCTGAAGCCACCACCTCTTTGCCAGCGTGAGAATTCTCCAGCTGCTGTTCTTTGTTTCTCACACTGGCAAAGAGCGACAATTACAGGCTTCTTGTGCTAAAAAAAGAGTGGTGTCCAGAGGCTTCTTGCACCAAAGAAGACTACAGGCTTCTTGTGTGGAAAAAGTGGTGGCAGCTGCAGGTTTTTTGTGCTGAAAAAGACTGTTGCTGTTGCTGCACAAAAGTAACCCTAAAGCCCCTGTCACACAGCACCAACGGATGGAAAGAGGATGTAAAATGGAGAGAAACACTTGCCATCCGTTGGTTAACACGATGCTTCCATTCTGTACTCACTGCGTCCGTTTTTCATCCTCTCTATCTGTCCAGCATCCGTCTACTGACATTTCATCTGCTCAAAAAGTTTTGAGCTGCACAAAACTTTTTGAGTGGAAAATGTATCCAATGCGTCCATTCTGCATCCACAACGCATATGGGGAACATCCATTCTACATCCATCGTCATCCGTTACGCATCCACTATATCCGCATTCTGCATCCACAACGCATATGGGGAACATCCGTTCTACATCCATCGTCATCCGTTACGCATCCACTATATCCGCTAGGCATCTGCTGCGCATCCACACAACTCACAGCCGCTCCAGCAGAAAATGGACACAGGGAGGAAGCGAAACGGACGCGGAACTGACACGCAGCGTTAGTAGCACGGACGGAGAAAGGATGAAAGCAGATGCAGCTCGCATACAAAGCATTAAAACGGGAAAAACGTTCGCATAGGGGACGTACCTCGGATATTTAGGATGTCTGCAGGATGCCTAGAGGATGCAAAAGGACACCGAGCGGAAAACCTATATTTCCTATAAAAAGGGGGAAGAACTCACCTGGATCTCACTTTCAGTCCAGCAGCCCTGCTGTGCAGACCTCTTCAGCCTTGCTCTTGCTCTTGCTCTTCCACAGCATCCAGTCATCTCCACCATGGATCGTCACACCCTCCTTTTGGTAGCCACCATCGTTCTGCAACAGTGCGAAGCCATCTACAGGTTCTTTCACCTGTTCTACGCGAAGAAAAGGAGGCGGCCAAGAAGTGTCTGGGTCCAAAGATGGATAGCGAGAAGAGCAGAGTACGGACTGTATAACAAGCTGATGGTGGAGCTCAGGAACGAAGACACTCGGGCATTCCAGAACTTCATGAGGATGCCGCCAGCCATGTTTGATGAAGTTGTGGAGCGGCTGAGACCCAGGTTGACCAAGCACAGCACCAACTTCCGGCCCAGCCTGGACCCTGGGCTCAAGGTGGCACTGACTCTGCGCCACCTGGCCTCCGGGACCACCTACAGGAGTATGCAGTACGGCTGGAGGGTGCCACACAACACCATCAGCATTGTGGTCAGAGAAGTGGTGCAGGCCATCATCGAAGAATACCTGGAGGAGCTCCTCCAGTGTCCCTCCACTGAAGAAGGCTGGAAGAAAGTTGCAGAGCAGTGGTATCAGAAGTGGAACTTCCCCCACACCATTGGAGCCATAGATGGCAAGCATGTGGCCTGCAAAGCTCCAGCCAAGTCAGGGTCCACTTATCACAACTACAAGGGCTTCTTCAGCATCATCTTCTTCACCATGGTCGATGCTGACTACAAGTTCATGTACATTGATGCTTCAGACAACGGCTCATCTTCAGATGCCCAGGTATACAACGCCAGTCACCTCAAGGATGGGCTGGAACGCAACTTCATCATGGGCTTCCCAGATCCAGACCCCCTGCCCAACGACACACAAGATGTGTCCTACTTCATCATGGGGGATGACGCCTTCTCCCTCAGAACCTACCTCATGAAGCCCTACACTTCCAGATGCCTCACCCGTGAAGAGAGGATCTTCAACGACAGGCTGTCCAGGCAAGGCAGGTGGTGGAGAACACCTTTGGCATCCTGGCCAACAGGTTCCAGGTACTTCTCACCACCATGCAGCATCACCCACAGAGCATGAGGAGAATCGTGGAAGCTTGCTGCATCCTGCACAATCTCATGCGCACCCGCTACCCAGTCTTGCAGAACAGGCTCGTGGACCTCCAGCAAGGCAATGGGGACATGGAGCCTGGTGAATGGAGGCAAGGGCGAAACATGATAGATACTGTGGATGTGCAAGGCCCCAACAGAGCTTCACGTGAAGGGAAGAAGCAGCGCAACCTCCTGAAACACTGGTACAACTCCCCAGCTGGAGCAGTGAAATGGCAAGACAGGATCATAGATGCTTAATGGATGCTTCCTTCAGCCTGTCTCATCACACTGATGAGATTGGGCCATGTATGTTGAGTGGCCCTACAATGAACAGGGCATTTAATAAAAAGTTGTGTTTATGTTGAAATGTGTGGATCAATGATTACATTGTTATTGATAATAAAGGGCCAAAGGTGTGGCACCTGGGAGGGTGGTCCATACAGTCCCACTATGCTTGCACTGGAGGTTTATCTATCCCACAGCTATTACCCATCCCACAGGTATCCTAACCCATCCCACAGCTATTACCCATCCCAAAGGTATCCCTGCCCATCCCACAGCTATTACCCATCCCAAGGGTATTCTTGCCCATCCCACAGCTATTACCCATCCCAAAGGTATCCCCGCCCATCCCACAGCTATCCTTACCCATCCCACAAGTACGCAAAGGCTTAAACCATTTCTAAAAGTTTCCACCAAGACTTTATTTAATAAAATAAATGAAGCAAGTGTGTGAAGCAAAGATAATCTTTATTAATAACAAGCTGTAAAAGCAAAATGACCCAAGTGTCCCAAGCAAAGATAAAGTCAACAGGTAATCACCCAGTCTCTGGCACTCTTCTCAGTCACTCTGAGGCGTGCCCATAGTCTCAGGGGTGAAGCGTCCAGGTGCTGTGGAGGTGGCTGCTGCTGGAGTGCTGGTCTGAGGCACGATTGGGGTGCCTGGTCCCGAGAGGACAACAGGGGATGGTGTGTGGAGGAAGCTCTCAGAGAGCTGGCTCAGTCCTGTGATGTTGAGAGCCCCTTCCTCCAGGACATGGGGTGTCAGCCCCAATACTGATGACAGATGTTCTGAGGCCAGGTTTGGCTGTGGGTTGGAGGAAGGAGGAGTGTAGTGGGGAGGTGGTTTGCAGGTGAGCGAGGTGAGGTGTCAGTGGCATCTGTGGCGCGGGTGGCATCTGTGGCATCGGTGGCATCGGTGGCATCAGGGACATCGGTGGCACCATTGGCATTCGATGTACCTGTGCCTGGACTGGGAAGGGCTGCATGTGCTGCTGGAGCTCCTGGTAGCCGTAGCCTTGGTAGGTGAGGGCCTGTGGAAAGCCTTGGAAGGGCAGTGACATCACCTGGGGTGGAGGAGCAGACCTGGACTGGGTGGGAGCAGGTTCAGCTGGGTCTGGAGGGTTGTGAAGAAGACCAGTGATCCTGTCCTTGATCACCTGGTACTGTGATTCGGACATGTCTATGAGAGTCTGGTTGACATAGGTGAGGAAGGGCTTGCAGTTGGAGGATGGTATGTCGGACTGTACCAGCTGAGAGAGGAGATCTACGCTGCTTCTGAAGGTGTCCCTGATCTCCAGCAGGACAATGTGGCTCTGCCCCTCCGGTCTTGCTCTCTGCCTGCTTTCTGTGGAGGTGGAGCTGGGGGTGGATGTGGGTTGGTCTCTGGTGGAAGTGCCCTCTCCTTGCTCCCACTGCATCAGGGGGTCCTCCACACGCTCCACCACGAGGAGTGCAGCTGTCGGGGGGGTCTCCATCGTGGCATGCTCCACAGATACCTGCCTGGACACAGGAGCTGACTCTTGGCCAGAAGAGGACTGGCTCTCTGCAGGCTGCCTGAGAGAGAGGGTTGTCAGAGGGGCTGCTCCTCAGTGGCAGATCTCACCCTCCAAGAAGCTGTACTTGGCCATCATGTAGGTCTCTCGATCCATCAGCTTGATCGTGGCCTGGCCAGACTTCTTCAGGTGCAGCTTCCCGTACCAGGTGTGCATGTGCTTCCACCAGTCGAGGAGCACCTCCGAAGTGTAGCCCAGGCTCTCCGCCTTCTCTCTCCAAGCAGCCTGCTTCCTTTTGGTGTCTCGATAGAGCCTGTGTCCCTTCTGGCAAAGATACTCGTTCTCCCTCAACCATTCCAGCACCTCATCCTCATGTTCCTCTTTGATGGAGTATTGCCTCCTCTCCCATTCTCGTTCTCGTGTATGCCTCTTCCTCCCTCTGGCAGGGCCATCTGGGCCCTCATCAGAGGGGCTTCGAGGTTGTAGGGGCTGCTCGACCACACTACCACCAACAGCAGCAGCAACAACAACAGTAGCTGCAAAAGCAGCACCAGCAGCACCAGCAGCACCAGCAGCACCAGCAGGACCAGGATCAGCAGCAGCAGAGTAAGCACCAGCAGCACCAGCAGGACCAGCAGGACCAGGAGCACCAGCAGGACCAGGAGCAGCGCCAGCAGAGTAAGCACCAGCAGAAGCACCAGCACCAGGAGCAGCGCCAGCAGAGTAAGCACCAGCAGAAGCACCAGCACCAGGAGCAGCACCAGCAGAGTAAGCCCCAGCAGAAGCCCCAGCACCAGAAGCAGTGCCAGCAGAAGCTCCAGCACCAGAAGAGTCAGCCCAAGCAGCAGAAGCCGCAGCAGAAGCAGAATCAGGACCAGGGGGTGGGATGGTGGCCCTGTCCTTCTTGCCAGGGCTGGCAGCAGATGGGAGAGGCTTTCTCTTCTTCCCCATGGTTGTTGGCTGGCTGGCTGGCTGGAGCTGTGTCTGGCAGCAGGTTTTTCCTGCTTGCGAGCTGCTTCCCTTTATATCCGCGGGGCTGACGCATCCTCCCCGCATGCATAGTGAACGCTTTGCATCCACTAGGCTTCCGCTCTGCATCCGCTTCATTCGCTCGGCATCCGCTCGGCATCCGTTCCTTCCGCTACGCGTCCGCTTCACTGTGCTCCCCCAGAAGCCCTGCGGATGTGCCATCCGCTTCCATCAGCTTGGCTTCCATGGAGCATCCGCTTTACATCCTGGCTACATCCTCTCCCCGTCCATTCCTTTCCGTTGTTGTCCGCTCTGCTTATGTAAATTTGGGGCACTTTTGAGAGTGGATAACAACGGATGGAACATTTTCTCATCCACTGTGTCCTTTTTACATACATTTTGCATCCGTCGGCCTATGTGACAGGGTTTTAAGGTTCTGGCCACTGCCACTTCATCCTGCCTGTGCCGCCCCACCTTGCCCTGAGTGACATCAACTAGCCACGCCATTCTGTCACATGACATGCTCCCAGTCATGACCACATGATTTTTAGGATGAACTGGTTGTTAAATTAGTTGGATCCCACCACTGACTGTGATATCAAGTAAAACCACAATTTCTCAGAGTTTCTAATTGAAAGTATGTTTTGCAACAGTCTCTATTTTATCACCACCTTAAAAAAGAATACAACTAGCAGTTACTCTTTTAATGTTTGTAATTGTATAGCTTCAAAACCTGTAAATAGATACATGTATTATAGCCAGAAGAGTGCAAGCAGAATGAGTGCTTTGATCACAGGAAATGGGAAGGGCTATCTATATGTCATTATGTCTGGCCTACCAAGTGGCATGGGATATCCAAAGCAAAAAAACACATTATCCTCTGACATCTTGCGATAAAACAAAATTCTAATTTATAGCTTAGGCAAAAGAAAGGATTTTGTGTCATTTGAAGCCTATTGTTTAAATGTATTCATATTCCTTCCTTTTTATCCATAGTTGTGCTTCAAAGGCATGGAGCCAAATTTTAGAATTAGAAATTCATACTATTTGGCAAGCTATGCAAGCATGCAGGGATTTCATTTACTCCTGCCATTATGCATTTACCAAAAAGAAAGTTTTGAGTGGGGGATCAGGATAAAAAGTTAACTTTTTGTCCATTATGGATTATTTAAAGGCAAGTGTTGCTAGAAAAAGGTGAAAAGTTTATTCCACAATGAAAGAATGAGCACTCATCTATATAAAAAAAAAAACCTGAGTATGAATGTGACTATTTTTATAAAGAGAAAAAAAGAAGCACTCTGGTAGAATACCAGCAATACAGAACTGAAGCATTGACTGCAGTGCATTTTAAAGTATTCCAGTCTCAACTGAGTCTCAATGACCATTCTTTGATGCACTTTCCTCACATGTTCTTAGAGATAATATGTCAAAGTATCTTGTTTTCTTTTATGAGTTCTACATGTGAAAGTTGCAGAACTTTCCTGGGAATATGAACAATCTGCCAGAACTAGACATAAGAAATTTTATAGTGTGTGTGCGTGTCTAACATGGGTAGTCCTTGATTTATCACCGTTTGTTCAGTAACTATTCAAACTTATGATGGTGCTGAACAAAGACAGTTATGACCCATGCTTGAAGTTACTTATTAAACATACTTGATGTTACAGCTACTGCCACATCCCCTGGTCACATGATAAAATTTGGATTCTTAACACACTTATGACTTCAAGGGCACTGCAATCTTTCCTCACTTGCCTATCTTCCCTCTGATCTTAACTGCCCATCATCCTGGCTTATCAGGAAAATTGCCACAGCCAAGAAAGTCTCACTGCCCACCTAGCCCATTACCGATCCATCCCACAAAGCTTCCGAGTCAAGAAAACTTCACCCAGCAGCCTGCCAGTGCATGCAAAGCACCCTATTTACCTTTGCTAGTCTTCTGCATGCCCAATCTATGCGAAACCTGGCCTCCTTATTAAGACTGCACCATGATATTCTCCAAGTGGGTTCCATTCTCAAGTTATGCAATATGAAGGAGTTATTAGAAGATTGCAAAAATGGTAATCTACTCTTAATTCTCTGAAAGCCTCCTTCTCTAAATTGAGCAATTTGAAGAAGCAATCTTCTGAAGGAGTATACCCCACTTGGGTATAGAGCCCACAAGGTATCCTCCATGAGAAGGCCATTATTCACATAGCTGGGCTCACTTGTCAGCAGCTGGAGAAAAGTGGAGAAGGTAAGTGGACCACTTTGCTTGTCTGGGTGGGCCAGGTAGACAGTGATTCTTCCTGGGTTGGCCACTGCAGCACCCTACCAACTCATGTGTGATCTGCATCTTCTCAGAGCCCCACTTCCTTGATACACCAAATGCTCCTTATCTGGAACTCCATCTGCTTAATGTTCGCAAGATTGCTTAACAATCCTAACAAGGACTGGAATCTAGGTTGTTGAGCAAATTGGTTACATGATATCTCACATAAATTCCTTCACTCAGCAACTGAGATTTTGGATCAATTGTAGTTGTAAGTCAAGAACTACTTTTAATTTTCATTTGTCTGATTGGCAAGAGTCTCTTAAGAACTCGTTTTTAATGTCTTACAGATGTATTTACTTATCTATTCTTAAATGCTGCTTCAATCCTGAAATGGCTCTCAGAAGCTTAAATAAGATTAAAACTTCAAGAAAAGAAAGATGGAAGGATAAATAGAAACAAAATCAGCAATAACATGATGTGCACTAGAGACAGATAATTAAACATAGTTCCCAGTAACCATCAGCAGAGAACTGATTGCACCATTTGTTTCTTGATCGTTTTAATTGCAGATATAGTTGATTGAATAGGGGACCATCTGCGTACAAAACATATACTCTATTGCTGACCTATCATTTTGTCCTTAACAGAAGTTTGGGCAGCAGGCAATTTCATATTAAAGAATTTGAGGGGGGGAAATAATCATATTGCTATGGTACAAATTATACAAATAGTACTCAGCATGCCCACAGCCTCACAATATCAGTCAATGTGCTATCTAGAAAATTATGGTATTTGGAGGTGCAAAATACACCCCCAAATACATTCTTAATGCTCTGAAAATAGGAAATGCTCAAAACAATAATTATTTTGACAGAACATGTATCCTGAGCAAAAAAATAATAAGCTAAATTTTAGAAAGTAGTATGACATAATAGGACTTACAAAATGGGTGGACAACAATTTCCTAATTAAATCTGATTAAATACAATGAGAGTTGGTATCAGCTCTTAGTGAACATATACATTTTCTGTAGGATGGTTTGTCCTTAGTCTGGCCATTCAATTCTTTCAGTACTGCATTCATTGTCACTGCAATTAGGTCAATACACCTTGCTTCTGGCTCTCATTCTAACTGCTGCTAACTTGGAGCCAGCATATTTGCCATATACTGTGGTGTTTTGTCCTGAGTATATGTTACCCATGAAGATTTCCATTTATTTAAAGACATTCCACAGGTTGACATGGTTGACATGATTACAGGTCTTTCTATAGTCAATGAAGCACATATTGACTTTTTAAATATTCTTTGATTTTCTCAATCATCAGTGTGTATCAGGAATAATGTTTCATGTGTCTTAGCTATTTCTAAAATCAGTTTGAATATTTGGCATTTCTTTTTCTTAAGGCTTTAATATGCATTGGATAAGCCTAACTTTTATTTTATTACTGTGTGAAATTAAGCAAACTTTTCCAACTTGGCAGTGATAGGAATGCTGATCAAACCTCATCTTGTAGTATTAGAGGTTCTTGTAAAGCTGTGATTCTCAAACTGTGATCCAGAAGATCCTTGGGACACCAAAGAAAAAGACATAGAGGCCCAGTAGGTTATTTCAGAGTGTGGCAACATCGGTTTCTGAAGCTGGATCTGTGATATCATATCTTTGCAATATTAAGAACAAATGAATTGAGAAAGTTTGGGAATGCCTGTTTTAAAATATTTGGATGTTGACACCTGTTTTCTATCTTCTTTGAATCAATTACTAACTGTATATTGATATCCTTCAATATATCATTTTGGGGTTAAAACCTTCAGAGTTTGAAGATCTTTTGGAAAACTTTTATTGTCCCCTCAAGTGTTTCCATCTTCAACAGTTTTATATTAGTCATTGTACTACTGCTTGTTTTTTTACGACAGCTCTCTGAAATGTTTAATTAAGTTCTTACCTGAGATGTCTGTCTTTTTTGGCTTTACTTTCCTTGACAATTTCTATCAGATCTGTCATTCTTTGCTTTCTTCTATTTCTTGCTTTTTGTCAGTCTCTTTTCATATGTGTCCTTAACAACTTTTTTAATTTGATTACCCAGTTCCTCTGGCTTCCTAACAATGAGTTTTAGGATTTCAAAGTGAATGCTGATACTTTCTTTGAAAATGCTGATAAATGTTCAAAATTACATAATGGAAACTGGTTGGCGTGTTCTTCCACTTTAGGTTAACTTACAACTTGAACATGAGCTGTTTGTGATCTATTTCACAATCCACAGTTACCATGTTTTCTGTTGTGAGCTTTCTCACATTATTATTGTAAATCATTTTATTTCTTTGTGTTTCATCTAGTGATGTCCGTGCATATAGATATTGCTTTGGATGTTTTGGGACTATGTTAACAGTCATTGGATTGGCATAAATATATTGTTGTTTGCCTATTTCATTCCTATTTTCCAATTTTAACCTAAGTATTGTCTTTATCACAACCTTTCTGATTATGAATTTAATATCATTCTTTCTTTGTTTCTCATATTATGAATAGTAAACACAGTATGATCTTCTGACTGAAAGTGGCTGACTTCAATCCATTTCAATTTACTAATGCCAAAGATGCCAAGAATATAGTTAATTTATTTCATTTTTCACTGCTTCAAACTTTTCTGTGTGCCACTGTTCCACAAAAATTCTGTTTCTGCAGCTTAGGACTGTTTTTTTCTAAGTATTGTAGAAACATCAGCAACTGTTCCAAAGGCATTTATCTAGATGTGTCATAACCACCATACAGCACAAAAAAATACTCAGATCTTCCTCAGTAGCACATTGAAGGTCCTTGAGGAGCCATCATGTGACACTATACTGTCAATCATTTTATGGTATCTACCTAACTGGTTTTCTGTGTAAAATACAGAACTGGCTTACAATTTTCTACTCCTGTATGAAATGCTTTTGCTGTTGCCACTGAATAATTGTCCACTTTCTGTATTGCTGCTATCCAAATAGGCACCTTCCTGCTTTAGAAGGTGAGCTAGAATAACCTCACGCCTTGAGTGATCCTGTTTATAAATATTCTTGATATACTGTACATACAAACCTCCCCTTTAATCAAATATTGCCTTGGCATTACAATACAGTAGCAGTTACTTTTGCTTAAGAGTGCTATTGAATTTTTATTAGTTCTAAATGTGTTGAGTTTGAAAAGGAAAAGTGTAACACTTCAAGTGTTGATTGATTCTGTTTCCATTTTTAGTTGCTGAAATTATAGGAATAGATTACAGAAACTAAGGAGCTTCTATAGAGATAGATATAAAACTGCATAAGTACATTCTTTTTGTAAGCATGCAATATCTATATGTTGAAAACAATTGCCTGCACTCACCTTAATTTAGAACTTGATTTTTCCTGAAAATAATTGAATATGATAATCAAAGCTTAAAATATTCTCTAGAACTGATCTCTACACCTGACATTTCCAGCAGAAATGTATCTTGTAAGGATTGGTATGACAGTATACCAAAATATTAATGCATCCAATAATTCATGACTAGTGACAGGCAGCAACAAAACTCCTTCAGCTGCAGTCATTCAGTGGATTAAATAGTTGATCATCATTTTTTCAAGCATGATTAATTTCACACCTTTTGAAGCATGAATCTTAACTATTGCTGTCTTGGCCAAAAGCCCATCATTTGTTTGCTTTTCCAGTCCCCATTTTTATAATTGCTTCTTGGTTTCTGTATAGAAGTATTATTTTGTGTAACTATATTTTTATTTTGTTTTTCTCAGATCAGGCTATAGCAGGATGATTGTGGGTCATAATAATCATTTGTTAGAGGTGATCAAATACTTTGATTAGTAGTATGATAATACAGAAAGGGTCATGTCAAACTCATAAGCAGGTTAAGATTTTCAGACTTTTTCTCACTTCAATTTTGATTTCTGATCATGATGGAACTCATATTTTTTTTATTTCTAGGTCAGTGACCAGCAATTGATATTTTGCAGTTCTCTACCGATTTTATACTGTATGTCAATTGTCATTAAACTGCCATTTTCATTGCTACTGCAGAAACTAGAAATTATTTTCAATTATTTCATTAGGCTTGCATTTTGTTTGTCAGGTGGAAGCCAAGGAACTCCCACCACCATCTATTTCTACTAAGATTACAGTTTTGATAACTAATGAGAACACCATAATGGCTAATATTCTTTTGAAAGTTAGAGAGAACACACAAATTTTTATAGATACTTTATAGTTTTGAGACATGGCTGGCAATAAAATATATCAACTGGAAAATCACAAGAAATTGGTTTTTAATTTATTTTATTGAAAACTCCTAAAATCCTCAGAATATAAAAACACATTTTCAGCCAGTCAATTTTTAAGACTAGGCAGAAAAAAAAGTACCAGATGATTCTGTTTATGGGAATTCTAATACGTGAAATGTTGGCTTCTATAGAATGTTATTAATTGAATACTGAGTCATGCTCACCACATTTAGTAGGAAGTTTTAAGTTCCATATACTTTATCTAATTGGATCAAGGAAGTTCAACCAAGTAAAAAAGCTATGCAATGCTTCAAATTTGAAAATGAAAGGGTGCTTATGCAGCTGGATTTATGAAGGACCCATCAGGAACATTTTAAAGTAATTGTATCTTTTTTGGGGATTATCTGGCTACCTTCTCAAGAGGTACCAAGCTGGCAGGAATAGCCAATACTCCAGAAAATCAGGCTTAAGATACAGAATAATCTTGACAGACTTGAACATGTTTAACAGGGCCTGTTTAACAAAATGAAATTCAATGTAGAGAAAAGTAAGGTTTACATCTAGGCAAGGAAAAAAATGCACAAGTATAGAATAGTTGGTACCTGCTTCAACAGTCATAACTGCAACAGGGATCTGGGAGTTCTAGTGCAGTGGTTGTGAACCAGTGAGTTGGGGACTACTGGTGGTCTACAAGAAAATTTTGATGGTCCTCAGAGAAATGTCACCCCCAAAGTACCCACCAAAGCAATTAATCCAGGCTGCACGGGAACACAAGGCTTGCATCACTTGCATTGTGAACAACACAAGGTAGTGAGGGGAGGGGGGGAAAGGGCAGAGGGGAGAATTTGTCCCACGCACCCCACCTGGCCACTGGGCTGCTTCTTTCCACTTCTCCTTCTGCTTTTGGCTGCACACACAAGGAAAGCAGCAAAACTCTTTCTTTCTCTCCACGAAACTCTGACAAAAATGAATCTTTGGCACCCTGCAAGGCATCCTGCTCCAAGAGGCTGTGCTGGTGCGACAAGTCTCTCAAAGACTCATTTCTGATGGAGTTTGGGGGAGAGAAAGAAAGACTTCTGCTTCTGCTGCTTTCCTTTCATGAAGCCACAAGTCTTTCTCTCTCTCTCTCTGCCCCTGAGAATGGAGTCAAAGACTATATCCTGCGATCTCAAATAAAGAATGATTGATCGATAGGAAAACAGGATGAGGAATTTTCCTGCAGACTTTTTGGGGGATTTTCCCAGGGTCTCTGGTCTTCAGGATTTAAAATTATGATTTTGGTGGTCCCTGAGGTCCAAAAGCTTGGTGACCTCTGTTCTAGTGGACAATCACTTAAATATAAGCCAACAGTAGGCTGTAGCTGTCAAAAACAACAACACAGACCTAGGCTGCATTAATAAAGGGATAGAATCAAGGGCACGTGAATCAAGGGCACCTCTTTATACCTTGGTAAGACCACACTGGGAAAATTGCATCCAATTTTGGTGTCTGTGATATAAAAAAGATGTTGAGACTCTATAAAGAATGCAGGGAAGACCAACAAAAATAACTAGAGGACTGGAGGATAAAACCTATGAAGAACAGTTCCAGAAATTAGGTATGTTTAGTTTAATGAAAAAAAAAGTTTAGGGGTGATATGATAATAGTGCTCCAATATCTAAGCAGCTGCCCCAAAGAAGCTCAACCTCTTCTCTGAAGCACTTGAAGGAAGGACAAGAAGTAATGGATAGAAACTAATCAAGGAGAGAATCAATCTAGAATGAGGGAGAAATTTCCTGACAGTTAGAATAATTAATTAGTGGAACAACTTGCCTCCAAAGTTGTGGGTGCTCCAACTCTAAAGGTTTTTAAGAAGAGATTTGTCTGAAATAGTTTCCTGTTTGAGCAGGAGATTGGACCAGAAGATCTCCAAAGTCCCTTTCAACTCTGTTTTTCTGTTGTTCTGAATTGAAATTACACTAAGAGATCATTTCATAATGTGGAAACTAAAAATAAATCCCTAGACTTACCTGCTGAGTATTCTTTTGAAGAAAGAGCAATCCTTTTCATATTTTGCTATTATGCTTACTTGTCCAGAATGTTAACGGGATATGAGGTTTGATTTCATTGTACAAATAGTTATATCTTGATGTAATTTTCAACATTTTCAGAATATTCACTGGGCGTTTATTTTATTTTGTCACTGCCTGAAATAAAGAAACACGAATGAGTTTCTGATAAAAAACAACAAAGTAAAAAATGGGGTGTGTGTGTCAAGTTTGGGGACATAGTTTAAAGGAATTAAAATATCAAAAACATTAAGAGCAAAGGAAAGGAATATAAAGTTGGCTTATTTGATCAAATTTAAAATAAACATATTGTTTCTGGTAAATCTTGGTGGATTTTTGTTGATCAGGACTGAATAAAGAAGCTTTAAAGATTTATTCATAAATAAGAGGCATGGGAAGAAGATATGTTTAGAGTAAGTAATGCTACTGTGCTAAAAGTAAAATAATATTGAATTGATTTAGTTGATTAAAGTACATGTGCTGTTGTTTCTACTAACACTTAAATGAACTTTTGTCTTTTATGACTGACTGTGAGGCATCTAGAATTTATTTATATATAAAGGATGAGATATGGAAAGAACAGATGTTTTGTTGTAGTGTGATAAGTATACTTATGAATGTTAAATTATACTCTCTGGATGAAGAGGGAAATTACTTTTTCTTGGTTTTGCATAATTTTTTCTGAATTTGTAATCTTTTAAAATTTGGTTTAAACTTTAATAAAACGATTATTTTATTTATTTTGTTCTTATTAACTTTAAATCCAGGCAATGCACCAAACTTTCTTAGTTTTTCCACTAATACGTCTTCTTTTTGAAATACAGAATAGTATTTATATATTCTTAGACAAATATAAATGTTGCCAAAATAAAATGAGTAGTCCAATCCTTAAAATTACTCAGAGCCATGCCATTTTTCTTAATAATGACCTATGGGATGGGGAAATTCCTGAGATAAAAAACAAATTTGGGTAAGATTGAGGTAAAAGAATATGATTTCAGCAATTACTTATTCAATTATTTTTCTTTCTCATTCCAATTCAACATAGAGAGGCTACTTAATTATTGTCTTGTTTGTTTGAAATATTTTGTCCTTCTTAGTTGAGGTAACACAGATATAGTTTTTCCAAGGTTCAGTCACCTTTTGCAAATATAAAGCATTACAATTCCTCATCCTATTCTCCTGACTTTTAGAAAAAAACTTTTGATTCCGTCTTTTTGAAATGGTAATAATAAGGTGCTGCTTTAATAATATGCTTTACAACCCTAGATCTCCAAAGTCAGAATTCTAACAAACTCTGGTTTTGTGTTATAATGAGCAAAGCACGAATAGAAGAGAATATTTGTAGCTCAGGTTTGAACTGTGGAGTCCTTGATTCTCTTTGAGTTTGGTTACTTTCATACAGATATTTCATTTTTTAAGTAGGTACATCTTCAGTACAAGGACTACTAGTATTTGTTGGCACTGAAAATATTTCCTAGTTAGGTAATGAACTGTCTGCAAGAAAACAACCAAGATCAGAGAGCAGCAAAAACTCCACAGTGAGAAAAGTGAAAGTTCAGATCTTTATTTAAATCCTCATTTGGTACTGACCTTCACCAATCAATTCTACCATACAATAAAGGTTATTTACCTGATATCGGGCCTTCTGATCTCAGGATAGGTACCAATCTCAGGCAGAGGAATACAAAACCAAATGTCATGCTGTACGATCAGAATTCTGCAGTCAATTTCAGAAGGACAAATGCAGTTCGTCCTCTTGTAGTCTCAGGAATCAAAGATTTCCCATCTTAATCTATTTTTATTATGAATATATACATTCATCTTGTTCTGTCCTGGGGATAGAAGTACTCGAGACCGGTGTTCATCAAACAGCTCTTTATTATAAACCAACTCAGTGACTTCGTAACAGAACATTACCGGAGCTGCGGCAGCCCTTTTTATAGCGGCTGCTCACGGCTTGTGATGGCCAATGACAGCTCTTTAAGATTTCCCACCATCAGGCAGGCCAATTGTAACGGTACTTTATTAACCAATCCTATTGCGGCCTGCTCGGCCAATCAGATTAAAGTATTTGGAGTATTCTAATTTTTATACACAACACCCCTCCCCTCTTGGTTTCGTCCAATGTGCGTAACGTAGTCATGCAGGTAGGTGGGGCTTTTGCGGATCCTACTTGACCTGCACAGCTCAGTCTCAGCATGGTCTTCCATCAATTTGGTCAGGATCGCCTTTTCTCTGTGTCTTCTCCATGGAACCTCCTGGAAGGGTGAGTCAGCCTTGCCACTCCCGCCTGGTCTCTCAGGCTGGTTGAGTTGTCTGTGCCGCTCCCTCCTGGTTTGTCTGGGTTGGTCAAGCTGGCCTGGCTGTCTCCTTCCAGGAAGGCCTCACCTCGCTTCCCGGCTACTGGTTCTCTTCTCTGGAGGTCGTCTATGGGTAAGTACTCTTTTTGTCTTACCGGGGGTTTAATTTGGGTTTGTGTTGTGTCTTTTGTCATGTTATTGGTGGTTCTTCTCTCCCCTTTTTATTATTTTGTGTTTCCCTCCCCTCTTTGGTTGTTTTTGGATTGTTTGTTGGGGTTGGTATCTGTGGCAGTACTTCGGAGCTAGGCAGGTTAGTGTTGCATTCCAATGTCCTAGAGCGAAGCTGGTCGATGTGTTGTTTCCAAGTTCTGCTGTCATCTAGTTCAAGTCAGTATGACCGGGGCTCTGTAATTTGTGTAATTGTGGAAGCCATAATGCGTCCCTGGTAAGATTTTTGGCATAGACTAGGTCTCCAGTGGTAAAGGTATTTACTTGAGGAGTCAGGGTTTTTTTCAGAGGTGTAGGTGGGGTGTAATCTATCTAGGTAGGAACACAATTTTCTGCCCATGAGGAGTTCTGCTGGGCTTTTGTTAGTGGTTGTGCTAGGGGTGATATGCTGAATTGTTAGCAGTTTGTTTTGTCTATCCTGGATGTCCTCCGTGTCCAGTTTGTGTAGGGCTTCTGTAGTATAATGAACCATGTGTTCAGCATGTCCATTTGAAGCTGGATGAGTCAGCGCTGTTAGGGCATGTCGGATGCCTTGTGTAGCTAGGTATTGCTTGAAAGCTAAGGCAGTAAATTGGGGGCCATTGTCAGATACTACTACATCTGGCAGTCCATGTGTAGCAAAGAGTTTGTTCAATTGTTTTATAACTGCCTCAGTATTTGTGGATGCCATAAGAATAACCTCTAGCCAGTTTGAATAAGCGTCAACAATTATCAAATATGTATTCCCTTTTGTTGGCCCTGCAAAATCAATATGGAGTCTCGACCAGGGGCCTCTGGGAGTTTTCCTTTCTAGGACTGGTGCAAGGGGGGGGGGTAGGCCTTGATTTCTGGCAGTCATGGCACGTTGCCACTCATTTTTCAATGCCTTTGTCCAGGCCTGGCCACCAGACTATCTTCTCAGTCTATCTTCTAATTGGTGTTTGTTTTTTGCTGATACTACTACATCATCAAAATAGGGAACGACCCCTTTTATGCCATTTAGAAGGTGCTCCATTAGGCTTTGGAAAACGCCTGGGGCAATGCTAACACCAAATTGAAGTCCGTTACATTTGAATGCCCCTCTGTGCGTGATTATAGTCCGTGATTCTACAGTTTTGGGGTCAACTGGCAGCTGTTGGTATGCTTGCGCGAGATCAAGTTTCGCGAAAATTTTTCCTCCCCTTAATGAATGCAACAGGTGTTGAACTGTTGGAACAGGGTATGCGCTTTGCTGGAGTGCATGATTGAGGGTGGCTTTATAGTCACCACAGATGCACACTGACCCATCTGGTTTGACAGGAGTCATGATGGAAGTTTCCCATCTGGCATGGTCAATTGGCTCTAACACCTCTTGTGCGATGAGTTTGTTAAGCTGCTCATCTATTTTTGGCTTTAAGGCAAAGGGAACACATCTGGCTTTGAGCCTGATGGGAGCTGTCTTAGGGTCTAGGCTGAATGTTATATGGGTCCCCTTGTACTTGCCTAGGGTCCCATCAAATATGTCCCGGAACTCTTTCAGCAGGCTCTCCTCCCAATCAGTCTCGGCGACACTGTTGATTCCTGTCACTCCGATTCCCAGGGGCACGAACCATTCGATTCCTGGCAGGCTAGGGCGATCACGGTCGATGATTGTCAGAGGAAGTACTTTAGTGTAGTTTTTGAATTCTATTAGGAAATGTCCAAGACCCACTACCAGGATTCGGTTTCCCTGGTAATCTTTGAGTATTAGGCTTTGCTGTTCCAGTTCTCTTCGCTTAATGTATGCTGTCAGATTTCTGATGGTGTTCCATGATACCATTGACAGGTATGATTCGGAGTCTATTTCCATTTCACAGAGTTTTCCTTCAATTTTTACGTTTATTTGGACCTTTTTTGCGTTTGCTGCCCTGACATTTCCTATGATTATTGTTTGATGTTTCTTCTTTGTTATTCATTCGCCGGCTTCTGTTCTCTCGGCTCCATCGGCTTCTGGCTTGTCTATCTCTATTTCTGGGGAGGGGGTTTTGCTGCCCCGTATTTTTAGACTATAGCTCTTTTTGTTCCGGCAGACCCTTGCAATGTGCCCCCGTTTCTCACAAAATCTGCAAATGGCATCCAGGAATCTGCATTCGGATCGTGGGTGGTCGCCCCCGCATCCAGCACAATGGAATTCTCACCTCCTTCCTCTTTTTTCCTGCCATTTTCTTTCTGACTGAAGCCTATGTATGTCTTCATTGTTGTCGTCAGTGTCGCTCGGGGAGTCGAGGTCTTCATGGTGGGCAGTCGCGGTGGGTTGTTTTTGTGTTCCTGCCACCTTCTCTCGAGCTTGGTTTTGTGGTTCTGGATTTGTTGAGTTTATTTGGCACATGGTGGCTGCGAATTTCTTGGGGGCTTCTGCGATGGCCTCAGTCACTGTGATATTCGGTCTGTTTAGTAGCTTGCTTTGGAGTGTAGCGTCCTTCAATCCGAGGACCACGCGGTCCCTCATGGCTTCGTCCATGTTGAGAAATTTGCAGGCTCCTCCAATATCTCTTAGGGCTGCTACGAAATGTCCGATGCTCTTGTCTTCTCGTTGATCTCGCTTATAGAATTCATGTCTTTTAATAAGATTGGAGACCCAGGGCTCATAGCATTCGGTTTAATTCTGGCCATGCCATTTGTTTTACATCCTGCGGTTTGGCTAACACCTTGGCCATCTTGAAAACGGTAGGGCCACAATGCGTGAGGAATATGGCTCTCTTCCTCTGGTTGGTTATTCCTTGTAGCTCGTTGATTTCTAAAAAAATAAGGAAGCGGTCAGTGTATGACACCCAATCTTCTTCAGCTGGGTTGATCGGTGCAGATGGCGCATTGTTACCGGCCATTTTGGTTGCTTGGTTCTTGTCACCGCGTGCTTCGGTCTCACTCTTCTAAGACAATCCCACCTTCGTCACCAGTGTTCTGTCCTGGGAATAGAAGTACTCGAGACCGGTGTTCATCAAACAGCTCTTTATTATAAACCAACTCAGTGACTTCGTAACAGAACATTGCCGAAGCCACAGCAGCCCTTTTTATAGCAGCTGCTCATGGTTTGCGATGGCCAATGACAGCTCTTTAAGATTTCCCACCATCAGGCAGGCCAATTGTAACGGTACTTTATTAACCAATCCTATTGCGGCCTGCTCGGCCAATCAGATTAAAGTATTTGGAGTATTCTAATTCTTATACACAACACATCTTATATGTGTGCATCATCACAAAATCTCCAGAATAAACTTGAAATTTGGCACATATGTTCCTCTTGGCTTCTTGGAGCTTACTAATAAAGGATTTTTCAAAATGATCATCAGAGCATTAGTATTTCGTATATTATTATTAACATGCTCTGATGCTAAAAGACTACTACTCCCCTTCCCCACCTACAAAACACAAGCAGAGGAGAGGAGTTTCAATTTCAGTTTTAGTTTCACAGCACCAAGCAGCTTTACGACAGAACAGTTGACCTAAGCCACACCAGGCTCCTTGCTGTCTCCTTGCTCACACAGCAAATACTGCTTCAATTTCCAAACAGGCCTCAATTTTCTCACACACTTACAGAATGCTAGCCAGATGAATGCCGATGGATGCTGGTAGGCAGAGGCAGAATTTTTTTCTACTTATTATCTTCCCCCAAAATTAAGCTCAATCACATAGTTTTGTAGCAAAGCATGGGTATACAGCTTATATATCCAGGGATGGTATTCTACCGGTTCGGATCTTATCATATTGTAGGATATCATATAATGGGAATATTTATTTCAAATCTGTTAGGATATATTTATATAACAAAGAGTATTAAAATATAGTTATTTATTGAGTTCATTCACATATTGTGTTAGGGATAACATTGTTCACCCTAACTGTTTTAGGTGAAATACTAACTATAAATCATAGTTAGTGTATGCAGCTTTAACTGTAAAATAGCAACTGTGGGTGTGGTTATAAAAACCATTTATAAGTAGCAAGGCTACGGCTTGCTCTCTCTCTCTCTGGCTTTGATGATCCCTGATTACTACTTGGAAGCAAGACTGCATTGCTCGAACGGAAGAGACAACAACGGACTGATTTATGTGAACTGACAATAGGATATTCTACATGGACTTTGCTAACTGAATATCCTTGAATTGGACTGACTACATGGTAAATGAATATAGGACTGTTTTTGACTATGCCATAAACTTATACTGGAATAAAATATATTCTTGATAGCACAAGCGTATCTGTTATTTTTA